>VZSR01003803.1:5126835-5205668 GCA_013398615.1 Brachypodius melanocephalos | reverse complement strand
GGCAATTTGGAAAAGGCACCGGAGTCCCGATACTGTAGGATGGGTATTAGTCCTTCTGTTAGTCAGATTCACTTCCTTAAATGACATAGTTTGCTCATTTTCATCCTTACCCCCACTCACCTTCAGCCCTGAAGGAGATGACCAGTAATGAAATAAAGCAGCTTTAATAAGCAAGATTCATGGTCAGATTGTTACCTGCAAAACTGCAAATGTTACAATCAATAGAATGTGACCACAATCTTCAAGTAAATTTAACAGTTGAATATTTTTCCACTTGCTTAGTTTTTATTAGATTTTATTACCTTTGAATTCCTAAATTTTTATTATGAATCCATCATGCAACTGCAGAACTATTCTGCTTTTAGGCTTCCACAGGTCTGAACATTCATCTTAGCACTGGGCTCAATTACATCAGATGGAATTGTCACTTACTTTTAAAGCAAACGAGGTATTGAATCATGTGAACAGTGTAAGCATTTCCTAATTTGCTGGTCAAAACATTTCTCAAACATTGCACTTCTGCTGGGATTTTATAGTGGAGGGTTTTTGTGTGTGTTTTTTTTCCTTTTTTTAAAAAATTTTTTTGTTTGTTTGTTTGATTTAGGTTTTTTTTTTTTTTTTGAGGGAAGGCATTGATGGTTTGGTTTTTCTTGCTTTTGGTTGTTTTTTGTTTGTTTAGTTTTTTTTCAAATTCTACTTACCCTACAGCTGGAGTTAAAAAAAATAATGTGTAGAGTACATGTAAGAAGACATTCCACTCTTTCAATGCTGAGACTGTTCACAAAGCTTTCTATGCCTTTATCATATTTCATATGTTTCTTCAATTAAAATTACTGTTCAGCTGTTTTGCTAAGCAAGTATGGAGTGCATGCATATCGTGTCAACAGTGCAGAGACAGATTTAGGGTCACGACTTTGTCCATAAACTTCCTCCATCCTACACACCAACTCTTCATTTTAATGCCTTTTCTGTTACAGGTGATTTATGCCAACCTCATGATTGCAGAAACCTAGAGGTAAAAGGATGGACAAGACCATCAGTAATCCATCAATTACCAGGGAATTGATTCCCATCACTTGCAATTATCTAACCACAGGCTATTTAATTGTAGCTTTTCCTCACCGAGCCTGCCCTTTTGGTCTGCGTCCTCTCCAGCTCAATTTTTGGCTTCTCAGCCAAGCTTCCAAGTCAGATCCCAGCTGCCACACAAGAAGCAACAAGTCACCTGAGTTTCAAGGCTTGTACTAAATCAATAAGAGCAGTAAACCAGTCCTTGAAAATGCTTTTTCTGGAAAGGGACATTTCTCCCCTCTTGCTGCCTCTTTCACATAATATCAGTTTCACAGATGAACACCAGAGATGCCCACTGAGGTCAATCTTTCTGCTGTGGAAAAATGCTCAGATATAAAAAGAAAAATGAATTAACCTACTCTTTTTTTATTCTATAAGGTACAGTGGGAAAAAAATGACATTTTCTTCAGCACTTTAAAAAATGTAACTGTTTTAAAGCCTGTCTAAACTTGCAGTTTGGCTTAAGGACATCTCTCACCAGAAGGACAGTCTCTATGCTTTTTTAACCTCTTAAATTCAGCAAAAGAAACATTAAACCACTCACAGAATTCTCCATGAATGATGACCAATTGGGAAAACCTTGAAGGCCAGAGAGATTTGAATGCATTTGGAAATACTTCATGAACTGAACTTCCACAGAATTCTCTTTGGAAAGAATGACAGGTTAGTCAGCTGTTTTCTTAAAAAAAAAATCAGAGTGGAAAATTGAAATTCTTGTTCACATTTACAGTTCAGGTGTGAGAAACTTGTAGTTTGGGAGATCTTGTATTTAAAGAACTAAAAGTTATATGCAAGTTTCCACCAGTTGAACACCCCCTAACTATCCACATCATCTTAGAGCAGATGTTATTGCTTTAGTGTAGTCTGACTCTGCTGTCAAGGAAACAGGGTCAATCACACTCACTCTTTACTCAGAGATGTAAGATAGGGGTGATTTCTGCACAGAGATGCAGGTACCTCAAAACTCCTTTCAAGGTGCTGTATTCCACAGTGGTTTTGACCATTTGTCAGTTACAGTCAGGAATATCAAATCCTTAAAGTTTCATGGAGATCAAGGACATTGCCTGAAGCAAAGCCATGTATCCAGTGAACTCTTAAAGAAAGCTTTCTTTGCTCAAAGCTAAAAAGGGGATGAAATGCATTAGTCAAGGTCATTCTGAAGGAAAAGGTTGATGCTAAAGAGAGAGACTGTGACTCATGGCCATAGGAGACACTCTCTCCTTGGGTCACAATTTTCCCAGTGCTATCGAGTGAGACACCTCAGCATTACATACTGCAAGACATCCCTGCTGTGGATCCTCGTGTGATTATAGAACTGTTTTGTTATATTCACACAGTAAATCTCCTTCCACGTAGGAAAAGACATGCCGTTTGGTAAACACGGTTCTGCTGCTATCATCAAGGTTGTTGCAGTTTTTTGGCCCACCCATCTCTATCTTCAAGCCTCCTCAAGCTCTCAGTGACAACAGCAAAGACAATCCTAGAACACTGTGCTATATCCAGGCATTTCAGTGTCTTCAGCTCAGCTGAAGGTGGTGAGAGACTAATGTCTCAGACTCTGTGGAGAAATGTGGCAATAGGGACCTCTTCAGACTAGCAGGAAGAGATGCAACACTACAGTACTTAAAAGGTGTAAAGCAAACAAATTTAGACTTAGAAATAGGGTCCAGAAAGTTGTTTCCATTGCTATTTAACTGGAGAAAAACTCATTGAATGCTAGGAACTTTCCTAACCAAAAAGGGATGCTATTTGAAAATGTACAATAATATTTCAGACAGTCATTTATTCAAAGATAAACTACATATGTGTTATAAAAATTGCCGAATTTGTACAAAATATAAAATTTATAAAAAATATTACGTTTGACATGTCTTGTTTTAGAATCTAGTAACTCATGTAAATAATAAGGATTTACATCAAAGATTGTGGCCTAAGGAGAAATGGGATTATTGCATCTACTTTAGGGGCCAAAAATTTTGTCAAAACACTGAAATGGTGCCTTATTACAAATCTGTGAAGAAGAATTTAAATCTGTCTCTAGGACTTGACTGAAGTGAGACCCCATTACACTGTGAAAAAGCCCAAGACTGTGTGGGCCTGTTGCTTCCCACACTGTGGCTCTGCCTGCTGTGGCAGTGAAAAGCAGCATACCCAGAGGAGATCCCTGCAAGGGGCTCTCTGAGGTGAGTGTCTGACCATGCCATGCCTCTGCTTACCTGGCATCTTTCACCTGGACACTGGCATGCTGAGCAGAGCAGGCAGCTGTCTTCTCTGATATACCTCCTGCCCTGACCAAGAAAAACTCATATTCCTGGCCAAGCAATAGTGATTTTGCTCTTATTGATGCTTGTTCTTGGATACAAGGAGGTTCTGCACCAGCTTTTCAAAGCAGAATTTAACAGCATCCCTCCTGCTCTGCTCTCACTTTCACTGTCTGGTGTTTTGGCCATGACTACATCTACCCAGTGCAATTCATCCCTTTTCTGCCCAGAGCTCTTTACTCCTCTCACATCTGCACGAGGAAAGATAGCTTCCATGGGATCTGAGAGATCTTAACACTTGTCTTTTGTTGTCTTTATCCCTGCTAAGAGGGTGCACCCAAGGAGTTGTACTCCCTTCATCTGCCTGTGTCACTCCTATGGCACCCAAGGGCTTTCAGGAGGAGGATGACATGTAAATCAAATGTTTGCCATTGATAACAAGTAAAATCTAATCTAAATCTAGCCTAATCTAGTGTAACTGCCATTATGTATTAATGTACAGTTTAATAAATGCAATTATATATATTACATTATACTTCAATATTACACTATATTGGGCTGCAATATAATTATAGATCCATTGCACCAGGAAGTCTTTTGATTTGAGGGGAAAAAAAAGAGATTGGAGTTGAATAAATTATAGATTAGAAGGGGAATAAAAAATGGACTGCAATGGCTCAGAGAGCATGGGAATTTGAATTTTTATAAGGATTTATTATGTTTACTGTATCTGCATTAGTAAAAACTGCAAATGCCTGAGCAAAACTTTTTTCAGCTGACATAGCACACAGCATTTATTTTTCTCTTTCTGCTAAAGAAAAAAGAGGCTTTTTTTGAATTAGTGTACTGCAATACTAAGTTTTATATTATCAATAAACTAAGGTAGTAAAAAAAGTCATATCATTTTAACCTTGGAATCCAAAAGGGAATGTGGCGGATGCGTTAAAATTTAATGTTCTCTAGTGTCTGGTTAAGTGGTCAGTGCTGATGAGTGGGAGTTTTAATTTGTCTCACAGTAGTATATTTTCTTGTCATTTTCTTCCCAAAGGTTCTCTGAAGTTTGGGCTGCATTTCCAAAGCAGCTCGGTCATGCAATCAATCTGCTGGTGAGTAGATGAGATCTTGACTGAAGCTTTATTTAGCAATTTGAAGGTCAGCTAAATAATTCTCTCATATCAGAGTTGTTTTCATTGTGCTGTGTGTCTTGCAAATATGTTGTTTCAATCTTAAAAAAATAAATAAATAAAAGGCGTTTATGCATGGTTGTTGGCATGTTCTACATTTCTGCCTCAGATCCCAGACCAGGAGCTGTTCGGGTGCATTTGACACCTGTCTAGACAAATCTGGTGTCATGAGTTGCAATTGTATGATAAGCACATAAGATGATAATGTCCTCACTCTACAAAAACCTGTGGCTTTTACAGTATCTCTCTTGGCTGCTATGTTCTGGAAAAACAAAGCATAAATAATTCATCAGTAAACTACGCTAAAATACATTTTGATGAAAACTCCCAATTCAGTCAGTGACAGTTCTGGGTGAAAAGCTGAACTGGTATGAATGAACCCAAAAATTTTCTCTTCTTTTTATCTTCTTGACTTAGATCAAAGCAAATGAAAAGCAAACTCAAGCTCTCTAGTTGAATAGGGTAAACAAGGCAGTTTCATAAGCATGGGTTTTCAAGAAAGTTATGCAGATATTTTATTCTTTTAGCTGTTCACTAATATGGAAATCCAAGTTAAATGTAACTGAATGGGTTGTTTTGGATACAGAGGTATTTGCTATTTTTCAAAAATGCCTATTTTCCTCTGACTTCCTGCCTGTGCTTGTGTAAAATATTGTCTTGTCTTCTCTCTGACAATCCTGACAACGAAAGATGATGCAGTAAAAGTCTATGGACTACATATTTGTGTGGTTGTGCCTAGTGCTTGCAAATCCTATGGGATAAGAGCTGCCATATAAATGTAAAGATAAATCACAGTCTTCTTTGAACTGATGACCTTTTGCTGCTGTCATTTTTGACAGAATAAGCAGCATGAATAGCAATTCTCAGAATAAAATGCTACAATAAATCCAGTTCCTTTCTAATTTTTCAAAATCTAGGTTATCTTCACATATTTAAGGACTTATTGTTGAGTATTTTCTTCAAAGCAAAAAATAAATAAAAGGGAAAGTTTAGGCTAGAATAAACTTTCAAAACAGCTCTAAACTTGTGGGTTTGATTTACAGTTCCAGAAATGAAATATGTACCTCTGACTATAACTCTTGCTGAAAGGCAAGAAAATTGGGCTACTTTTTATCTTTTTTATTTCTAAGACCTACTATTTTTCTCCTTTTTTTTTTTTTTTTCCCCTGCTGGATATTTCCCATAAGCCAAAAGTCCATTACCCACGACAAAGTTCTCCTGATTTCTTTGAAATTTTGTGCATTCTCAAACATTGACTCAAATATTCTGTTTTGTCAGTTTCTGGGCTTACATTTCTAATCCAATGTTTTGCATGAGATACATAAGCCAAGTCTTACTTGTCTATGAAATGTCATAGCATTTCATCAAAATACTAAATAAATTTTCACATCTAGCAAGTATATATGCAAAGAACCATTTTTTACCATGCTGCTTTCCTTGTAATTCTTACAAATTATTTCATTTAAGTTTATGGATTCTTTTTTTTAAACTTTTCACTGACAAAAATAACATTTACATTACAATTTTCTGAACTTTAAACATACATTATTTGGAATTTTGGACACCACCAAACCTCACAGATATCAGTGCAACATTAAAGCAACTGGAATGAACTGGATTTGATAATACTTGTGCTAGCAATCTTAGAGTTTGCAAATTCAGAAGTCCTGTTAAGGTCGTGTTGAAAAGGAAGGTGCCTCTAATCTGCTCAAGATTTGGTCAAATTGCTGTTGTCAAGTTGTAAAAAGTGCTACTGTATTTATTTTATTTTGTGAGCTGATTCACTATGTTTCTTTCTGACTTCCTTCTTTTTGGCCCATGATTTCCTGGACCTGAACCAGTGACTCCCACTGGTTGAGAACACAGAGGGTTGCCTAAACTCATTAGTGGCATGGAAATTTGCCATCCCCATTGTGTACCTCTAGCTTGGCAACCTGATATGATGACACAAGCTGTTCCCAGCATAATCCATCTAGTTGTCTTTTTCCAAAGGGAAACATCACTTTTATTAGAGGCCAAAAGTGATAGATGACACTGGGATTACAGACCTTTTTTTTTCATTGCCAGGAAAAGACCAAGCAGTGCCATGAGTTAAAGTGTTTCTCAGGTAAGTGGTTGTCGTCATGGTTATGCATGAAAGTCACTATCCACTTTTATCTTTTGACCTTTTCATTCAAACTTTGAATTTTAATAACGAAAATCCTGAGCATGTAGCAGGTATTGTGGCTCCTATCAAAATACAAATATTATTGCATAATACAATTAGTATCTAATGTCTCATGATTCATCAAAGAAGTGGGTTTTGTATTTTTCTACTCTCTGTTCTGAAGAAGGAAGTGCAGTGAATATAACACACATTTATTGCAACTTGGTAAAGAGAATGAGAAGAAGGCAGGCTGGCCTAAAGGCAAATTTAATATTGAATCAGAAATGCCATATTTTAAAGGAAATAATAGTGTTTCAAAGGCATCTTGCATGTTGCACCTCTTTACCCAGTAAAGTTAAGGAAAGCTCAGGAAAACTTTGCTAGAAGCACAGGCATTAACTCAACAATCATTGCATCATCTGAAAGAGATTGAATTAGTCTATGAAGCAGATGATAATATTGCCTTTTAAAATGTAAAGTTCTGTCAGTGGCATAAGAACACACAGAACTGGTGCTGTCTCTCTGTCACCAGGCAGGAGATGACTGTGCAGCTCAAAGGACCAAGTCCATAACAGTGTCTGTCCATGATCACCGTGTCACAAATGCCTTCAGTTTTGCAGCTCAGACTTTCAGCTGTCTGCACATTATCACTACTCACCTTTCCATATGTGCCATCTATCTTATTTTTGCTGTGTCAGCTAGATGAGGATTACTTCCTGTTCCTATGAGTTTCCTTAAGAAGAAAGCTAAAGGAATACTATTTTTAAAATTCTATCTGTGAGCTTCCTTGCCAGTGTGGATTTTGTGTATTTATTCTAATTGAATTATTCTTGGAAGCTGTGAATGGAAGCCATCTCACCATAATGCTGATGTCTGAATCTGAGCCAGCCAGTGCCCAGGGCAGGCACCTTCAGGGAGCATGTCAACTCATCTGTCAATTTTAGACATTGACCACAGTATAAGGCTACTCACATCCTAATAGATTCATTTCCATCTTTGGGTTCTGAAGAGAATATTTTGGGGTCTGAAAAGGACTCAAGATATACAAAATGTGTGTGTATCTGAATTTGAAGCCATGAACACATCAAAATAGAATGGTTCTTGAGTTTAGGATGATATGGTAGAATGTGTTGTCTAAACAGTTTTCACCCTTTGTTTTCATTTTTTTTCTTCTTTTCCTTTTAAAAAAATATTTCTGTAATTAAAAAAAAAAAAAAAAACCCTCATTTTCTCACAGAAATTTCCACATTTTTGTGAGAGTCAAAATTAAAATATTTTTAACCAGTATCTAAAATAAAGTCAAACTGATTCATCAGAAGTAGTGTTTTCTCGCTTATATTTCTGTTTTCTACAGATCCATATTAATTATAGCCTCTACATGGCATTACTACTTCTTTCTAAAGGGCAGAAGAGAAGACAACATTGAAGTCTTCCTCGAAAAGGCAATGGAAACTATCTCAAAGAATTTGTTCCCTGAGCATTTTTTTCAAGGTAACTCAAACTGCTGAAACAAGTTCTGACAGTTAATTGCAGATTTTACAGCTGGTGAACACGTAAAGTAGCTCTGAGCCTTGTATGTTGATCTTTGCATTCCTACTGTGTTCAGATATCCTTCAGGCACTCATACAGAAAGATCAGCTCAGCTCTGTTTTTTAATTTTATTTCAGTTCCACACGATGTGCCTGAATCCTTGCGCAAACAGATCTTGACTGCAAGACTTGATTTCTGCACTGTGCTCCTTGCTGTTGCTGTACACTGAGAGGAGAGCTTCATCTGCCTCAGCAAAAACTCCGGTTCTGTTTAACATGGTGTGGGGTCACTCAAAACACAGCTGGGAGCTTTGAAAGTTTTGTGCTGAGGCTGCCAGCATCTGCATGGGACCAAGGTCTTTGAGAATAACTACTGACTGTGTACCTGTCCTGTACCCAGTAACCTAAAAAGGAGATTAAATCCTGATGCACCCAGGGCATAAGTGTTTCATATCTTTTATCTTATCTCTTAAAAGTACTTTTAATTAAAAAACTGTGACATTTTTCTTTTTCCTCCTTGTAGAAAAATGCAGAGGGCAGGAGTTACGATAATGCAGTGTAAAAACGTTGTCTTTGGCATTTTTAGAACAGCATCATATATTGCTTGCTAATTGCAGCAGCATATTTTTAGAGAGTCTTAAATTTGTTCTTCTTGCATAATATTCCCCAAAGAAATATAACAGAGGAAGAAGTAAAAACCAAATTGTACTTCTAGATGAAGGGTCCTTTAGTTCTTCCATAGATTTGTTACCATTAAAGGCCAGGACCTTTCCTTTTTTAAAAGAAGTATGCAGTCATCTGCTGATCTTGCCTAAGCAGCAGTCAAAATGGTTTTGTAGATGATATCAGATTTTAATTTTTAATGAGGCTTCAAACTGCTGCCATAATTTTTTTCATATTTATACCAGCAGGCAATTCTACAACTGAGATTGTTTTTATTAAACTTGTTCTGTGTTTAACAAAACAAAAAGCAACTGAAAATAACAGCAAAAACTCCAGCTCCTTCAATGCCAGATGCTAAGAGATTATTTTTCTTCCAGGAAATGATTGTGTCAAAATGAAAGAGAAATGGGATTATGTGAAAACCCCTGTTTATATGTGTTAAGAGTTTTTGTTGCCATATGAAGACACTTTAAACTGCAGAACTTTAAGGAATAATCAGGGATATCTTTTTTTTCAATGAGATATTTCTATCTCATTGATGGGAAAGTCAATTGTAGATCAAATTGGCTTTGTATAACTTTTTGATAGATAAAGCATGTCTTTGGAGCTATTCTTCCAGGTAATAGCTGAATTTTCAAGGATCCATATGCCTTCTGTTGGCAGCAGGTGTTTCAAAAAGAAGTTTGTGAACACATTTTTGGGCTGCTTTGCAATGCAGACTCAGGGGGTTTCAGGCTACAAACCAGTGTGTGAAATACTCTTCCTTTTTGTTATTTCCTCTTTGCTATAAAGCAGCATAGCTACACCGAATGAGGTCTTTACAGCTGTATTGATCTTGAAATAGCTCATATAGGGAGTTGATTATTCAATCACAATAAAAGCCTATGTATTTGATTGCTTTCCTATGGCTTTTTTCCTTACTTTGCTTTCCATGCAGAAGTAACTTTTTTTTTTTCAAAAACTCCCTCAATATTTTTTATAGTTATTCTGAGCTCTTTTCCCCTCCCCCTCCACCTGTTTCTTTCCAGTTCTGTTATCCCTCTTTCATTTTAATTTTTAAGTAGAATACAAATGCTTTCTCTACTGCTGAAATGCATTATTAAAAAAAAAAAAAAAAACAAGGCATCTGTTCCAATTACCTTGCTATTCACAGGGCTGTGATTGACTTGAAACAGTTTCCCCAGAGAAAAAGATGCCTTGATTTCTGGACTGGAACTGTTGCTTGTGATAGAAATACTTGCAAAAGAACCTCAGTGTTTAAATCTTACAATTTCTGTGAATGCTTTATTTATAACCTGAGGTTCTTTCCTCATTGTAAGGCAGAAATGTGGTATATAAAGCTTTTTCAAATATAGGCAACGAGAATTAGGGCAAAACACTGCTGCAGAACAACACAGCAGGAACCACAAAACAGTAGCACAGATAGATACAAACCCCCCTTTGTTTAATTATAAGGTATCCACTGCAGTCTGATAAATTATTACTGCTCATTATCGTTGCTTTATAACATATCCAAATGGATTCCAAATTTCCAGGAGTGGAACTAGGTCTTCTCATGACAAATGCTTTAAGGATGTGTAATAAATATTTATCTAATCTTCAAAACTTCCCAGAGGCAATTCATCCCATGTACTACAAACACTCATCTATTACAAAACTCCATTTGTTGCACTCTGGAGATGCTTGATCTTCCCCAACAACTTTGCAGAGAATTCCTTTGACTAGGTTGCAAACACTTTTATAATTGAAATTAGGTGAGTCCCACATGAACTAAGTGCAGATAAATGGGCCATATTTAAATCAAAATATTATGTGCCTAATTAAGCTATAAAAATCTATGATGGAGTTTACTATCAAAACAGTGGTGAATAATTCAAGTCATCTACTCTCCCAGTGGAGACAAGAGAAGTGCTACAACTGGAAAGTGCATGGCAGATGCTTATGAATAGGGACCAATATTAAATATGTTCTCTCAGTGTCACAAAGAAGGCCAGAAATACTTCATTAATGCAAGAGTCTTAGGATGCTGAATAAAGTTTTTAATAACTCTGTGTTTTCAGGTTGGAGAGAGGCAGTCACAAAAGCCAAATGCATCCTCACATCTTCTTCAGTCTCCCACTGTAGTCAATGGAATTAAATAGGATCCTCCAGAGACTATTACTATGTTGATTTAGGTGCCTGCTCTAAATTGCTCTCTCCATCAACTGCAGCAGAAGCTTGCAAGAGATTAGTCTCACTCAGCTAAGGTCAACCTTGTGCATACTTGTTGTGCAAAAGGCAGGATAAAGCCCCAGACAAGAAAATGTGCAATGGTGTCATCATTTTGATGTCAGCTGCACAGAAATCTGTGCAAGAGAAGAAAGAAATGCCATCCAGGGAAAAGCTCGAGAAATGGATCCTTGAGAGCCTCATAACATTCAACAACACCAGCTGGAAGGTGCTGCACCTGCGTCAGGGCAATCTGAGAAATGAGTAAAGACTGGCAGGAGAATACATTGAAAGCCCTGTGGAGAAGGACTTGGAGGCTGTCATGGATGAAAAGCTGAACATGAGCCAATGGTGTGTGCTCACAGCCCAGATAGCCAGCCTCTACTTGGGCTGCATCCAAAGCAGTGTGAGCAGCAGGGTGAGGGAGGGGATTCTTCCCCTCTGCTCTGCTCTGGAGTGACCCCACCTGCAGGGCTGCATCCAGCCCTGGGTCCTCAGGGAAAAGGAAGGTGTGGACCTGTTGAAGTTGTCCAGAAGATGACCCGAGGGCTGAAGCACCTCTCCTATGAAGACAGGCTGAGACGCTTGGGGTTGTTAGGACTGGAAAAGGGAAGGGTCTGGGCAGAACTCATTGGGACATTGCAGTACTTAAAGCATCCTTATAAAAAAGAGGTAGCATTACTCTTTAAATGAGCAGATAGTGACAGGACAATGGGGAATGTTTTTAAACTAAAGGCGTAGAGATTAAGGTTAGATGTCAGGATTAAATTCTTTACTGTGAGAGTAGTGAGGCTCTGGAACAGCTTACTCAGAGAAGTTTTAGATGCTCCATCCCTGGAAGTGTTTAAGACCATGATGGATGGGACTTTGAACAACCTATTGGGTGGCATCCTTGCCCATGTCAGGGAGGTTGCAATGAAATGATCATTTGGGTCTCTTCCAATCCAAGCCATTCCTTGGCTCAATTAATAAATGTGCTTTTGTTTGCAAGGTTGCCTTTCACGAGAAGGAGGTTCTGCTAAAGATGCACCTTTCAACATCATTTATAGACAGTGTGGAGTTCAATGACTGACATCTGAAGGAAGGATGAATAATTTTTCTTTTTAAAAATACTTTTATAAGAAAGCAAATCTGAACCACATGTATGATCTATATGAACCCCAGACTATTTTTTTCCATTTTCATGCAGGTCAACTGGAAAGAAATTTTTGCTCTCTGCCATGTCTGATTTCCCTGGCAGCGTTCAGGGTCCAGGATCATTGGGAGGTATCAAACTATGTAGTCCAAACGACATATAAATAGCTCTGCTTCAGTTTTTCTCAGTTTAGAATTATTATTCCAATTTGGAATCTTAGAACATCTAAGGATCTTCATATTAAAAGATTTTGCAAAGTTACAGAATACAGACAGAAATCTTTCTGAAATTGCTTTTTCTCAATGAACTCTGGCTGTTCCTTTGAATGACTTAATGATAAGCACAACCTTAATGAGGAGGGGTTCTGGATCACTTCTAATCACTTTTGCCCAATAAGGATTTTTCCACTTCAGCCCGTACAAGGGCTATCAGCATTGCTAGAGGAGGAAGAGAATTGATTCCTACCCTTCTGTAGAATGGGAACTATGTAAGAGAAAGGAGTTTATAGGAATCTGGCTATGGATCTTGCAACTATTCAGCTGAGGCAGCGGGAGGAAGAGTCTGCTCCAGAGGACCTACTGGTCAAAAGTTTTGTCACCTATGAGCTTGCACCCGTGTCTGAGCTTCAAGCAACATTTCTAAATATTGCTCATTAATCCAGAAGGATTGATGCCTCAGAGTAGATAATCAGTGGTGAATATAATTTACTGCAGAGATGTTATGCTGAAAGTGTGCTAAATAGAAAAATTAAATGATCAACCCCCCAAAAATGGTGCCAAGGCTGTATGTCCATATCAAACTTAAACTTACATGAATGTTTATGTAAGTGCTTACATGAATGTTCATTATAAAGTCACAGCTAGTGGCACATTCATATGCTCTTTCACACAAAGATAGTAGCTTATCACTCTGTTTTCCTGCAACTTTTACTTTCTATATGTAGCATCTTGGAATTGTGCACACTGTTTCTCTACCTTACTGACAAGCTAATTTGACTGGAATAGAAACTTCCATAAATAACAATTGCAACTAGGTTACCACACTATGGCCCATTTATCCTTTTTAGCAAAGCAATCCAATAAGCCAGAAGAACTCAGGAATTTCCTTACTCTTTCTAAACAAACACAGTTACTATTTTTTTTTAAATGAGCAGGAATCGGAAGAAGAAAATTAAGGAATTGAACAATGAAAACTGTCCAGTTTATAACACTAAAAAACTTCAAGAATCTTAATTTATCTCTGATTCTTTTACAGCTTGCCTCACCTCTCTCTCAGCAAAGAATTTTGTCCTAACATCGAATCTAAATCTCCGTCAATTTGAAGCCATTCTCCCTTGTGCTGTCAGTACATGCTGTTGCAAAAAGTTTATCTTTCTTGTAGGCTTCCCTCAGCTATTGGAAGGCCACACAATTAGGTTACCATGAAGCCTTTTCTTTCCAGGCAGAACAATCCAAATTCTCTCTTTCCCCAATGGAGTGGTGCTCCATCCATCCAGTCATCTTGGTGCTCCTCCTCTGGACTCACTCCAACAAGTCCGTGCTCTTCCTGTGCTGAGGACCCCAGAGCTGGATGCAGTATCCAGGTGGGGTCTTACAAGGACACAGTGGAAGGGCAGATTCACCTCCTTCACAAAAGAATCACTGCTGTTGAGTCTGATCTAAGTATCTGCATGAATCTTCTCCCCAACACACACCATGGAATTATATCCACTAATTCCTGTAATGATCCAGGCAATCTCTGCTTGACCTGAAGCATGTCTAAGAAAGACTCTAATGCTTTACTTGGGTCAGAGGTTTCAAGAGATGGGAAATACATTCTAGGCATGTTGTCCTGACCTCTGCCACTAAACTTATACCGTGCATTTCTAGTTTAATTTTGTTGAGCTTCGACCTTCAGTCACCACATCATACCATCTACTTGCCTGGCAGATTAAAGAGCCTTGCACTGTTAGAAGTTGTCTCTCTGTGTAGATATTTTTAAATGTGGTCAAGTTACCTCTTAACCTCTTTTTCACAAATTATTTTTACAACATTAAAGAAGAAAAGAAAGGAAAGATGAAAGAAAGTGACATTTAGTGAGTAGGTTCGTCTGGATGTGTTCTGTTGAAAATCAGTGTTACATTTGTGTGGACCTGAACAAGGAGCATGTCTATTAATGATTTGTAGGGTATGGTTTCCAGGAAATCCTGTGAACATCAAATGATCATCCTCCTGGTTTTGTTGGTGCTAGTTGAGTGGGTATCACCTGCCCTCTACTGAGGGCAGGGTTACTGCTGGCTGAATCAAATGTAGAGCAGCAGCTGCAGCTTTTCTAGCCAAAGGAAGGGTGCAATCTGCATTGATTTTTGAAGATAAAGGACTAACAGTGGGATTAACACAGTCCCACTTTCTCTTTTATTTTAAAACCTAAATTTCAGCACCTCTTTTAAATTATCTAAGGACTATTTTCTTTCTTGTTTTATGATTAATCTGGGTCCAAAATGTTTCACTTCCCTTATTTTTTTAAATGGCATTGTAGTATGAAATGAGGCTTTCTCTGCCACTGATTAAAAACTATTGCTTGAATAGCAAGCATCCCAGGAAAACTGTAGCACTTTTAACTTACTGCTGTAAACATTCTTCTAATTAATTAAATCAGAGGAGTTAGTCACTACTAGAACTGCAATACACACATCCAGTTATCCCAGCCTATCTGTTGTTAGGAATGGTTCTAATAATTTGTGGCAGCCACAATTCTGCTCAGCTTGCCCTGAATATGAAATCACTCAAAACTCAGGTAAGTTCTGAGCCATTTTCCATCCTAATCAGCATTTCTCACGGACCTGCTGTCAGCACAGCCCTCTGACTCTAAGGAACTTGCTGTTTTTTTAAATGGCCTGAACTGATTCCAAACAAATTAGCTTCCAAAGAGTGTTAAAGTACGTTTTTATGTATTATCTAGTTCACTGTTCATGATAGAGCTACTGCAGGCTCCTGGCTCAACCAGAGCATATCCTAGCCCATGTTAGTCAGAGATATGTAATTTAAAATGCCTGTTGTGCTGGTCATTCCCCCAGTACAGGTCTTCCTCCAAGTGCCTTGCAGCCCTTCTGAAAGAGCTCTGCATTTATTTTAAGTGTGTAAAGTGCTAAACCAAGAAAAAAAAAAACAAACAAACCCACAAACAGAGGCAAATTATAAATATGGTAAAGTTTATGAGCTGGACATAATGATAAAGGTTTTTGGAGGGATTTCCAAAAGCGCCTTGGGTATATCAAAGAATTTCCACATGGGCAGGATGGGCAGATCTTTTCTACCCCCATGGAGACAGCCAGATGTAGGCAAGTTACAATCCAAAGCCATTAGTGTGATGGCTTGCCTCACAAATTTCTGCCCCACTTTCCAACTCTAATATGTCCCTTTCTATTCCACAAAAAAACCTTGTGCATAATTCCCTGCCCAAATCCCACGTTTGTACATTCATTTTCTCCTAGAAAAGATGCCTCTTTTCTGTGTTATAGAACAAGATCTAAAATCATACTGATACCTGCAGTGTTGCTCTCACCAATTTAAAAAAGTGATGTGTCATTTTTATGTTATAGTGAGCAGAATAGCAATGAGCAAGAATTGAAAAATGTTATTGGAGAAATTCCATATGTTTCAAGATCCCCTGAGAGTCACAGAGCAGATGTGAGTAGAAATGGGAAGAATTCTGAATTTCTTCCCATCAGACTTTTCCCCTAGAACAGGTAGCCAAGACTTTTCAAACTTTCCAGTCTCTTGGGCTGCTTTTGTTCTTGATGTCACATAGAAATTCTAGGGAATGGCAAAGGACTAAAGATGACTGGAAAAAGAAATTTTCTTCCTGAAAAAAATATTTATTACTTGGGTCACATGGGGAGTTTTCAAGAAATAAAATGAGCTTCTGAAAATCAGGAAAAAAAATCTTTCCTGAAAGGACATATTCACAGGATTTCCCCTTTCTGGGAATTAAGAGGAAATTTTCCAGTGTATCCTGTCTGTCTGAATCTGCTAACTCTCTACCTGAAGCTCCAGGGAGCAGCTGTCTGAGGAGCCAAGGGAGCCAAACTGATGAGAAATATTAGACTGTATCAGCTCCCAGTTGATCATCTAATGGAATCCAGCCCTAACATTTCCAGTCTGTGCAAAAGTATGAAGTCAAGGTCTCTGCTTGCACTATTGTTTTACCACAGAAACATCTTTTTTTCTCATTTGAAGTAAATTTCTAAGTATCTTAGGTTCAAATGCACCTCCTGAGGAAGTAGGGATCATTTAAAGCTTAGGCTGTTGTCTAACCAGAAACTGGCTAGTGCAGGTTTATACAGCTGCACAAGTTACTGCTGATAAAACTGAGCAGCCTTTCAAATGCTCATGGGATAAGCTCGGAGTGAATATACAGGAGAGCAGCACTTTTCACACACAAAACTTTGCTTTCATCCAGAGAGTCTGGACCTATAGTACCAAAAGACAAGAAAAGAGTGATAGCACCCTGGACAAATGATGCATTTGGTGCTTGTCTATGCTAATTCTTTGTTTTGTGTGCATGAATTAGGCAGTGCCCCAGACAGAGACTTAATAAAGACCTGAATACTGAGCAGGGCCCACCCATATGTGTTTGTATCTGTGTCAGTGACTTTCTGTGACTGGAGGGTCTGGTTCAGTGGAACAAGACTGTTATTTTCCCTTTCAGGTGGTTTTCTATGTGAATGAATGCATGGATTTGCACACAGGTATTTAACTGCATTCCCATACATATCTTTGTGTACGTTCATGTATCTTTGTGCATATCTAAATATTCTTTGCATAAAAGCTTGTGAGAGGTCAGTATCTCACTCTTCACATGTTACAGTCAGAGTGTGAAAGCAATCACTTAAAAAAAAAAAATGTAGAGGATGCAGATAGAATGAAGTAATTCCTGTTCTCTCTCCTTTGCTTCACAGCTGGCATTCTCAATGTCTGTTACCCAGCTCCTGCAGCTCTCTGTGTGACCAGGGGGAACTGGAAGGAAGCACAGAAATAATGCAACATTTGAGCAGCCCATCTGGGTTAGGGAATATGGGAAATATGCTGTACCCACAAGAATTTGTTGCTCATGATGCTAGAGCGAGCTGGACCCATACTCTCACAGGATACAGGCTTGTATTAGCAAGGCTGTTGAGGGGCAGGTCATAGATTATGGTTAGAAACTGCAATGACCTCATTCCCCACTTGCAAGTTAAAAGGAGGATTCATCCTTGCTCTTAACCTGCCTACTGCTTCTATGCAAATCCTTCTCACTTGGGCTTTGTGAATGTGAGGAGTGTTGGGCACTATAAGCCTCTACTCTGATGTCTTTTTGCACAAACCATGTGAGATCAGGCAACGTCAAAAATATTAAGTCTATTATGAAGCTTATGTATCAGTTTTTCATAAGCCACTGAACTGGAAAAAGCAACTGACTGCTGTGTGGAAGGCTGAGTTTTACTCTCCAAATGACAATTTTTTTTTTCCAGATTTCAAGCAATTTTCCAATCTGCTGTTTGGATTTTGAGCACAGTTTTTCTAATATACCATCTAGCATACACCAGACAAGAGATTTCTCTATTTGGTGTCCTTGAGATGATCTCAACTTTTATATTTTTTTTATCCATAAAATCCAGGCTATCAGTACTATAAATGCTGAAAAATGTAATTTTTCACCTCTGCTATCTGTTAAAATGCTGAGTACACCATTCACAAGGTGCTTCATTTATGTAACTATGCTAATTTTCTTCTGTCATTCTCCTCTTCATGTTGAAATGCAAAAAGCTAAATTCATTAAGGCTTGTAAGGGGTTTTAATCTTGCTGCATGGCATAAATTATAGAAATGTATTAAATTTATCTCCAGTAAAATTCGCAAAGGTGGAGTTTGAATGAAAAGTGTTCTCAGAAAAAATATTTTTTGGGTTTTAGCACATGTCATATAATTCCATTCCTGCTCGCAAAGAATAATGAGAAAAGTGCCGGCACTATCTTACTCCAATTAGTTTTTCCCTTTGCCTCAGCCTCCCTGGGGCCAATGCAGCTCTATCTGTTCTAAAGATAAACTGTGTCATTCAGTCCTCAATGTTTTCAGGTGGGCCTTAAGCCAGTGATTCCCTTTGAATCATCGTGTGATGAATAAGCAGGGATTTTGCATTGATAAAAGCTTGAACTGATGGATTGCAGCTCCATCTATAGTCCCCAGCCCAGGGTGGCTGTGGCTCCCAGGGCATCCTGTCAGGAGAGGATCACTCCAGGTTTGCTCAGGTTTTAGGGAAAAGGCAGGTATGGAGGGCTGAGGTGTTTGCTGCCCTGCCCTCCTGGAGCTGCAGTGTACCTGAAAGGTGTTTGCAATGAGCTCCTCTGGAGCACTGCAGCACAGCTATGGCAGGATGAAATCACTTACTGCTTTTATAGCTGTTCCAAGCTGTACACAAAACAGCTCAGGAGCAGCTCCATAGATTTATCCTATGACACATCGATAAGACAGCTACAGACATTTCAATTTAATGAATTATTATCCTTATACTGTTCTCCTAAGCATCCATTGCTGACCACTGCCTGAGACAAGATATAGCTAGAAAATTTGCTTAACCCAGTAAGAAAGGTCTGAATAGTCTGATCTCATGATTGGAAATCCTTCAGTAGTTCTGCATGAAAATCGAACAGTAGAATCTGATGCCAATTTTGCCTATTTAAAGTTGTTTAACTTTTAGATGCCCTAACAACCATACTATTGTTTTGGCCTTTATGTACTGGAAACCTTATTTAGTATGTCCTGCCAAGTATGGGGGCTAAAATCAGACAACCAAAGCCTAATTGAAGTAATGAAATTTTGTTCTAAAAATAAAAATAAATCAATAAAAAAGGAAAATATTGAATTTTTCTGATTATTTTCTTCCAGACAGCAGAAGAAAAGAGCATTTTTGAAGCCAATGTGGATTGCTCAGGTACATGTGGCTGTTATGCTTTAGCATGCTGTTACTAGAATTTTGGGAGCATGTCACGCTTTTCCTGAGTATTCCCCATTGGCAAAGTTGAAGACAAATCACTGATTTCAAAGAAAAAAACTAAGACTAATGTTACTTTTTTTTCAAACAACTACCATCTGATTCTAAGTTTAAAATACAATACAGTAATAGTCCATTTTTTTTTTTTTGAGTTGTAGAGGTGTAAATAGAGAGGTTTTAAGTATCTGTACAGACAGTAAAATCTTTGCCCCACTCTGGTAAAGGGTGCTATCCTATCAATTTAATATCATCTACACAGTAGGACACTCCAAGAGAGGTTTTTGACTAAAGCTAAAGCTGAAAACTCTTTCTAAAGCAAGTGTGTCAGGGGCTCCTTGTTTCAGTGACTTGCTGCAGACACACTTATTTGTGGGAGGGGAAAGTATAAGGACAAGGAGGTAAACACTTCTGGTTCACAAAAGGATTCCTTATAAATGGCCAGCTCATAGAAATGGGAGCACTAAACTTCTGTCTCTTCAGTGACCACATTAACATCAATTCTCTTAAAATTACAAGAATTTTAATAACCAGAATAGGATCTGTTCCTGTGCACATGAACATGAGAATTTGATATTTTGCTACCATAATATCAGGATTTCCAATATGAATAAATCTGAAAAGATCCCCATGGTTTATCCTGTATTAGACTGCCTGCTATGCCTGAGTCCTGCATGTATCACAGGCCCAGAAAATATGAACAATCTCAGGAGTGTTGGATTTGCCATGCGCCTGTGGAATATCTACGTGTATGTTTTGTGCAAAGCACCCATTTTTCCTGATGCTTAATTCTTCAGGCCATGGTATAGACCCAAAATATTAATCTACTGATGTTGGCATTCTTCACATTTACAAGAAAAAAGAATCACAGGATGATCTCTGCTGGAAAGGACTTTTAAGATAATCAGCTCAGCTAAGTAAACCTAACACAGCCAAGCCGACCATTAAACATTTTCTTAAGTGCCACATCCACACACCTCTTAAATACATCCAGGGATGGTGACTCAAGTGCTTCCCTGTGCAGCCTGTTCCACTGCTTGAAAACCCTTTCAGTGAAGCAATGAGAATAATAGCAGCATCATTTATCTCTGCTGTACTGCCAATTTCCATACAGTGGCACGGCTCTATCTGAACCCCAACAGGATGACATAGATAGGTCAGGGAGTGCTTCCAGCATCCATTGCAAGGGAAGGGAAGAGATCCCATTTACCTCCACTGCAGGATCAGGATAGATGATGCCTGAAGCTGAGGTTAACTAAAACTATAAATCAGGTCAGAGGATGAATCTCAGAGGGAGATACAAAGCAAGGTAGATTAGTCACAGGAGATCAGGACATTTTGTTTAAAGCTACATTATTGAAGTAGTAAATAAAAGCTGTTATCTGATGGTCCTGGTAGTGTATGTGAAACCAATCAGCTTCCCCACACTAAACACTCTCATAAACATTTATGGTCAATAAGCCATGGCTTTGGTGAACAAGACAGTGCAGCTCTCATCACATGAGATCATCTTCTCTGGAAAACATCTATGATGTTGAGAGATTTTGTTTCTCATACCACACCAAACCTTCAAAGGACATTGGCACTATTTCTGTCCAAATCTTTTTGACTGGAACTTCTTCCTCCCAACTTAGAATTTTTGACAAAAAAATTCACCTTTGTATTAGAGGGAAATTTATTTTCATTTATTGAAATATGTCCAAAAATTCTAAAAGAAAAAAAGGTATAGGTTACTGGGAGGAACCTAATTTATGTTTTTACTGTAAGCCAAGTTACTGTGACGCCCTGCTACTAGTTTTACAGCCAGTATCTCACTTTTTCCTAAAAAAAAAAAAAGTGCTTTTTGCCAAAATTAAACTCCCCACTCTCTGCATTGCTCAGTTGCATTGCAAACCAGGAAAGAGGCAGATATATGAGGTCAATGCCTTCTCCACTAGTTACCCACTCCTAAAATTGGTTTGATCACTTGAAATCCCCTCAACTGCACACAGAATTGCCTGTGCACTCTGTGTGAATGAGATAGGCAGCATTCAGCAGCTATTGAAAGATGGAGGATGAAATGTTTGTGATGTAGGAATGGATTTTGGCCAGGGGTACTGGCATCTCCTGGACTCTCTCCTCCCATCACCTTCGGACTCTGGAGCTCGGCAACAAAATTCTTTGCAAATTATTTAGGATCACTGAGCTACTCTCACTTTGGCTCTGCTCCCTGGGAGGTGTTCCAGTATTTTATTCTGTTCTCATTTCTGAAGTGATGTAGAACAGAATTGGACCCCTCATTCATACACATATCTATAAATTCCAAGGGCTGTAGAAAAACAAGTGTGAAGATGTCATGGCAAACAAGGGCAGACACACCAGGCAGGGGGTCACTAAGGTGATATTGAGCCAGTATTTCTCTCTGCACTGTCAGTTCCCTCAGACAACATGAAATTACTTCTTCCAGAACAGATTGGATCAGCTGTCCTCTCTCTTTGGGCTCTTCTAAACATTTCTATTTGCATTCCCTCTGGACACACAAGTCAAAATAGATCATCACAAGTTTGCAAGCTAGATGCTCAGAAGATTGTCACACATCTGTGCTCAATTCCCTAAGAACAGAACTGACAGGATACCTGTTAGAAATCATTATCCATGAGCCAAGGAATAGATTTCTGTATAGTTCTCAGTGAAGGCTTAGGGCAGTGTATAAGACTACAGGGAAACTAACAATTTTGGAGAATTGTGCTTCTAATCTGATTCTGGGGAATTATAGTTTGACATTGCTGTGTCTTTTTTATCCTAACAAAGGCCCCCTTTTTTTCCCTTGTCACAGTGAGGTCTTTCTACTATTCACATTAGAGACTTTACATGAGCCTTCATAATTGTTTCGTATAAAATACATTGATTTCTATCATCTTGTTTAATGATGTGGTACATTGTTTATAAGATAATGCAATGAACCCACTTTGAACTCATTCTATTATCTCATAAGTAATGCAATAAACTGCTTAACAGGGCAATTAAATCAAGCGATTTCAGGTTAATGTTATTAGACAGTGTTCAAGAACATGCAACTTTTGTTTTGAGGATTGGCTTCCCTCTTAAATATTGGAAAATGTACTTTGCTAATGTTTTTGTTTGCATTCCCTAAGGTACTAATCATATTATTCATTGCTCAAGACCAGAAATATTATAGCAGCTTTCCAAACAGAGGAGAGTTAGTGTAGCCTCTAGTAACTTGCAGCTAAGCAATGGATCTAATAACCTTGGAGAACTCCCCAGGGTATTATGCAGCAGTGATGAAAGCTCAGGAGAAAAAGACATTTCATTATACAGACAGTAGAAAATCAAATACATGAACGAAACATAAAGGTTATATATATTATCTGTTTAAAAAAAAAAAAAAAACCAACCAGGCTGCCCAACCTGCATATCATATATGATTTTAATTTTTGAAATGGATCCTAATAATTCTTTTTTAGACAGCACCACCTTTTTTTCCATAAACCTTTTTTGGCCCACCCAAAATTCTAATTCCAATAATCTCCGCCACACAGAATTACATTAGGAACAGTTCCAGTGAAATTAAATCTCTATTGTACATCTCTGGTTTGCTCTAATGATTACTGCTTCACTGAGTATGTAATTTAAAGTCTCTTGTTAATAGATGAGGTGCTGAACACCAACAGCTAGCTCTTCCAAACTACACAATTGAAGAGCTATCTTGCTTACAGCTGTAGAAATCTACTTTCGATTGGACTTCCATGAAAAAATACTGACACCTAACAGCAGGAATAATCCTAATTAAATATTACTCTATCATTTCAAAAGGGTTCTCTTAAATGATATTTTTCTTTGGTAAAGTTTTCAGAAGGAGTTGAGTATTCCAAAATAAGAGCAACTGCAGACTTCTTACCTAGATTCAGATTTTCAAAATATGGCTGAAAAGGACCCTGATAAGCAAATAGGGAAAAAACCCACAAAAAAGCAAAACAATGGTTAAATCCATTATGCTCTTAAAAAAATCTTTTGAACTTAAATAAATAAATAAATGATGAAATAAGGATAAAAGAATAAATATTGGAATTGTTGGCCCTTCTTTAGGCTGAACAGCCTTGGTTCTCTTAGCCTTTTCTCATAGGAAGATTGCTCTAGTCCCTCAGTCATTCTGATGGCTCTGCACTGCAGTGTCTCTAGTATGTTCTAGTCTCTTTTGTGCTGGGGAAACACCACAGATACGGTGGTCTCAGATGAATAGAGAGGGAGGATCACCTCCTTCAATCAGCTGGCAATACTTCACCTAAAGTAGCCCAGGATTCTGTTTACCTTCTTCATGGCCAGGATGTATTTGCCTTTGTGACCGCTGCTGGCTCATGTTTGACTTGGTGTCTGCCAGACCAAACTGTTTTCCAGGTGGGTGATCTCTAGCACACATTGGTGCCTGGTTGCTGTTCCTCCCCAGGTGCAAGACATTTCACATCTCCTTGCTGGACCTCATGAGGTTCCTGTCAGCCCATTCCTCCAGCCTCTTGTGGTGCCTCTGGATGGCACCTCCTCTTAGTTTTTTGTCGTCAGTAAACTTCAGAAGAGAGCTTGCGCCATCACCCAGATCATTAATGGAGATGTTAAAGATGTTGTGGATTCAGTATGGACTCCCGGTGTACACTGCTAGCTCCTGGCCTCCAACTAGACTTTGTGCTACTCATCACTGCTCTCTGGGTGGTTTTCAGTCCACCTCAGTGTCTGCTTGACCAGCCCACTTGTGAACAACTCGTCTATGAGGATCTTACAGGAGGCAGTCTCAGAGGCCTTAGTGAACTCCAGGTAGACAATGTCCACTGCTCTTCCTTCATCTACCAGGACAGACATTTTATCACAGATGTTTATCAAGTTGGTCAAGCATGACTTCCCCTTGATGAATGAATGCTGATGATTTTCTTGTTGCTGTTGTGCATGGAAATGCTTTTTCAGCCTTCACCTTCCCAAGAATAGAGATGATGTCAACTATCCTAGAGTTCTCTGGGTTCTTCTTCCTGCCTTTTTAAAAGATAAAGCTGATACTTTCCTCTAGACTTCAAGCATTTTTCTCAATCATCATGATTCACCAAAGGTTGTTGAGAGTGACTTTGCAGTGATGTCTGACAGCTCTCTCAACACTCATGGGTACGTCCTATCACGGTCTATGAATTTATGTATGTTCAAGCTTCCTAAGCATTCTGTAACATTACTGTTTTCCACTGAGCAATTTCCTCACTCCATCCTTTACATCTGGCTTTTGGGACCTGAAACTCCTGGATTATGCTATTGCTTGTAAAACCCAAGACAAGGAAGGTATTCAGCCATGTCCTGCCTAACAGGTCCCTCCTCTTCTTGAGCAATAGGCTCCAAGTTTTCTTATTCTTCCTTTTGCCAGCTATGAATTTGTGGAAGGTCTTCTTGTCTGGTTACATGCAGATGGGCTTTAGCTTGCCTAAGTTTGTCTCTGGATGTCCAGATATTGTTTCTGTATCCTTCTGAGCTGCCTGTCCTTGCTTCCACCCTGTGTATGCTTCTACAGTCTATATGCTTTGATAACTTCACGTTGAGCTCTTTTTGAATTCCGTCCTATAATCTTTTTACAAAGATGACCTCAGTTTTCAACAGTGATGAGCACTCAACACCTTCTACTGATACACTTGGGAAATTAGGGTGACACATAACTTACAAGGAAAACTTCTTAAGTCCTAAACCATTGTTTAGCCCTGCTGAGGAAATTAGGAACTCAGGGTTTTTTCTGTGATTTTTTTTTACATAATCTTAAACTGAATTTCCTTAGGTCCAAATGACAGCTCTTCCCATCCATATCAGCTAAATATTCACTGCTTTTGAGTCCAACTGTTGCTACTCGAGCTGTTTGTCTCAGGTGCATATTTTGTGATTCCTATTTCTATTTCAGTGTGTAAATTGTTTGCAAAAAATGATTCACATCCAAGCATCTGATCACTTCTTCATAAATCTTTGCTATATGGTTCTCATAAATTCCTTTCAGCCTGCTGCATAGATGTTTTATGAACACCAAGAATTCTTCACATTTATAGATATTTTTAACAAGCACAGAATAGACATTAATTAAGCAGGACAGAATTTTCAGAACTGTCTAAAGAAGTTAATCCTGGGCTCCCCTTGAAATCAACCAGAGTAAGCATTTAAACTCCTTGTGGGAATGTAGAAACCTCATTTGCAACCATAATGGCCTCAGTGATGTTAACTAGTACTCATCCTTTTAGACACAAACTGCTTGAAATACACAGCTGAGTAAATGCCTCAGGACTGCAGATTCACTAAGGGGCACTGTTAACTTGGAAGGCTTCTGTCTAGCTGCAAGCATGTCAGCCAGGTTACATGTGCTTCTAGAACACTCATGTGCATCAGGACATGCAGGAAATGATTTGACAAGGCTGAGATGAACCTCACTTGGATGCTGTGATCTGATTCTCACCTCAAGAGGAGATAAAGGGGAAGCACTGCTTGGTGGCCACGTGAATTTTCTAGATTTTATTTCAGAAAAAATAGGTCTCCTGCAAACAGTCTCTGAAATCAAAAGATAATTGAGGTTAGACAAAGAGGTTAGAAATTCCACACCAAGCAGAGCAGGTCAGGTTCACCTAACAGCACAACATATTTTTCATTTGTTTTTGTTTAGCAGTGTTGCTGAACATTCTGAAAAACAGGTTTTGACTCAGCTGTACATACATAGTATTTCCACACTTCAATTTTTCATTTTACTAAACCTGAAAAATTATATTTCCCTCTGCTTTATTTGACATAAAGCTAAGCTACACCAGAAGGGCTGAATTAGTATTACAGATTGCTTAAAAATTAAAGCTTCTTTTTAATATAGGGACTACATTCTATTGAATCCAATCTGTTACTTTTCCTCCATATTTTTTTCTTTTTTGAGATATCTATCTCTAGCATAATTAACTAGCTAGTTCTAAAATGTAATTTATATCAGTTAAATGGGTCTGAATTACATTGTACTTAGAGAGGAAGAGTGAAATGGGAAATGCAAATTTGAGTTCACATAAGTTTTTTAAAAAGTGAGCACTAATCCTTCAGGGACTCGGGATTTGACAAAAGAATTATGTGAATGATGTACGCTCAGAGAGAGCAATGCTGATAAGGAGCTAAATCCTGATGGTTCTCAAGTGTGTGAATTGAGTGAGCCTGATTTTTATTTATTCTTTCACTCCACTTCACACAAGGATGGATGGAGAACTGGAGAGGGTGACTGTAGACCACTTTTTTCGGTCCTTACCTTTCTATGGAGAGATGCACGTGGAAGCAGCATCTATCCAGCCATCATTTCCATAACACATTTTCTGATTCTTCAACGTCTCTTACTGAGTTTCTGATCTTTGGACACAATTGTGTATTCCACGCACCAAGGTAATAGAGGGTGCCCACATGGCCCTGGTCCCAGTCAGACTCCCATGCTGGAATCCCATCCTCTGGACATGTCTCTTCAGCTGTGTATGACAGAGAGATTCTTCATCCAGAGCCCAACATTCAGGGTTTGTCACTCTGTTTTGAGGCTCCTATCAGTTATAGAAATGAGCTTTGTGCAGTTAAAGATGAGGTTCAACCACACTAAAGTCATTATAAACAGGTGGTAATGAGTGGAAATTATGTTAGATCACTATTTCCAGAAGCTGCTACAGCAAATCAACAAGGCTCTAAAAAATTCCAGCTGGGATTCTGGACAAAATTTTCATTCCTCTATATTCAATATGGACTGGAAGAGAAGTCAAAGCATTCAGAAAGAACCAAACTGAAAGATAAAGACAGCTTAGCTGGGTCAGTACAGAAAAATGGAAGCTTAGAGCATTTTGACTGCTTTCCTCCCATAAATAAGTCACGGAAGAAAAAAAGAATTTTTTTATGCTAAATGAAAGTTGTCCACATGACTGGAACCAACTTTTGCCAAAAATTGTGAAGATGTGTAGCATGAATAATTTATTAGAAACTTTTCAGAAGAAGACATGAAAGCAAAAGCTCACTCTCCACCAGTTTGCAGAAGAGGAATATGTGACACAAAAGCAGCCATGAACCAGGAAACGAGACAAGTTGGTCCAAAAGATCTGTTCTTGTCTGTCACTAAATTTAAGAGAATTTTAAGACACCTTTCTTTGCTCTTTTTTTTTAAATTTTTTTTTTTTAAAGGAAGGTAACTGAGTGTATCATCTGGAGTTGTTTCCTCCTCGTTCTACAAAGCATGCTGTATTTATGTGCTGTGAAAGTCAAAAGCTATCACATAAAATAGGAACATCTCACAAATTGTCAGTGCTGGGATTTGCATATATTATTACCATACTTCCTAATTATTTCTGGTTCTATTTGCATAATGAAAAAGGGAATAGTTTCTTCTCAATAACAGTAAATATAAAACTGTGCCTGACACTCCTCCATAGGGAAGGAACTCTAATTGTTTTGATCTAAAGCCTAAAGTTGAAAATTCAGAGAAAGATAAATAAAAAATAGGATAAAAAGCCAAATAATATCCTCTTCAGGAACATCCAGGATTTATAGTGAAATAAATTTATGATTACCAATACTGTTGCTTTTAGAGAATTTACTGACAGATAAGTGACTTTATTTTCTCAGGTGACGTGCATAAATGACTAAATAAACATCTTGATGATCTTTCAGGAAAGTAGAGGCTTCAGTTCTATTTGCTTTTGCTTTACTATTAATGGGTCATGTCTGAGCAGAAAAGGTTGTGAAGATTTGTGCATTGTCGTGACACTTTATCCTAGCCTCATTTAGAGAGAAGAAGTATTTTATTGATTGCATATCTGTCTTGTTCCAGAGGCCATCAGCCAGAACATCAGACACACTCACTTGCTTTAATGGCAGAAAGTTCATTTGTTGGTGTTTGGTAGAGATCAGAATTTAAAAAAAAATATCAATTACATAAAACCTCCAGATATATTTGATCCTTTTTCATATTTAACAGCTAAAAGTCTAGAATGGATAGATTCATGCTTGCAGTGCTGTGGTGGGAGCCACAGCACATTTTCATACTATATGTAGATGAGCCAGCTCTGAACAATATATCTGGACTAACCCCATGCAAAGGCAGGAGGCTGAGTGGGGCAAGAACAGCCAAGACAGTCCACTTCAATTAATTAATCTGAACTCTCAGGGAAGCTGTGCAGCCCTAGTGGACTGCTTTCCTAACATCACTATGCACCTTCCAAATTTTGGAGCTAAGGAAAAGGCATGATAAGCTGCAGAGAGGGGGATCTCATGGGTTTTTGGCTTGCCACCTGCAGCCTCCTTCACAGGACAGTTTTGCAGGTGTCCACATGTTGTGCAACGATCGAGTAACATGATATAAAAAGTTAACTTAAATAGACAGAAGTGCTGAACCACAGGACTCCAAAACACACAAAATACAAAAAACCCACACAGTAAATACAATTTACTGTCCATTATCACCTGCCCTTCATTATCACTCGTACAACAAATTTCTTCCCCTTCAGAGCAAAAGAGACTAACAAGTTACCTGACTTCAGGAGACAGCTCAGCAGGAACATGAAGGCCCCAACTGAGGAACAGAAAACCTTTTGAAACATCTGAAAAAGGTAGTAATAAGAAGGGGATGACTGAAATTGTGCAATCTATGTTAAGCAAATGTGAAATCTGCCATCAAAACCATCCTGATAAGAGCAGAAGGGTAGTGCTAGGGGTAACAAAGGCAGGAGATCTTCCTGGAGATTATTAGCAAATAGATTTTGTTGAGTTACCACATAAAGAAGGATACAGGTATATACTGTTGGTTGATATCCTCTGATATCATCTGACGATGACCCCTGTCACACTAACACAAAAAAAGCAGTGGTGAGAGTTTTGCTCAATCACATGATTAAACCATGAGCTGCTCCTCTGTGAAAGTCTAAAATTTTTTGTCAGTCAGAGGCTCAAGGATTGTCATTACACCTGTATGATACCTCGGATTATGGACAGGTGTAGAAATTTCATTAAATTTCTCCTATTGGTTCTGTAGAGAAAAGGGTATTTAAAAGGTGCTGAAGTCAGACTGTACTGTATTGTGATTTCTTTAAGTCTTCTAGCTAAGCAGATGAGAAACAAGAATACAAATAGAGAAGGAGAGCACAGGAAAAGAAACATAGCAGAAGAGAAAGATTTATAGTTAAAAAGCAAATGTGAGGAGAGAGAGGGGATGCAACAGAAACCCTGAACAATCTAGACTCAAAATCAGAAGTGACAGATAGAGAAATCACTCTACAAATTAAAAAGTAATTAGAATTTCCATGCAATGTGCTTTTCCTGAAACAAACTCTTCTTGCTTTAGTGCAAGGCCTGATGATAAACAGAAATAACAATTAATAAAAATAATAATAATAATAATTAATAAATGTATAAGTAGTAGTGCTAATATTAGTAGCTGTTACTCTGCTCATGTATACAAAAGAGTAAATTCAAAGGAAAAATTGCTAAAATAGCGAATCTGCTGAAAAAATCGTAATGTGAGACAACATAAATATTTTCTTATTCAGTGCTGTGCTGATAGGACCTGTACCCCGTACTCTTGTTATTTGTGGTTAAACAACATTTTATAATCTTAAAGATGTATAAAACCTTTTTAGATTTTTAAAAGAAATTCCTTCGAGATAAGCTGAGGACACTCAAGAATTTTTAAAAATACAATGTCAATTTTTAATTCATTGTTACTATGGGGGAACACATTTGTTTTAAATGTCTCTCTTGCATGTACAAATCAACAGAAGAATCCCAGAGTGAAGTATTAACCTGGTATGAGCTGCTATGCACAATAATCAGAGTTTGCATCAGCTGAGAAATCATCCTATGGTTTGGTTTTACTTGGCAATCTTGAATTTTTATTTAAAGCATTCTTTTGTCCAGACAAGCCAGATTGGAGCATCATAATATGCTTCCTCTGCTTTTTTTAATGCTTCCTTTCACTTTCAGTGTGGTCAGGAGCAAATATTGAGAAAAGTGGAGGGAGTTCTTTTGGATTGACTATTTGAATTGCAACCAAGGCTGCAGAGAAGGGAAAGAAAAACCTAACTTGGGAGAAATTGCCTACCTGACAATCCAACAATCAAGTACAGACGTATTTTACTTTTCTTCTGTAAAACGAGTGTACTTTACATGAAAATCAGTAAGACAACATATTCAAATGCCCTTTGTCCAGTCATAGATATGCTACTAATAAAAAGCAATACATAGAAAAATACTAGAATCGACTTAGAACAAAACTTCACTGTGAAGTGTTTGGAAAAATTTGGTATATATCATATCTTACACATAGAGTGTACGTGTATAAATTGTACATGAATATAGTATCACCCACCACTTGACAAAGCTCTCCAGTAATTGTCCTCATTGTATTTAAATAGTGCTATAGTGGAGCAGCATCATTTGCCCATTTTCCAGATAGCAGTACAGAAGACAGCCTGGGAAAAGCAATTTATCAAACTTGTTGAATTGTAAGGATTTAAGTCCTCAGTGTCCTGATGTGTTATCGTGTTCCCCAAACAGAGTCACACCATGATCTGAGGACTGTCCAAACAAGCCTAAAAAGGATTGCAGAGGGCAGAGATTTCCTGTAGCACCTTTCTCTCAGGTAGATAGGACTGTGCTTCTTGCCACAGATGTAGAAGTCACTCCTAAGAGAGAAACTTTTCTTCTGTTTTTCTGAGTGCAGAGCACAACTCTGTTCTGTTTCGAAACACAGGAGTCCAGGGTGACCACAGCATCCCCTTTTAATGTAGCAGCCAACAGTCAGAGAACTTCTTCTGAAGATAGAAAATTTAGGCTTGAGACTTCTGAAATCATCACCCAGGAGAGCACCAGGAACCTTGATATACCAGCCAGGCTGCTGCTCTGAAGACTCTTTTGGTGATTCCGTCAGTAACTCTCAATGTACAGTGACAAACTCAAGAGAAAAGCCCCGTGCCCATCCCATGAGTGCCTTATCCAAGTGTTAGGAAGTCGTTTACCCACCTGAGATCCTTTGGTGTGACTCAAGGTGCACAGAGGGAAAATTTCTTGGAAGCCTTATTTCTGGCACTTAAATTGTGGTTTGAATCTGACCTTTTGTTTAAGAGGTATGACATCATTCATGTCTGCACTTTGTTCTGACTGTCAGGAGGAGTTAATTACAATCCATATGCTAAAGTTCACTTCTACAGAATCAAAATCTAATTATAACCCTGAAATCTCTTTGTCCCATTTTCAGACAATAGAGGTCTTATAGACCCAATGAAAGAGGAACATATATTCAGCAAATCTTTCTTCCCTTGATGGTTAGGAATGGAAGGTAGCTCTGCTGTATGTATTGATTTGAGGATTTCCTGAAGTTTCTCTAACACTCAGTTTCATCTGCTGTGAACATTATAATAAAATGGGGTCTTTTGGAATGACAGACTTTTTATCCATTAATTTTCATTCCAGACTCGTGTGAATAAAACCTTTTAGCTGCTGCTGCTCCAAATTTCTCAAATGACAGTAAAGTGCCTACAGATCTTCACCATGGGGTCTGATGTAGCTTCGTGGTAGCACCTATTAATACCATGCACTTCTCCAGCACCTTTTCTTCAACAACTTCAAAGCACCAGCTGGCTCTGACCAGACCTGTGAGATCAGTGAGGGATTTACATAGAAGACCCTTCTCAAAGTGTATGCACATGCTGGGACACAGTGCTGAACATGAAAGAACACTGCAACGTCACACAGCTGTTTGCAAGGAGGTTTAAAAAGAATGGGTTATCCTTTGGAATCCTGCGCAAATCTGCTGGGAGAATGTGTGCAACTCAGCCTTTGAGCCTTCCATGAAAGGCAAGGGATTTGTATTCCCCAAAGTAAATTAGTATAATGCCCTTGAATTCCAGTTATTTCAGTGAAACAGTAGCAGCAGACCGGCTGTCTTCCTCAGATCTAAACGAAGGCTGAATATATTTTCAAAACTAAATCATACAGGTGCAGCTGGGGGAAGAGTATGACCTGTAATTGCTGCTATTGATTCATGAGCCAGGAAGATCATATTTTGGCTTTTAGCTTCCACAGTGGCAGTGGTAAGAAAAATGATCATTTTCTTGTCTTTTGACCATATCTGACATAACGTCAATAAGACAAACTAAGCAGGGCACCCTGCAGTGCTGTTCTTTTCTCTGCAGACTCACTTTTCAGCACATACACCTCAGAAATGCTTTGTTGTTTTGTTCATAGAGATCAGCTGGAGCATCTCAAACTACAAACAGTGCCTTGTATTTTCCAAGTAAGTGCAGGAAACCAGAATCACAGTCAAGAAAATCTGTATAGACTTGTTTTGGTTTAACTGAATTACATTTAAACGCTTGTCTTAAAATTCAGAAAGTTGTAATACTGATGTCTGAATAACTGCCCGACCTCTTGAGACATCAGACCAAAGGAGCTGGTTTCAACAGCTATCACTTGACCTGAATAACTGGAAAAAATTCAAAACTCCTCCAGAAAAGAGGGAGGAACACTCAAGCACAGAAATTAAATGGACATACTTTTATCTCAGCGTGATGTCACAAGATAGAATGTGTTCCACCTGCAGATGCAATCCATTGTGTGATTTCATTCAATATTTATGATTTCTCAAGCTGTGCAGTCTGCATACATTTGTGAAAGACATAAAGTCATTCCAGAAAGCATATGACCCTGATTTCTCCTGGAGAGGACAGAACAACGAGCATATTGTCCTGTGACATCTTATTAATGAAATGTAATGCTTGGAATTCTATCCAACTTTTTCTCCACATTCATCGGAGGACTCACCTTGATCTATTCCCTTCTGAACTTAAGAGTAGAGCAACACTGGCCTTGGAGAACCTGCACTGGGTCACATAATCAAAATTTTGTCTCACTGTCTGTGGCAAATTTTATTACCCAAAGAGAAGGAAAAATTTCTTTCCACTAGTGAACACACTACACATGAAGTAATGATCTTTATTTCATAACATGGCCTATTTTATTGTCATCAACTTTAACCATCACAGAACAATCAAAAGTCCCACAAAATAAAAGCAAAAATAGTCATCTTCAAATGTTTGTTAAGAAAAAAAATAATGTGGGATCACTTCACTCTTTTAAATCATCAGAGAGGGAAAAATAGCAGAAGAAACAAACTCAACCTCCTGACAGTAAAGTATTAAATTTTTATTTCAGTTTAGAAACACCAAAAGATTGTGACCTGTAATAACAAAGTTTTCATATGTATATTTATTCTTATGAGATTTTCTGAAGAAAATTACTGTGAATAACTTGGCAAGTGTGCTGAAACAGAATAAAATCTGTAAAGCCAAAAAAAGTCATCTACACTAAAAGGCATGGAGGAATAATATACTTCTGTAATCCTTAATCCAAATTAAGTCACCCAACATTAGGAAAAAATACCTGAAATTGCAAAATCACTATGGGGCAAAATAAATGGCAATACAGAGAGCATAAATAGAGGTGTCCCAAAGGCTGGGATCACTTAGCTGCATAAGGAGAAATGAGGGGACTTACTGTGAAAATTATGAAAGATACGGTGCATGGGGAAAATCATGGTTAAATTAAATTGTGAGTGAGTTTAGAATGAAAAAAAGGGATGGATATACATTTGTATGCAATCCATATTCAGCAATTTGGGTTTTATCATTGAAGGAGGTACTTGATTTAAATACTGTGGCAGAAACTCTAAAGGGTTGGATAATTTTATGATCACTAATAACATTTGTCATTATGTATGTTGCCATTATGTATGTTGCCATTATGATAAGGATAATCAACTCTCATGCTATAGGGCATAAAGTTATCACCAGTGGGACATGGTATTTTTTTTCCTTACCTCTTAGGTATCTATTTAGATTTTTTCCTGTTCACTTTTGCTAGCCAGTTAAGTGAAATATCCTCGAACGCACACACAGTTCAATTCTTGCTGCTTCAAAAAGACCTTGTATATATAGGTTGTGCAGGGGTGCTTTTTATCCTGCTAGGCTGAAAACTCCTCTTTTTGGAGGTGAGGGAATTTCTTCTACTGCAAAATGAAAGATGAATACAAGACTGTTATCAAAATTAATTAATAGCTAATACCTTGCCTGTATGCATTCATTTACTAGATTAAATGGGTCTTGGGGTCTGAATGAGGCTGGAGGGGGTCTGTTCATAGACAATATTGATCAGTTCATGTTCCTCCAGGAGAATCATCTTAATTGGGAAGGAGAAATTTGTCTTGAATCAATATGTTGCTGGCAATAACAGTTTGATGGTGGAAAGATAATTTGAACTGACAAAACTTAAGAGATTATATTTGATGGCATGCTTGATAGCAGTACCTCAGAAACTGTGAAGAAGTAAAACCATAGAAATAAAGGAAGAGGTGCTGTTAAATGCTTTACTACCCTTTCTGAACCACTCCCACTTTATAATACATTGCTCTATCCATGTTCTATGCTGAACCAGTGCAACTTGTGTTTATGAGAATTCTGGCCTCAGCACTCATTGAAAATAAGGCTAATGTGAAACTTGTAAAAATTTTGAAATTTTCTGGAAGCTTCTTGTACTTGTAGATGAAAGTCTATTTATTTTTGAAGTCTATTTAATTTGAGAAGGAAGTAATTGCTTTCCAAATTTCAAAAATTTCAAGTACGTAGATCTATAGATTAGGGTGAGATTATAAGAACAAAAGACTACTTCTCCATTCCCTTTTTAAAAGTGTTTATAATGACAGAAACTAATTTAAATTAATTTTTTAAAGAACAAGGAAAAAAGTCTAACTATAGATATTCAGGTTTGCCTTCAACAAAAAAGTAAACTGTTCTTTTCTCTAGTCCACTGAATATTCCATATAGTTATACAGCAGTAAAAACTTATTGCACAAGTCTTGCTTCTGACATTTCTGTCATGCATCTGCTGAAGGATTAAATTCAACTCCAGGTTGAAATAATAACTAAGCAGAACCTGGAACATATGTACCTTATCCCTCATCATATCACAGATAGACTCAGTAGCCTGGAGGCCAACATTTGGTAGGACACATTTGGTTTGTGATTATTTCATCTTGAGATGAATATTCAAATAATTATTTGCACACTTAACATGGCTCCATTTTGCAGGGGGAATTTGGTTTGTTTGCCCACATGCAGCACAGCCAGCTCAATCTCCAGCTATCATAAGGCTGTCCCTGTAAGTTCTGTGTTGCCCCAATCAACCCCATGGCGCTGCCAAGGGCAGACCACAGATTCCCAATTCACTCCAGAGACCCAATGCAGAGAGAGAGAGAGTATAATGGTTCAATGCCCTGTACATTTTTTTTAAATGAATTAAAGTGCTTATTAGTCCTAGGACAGCTGCTACATCCAGAAAGCCTACAGTACCAGAGTGGAAAAATGGATATGCCCCTTGCAAACAGCCCTGCAAGAGACACTCCTTCAATATGGACATAAGAAGGACATAAGGGCTTTGAATAAAGATTTACTTATGGAAAAGAATAAAAGCTAACACAAATCCAAGGTTAACTGAAACCTATAATTAAATTTCACATTTATTTTAATAAAGTACAATATTGACTTTACTCTTTAAAGTAGATTAGGTTGTTGACATTACAGCAGTACAATAAACAAGCACTAAGCTTTTTACTAGCAGAACAGAAAATTAAAGCTGGTTATGATGAGACAAATAAAATGAGTTTATTCAGGACTGTATAAATCATCAATAAGAATTCTTAATCACTTGCCTCCAAAAAGCTAGATTATTTGATCTGCAACAAAACTGGGGCTGTGTCAGCAAGTTGGATGCAAATCAAACAACATTCAGACATTTCAAAAATTCTGAAAGTATGTGTCTGGAATACAGATGAAGACCAGAAATTCAGTGAGGCCTTCTTAGGGTAATAAAAATAAAATAGAGCCCTTTTTTTATACACTGAGATGTGGTTATTGAAATTAGAGTCTCTCAACAACATGATGTATCACAGTTAAAACACTATCCCTTGTTTTCTTACCTTATTTTCGAGGTATGTTTTTAAAAAGACTTCTCTTTCTTTGATGCTTGCATTTTATACAGCAACTTTATACTATGCAAAGCTAAGCTGTTCATTTTGAAGCTTAATCATATTGTATTACCTTTCACTAAAGAGCTACACAGTTCTTGAAAATGTTTACTATAATTTAAGGCTTCCAAGGCACAATAGCACACTTTGATTCATGTGTTTTATATGCAAAGTTTTATTGTAATGTTTGTGATCAATAAAGATGTTCACTCTGGCATGGAGTAAATTTGTCAGCTATTAATAGTTTACTATCTGTTTACCTAAAACATAGTCTACTGCTGCCTCAACAAAATGCTTATTCCTTATCTTTTCATACCATACAAATAAGGATTAAAAGTAAAAATCAAACAACAACAACAACAACAAACCAACAAAACAAAACAAAAAACCCCACCCCAAAAACAAGCTATGAAATAAGTAATATGAAGTTTACAACTTCAAAATCCATAATGCAGAGTTCATACATAGATGACCTTCACATTTACCTGAACAGGGAAATGTTTGATAATCCATGATAAAAGTTGAGAAGTGAATCTGTTCAGAAAATGGTCAGTCTTATTTTTTTTACAATGTAAGGATTTATTTTGAAAGTACCAAGCTTAAACTCTTGCTTAAAACATTCTTTATTTCAGAATGCATTTTTTCATTTGCACACAGCTTACTGATTTAAAAAAAAATTGCTCTAGAAGGAGGAAAAATCTTGAAATTATTGTGTTGACATAGTTGTCCTCTTACCAGCACTCTTTTGAATCTGATTAGGATACAAATGAAGGACACATGGAAGGGATTAAAACTTCATAGCCTTCTCTTGCTTTTTGACCCCTTTCCATATTACTATGGCAGAGCTGAAAATAAAGCAGAAAGTTAGCCAGATGATGTCTTTGCTACAACGTACAGAAGATATTGATCAAGTGTTGGATAAAGAACAGAACTAAGGCATGGGAGTAACATGGAAGATTAAACATTGCTAGAAGAAGAATGTGTCGGATTAGACTGCTAGACTATTTTCCTTTCTAAACAAAAAGAAAAAATAGTACTTATGAAGATTTGTGCTTTGGTGAATCTTTTGATTCAATACAGCAGGAAAAATATATTATCTGGAGAAGGTAGAAATTGTAAAGTCAGACAAGAGGTAAAAGTGCAAATAAGAATTTTTTGTGTAAATGAGTTAGTTGTCCATGAAAGAGGAACTGTTCATCTAGAGAAAGATTATCAGTGGTGTTCATCACAGTTTGGATTCAAGCCCTTCCTCAAATTATCGTTATTGAGCAAAATGTAAAAGTGTGGATGCAATAATAGCTCAGAGTTGGAAGATATCTTTTGTTCAGAGAAAAAGCATAATGTCTAACAGAAAAAAAGAAAACCTGGATGCTTCAAAGAAGTGAACTAATCATAACTTTCGCTGTGAGCTGAAGGGTCATCACATAAGGCAAATGACACAGCAGGGACAGTGAATTGCTGGCATGGGGTTACCACTCAAACAGAGAGGGCATCCAGGGGTGCATCACCTGGAAAAGTGCCTCTAGAGAAAGTATGTTTATACCATTGTAAAAGTGCTTGCTGAGAGCTCACCCGGAATCCAAGAAAATTCAATTACTTTGGACCATGTGGGATCACAGCTAATAAATTTGTTGAAAGTAGTGAGACTTCCTTATCATGGCAGGAGATTAAAGAAGCACATTTTCTTCACCTTCGAAGAAAAAAGCTGGCCAGGGTGCAAATACCAGTGAAGAGAGAGACTCATCAGTTCATGAGAAAGCAGGCATAAACAGGCTATGAATACACTTATGCCTGAAAACAGAATGATGCTAAGCATCACGTTCTGGAGAGTCTTTTGGCAGAGCCACGGGGACATGGGACTTCACTAATGCAAACAGGGCTCCTGCCCAGAGATCATATTCTGTGTCTGCTCACCATGTCATGGAGATGCTGTTGATGAGTCAGGAGAGCTTTTTGTATGTCCTTAGCTATTAAAAAAAAGCTGAGGAAAGGCTTGTCAGGCTACAATGTCAGCCATCAAGGAACTACAGTGGTAGGAGGTAAGTTGGAAGGGGCTAATCTACTCTCCCAGTAATGCAAACAAACAAACAAACAAACAAACAAACAAACCTAAGAGTTTTCTTCATTTACTCTTGGGAATAATGCAGAAGAGTTGAACACACAGCGTGGACAATGGAATCTAGACTTACTTATTCTTGCATTTCATTCTCTTTACCAAGCACAATTCCAAGATTAATTATAGGCTTCTCTAGGACCAAAGCTTTTGTGACCTTAAAGATTGTAAGTTCTCCTTCTGAAGACAGATATCCATTCAGTCTAACTCAGTATGCAGTCTTATCTTTTAGGTTCTGGTTTGAAAGGTCTTAGGTTAGATTTCAGGTACTGATTCAAAATACAGAAAAATCAGTAGGAATTTTCCTATTAAAACTGGAGGAAAAAAAAAAGAAAAAAAGAAATAAGTTAGCTCAATGACTTTGCTGAAATAGTCATCCAAATAAACAAATTCAGAGAAACTGGATTGTTTCGTCCTTGAAATAAACAGTAGCCCAGTCCCCTGGAAAACATTTTTAGTGGTGTAGCAGATCCCACAGACAAAATGTTAGAGAATATATTTAAAGGCAAAAAATGTCCAGGGCAACCTACTGTGAGTGAAATATGATTCCATCATTCAGTACTGCTGTTTTCTTCAAATGTTGTTGGATCTGATGTGGAGACTGGCATCAAAATGCAAGTCAAAATATGTAGGGGCTTCAAATATGTGTTATATATTGTTTTGGGCTGATTTCTTTTGACATCCAGCTGTGTTTGTGTTTGGGAGCAGTGTTTGAAATCAAGGGTCATCTCTGCAGGCAACTATGCTGGGAAAAATTAACTGGCACAGTAAACGGAAAGAGCTTGAGTGACATACCATTCACAACTGAATGGGAATACTTCAGACTGGTTACAAGAGTGGGGAAGATTGCCACAGGAAAAAAAATATTTCTTAACAGAATATGTGACAAAGATACTGTTTTCCTTAGGATATTAATGAGTAATAATTTCTCATGCTTCCCTCGCTCTCCTATTTCAACAAAATCCAGATATACCAGGATGCTGGCTGAGAAGAATTACTCTAAAAATAATATTTTCTTCCCCTGAAGTCCCCAATGATTCAAAGACTCGTCATCTTGATTTTTCTTACTGTTTCTAGAATTGATCGAATGCTAGGAATTTACTTGGAGCACAAAATACTAGATTTTGTGTAGAGTTCAGATATGAATAATAAAAGCTCTGGAAATTAGCAGAGTACAATTCAAAACCCTAAACAGATCAAAGAATTTTCAAACTGATGGGAATTGCTTGTTTGCAGCTGTCTTGTGTGAGCAAGGGTGTTATGGCGGGTTTGGTTTCTGTGAGTTGCAATGAACAGGAAGGTTCGTTTCTCAAGTCGTGCTTAAATTAGGAAGTCACACTTTGTACTTTCCTTGTTGGAAGTCAGGTAATGACAAACCAGAGGTCATTTGTCTTCACACACCCAATAATATAGCAAGTCACATCCAAGACCTGCTTACTTTCAGTCCCTGTTTCCTGAAGAGGAAGTGTTTTTAGAAATGCCCAAAATCAAACTGAGATGAAGTGAGGGAGAACCTGGTATATGTAGCAGTCTCTTAGTCATTGATGAGATACTGAGATCTGCACTTACAGTTCTCTTTATAGTTGGGTATTAGTAACTACAATTAGAATTATTTATATACTTGCATATAAACTTCCATCCCTTCTCTGCTTTCTGTGCAAGCCATAGTACAGGGAGGGTGAGATGCATTTGAGAGTCACCCTGGCACCCTTTTAACTTCAAAGCGAGTAATAGGCTCGTTAGGGTAAAATGCCTCTGCTCCTCTTTAAGCACATAGACCAGGGTATGGCAAACTGTTCTTCAGAATTGTCTTTTTATACGTCGATTAAAATTACTTTAGACAAGTGAAGATTTAGATCCTTGCACTACAAGTATCTAAACTTGCTCAGATGAATCTTATTTTCTGGGACAACAAAGTTTGTCTACTATATATATATATATATATATATATGTTTGCATAGCGCCAGCATATAAAAAAATGGGTGAATGGTAGCTGTGATCCCTCTGCCCAGACAATTAAAGCTGTTTATTGAAACACAGCAATTCTACTTGAGAATTGAAGTCCTTGAGAATTAGGACAGTTCTTTGACTTCAGCACTAGCGAGGTCCAGGTGCTTCTGGAAAACAAGCAAAACAATCAAGAAGCTGACAACTGCAAAAGTTGAACAAAGAATTTCCTAATTACAGTTTGACTTAATTTCACCTTGAAATTGAAGCTTCTCCCAGGTTTAAAGTTAATTAGTTCTAAAAAAAATCTTATGATATATGTGAATATTCTTTCTTGCCCTATAAAGGTACATTTTGTCTAGTGCTTCAGGTAAATGCAAAGCTTGTGTAACAGCTTGCTACTACCACTCCTTGGTATTTCACACAGAAATGAACATGTCTAGCCCATGTCTACTATACTGGCCATGTGATAGTGCACGTATGTTTATGGAAACAATGCAAATAACAAGTGTCACTGTATCAGTTTTTTGGCAGACAAGGTTCAGTTCCTCAAGATGCTAAACAAATTGATTCCATCACAGAAAATCCTTTACACAAGCTCTTAAATTGGTGATTTCCAGCCTTTGTCATTTATAGTGTTTTCAGGAGTACCACCTCTGAGACAAATGCCAATGGCATCTATGGTCCCACATTTCTTTGCTGCTCTCTAAAGTCACTTTAGAAGTCATCGGTTTTCCTAAGTGTGGGGTAGCGCAGGTTGAAAGTCATTGTCTTAAATGAGGCAATCCTGTTTACCTAACAATATGGTTATGTGTTTAAGTAGGACAGCTCTTCTAGTACAAAACATCCAGAGCATCTAGAATATGTGTGTACAGTGTCAGATACAATAAAGCCCCACTGAGTTTAGCATGTATAGGAATTTCTGCAAATCTATGTCATTTCTTCCCTATAATATTTTTCAATTGAATAAGTACAGTCTCTGGTTCATGTATTTATTCTTTTTCTTCATGTCAGCAATGGAAAAGCAGTCTAAACCACCAGTACAACATTTCTAGAGAAAAAATAAAAGTGAGATTTAAATGTCTTTTTATTTTTTTAATCTGAGGTGGTTGATGCCTATTGTCTGTGTATTTTTCCTACTCATTAACGTGTCAATTGAATTTCATTTATCAACTGCAAAGGAAGAATCTGTAGGCTTTAATTTTCTTATATTCATTTTAATTTACCCTCCTTCTTAAATGCTAAGTTCACAGCAGTACAGGGCATAAACAATTTAACATGTCCTCAATGTATCCAGAATTTAATGGCTATAGAATACTGGGAAACTCCATTGTTTGGTGGCTACACTAAGGCACTGTCAGTTTTTATTCTTCCTGCTCCCAGATGAGGGTCTGTGTATGGAGGGAAGGGTACAATGGAAACATATCTGAAAAGTTACTCATTTTATTCAAAACATAAACAACAAGTGAGGGATTTTAAAGTGCTCAGTTTCAGTTTTCAGTTCTACAGAAATGAGTGATAAAACTCCTGCTGCTTTCTTTGTAATAAGACAGAGTTACAGCTAATCCACAGAACATACAGTCTCCCAAGTTCATGGCTTTTTCAAAATCATTTTGCAATACAAGGGCCAAATGCATGGCTACGTCCCAAGGAAACAGAATTGTTCTTTCTATATTTAGAGGTGGTCATGCTGTTATTTTTAACTGCTTCATAATATGACTGTACAGCTCAGGTTTTGGCCTCCATGTTTCCCCAAAGTCTCTGCGTTATAGCAATTATCCATCTCTATCAGGCAGTCCTATTAAACTGTTTCTCTCTGTTTCTATCCCACTGCTTCTGCCAAGGGCTTTGCACACAGTTTTTCATGCTGCAGAGCACCTGGTTGAAATGACCCTATCTTCACTTCTTCATCTACTTAGACAAATTTTCTGGATAAAGAAACAAAATTTCATAGTTTTTGCCCCCAGACACATTACACATAATGTGCCAGAGTACACCATTTTCCATTTGGAACACTGATGACAGAATATTCATGGTAGCAGTCAAAAAGGTGAAAACCTGTGATCTAATTCATTATTTTATTTACATCTAGAAATGTTTAGCTTCAGCTGCTAATCTTTCCCTGTATATGTGATATCAGTGTCATAAAAAGTAAATTCAGTGTATTGCCCTTGATATAATTCACATCAGTTATGCACAGATCCTTTAATAGTTCAATGGATTTTAGATTTATATAATTTTCAAGTGAAAAGGAAACAACTGTTTACATTTAGTCACGTTTTACTGTTTTAAAAATAGCACTATTAGTAGAAACAAAGAAAAACTGAATTTCCTTCCACTCTGAATTGGTAAACCTGTATCCTCTCCTGACATAGGAGCACAGCACAGTTAGCGTCAAGGGGCTTGAAATTTCTGATAAACAAACTGAACATGCACCTAAATACAAAAGCTAGCTTGAATATAAGGAGAATCATGACTTTGGAATGCCTTTCCAAATATGGAATGCTGGGTAGGGGACAATTCTCGAAAGTTTAAATGTAGGTGTTCCAAATCATCCTAGATGAACATAGCCTTTTGGCTCTGAGGAGTCCAAACTTCCTGAGGTTAGGGGTGGTACTTCAAAGGCGTTTTTAGCTGTTTTCTCTGTAGGGAAGCATCCATTACTCTCTGGATTCATCCATTAGACTGCTGGACTCAGTTTCTACAGTCAGCCAACACGGCTGCAGTGCAGGACCTGCCACCTTCAGAGCAGCCTTACCTAGAGGTGACAACACTCTTCTGCCCTGAGCAAAATCAGCTGAGGGAGTTAAAACAATCCTGACAATGAGTTGACGGTAAGAAATATACAGAAAAACTGCCTTCTCTCAAGAATTTTGGTTTGTCTAAGGAGGTAGGCACACCTCTCACTAGGGAACTTCAGACCTTTCTTGGGTTACTCTTTGCTAGTGCTGAATCTTTACAACTCTTTGAAAGCAGAAGAGAGACTTGAGCACCCTTTGAATCACAAAGATGTTGGTAAGGGCCTTTGACAAAGCAGAGGACACACACAAAATACTGCACCTGGAGGAAAGCCATGTAAGCAGACACTGCTCCTAATATTGCCTAGGTTTTAGCACTTTCAAGATCTTTTTCGGAGGTTTTAGATGCTTGTCAGGGTCATCAAGCATAAAATTCTTTTTGGATCTCTGTCTTTCATAGAAGAGTCTCGGTATATTTTCGCCAAGGGGAAATTTATGATAACTTATATCAGCAGACAAATTAGCAGAGATCTGAGGTGATGTTCCAGGGAACACAAAACAGGCTGCAGTTTTCACATGTTTTAAGTAGTCAGCAAATTCCTATGGGGGTTACCTCACTCGATGAACCATATTCAAACTTCACACATACCTTGTTCTCATTAAAGCTATATTTTTTGCATAAATAGACACATGGAGCTAAAATAAAGCATGACCCCTCCTCCCCACTTCAGAGAAGGCAGGGTATGGAGGGTATGTAAGAAGCAGAATAATTTATTTTAATTAATATTTAATTTAAATACAATATTAATATAATTATTTTAAGCAGATTTATTTAATAATTAATCTTTTTAAATGTCCAATATACTGCCAGCATGCTTCTGTCTGCACAGCTGGGTGCCTTGACAATTTTGAAATGTGGGACTTTTGGAACTTTTACCTCAAGAAAAATCTGAAATACAAGCACTGATTCTATTAGCAATTTATAACTGATGCTGACCAATGTTTATTTTCAGCTTATGCCTCTTATATGGCACTTAGCTTATCTTTTGTGATATATTCTCTCTTACAAACTGAACTGCGAACAGATTCACTTATTGATTTCACTGCTATCAATTTTGCTTCCATTAAGGATAATTTGACAGAAAATGTCCACTACAGAAAACAGCAACAACAACAAAAAACCAAATATATATATATATATTTGTTACTTCTAAATATGGCAAAGTCCTATCATTCTGACTTTTTTCTCTGTGAAGGTCCTATAACATAATGTTATAATGTTGCTTTAAGACAACATTAGAGTGATGTGACTTTGGTCTCATCAACTCAGATGTCTTTGTTACAAAAACAGTGATGGGCCAAGGAACATTTCCTTCATCATGTTTGAAACAGTGGGCTGCTGACTTGCAAGACACAGCCAGCATTGCTATGGTTTTGGATGGGCTGGGCTGATGAATTCATCCCAGGGGAATAATCTAGGAGACAAAATAATCTGTGTCGTCATGGCCAAAAGTTTTGGTCACTTTTGAAATATCCACAGTTTGAGATTGGCCTAAAATAACCTTCAGGAAGCACACTGATGTGCCTCAGGGTGCTAAAGCCCTACAGTAGGCAACAAGTATTTATGACCCATTGTGATGGCAGCTCTGAAAAATATTGGTGTGATAGCATTGTGTTAGGTATCCTGCAGAGATTTCTCACATAATTCTCACAAGTTCTCAGTGTATTCCTCTTGTTTGGTTAACAGTTTTGGTTCAAGAACTTATTTAACTCTCCAGGCAATAAATTTACTCCTTTTGTGAAATTTTGCAAATACTCTGTGAAATTAGCACTAGAATGAGCAATGAACTGTGTATTCAAGCTCAATACCTGTGTCATGGGAAATTAAAATTATGAGTTCCTTTACAGTGATTCATTTTATCTCAGTGGCTTCCCATAAAAACCTTAGGGGAGGAGTTGAATTTTCAAGTATTATGGCTCAATTTCTCCCCTCTGCTAGCACAAAAGGGAGGAAGGAATCATGACTGATCTCAGATGGGACAGGCCATAAGCACTTTCTAAAGGCTCAGCTTTAGACCAGCACTCAGTCTACAACCTTGGCTATTGTCAGACCCCAAGCAGAACTTGCTGTATATCTGGTCACTTCAAAGAGATTTTGCTATGTTGGCATCACAACATGCAGTTTTGGTTATCTCATGCCGAGATGGAATAAATGCACTATAAGTTAAAATCAAAAAATTAAAAGATAAATGATTAAATTATAGTCTTTAATTAGAATAGAATTGTGAGGGTAAGTAGGGAGTGGTTATTATTTATTTCTTTGAGTACAAGAAGAGAACCACAAGAAGAAGTGGTGAGACAACAGGTTTAAACAGAATATGATTTTTTTTTTCTTCACAAAGTGCAATTAAAATGTCAATATCACTGCCATGGGATATGGTGAAAGCCAAAACAAAAATTAATTGACAATTTCTTATAAAAGAGTTTCAAGCATGGTGTTTTCAAAATATAAATAATGAGTCCTTATCAGGACTAGTAGAATTTACTGGAGCAGGATCATCCCCTATTTGCCATGATTTTGTATTTTTCCTTATTACATCCACATTGCGACAATCTTAATAAATCTATTATCAGAAAAAAAAATAGAATCCATATGAGTCTTTGTTCTGACCAAATATGACTCCTTTGTATGCTTATGGCACATGAAGCTTTTGCTGCTTCTGCTTACAAAAGGCTTCCTTAACATCCCATGGCTTCTCGGATGCAGATGGAGAAAAACAACAAAATTGCTTTAAAACAGCTTTGAATACACTTGTGAGGTAGAAATACAAGTCCTTTTTGAGAAACAAGCTTAACTGTTAGTGACATGTAGATCAATGCCTGCATTATTTATAGTGTTCATTTCCTCACTGCAAGTATCAGCCTTGAATTTGACCTCATAGGTTCTTCTCTTCTAGAATTCCTATGTACTCTTCTCTTTGAAGTTTTTCAGGCTAACAAAAATCTCTGCAAATTTGTTTTGATTTTCTCCCAGACTGCCAGAAACTGGTGAAAACATGAGATGATATTTTACAATAAAAACCTGAGCCTTATGCAGGGTTTGTTTTTTAGACACCTTGTTTTCCGCTTTTCAGAAAGGCTGACTTTGCTATAAAGGTTACTGCTCCCCAGTGACACACACATGCTGAAGAGCGGGCTACAGGAGCCTGGTTCTGTCCTTTGAGCTGAACAGAAACATGACCATAATTGAAAGCTCTTCATTTAGCCCCAGCCAAGACAGTGTCAAATAAGCCAAAAATCATTTGGACTCCTGGACTTATGGACAGTATGTTGTGTCCATGTGGGTCCAGAGAAAACACCCCACAATTTCTGTTACTTTTCTGAGTATTTGAGCTTCTAATGTTTTTATAATTATACAGCCTGGGAGTTGATTTCTTCTCTCAGTGTTTGTGATCCTAATTAAGCCTCACATTTTTTATTAACACTTGATCCTATTTTGTATGGGGAAGCAACCTCTAGAGACACAGTTCTGTTGTGCTGTGACACCCGAGGCCCTGCATCTCTCTAATTACTGAGGCCAGCCTCTGCTCCATTAGGATACTGTCCTGTTTAATCCTCTCTCGCTTTTACAGTCTGGGAATGGTTTCTTTTCCTGGTATTTGAAGTTCAAATTAAGTCTCATGTTTATTAGTAAGATCATCATTCCAAGGGAGAAATACAAGCCCTCTGAGGAAGATCAGAGAGCACTGTGCTACTTACGGATTCCCGCAGTACGGAGGGGGTCGGGTCAGCAGCAACAGCACGGGCAGAATTAGCTTTATAGGGAAAAAACAAACAAACGCCCCTCACATCTTCAAATTATATCCAAAGGGCACAACAAAAACCCGAATCTTAGGGAGAGGCTTTCAGTTAGCTTTGATAAGGGTGCAGAGAAAGTAGGAAGGTCTGAGCATAAGCTATGCGTGAAGCAAATAATCATGGCTTTGTGGTCTGGGCACCAGCAGAGAAGAGCACAGGGCCAGTAGGGTGAGTGTCAAAGACTGTGTAACTAAGGAGAGAAAGCTTCCTATGCTGTTCTGCTCTGTCCAGGGAGGTATCACCCCCTCTTGTCACTCTGACCACTGACACAGGCTTGTGCAAAGCCCTCAGGACGTGTCATCGCAAGGTGTACAAATCAGGACAGCTGCTCTGACAGCCCCACATTTGTACATACCCTGCTCTCCTGCCTCTGTCCATTACAAGTTTTAACCAATACTTATGTAACAAACTCAAAAGAAGCAGTACTGTGAAGTGATGAACACGAACTTGTATTGGCAGCCCAACCTCTGTTGCTGGTTCTGCCATGGACCTGCTTTATATCATATAAAGACTTAAATCAGTGGTTTCTTTTCCAAATTTTGCTTGCTGCTTTTCTCTCTAATGCCTTTTCCCTGATGTTTTATCATGTTCTAATCAACATCACTCTGCTGCTGACTCTGTATCTGTCTCTGATATACAGCTGACTCTGTATCTGTTTGCAGCTCAAAGACATCAGCTTAAACATAATAATGAGATGTGACAGCAAAAGCAGCACAATTTCTGTGAGGAGTCTTTGCCCTGCAGTCATCAAGGCTTCAGATTTTTTTAACTCACAAGAATATCATCCTCAGCCCTGTGAACTCCTGCTTGCTTTGCAGATCTGGATTCACTTATCTGTAATGAAACTGGAACAAATAGGGAAAAGTTTTCTACTGCTACACAAATAAAAGGACAGCAGTCCTAAAAGGTTTTGGCCATCTGCAATCTGTGCTGGTCGAGATTCAGACAATCTTGTGATGGCACCAGAACTGAATTGCTTCAATTTTCAGTAAAGATAATGGAATGATAATGGTCTTGAATGCAGAGAAGAAAGGCAGGATTACCAGTGATGCCATAGAAATAACAAATGACTGTGTAGAAGAAACACTTAAAAAGTGCAATGCTATCACAATCTTGAAGGACCAGATAACCCACATCTGGCCCAGCATTACAAGTCTGGCAGCAGCAAGTTTTAACTGGACTTGTGAACTCTAAGGAACATTTTTATGACTGGAATGAAGCAGGTATAGCTCGCACAGCATGTGGATAAATGCTGAACTGCTGAGCTAAGGGCTGCAATGCTCTTAAATACCAGCAAATAAAAAGCAGTTAAATGAAGAAAAGTGATAAATAAGGAAAATGGGACAGTTTAGCAAACATTGTCTGTGTCTGACTAGTATGATAGCTCTCCCTGATAAGCTAACTGATCTTATAAACAAAAGATCTAATCTACCTGGAGTTCAGTAAATCATTTAATATATTCCCACATGGGACATTATTAGTTAGGCTAGATAACATGGGAATCAAGAAATAGAAGGTGGGGAATAGCTAGAATAAAGAGGACAAGAGAATTTGTTGTTTCAAGAAAGAATTACCAGTCTGCAAAAAGGCTACCTGTGGACTCCCACAGACATTGGTTTTGGAATCAATTGCACAGGTGAAATTTGCTGATGCTACAAACCTAATCATCACAGAGTCTGTCTAAATCAGCTTTTTACTGCTAAAGGACAGCTTGCCCTGTCTTCAGTCCTGGCTGATGGGATTTGAGCCACATCTGATCCAAAGCTATATAATCAAATATCTTTAGGCTTGATATACCAAATGAGGAAAGGAGAGTTTCTCACACACAAGCAGAACCTCAAGACATCTGCAAAGGATCTAGCTCCCATTGTTGGGTTAGACTGTGGTTAGATCAAGTCCACAAAGGGACTTTTGCTTTTACACCTCAAAACAATAACCAAGATGCAGGACATAAAGAAGACTTGTAGATTAGAGTAAACAAGGCAGGGCACAAGGAACCCGAGGTCTACAAAAAAAAAACATTTTGCCAGAGGTTCTTTGTTATCAGGAGGAAATATGAAATAGAAAAAGCTGGGTACATTATCTAATTCCAGGATGAAAGTGATCTGCAAATGAAATACAGCCTCCTAATTTCAAACAGAGCTATGTTATTGTAGAATGCTGTAGTAAGACTACTTTTTATACTTCAGCAGAGTCAGAGAATGAGTTAGGTGGGAAGGGACCACAGTGGGTTTATCTGGTCCATCCTCCCTTCACAGGCAGGGCCATCCTAGAGCACATGGCACAGGATTGCCTACAGATGGTTCTTGATTGTCTGCAGTGAGGGAGACTCGACAGCCTCTCTGGGGAAACTATTCCAGTGCTTGGGCACTGCACAGCAAAGAAGCTTTTCCTGATATTCAAGGAAAATCAGTTTCTGCATCAGTTTCTGCACATTGTCTCTTGTCCTATTTCTTGGCACCATTGAGCAGAGCCTGGCTCCATCCTCTTGGCACCCTCCCTTCAGATACTGGTGAGCACTGATGTCATCTTTCCTGAGGCTGAACAGACCCAGCTCCCTCAGCCTGTCCTTGCAAAGGACAGTCCCTTCACCATCTTTGTTCCTCTATGCTGTACCTGCTCCAGGAACTCCATGTCTCCTGTGCTGAGGAGCCCAGAACTGGACGCATCACTTCAGATGTGGATAGAAATGGTGCTCCATCACCTTTCTGGGGATTGAGGTGAGTCTGACTGGATGGTAGTTCCCAATGCTCAACCACTTTCACAGGCACAAGAAAGGTGAGCACGGAAGGCTGCAGATGACAATGTGAGCACCACAGAGCCTTTCTTCTGGGATGATCTTTTCTTTATTTCACTGCATACATGTCTATGTCCTTATTCCTCACTGCTGTTACAGTGGGATTCTGTATGATGGGTGGAGCTGTGCTTTGCTTCTTTCTGGCTAATACTAACTGATAACATGAGCGTTTTTAATTTGTTTCAGGACAAAGTCACCAGAGTTAATTTAGGCCATAACAGTAAGAGAGAACTGCTCATTGAATCAGATGCTGATCTCAGCAGGAAGGAGGTAAATGATTTCCATGTGGTAATTTAAAAATCTGTTCCTTATTGTTTCTCAGCTGTTAGCTGTTGCCTCCCAACTGGGCCTGTGCTTGACTGTGTACTAATTGGACTCAAAAAAGCATTGGTAACAAGGGTCAAAGAGCCAAAGCCTTGGTTTCGATCTTGGCCTATGATACAGGGAAGTCATGCTCTGCTCAGCACCTGGAAAATTAATCGCTTATATGAAACAGAGGACAAGGTTAACACAAGAACAAATTGTTTTAACCTGGTCATAAATACATTTTGGCTGGAATTCTTTCTGAAATACTTCTCCTGATCATAGCAATGGGATTCTGGAAAATCCATTTTCGGAAAGCATTACAGAATACCCCATCCAGTCAACACCAGAGAACGGGCTCAGCAGTTGTGGGCACTCCTTCAAGGTCTTCATTCTTACCTTTGAAGCAATTGCTAAGAAAACTCTGTCCTAATCCATATCTTGGGTCATAATGCACGGGCCAGAAAAAATGGTGCTTTACTTTTGATTCTCAGGGAGAGTTTGCAGAATTGGCATTTATGACAACCATCTGATCTCATTAGACACAGGAGCAATCTAGAGATGATAAACGTGGAATCCCACAGCGCCATTTTTGCAGTTACATTTTAAGAGCTGAGCAGCATGTAATGCCAAGCTGAATAAATATGTTCTATTTTAAATACTGCTGTCCTTCTGTGTTGACTTAAGGAAAGGTGTGTGGGTGGTACACACTCCCCTCAGACCATGGCAAACCTGGTGTTATCTCACTGGTAGGTATAAGGGCACAAAGGGTGAGTTAGGAGATGGAATTTAGAAAAGATAATGGGCTTAAGGCTCAGCTGTGCAGCAGCCAGTGGCAGGATGACACCGTGTATATGTACAGATTCCAAAAAGCACTCAGTGCATGTTAACTGCTCTGCAAACGCCTGTGATCCAATATGTTTGTTCAGCCAGCTTCTTTCTGCCTGCCAGGTGGGTTTCTCTGTAATTCCTGATTTCTCTACAACTATCTTGTTTTGTGCATGTGTTTCCTCTTAAAAATATGGCCTCAAAAAAGTTATTTTCTCATTAGAGTTCCAAAAGATAAAATGCTGATACAAAATAGCTTTTAGTATTTTCACACTTCACTGTAAAAGTAAGCATTGGAAAGGTGAGCAGACAAGATTTACTGTGCCACTTTAATTTGTATTTAATAAATACCACTCATAAAAGATAATGCTCACATTACTATAATAAAATAATTGATTGAATGAGATGGTGAAATAAGAAGGGCCATTAATTATGATCACAGTAAAGTTTTATGTTAGTACTCCTCTAGAATTTATGGAATGAGGGAATAGCTGCTATGTACACTGTTAGAAATCAGAGAGAGATGCTTGAACTCTATTGGGACCAGAGAATGAACTACACAGTGGATTCCTATCATGTTTTTTTGCTGGCTGAGGCAGAGTTTTTTAAAGAACAATTGCCACCTGATTTGTTTTGGTTTTTTTTTAAAGTAATTTACTTCATTTAGGTGACCAATAGGTAAAGCTGCTAAAATAAATGGATGTCACCAGAAATATAAATGACGCCTTGGCTAATGAGCCCTCTGTGTCTCCCAGAACTGAGATATGTTTTATTATCTCAGTTACTGATGTGGACACAAGAGAAGAGCTGCAATATAAACTCCAGCAACCAGGACAACAAGTGGCTAGACATATTATTTTCAGCTTGTTCTTTGAGGTGAAACTTGGGGTAAAAATACATAAAATGCACATAAAATTGATGGTGTTATAGATACATGATTATGTATAAAAATATATGTGTGTGTTTATATATATATGTAAAACATTATCTGGAGATTACAGACTTTTATCAAGTTAAATATCTCCGTATATATATATTTCAAGATCTTACTGGATCATTAGATCATCTTTTTGGCTTTCAGGATATCAAAGGACACATCATTTCAATCTGTGCTTCTTTATTGAATCCAAGAAATTAATTTCGCATATCAGCCTAAAAGCTATCCAGCCAATATCAATAGCATTTGAAACTCTTAGCAGTGGTCTTAAAACTTGTGTTGATGTATTTTTATTGATCTCCTCTTCTATATTCTCTCTCTGTCACAAGATCAGTAATTTTCTCCTATGGAGTCAATTGATCCTGTAAGAGAGCCGGGGGATCATCTAATAGATGCCAGGGGTAACTGCCTCTAATGCAAACAAATGAAACCATACCAGATGGGAAGGTAATCCTGAGGATCAGAACAACGAAAAATCATCCCGAAAGGCATTTGCAATAGGTCTTCTTGGGTTCATCCACTCAGAGTGGACTCTAGGAAACAAGAAGCAAAGGGGTGTGCCGAGGGCTTCTTTGAACTGAAAGATATGGAAAAGAAATAGGATAAGAAACTTCATATAAGGTGATAGTTAAGGTATACTGAGTCTAGGTGACAGCTAATAGGGTGGAAGAGCCCTCAAAATCCTGGAAAACCTTTGAGACTAGATGACAATTTATGTGGACATGTAATGCCTTTTAGCCAAAAGGGCTGCCTGAAGGTGATATATAGTCAGAAGATTTTGTGTAACATCTGATCCTATGGAAGGTAATCACACTCCAAAGGGAAATAGTATAGAGAAACAATGCATGTATTCATTGTTTAATGTGAGAGGGAAGGTTGACTGAGACAACACACAACCTCTTAACAACACAAGGTAATTCTTCGCTGTGTTCCTTAACGATATACCATAAACATCAGTCACAGTTCATGTTACCTGTAGTTAACTGCAATCCACCTGCATGAACACAACATCAATTAGCCAGTGTGTACAGGCTGACATTAAATACGCTTCAGAAAGGGGTACGTCTCATTACCAATGCAGATGGGAGAAAACATCTGTAATCTCATTCCATAAATCTCACTTCCCTATCCTGGAGCACTCTTAACCACACTTCTTAACACAAGATCTGCATCAATGCAAATTTTTGTCCCTGTCTGTCTGTTGAATCTCCTAAATCCTTCTTGCTTGTACAGGGTGAAAAGAATTTCTCTTGAGGCAGTGGCAGGTCTCTGCTTGTAAAAATGACAGACTATTAGAAATTAAATCCATTGTGTGGCAAGGGAACAGAACTTTTAGGAAATGTGGTTATCAGCAGGCTGTTTATGACCAGAAATATTTTCTTATACCTACTGCTCCTTATATCTTTAGATTAGACACTTGTAAAATAGGCCATTATGTGTAATAAAAAGCATTTAATGAAACTTTCATTCAGAGGACATTGAATTCAACAGACTTAACTTTGACACTGACAAATTTCTCACAAGAGATGATTTGCATGGAAACCACTGGGGTCTCATTTTAGTTCCTGTAATACACCAGAACAGTGATTTTATCATTTCAAAGTCATTTATAAGAGCCTGGAGCTACATGACACAATGGCAATGCTTGGGACTGCAGCAGTACATCATCTGCATAAGTGGCATAACTTTCACTGCTGTGATAATCATTTCCAGAGCCTATAGCATACATATAAACATGTTTCAATTGGGGGGGGAAGGTCTAATCGATCAATTATTTCCCAAAATGTCTTATCATTATGCAACACATATTTATCTACAATAAGAAAATGACTGAAAGGTATGGTATACTGATTAGATTATCATTTTCCCACCTTTTAGTAGACCAGATGCTATATTACAATTTTTCACAGTTATGTACAACAGAGAAGTAATAAATAAATAAAATTTACTAATAAATGTATGCCAGGTAATCCTCTTAACTGCAAGAAAAAACAATTGATAGGATCTAATTAATACTCAAAAATGAAAACGTGTCTTAAACAGACTCTGGATTCAAATTTTTATTTGAAAACTGCTAAATGATAGTCAAACAGACCCACCTAGCAAGAATCACAAGTGCACAAACAAAAAGGGCATAAAGGAAAATCGATGCAGATGTATATCCTCCAAAACAGAAGGATCAATACCTTCTGATGTTAATACCACAGAGTTAGATTTATTAACCACCTAGACATCTGAGAAAGAATTTATACAAATACTTATCCCCTCTATTATAAGGATTTATATTTGAAGTTCATCTTTGCAAAAGTCTATTATAGTAGGTAGCCTCTTTACTTAAAAGTGCTCCCTACAGCAGTGACATTTCTTGTATAAATCACTCCCTAACTGCTACAGAAACTGAAATGGGATTTTAAGCTCCTGGTGACACTTCTTCAAAAACATCCAAATTCTTTTGTTGAGGCCAATTTAGGTGAGATTTTTTTAAAAGTTATTTGAGGACCTAAATGTCACTGATTTCATGGGAGCCAAGAGCTTCCTGTTGCAGTCCATGGTCTTCTCTTTCTGCCCTGGGACAATGAGAAATCTCTCTAGCAAAACCAGGAGTCTTTTGGTCGGTTGGAGACCACAGCAGTGGGCAACAGAAGCAGGACAGATTGTAAATCACTTCTCCTGCTGGACCTACTCTTCCAGTGTTTTCCTAGAAAAATGTGTGGCTTCACAGATCCTTATTTCAGGCCCTTGTGCATGCAGCACGTATTCACAATGCCATCACATGAGGAACTCAGGAAAGTGGTTTGTTAGGCAGTATTCTCAGTGTCTGGGTAGATACAAAAACACCAGTCTTCAAGAGAAACTTGAACTCCAGGATTGCCTCTGGCCCAAAGATGACTTGTGGGGACCAGAGGAAAGCACAGTTGTTGTAATGGTTTCCCTCAGGCTAAGGCAACTTCATATCACAGCGTTTAAGTACATATTACAGGTTTTAAGCTCTCATTCATTTTGACTGAGGTAAATAAATTGGAAGACTAAGATAAATAAGAACCAGCCCACATTACTAGCCTACAATGAAAACAAGCACAGTCACACAACATACATAAAGCCGAGTACCAGGCATCAGACATGAGGCTTAGGTTGTTTTGAGAAGAGACAGCAGAGAGGAGAAGAAGGATTGTTCCAACTATTTTGATTTCCAATTATTAACTCCACTGTTAAGTTTTCTCGATTGCATTTATATACTTTCAAATGTCCATGGCTTTTAATACATTAATTCTTCCTAGTATCTGAGTCTCCCAAGTACTTGTGCATGTCTCAGTGCTCTTAAATAGTGGCTATAATCAGTACAATTGTGTTTTAACAGTTCTGGTTTCACTACATTAAGGCAGTAAAAATCATTGAAAGGATTCTTCAAAATTATTATCCTGCCTTGGTGCATGAACAAACGTGTGAGCAGGCTTGCCACTTACAGCAGCCTCTGCTTGAAAGAGGCAGCACAGAGGAGGGAACAATTTGTTAGCAGTGCTTTCAGGGGAATGTTCCCCCTCTGCCCATGTGTGTAATCTGCTTGCCCTAGCTATCAGTCATTTTAACTATGCATCACTCCACAGTATTTACGTGGAATGAAATCCTGCTTTTTGAACCTGTTACTGTCAGTCACTGCCCCTCTGCAAACTGACTTCAGGGCTTTTTTTGCTGCCTTTTTTTTTTTTTTTCTTTTTTTTGGCCTATGCTATTTTTTACTAGAAACTAGCACCTCATTTGATGTAGCACAAGCTTATCACCACAACTTCTTCTAAGCATTTTCATAAGAGATATTTCCTGCTTAGTAGTAGCCCAACAGCAGTTTGGCAGCTGTGCAAAGGATGCATGGCATACCAGGGAGTCAGAGTATTTCTATTTGTGTTTTTATCTTGACTAGGACTTAGGAAGAAGTGGCACCATAGGAACCCCTTTCTCTGGGGAAAGAACAGCTGGCTCTCAGACCCACACCAGCCTGCAAAGCTTAGCTTGAGACTCTGCATGTTTAAGCATTAACACCACTTATGTTATTGTTGTGTTATTCAGCAGCTGTAACAACCTTTGGGGATACCTTGCTGTGCTTGATGAGACAAAGCTGTTTGTGAAGCCAAACAGCATTGTGCCTGAATAAGACCCAAATTTGGACAGATTCCTGTAATTCTTTAGTTTTTGCCTTGAGTGCTCATGCTATGAGTTTCAGTACTTATATTAAAGATGCTTCATTTTGTTGAGGTGAAGGGATTTACTTTCTCTTCCCTTTCCTGGTTCCCTGCAGTTTCCCCCCTGCTGATGGATGATCCTTCCCTAGCGACCCTAGAGAAGGTATTTTTCCCCAAGTGTGAAATTGATTCCAGCTGACAACAGAGTGTGTCAATCACTCCTCACTTTTGTCATCTTCAAAGACTCTTCTTCCCCTTATTTAAATTTTATTTTCATAATTGAAAATTGCTTTCAGTTGACTTAATGAATTCTTCCACTCTATTAAAGGCTGAAAGCAGATGAAATACTGCAGCTTTCAGATTAAGTGCATTTTTATAGGGAAGCTTTAGCAGAAGCTTCAGCAACAAGAGCAACAAATTTTTTTGTATTAAGACATGCCCACTGAAGAAGTAAATCAGAGTAGTAGAAATGGCATTTTCCACTAGCACCACTGCAAGAAAACAAGTCCTAAGTTGTATTTTGACCTTATGGATATACTCATGAAGCTTCTGAATTTCTGGAGCTGCCATCAGTCTCCAAACAACTAATGTGATCCCTTGATCAACTGAGATTTGTATTCTTTCCTGTTGATACAGTGGTGCATTTTCAATTGTGATATATCTTTAGAATGATGAGGATGACCCTGGAAAGCATAAATGCTGATGACAAAACATACTGTGTAATCTCTATTAGCTATCCACAGTTCATCTTGTGATAGTAAGTAGAGGGAGACACAAACTGTTTTCTTATGATAATACTCCTGATCACTGAGGCTTAAAATGAAGACTTGAACAACAAAGTAGTGGTTGATAAATACAGCAGAACTATTAAACCATCTGAAGCTATGCTTTGGGACACTTCAGTGCAAATATCTGCTGATATTTATGCATCAGTTATTCATGTCGTTTATTTAAAAGCAGCTTAACTTTTAAGACCTTTTTGTACATACTATTTTGAAGTGTGAACTAGTGTTTCTTTATATTCTAAAAATAAATAGCACTATCTATATTTGGAAATCAGACTTTTTAAAATCTTAATACCGTTTCTTTTGATGGTTTGCTTTTTTTAAGAAAAACCTGGATAGTGAGTTGGTAAATGGCGGTGAGTTGGTATTTAATCAACACATGATTAAAAGCCAGTATCATCTGGATTAAAATGAGTCAGACTGATTTACCAGGCCCACTTATCTACATACTCATTCAAATGCAAATCTAGAATAACTTCTCTAAGACAATGAAGTTGCCTCTGTTTTGTCCTGGTGTCAGAAACAGGACTGCTGTGTTTTTATGCATAAATCCCTTTGCCCTCTTATTCACCTGGACTTTCATCTCACTTCAGCCCTTTTTGGTAGTAGTAGTACTAGTAGTATGGACAGAGCAATTGCAGTTCAGTCCCTTTGCACAACAGACCTCTGCAGTGCAAAAAGCTCCAAAAGGGGAGGGGAAAATGAAATGTGTAGGTGAGCAGGTAAGACAAAATACGTAAGGCCTAATGAGAACATAATTTTGCACAGAACTCTCCACTTGAGATTATTTTACAAACCTAACTCAACAGAATTATGTCTTGGTTTGTAACCTGCACTTTGGTAAATGTAGCTTTAAACACCATGGCCTTCCCAATACATACCTCTGGTTCAAATTATCTGAGCTGAAATCACAGTCAGGCACGACACACCAGCTCTGTGAAACAGGGAACAGTGGTAGTTATTTATTTCACATTTTCCATGAATAATGATGTGATAAAAATAGTCTAGGTGCTGCAATGCAAAGAAACACAGCATTATATGCAATGGGTTTTTGGGGAAAAAAGTGATTAATTTTTCATAGAATGTAATGCTTATCTGAGCCAGGGCACCCCTAGCATATGACACGATATGTGTGAATGATTTGTGGACCAAACTGAGGCTGATGAGTGATGACACATTGGCTCTGAGTTATTGTCTAGTTTATTGCAGAAAAGGTCTAACATGAATAAAAACCTTGTCCTTCTCTATTAGCTTTCTCTTAAATATCACAATTGATATGTCTTAGAGGTATAGTACAAATCTCACAGCTGAGAAAGCTCTAGTGGCTCCAGGCCATCTTTCAGAACACGACTTCTAAGTTGCATAGTAGTATAATTTAAGGCTATCCTGCAGTACCCTGCACATCAAAACATATTTTTAAGAGAATGTTAGAGCTGACTGCATTGACAGAATCCTTTTCTTTCCTTCAAGGTCTAGAATTTGTAGCATTAGCAACACTTGAGATAAGGGACGATATCCTATTGTAGATCAGGCTTATCCAGCTCCTGATGAGTTTTGTATTTCAAGTGCTTTTGTTAAGGAAAACTGAATTTTGATTTCATGTTTGTGAGCAAAGCTGTAGGGTATTTAGACCTCCTCATCCAAGATATGCCATAATTGTATAAACAAGAACTTGTCCTGCATGTCAAAGCTATTTCCTGACGAGAGTTTCACAGCTCAAAGGCTAGTCCTGATTATGTCTTTCTCATAAATAGCATTGATGGTTTTCAAAGGCAGACTTCAGAACCTACTGAGACCCACATGTAGAATCATAGAATCATATAGGTTTAAATAAGCCTTTAAGATTATTGTGTCCAACTGTTAAACTGGCCCTGCCAAGGCCATCACTCAACCGTCTCTAAGCACTACATCTACATCCTTTGAATACCTACATGGATGGCAACTCAACCACTTTCCTGGGGAGCCTGTTCTGATGCTTCACAGTGGACATTATTGACATTATTTATGTGAACAATTTTTTTTCTTATGTACAACCTGAACCTCCTCTGGCACAACCTGAAGCCATTTCTGTTTATTCTATCACTTGTTACTTGGAAAAGAGATCAACCCCCATCTGGCTACCATCTCCTTTCAGATGGTTGTAGAGAGCAATGAGGTCCCCCCTGAGCCTCCTTTTCTCCAGGCTAAACACCCCCAGCTCCCTCAGCTTTCCTCACAAGACTTGTCCTCCAGACCCTTCCCCAGCTCAGTTTCCCTTCTCTGGACACGGTCCAGCCCCTCAATGTCTTTCTTGCGCTGAGGGGCCCAGAACTGAACACAGGATTTGAGGTTTGGCCTCACCAGTGCCCAGTACAGGGGGGACAATCCCTGCCCTGCTCCTGCTGGCCACACCATGGCTGATCCAGGCCAGGATGCCATTGGCCTTCTTGGCCACCTGGGCACACCCTGGATCATGGTCAGCCACTGTTGTCCAGAACCCCCAGGTCCTTTTCCACTGGGCATCTTTCCAGACACTTTGCCCAAAGCCTGTAGTGATTCATGGGGTGTTGTGACCCAAGTGCAGGACTCAGCACCTGGCCTTGTTGAACTTCCTGCAATTGGCCTCAGCCCATCAATTCAGCCTGTGCAGATCCCCCTGCAGAGCCTTCCAGCTCTCTAGTAGATCAACATTTCTGCTCAGCTCAGTGTTGTCTGTGAACTTACAGGGAGTGCACTTCTGAGAAGCTTTTATTGCTGTGATGAATGGACATTTAAATTGTCTAGCACGATGTTGGCATCGAGCCCCATTCAGCCACATGCATGATATGTGCTGTATTGTGAAGTAAACACCTGAGATAGGAATAATTCCTGCTAATTCCAATCCTCCAGATATGGTATCCTGAACTACACATTTAAGCTTCATTAACTGAGAAGTGAGAGATACATTTTGATATTTTAGAGCTTTACATTTAAAGGACATGATTGTATGAGATGTGATGAGCAGCCCATTTCTGCAGAAAGTACAGAGCATTGTAGAATAATCATAGAATAGCTTGGGTTGGAACACCTAGTTCAAAACCCATGACATGGGCAGGGACACTTTCCACTAGACCAGATTGCTCAAAGCCTCATCCAGCCTGGCCTTGAACACTTCCATGGATAAAGAATCCACAACTTCTCTTGGCAACCCATTCCAGTGCCTCACCACCCTCACAGTGAAGAATTTCTTCCTAATATCCAATCTAAACTGCCCTCTTTCAGTTTAAAGCCATTTCCTCTTCTCTGATCACCATATTTCCTTGTGAAAACTCCTCTCCATCTCTCTTGCAACCCCCTTGTAACAACTAAAAGTGTTATAAGGTCTCCCGGAGCCTTCTCTTCTCCAGGGTGACCAGCCCCAACTCTTAGCCTTTCTTCATGGGAGGCAATGTTCCTTTTGCTTTTCATTCCCATCCCAGGAACGTATTTGTGCCATTTTCTTTGCAGTGTTTTTTTATTTAAATGGATTTTTATTTTTCCACCAGATTGGAAATGAGTAGCAAGTACTGGATCTGCTACTGAGATGTTTTGATTGGGGAGAAAATAAGATTAGCTGTTAAGACAGGTTCAACTGCCTGTGAAACCAGTGTCTTTAAGATCTTATCTAAGCGAGGATGAATTATCCACTGGAAGGATTTGCCACTCTCCACAGGCTCTGCATCCAGCTTATCTTGAGTCATTGCTAACACAGAGAAAGTTGCATCGAGGTTAGGCAAATCCCCAGTATTTCACTAGCACATGACAGCACTAGTCATGCGTGGTAGTACATGCATGGATTTTGTTCCAAAGCAACAGAATCATGGTGTTTTTTTAATTTCATTGTATTCTTATCAGTTTTTCACATGCACACTATGTTGGGAAACAGAAAAGCTGTGAGGAAATGTTAATCAGACATTCTAGAACCGGATCTGGTAGATACAGTTCCTGACCCTGCATATGTTGTCATTGCAGAAATAATTTTCCTGAATTGTGAGTATTTTGTGCCCAAAATCGTGATGCTGAAAAGTTATTTTCAGGAAGGAAACACTCGAGTTGTGAAGCAAGGAAATCAAGTGGTTTGCCATGCTATTGGGGCTATGTTGCTAAGATGAAATGGACTGTACACATTTTGATCTTCTAGCTGGAAATTGTTGCTTAAGAAAAGCAGTCTCATTTGCAAGGCTATTTGGAAAAAATGCTTGTAAGTATTTTTGTAAGTCATGCTCCATGTTGAAGCTTCAACAAAACTCTAAGTAACTAATGCATTTAACAGAATCCTTGAAAAAAAGAAAAGATACTTTCCTCTTCAATTTGTATATCATTTTCGTTATCATCGTAGCTGTGGCATTATGTTCTCCTACTCCAAAAGTATTATTTTGAACTAAAGAAAATTAGAACTTAAATAACACTGTGAAAATGAATGCTAATTATAATATTTTCTACATTCTTTTTTTCAAAATGGATAATGCTTAACTGACTTTCTAAGTTCTTGGAAGACTTTTCTATTCTACAGAAGAGTTAAATAGTGCAAATTAGAACTTCTCTAGCAGTTTCATTTTATTTAAATTCTTCCTTCTGGCACCAGAAAAAGAAATTTATATAGGCATGGATGGTCACTTGCTACAGACATGAATATGAAGCTGGAAAGCGCAAGAAAGATTATGATGAGAAAAATCATTTGAAATAAATGAGTGTGGAAAACTGGGGCAGTCACAAGTCATGGATTTTCTTTTGGATTGATATGCACTGATTTGTATATTATAAAATATTGCTTGCACCTCTGGAGAAGAACAATTATAATATGAGTTACAATGGATGTAGCTTAATTAGAGAAATATAGATTGGATTTTTTTCTAGTCAGAAGCTTAAGGGAGCTCAGGACGGTGTAGGGAAATATTTATTAATATCATTAAAGCTTTTCATAATCACTTCTAGATGGATAAAAGCCTCTGGGTGGAATGAAATTTGGGGTCTTCCTACCACATAGGAAATGACATTGTGATTAACATTAACACTTCTTTCCCATATTTTATCCTGAGCCAATGTCTAGTTCATGTACCTTTAATATGAAGATAAATCAGACCCATACGTGGGAAGTGTCTTCCTAACCCCAAAGTAATTACTGGTAGCTATAATTTTAAAATCATATCACTTTACATATTTATCCCACAATTACCAGAGAAACCTTATGGATTTACATGACTTATTAGATTTCATTAGATCTTTTTAATGAATCTTTTCTTGGCTATTACTTTATTTCCCTTAAATTCTATATTACATGTACTCCTTCTCGAATGCTAAAAAAAAAAAAGGGAGATGTTTTCAAAGTGTCCAACAACTTTCAAGCTACATAGCTTTCAAACAGCATCCATCTACTGCCAGAATATCAATGATGATGTCTATTAATGGCATATTTATGTTGAAATACATGTATGCACTAATCCTATAGATAAAAGTACATACTATACTATGTGTGTATATAGCATCATTTTTTATGGAAAATTAACTTGGAAGTGAAAGGTTCATGATGGAAAATTCTGTATTTACTACAATTTCTTGCCTTATATATGGAACATAAAGCTACTGAACTGATAAAATTATTTGAATCATCGTCTTTTCCTAAATTAAGAAATAATGATAAAACAATGGAAAACAATTATCCATGATGCAATAAAATCTCATTGACTTTTAATCTCCATCCCTTCTTCCGGTAACTGTATTCCACTTTCTAATTCAGCAGAATAAAAGAGGACATATCTTAACTGCTATCTAATTTTCAGGCTATGCATAGATGAAGATAACATTGTTTTAGAATCCTTGTATGCTTCATCAGCAAACTCCCAATAAAGGCCTGAAGGCATTTGGAGACAGATTCTCTTCTCATTTACATCTCAGTAAACACCATTCATGAAAATTAATTGAAAGGAGAATTTAGCCCACTGAGCATAAATCCAGTTTATGAAAGGCTGTTAAACCTGACGAGATGAATTTACTTCAGGTTGAAATTCATTAGATGTTATTTCAACCTGATGTGGACTATATATAAATTAGGTTTTATCTCTTTGTGTTTTAGTGCTTATTTTATAAAGTTTCCCTTTAATATGAATAGCTGCTCTAAGGTCTTGTCTGTATTCTGTTGCACTCTGGCAAAAGATTCTCTTCAAAGTTTGAAAAGCAAGAAGTGGCATAAATGCTGATCCATTCTCTGAGAATATGGTATTAAATGCAAAATTATTCCAATCTATTCAGCATAAAATCTTGTATTAAATCACTCTATCTTTGAATAAGCTTGTTTGCAGATTGTATGCATTGTATCTAGCTTTAGACCAGGACTGTAACTTCTATACAGCTAAGGTTTAGATTTCCTTTCTTTAACAGATAGAGTTGGACAGGTATTCCTAAAGGTGCTGGCTAATTTTGCCATAAATGTGTTGATATTTTTAGCAGGGGCAATATTGCCTTGAAGAAGTGCCTGTTTCTCTCTACTGTTTGCCCAGACAGCTGACTTAGAGCTAACTAAACTCAAGTGAGATTAATCTGACTGCTAATATTTTTTTTCCTGAACTTGCACTCTGCAGCAGTTGGAGATTACATCAGAAACACAAAATTCATATGAAAGAAAAACCCAAATGAACTCTACTTTAAGTGACATGCATGCAATTGCAAAGATCAGGCACCAGAAATCAAATTAAAAGGTCTTTTAAAAGACTCTCAAGATGTCTAAGTTAGTGTTACAGTTAATTTGGTTTTGCTCTCTGGAGCTTGATTTTCAATAGGATTAAAATGTGGGATGTACAGGATAACAGCTTCCAACCAAAATATTTCTATTAACTAGACACTGAGGGATTCACCCAAATTTTCCCTTTTGTTTTGTTTTGCTGGAATACTACAAAAAAGAATAACGAGAAAGTGAGGTTGTGTTGGATAATTAACACTGGCATCTAGGAACTTCAGGAAGGCTAAGAATCCTCTGTCTATTAACTTTATCACCATCTGAAATCATTGACTTAACCCAAAGCTTGTTTGTTTGTGCTCTTGTTTGTTTTCCCTATATTCAATTAATTTGCCACTAATAGCAGGCAGACTACAAGAGCTGATAGAAGAGAGTAAGAAAGGGGATGTATATGTCTGTAATTCATGCCACTGAAAGCACACTAGAGGCTCAAGAACTTCTTTTAAGAACAGATGGAATTGTATGTGTAGTAGTTTAATTGACCACACATTTACCCTTGTTTAATAAATTTTGGACATGCACAGAATAACATATTTGACTGAATGTATGTGGTGGAGTAATTACACTGAAAAGAGTAATTAAAAGTCAGAGCTGGAAAGTAATGAATACAGAACATTTAATTGTAGTGTAAGCAAGCACATAAAAGCCTGCCAAGAATATGAAGGTGAACATTGAGATTCAGCAGGACAATAAAATTGAAAATAGAAAGTGTAGAGGATGCACAGCTTTTTGACAATGCAAGAGCAGGACTTTTAGCAATAAAAACTCTTGGGATCAAAATGGTGCATCAGATGAACCTATGGATAAATCATATATTCCTCATCTATTCATACTCTTGGCTAATTAAAAACCTGGTCTCTGACATCACTTGGAAATGGAATGATTTTCTGTTTGCCACTTAATCAAATGATATTGTTTTCAAGATAGTGCTGCTCTGTCATGCTTGTATTTTGCTTGGTTGATATCCAACCAGTCTTGATGCCAGGAATCCTGCAACTGAGTCACTTCTTAATATTTAGCACTGTGGACTACTTTTGTTCCCCCTCATGCAACAGCAGACAAGAAGTCTAGATGCCTGTGTCTTTAGAGAGCATGAATGTCAGGAAGTTTTTATTGCCTTAAGTTATGCTCTGCTCTCTCTAACAGTTTTCACTTATGAATCTGAATTACAGCCTTTTCCCATTTTAAGGCCAAGTAAAAAAAGTTAAAGAGATGAAGGAGGAAGGGTGAAGCTACAGCTGCAGGTGATGGGTCTGCTGGGAAATAAGAATAACCTACCCAGAAAGAAAAAAATGAGAAAGACTGGTAAGACACAAGGAAAGAATATTTCTGTGGATTAAATACTAAATGAGATCAGGGTTCAGCCACAACCTTACTTTTGGGTAAATCTTTAATTTCTCTCTCTCTCTTTCCCTTCTAACCCAAGATAAATCTGTCTGCAATTACCTATTTTATATTTCCCAAGAACTTGATTTTTCTCTATTGGTATTGTTCATACCAACATTTTGCTTGTGCCTTAAGTTAACACATAAGGTTTACTGCTATTAGGTCCAAAATATTACTGATAAATTTATTTTCTATACTTCATTGATTGCAGAAATGATTGGGAAAAAAAAATAGAAAGAATAAGAAGAAAGCTATTAATCAACAAAGTTGGTTTCCAAGAGGCTCCATGATCTTCTTTAGTTTTCAGAGATTTTGGATCATGAGAATCCAGAGGTCCTTTGAATGATGGAGATGGGTCTGGCCAGGGTCACATCCAGGAAAATTATGGGAATCGTGTGGTTAAAAACAATGGATTTCAGTTGCAAAGTGGCCCCTAATCAATCTTCTCAGTTCTTAGATAGCCATGAAATCCCTAAAGTATTTAATACTTTGTGAATATTTCACAAATTCAAAAGAACTCAATAGACACTTCTCACAGATTTAGATCTTTCCCAATGACACTTTTCTCCTGAAATATCTTTCACACAAAATGTAAGGCTAAATCCCATATTCACCTCTTTAAAACGACTCATTGGACCTGAGCCCTGGTCCTCAATTCTGCCATTATCAAACCGTGAATCTTCATCACGTCAGGTCTCTGAACCTCTTTTTCATTTTTTATTAGTTTGTCTTCTCTACATACTGTGCAAAGGCTCTTTGTAACAGTGACCTACTGAAAATGCCTTATGAATCTAGACAGTGTTCTCTAGTGGGCACCTCTGTGTAACATAATAAAATAATGAAAAGTAGTCCTCAGCTATCTTGTTTCTGGGAGCTCTTGAAGTCTCATTTTCAGCCCAGATTTCCCTACGAATCTTGGATTAAGGGGGAGAGAGTAATTAATTACTTAGTCACATATAAATGTTCTATATCCAAACAATGACATCTGGGTGCATTTTTCTGAGCTGGCCTCTATCAATAACATTGTAAACAATATTCTGTGCAAGTTAAACCAATTGTCTTCAGATTAATCCTGTTTGGGTTAGGTTTCATTGTGATGTATTTTCTTCCAGAAATAAAAAGGTATTCCTCCAGTAGCAAATACCAGGCTGGAGAAAACAAGCTCTTTGAATCAAGTCAGTGGTGGAATGTCTCATTTTTTCCTAAGGATATAAACCATCAAGTATGTTGCTTTCTTCTAGTAATTAATTTAATTATTATTGCAAAATGTTTAGTCAGATTTATGAAATTGTATACTCTGCAAGGAGGTTTAATAGTTTAAGAGTTACTTTCTGGAGGTTATTGTAAATACACGGTCAATAACATTCATGCCCATATAAACAATATTGATTTCAGCCTCTCACTGTGGTAAACTATTCTAAATCCTCCTCTTTTTTTTATTTTCTCAATACAGTAACATAATAACTCTCAGGATTTCCATAAAAGCAAATAGAAGCCAAACATAACTCTGCTTTAAAAAAACGAATGCCTTTATACATACTTAGCAGTCTGGAGGATAATATTTGGATATTGTGAGAAGAATAAGCATTGGGAAAGGAACTATGTCATTTAGAGGATAATTATGGAATGAGGACCACATATTTTTGTAAAGTAACCTATTCTGACCCTGGAGTGCCTCTGTGATTCCTTCACAGAGAACAGCCAGAGGGTGAAAGACACAACACACAATGAATTGCCAGTTATGTCTTTGTAGGATTATCTAGATTGCAGGCAGTTACTTACAGATATTATGGTGCAGACACAACCCAACTGGATAATTAATGGTGTTAGTGTCTCAAGGACAATGGTTAACCATGGCTAAGTTTCTGCATAGTTTGGGGGCATTGGCAAAGCCAATCTGTTACAAGTTCAGCACAGGCCAGAGATCAGATAAAAACCTGATGTGTCTTTCTGAGTACAAGGTGGGAGTGGCAGAAACTCGGATATCCATACTACCCTTTCATGACTTCAGGATTTTTTTTTTCTTCTGCCCTGTGGTAGTCATATACTCCTGTGAAGTAATGTTATTTCATCTAATTTCACATCTGATGGAATGGTTTGAATAACAGCTAAGGGTCAGAGCTTGACATGTCAGAACTGAAGTACAGGACCATCACAGACGAAATTTCTCTGAATATATGTGGACAGTGGGACAGATAGGAGAGGGGAGGCTTCAGTTCTTGAAAAACTACAAGCCAAGTGTAGGCAAGTTAGTTTATTAAGAAACTCAATGCATATTAGTTAGTGTGTTAAGAAACTCAACTGTGTCTTCTATAGCTCAGAAGGCAAGGATGGGGGCTGCGTTTTCCAAGAGTCAACAATCCGTGTCTGCATAACATTCCTTTGACAACCAATAACTTTGAGATTTAGAATTAGAGATAGGAAAATGAGTACCCTTTTCTGGTCAATTCTGAAGTGCCATCATAAGTCCAGCTCACAACCACTCAAAATTTTTGGTATTGATTTTATAGTCACCTGTAAGTGGTATTAAACATAGGGAAGAATTTACTTGCCAACATGTTCTGGGTTTGTTGTTTTTCTTGGCTACTGTGCAGCCCACCAGATGAGACTGCAGATTGATTTCTGCTGAGGTCCATAATTTATACAAGCTTTTTTAATAGGTATTGGACACCTGTCTGCAGTTAATAGTAGAGTTAAATCTTATAAGAAAAGGAACTGGGTTGCCAATTTAGGCCTAAATCCGATATTTCCAGCAGAGAACAGAGTGAGCTTTGTTTTGTGAAAGTGCAGGCCTTGCAAAAGTAGCTGTAGTTGGAACTTTTAAAGGTCAGTGTTTGAGTAAGACTTTAAAGAAGAAATAATGAAGGGTTGACTCTATTGCATTTAGAATCTAGGTTAAAAATATCCATATCCAAGCAAAAAATAAACCTGGAATAAGGGCTTTTTTTCTTAGGATTTGGGAACAAAAAATGAAGATGAGTGTATTTGCATAGGTGAAACTGATTTCACAGGCCTTGATATTATCTGAGAGATCAAAAATCTAATATGCTGAGGTCCAACAGATTCTGAAACAGTCTAATGCTGGGAGCATTGCTTCACTGAAGTTTTAAGCTACAGCTATATGGTGAATGGGGAAATTGGCATGGTGGTAAAGCTTTATCCACAAAAGACAAGCATTCAACATTGAAAGTTGTATTTTGAATTGCCATGGGGAACCTGTTCATATTTTAAGCTAATTGCAGTGTCCCGAATGTTAGAAAGTCCAGCTCAATGAGACTTACTGCTCAGCAGAATTCGCTGCAATAGTATTTAATTTTTTTTTTCAAGAAATCCTCTGAAATCAGGGTGGTTCCTCTCAGTCTGAAACCTGGATCATGCTCAGTGTATTGTCAAGGTTATGTATATCAGGCCATGCAAAAATATCAGCACATTGTTTACACTGCAGTAGCTGCTAATTTTATTTTATAAGCCACAGCAGGAATTTCTTCTACTTCCAGGGATACTTTAATTCCCCTATCCATTTTCTGTATCTCCAAGCTGAAGTATGTTGCAAAGAAAAAGCACAAAGCATACCAGTACCACTAATCACACTGGAGACAAGGAGAAAACAAGAAACTGATATGTTCAGAAAGTAAAAGTAATCTGACATTGTCATATATTGGTTATAAAAATTCTAACATTTATCACATCTCACACCACTGTATTTCAGCTGGATTCAAAGAAAAGCTTCTTGTGGAAGAGCTGAAGGTGGCATGTCTCAGGCTCATTTCCACTGAATTACTGAAATGTTGATGTACTCTGCTGCACCATGAGTGTATATCCTGAATTTATACTCAGATCTCTGACAGAAGACATTTTGTATATCCAGTCACATGCCATGGTAAGGCTTCATATATTCAAAGATCACTCTGTGGCATCCTAATGGAAAATTCAGTTCTGCAAGGAGCTAAAAATTCAAAACAAAGATATGCAAAGATAACTCAAAAATCACTTGCTAATTTTTAAATTCCTGCCTGTGCATTTCTGAACATTATCTCACTTATTGAATATTTTCCCATTTACACTGTAAAGGCAGCTGTTCTGGCTCATATCAAGAGTTCATCAACAGTGCCCATAATAGATAACTATCTCCATAAATCAGTGTGTAGACGAGTGATAGTGGAATGGGCCATGGGACTGCAATGGGATTGCCTTACTTCTGTTTTACATACATGTACATTGAGTTCTTTAGGGTGCAGTCCATTTTAATGCTTCTTCACAATCTCTTGTTCCTCTCATTGTACTCTGCCCTTCACCTTTCATACAAAGCTCTGTTTAACCTCTGTCACTCCTCAGCCCACCCTCCTTGACCTTACTCAAGCCAGACACCCATGGCACCAGGAAAAGGAAGACAGGCACACGCTACACTTCTGTTCTTGTGTCTTGACATATTGCCAGGCAGAAAATGACCAAGGACCTTCTAGCAGCTTCTTGGATGCCTTTGGAAACAAGGAGATCATGTCAGGTTGTCTGGCAACTTTGTCTTCACAAACTCTGGGGGCTTTTTTTTACACTTTTGAGCCTATGATCTTCACCACCATCATTCACTGATCCTCAAAATTATTTTGTTTTTATTCTTTTAAGTAGACTTTTTATTTTTTATTTTTAGGCAGGAGCTGATGTCTTTCCAGAAGAAATTAACCAGATGGAGCCATGACCCAAATCCGTGCAGAGAGGTCTGCAAGAAAACAGTGCAGCTGATTGCTTCTCTAATACTATTACATCTTCCAACTATTTTCAGCTAAGGAAAATTTCTTAGCTGGCTGTTATTCTGCATATTTTAGAATCTTTTGAGAATTTCAGTGTCATGTGCTTGTCTAGTGAGATCTTCAACCAATGTCAATTTTGGCTGTACACAGCATTCTTTTACAGGAAGGCCCACAATGAGAGCACATGTTCTGTGTAAAACCACTGCTTTTGTTGTTTATATGAAAATGATTTCTACTCTCACTATTTGGCAATCAATAGTTCTTGTCTTAAAAAGAATGATGAATAATTGAGTCCTACCTATGCCTTCCATGTCACTCATAATTTTATAGAAGCTCATCATATCTCTGAAATCTTTTGCTCTGAGGACAAAAAACCTTCACCTACTCACCTGTAGAAAAGCCTTCAATATCTTTTAGCCTTTGTTATCTTTTTATCAGCTCTTTCCTATTCCCTTTTAGAATAGGGGGGAAAAGCACAACACACAATATTCCAATGGCTTGCAAAACAAACTTGAGCTATCTGTACCATCTTCTGTCTTTGTGACCCGCAGTGAAAGGCAGAGATCATCTCACATGGAAACTTTATTTTGTCTCAATTTTCTTGCCTTTTCCCAACTTTTATTTTACACCAACCAAAGCTTCCATGGAAGCAGTGACAGACCTCAAAAAACAGAGAAGGCAAGACCTGAGATTTCAGTGGAAGTCAAGTGTAAACCCCATATGTGCAAACCACATCAGTTATGACCTCACCTTGGGAACTACGATATTACAGAGGGGAAAAAAAAAGAACAAAAATCAGTATCAAATAAAAAAAAAAACACGCCCAAAATTCTCTGGGTTTTACATATGGAAATTAAATGGTTGCAACTGCTATCATCAAAATGAAGTGCAAGTGGACAGAATATGTGTGAAGACAAAAGGAAAGAGCTCACTGGGTGTGAGTTGTGAGTTTATAGTTTGACATTAAGATTGCTTGAGCATTCTTCATAAGGTAAAAAGCAATAAAACGTCGAAGGCACCTACAGTCCATTAGCAGTAACCTAAAAATAATCCAAGGATCCAGGCATATAAACAGACGTATTTTGCAAGTAATGAAAAGAAGTAATAAAAGCTACTCAGAAGTTAACTTTCTGGTCAGATAATATTTTCAGCTGTTTGACTGAATAAGTAATTGTTTTTCAATTACTGCATCCTGCATTAGGAGTCATCTTTTCACATTCCCATATATACATCTTCCAAAGTCATGGAAAAGTTGAAGTGAGAGATTTTCTGCAGAACTCAAAACATCATTTGGTTTTGACCCTTGTGGGTATATCAAACATCCTGAATACGTACTGGAAGCTTTAACCTAAGAAAACTTGTCCTCTTTTACTGATGATACAAACACATGGTATCTAGCATGGCAAGCCTCTCATGCAAGAATTAACAGATTTAACCATATGCATACTGCTGTAGCATTAGCTACTGTAATTATTCAAATGTGCAAACTAATGTATGAGTAAACACATGTGCAGAGTGAAGACAGCTGTCATTTATTTTTTTAATTTCAAAGTCATAGCCCAAATACTGGGAACAGAGTTTTTAGAAGCTCAATTTTCACGTTATGAATTGTTCTATATTTTCATAGTCTGGAAAGGAATAAAGCAAATATTTTAGTTTTGGGGGGAGCTGAAATCCATCTGTGGCTGGGAAATATAATTGCATCGCCTCACCATCAGAGTAACATCCCCAGAGTCTGTTGTTGGAACTGATTGGCAGAGTTGAGCTGATGGTACTTGAAGCACACAGAATGACAAATACCACTTGCTTATCAACTCTACAGCCCATTTACTTATGAGTAATGCTGATGCAAAGCCTAATTCTCACTTTCTCACCTCTCCAGCAGTATGCTCTTCACTCAGTATCTGACCTGTAAAGATATGAATCTCTCTTGCCAGTTTTTTATCATGCCAGATTTCCTGCCACAGTCTCTTTCACACATCTCGCCTCACGAAAATGAAACAGACAAGATGCAGAAACAAATGTGATGTTCTGGTCTCATGTGAAAAAGGTCTGAGAACCCCTAAGATATAGAATTTCCAGGGGTTATGTTAATGGGATATCTCAAATGGGATATGTAACTTTTCACAACAGGTTTGAATGCCCCTGATGGAAGTGATGAACTACTCACTCGACTATAGCAGTGATGTATCCCAGTGTACCTGAAACATAACCACAGAGCCAGTTGTGTGAAAGCCATGAAGCTAAGTGAAAGCTCAGACGTGTGGAATGCAAATTGCTCACCTCTGATGAGCACTGTATTCACTTGATTGATTTTAAACGGCTGTATAAGTGTTCTCATACATGTTGAACCTGCATAAAAAAATTAAATAACTCCCAGCGGAATTTTTCTGGTATTACACTCCAAAATTGAGCTTAACTTGAACAACAGAGTTTAAATACCTTGGGATGTAGCTCATCATAGCATGATTTTAATTTTAGTTCAGAACCATAAAAATGTGGGTGACACAGTCATTTTTAAAAGTGTCTCTTCTAGGGTATAAGCCAAATTAGTTATTTCCAGTATTATTCCAATGATTTCCAGCAGATATAAAACTGGTATGGTGTTTTCATGACTTGAATACATGTAATTTTAGACTTTAGATTTCTGACAAAAATGCATAACCAAGCCACTGCTTTGAATTTCTTGGCAGAATAGATATTTTTCAACATACCTTTTCTAAAAACCCTGGAAAGAGGAATGCCTCAAACTCTCTCAATTGTCACTCTTTGTATTTTCTTTATCTCAGTATCTGGATTCAAACATTAAGCTCTTAAATAGAAGATTACTGCCACTTTCTCCCTATTTATAATCTGATGTGTCTATGTGTGATTGAGCTCACTAAGCCTGCTGAACCTTTGGTCTTTCTATTACTGAACTCCATCAAAATATCTCTTGGTATAGAGCATCTCTGGAAAGATGCTCATCTCCACCTGATCTAAAGCTTATTCCAATTCAAGCAGAACTTGTTATTCTGTTGCTCATTTAAACAACAAATTGATTTTTTGGAAATTTCATTTAACTTTCATGCTTCAATTCTTATTATCTAGGACACAAATGAAACCGAGCTTTATAAATCAAAAGTCAATACAATCAAGTAAAGTTCAGAAGTTACCAAACAAATCTGTGATTTGATGCCTGTGAAATTAGAAGCTTGGAAAGAACAAGTTAAATCGAAGGCGCTTCCTGTACACAGAAATACAGGAATGTCTGGGCTTCCCTCACTCACTTCCACTCACTTCCCTCCTTGATATGTCAATACCTTAATTCAAACCCAGCAGAGCTGATGACAGACTGGCCACACACAGTACTTTCTTCAGCTTTTAACATATAAATCACTTTGTTTTGCTCCCTGCAATCATCCATGCATTTTCACCATGTTGTACCAACTAATACTAGAGGAGGGGGGAAAACAAGACAGAATAAAGCAAAACAAAGAAAAACAAAACAAAAAAACCCAAATCAACTTAAAAAAAAAAAAAAAGAGGGAGGTTACAAGTAAATTGGAATCTTTTAAACCAGATTGAAATTACTGTCTCAGATTTTCTAGCTTTGCTAGCCTGAGCAAAAAAGGTTATAAGGCTCTCAGCTTTGCCTCTGAGCCTATCTTTCTCAAAGTTGGGGATATACAAAGAACTTTCTACTGTGACCCTACATGAAAAGCAGAACAGGGAGGTCAGCGTGTGAGTGAGTGCAATTTTAAAAGCTTTCAAGGGAGAACATGCATTGAATTTCCAGTCAAAATCTCATCATTTAACAAGCATTAAACTCAAAGTAAGAATTGCCAGCTGTAGGAAGAGCTTAACACAGTCGTATTCTCTCTCTTGGACAATTAAATTTTCCCTCTTCAGCCATCTCTGAAGAAGCTGGCACTGCCTGATTCGGATACAAGAATTGGATTTCCTGCATTACTTAGGTAACTTTCTGAGACAGCTTCAAGAATACAGTCTAAGGTACCTCATTATCTCCTTGAGCTATCAACTGAAATATTGATAAGTAAATGACAGTCTCTGCCACTAATCACAGAATAACACTGATCATATAGAAACTGTTTTAATTTTTTGAGACACTATTGAAGATTCTGTACATATAGAACATATTGTCTGAAGTAAGGAGACTTGGATCATTGTTAGTTTGGAGGTGAATAAAAAGTAAAAAATACAGAGTTTTGACATGCTGACTTAATTAAAGACTTTGCATGTTACATGCAGCCTTTAATTTAGGAATTTATCAATGGAAACAGATGAGCCATTTTGCCCCTACTGTATTGGTGGCATCCTATGACCATTGACACTTGATAAAGAAGAAGCAAATAATCCCTTTCCCTTCAGCTGAGAGAGAAGAATACACATTTCAAGAATTTAGGACTGGAAAAAACCTAAAATTTCCAATTTATGACAATAAGAGGTTTCAGGATGTGACTACCTTCAGTAGGACTACAGCAGTTTGTGTCACTTTATGTGTTGTGAGAAGTCTCACCTGCCCTGTAGCTGCTACCTCAGAGCAGGACAGGACTGACACATACACTGCCCTGTTCTGGTTTGCTCTGTCTAGAAATCTTGGACATTGCACAAGCTCACAAATAGCACTGGCTGTGTTTCTGTTAAGAAATGAACAATCAGTGCAGAATAATTTTAAAGTTAGTTGTCTAGCACACTTTAGATATCTTGAGGTGTTTTGCCCGCTTCAAAGAGTGCTCCTGTGTTTCATATGGCAGCTTTGTGGCATAGAGGAATTGGGAGAAGTTAAGCTGGAAACATAGGGTGCAATGTGGGAGAAGATGTTTTCATTTTTGTCTTTGTTTCTCACTACCCTAGACTATATAATTTTGCAATAAATTAATTTTTTTCCTTAAGTCTAGTCTGTTTTTCCTTCGATGGTAATTGCCAAGGGATATGCCTGGCTTTATCTCAGCCCATGAGCTTTTCCATCTTATTTCCTGCTTCTGCTCTGTAGTGGAGGAGGAGTGAAAGGCTGGCTGAGTGGAGGTGTGGGAGCTGGCCAAGGTCAGCCCACCAGAGAGGAAGCTGCCTGCCTTGATAGTGAGACCACTTTCCAGCTGTCAGGGATGTGACAGGGCTCTGCAGAGCTGGTTTATGTCATTGATCTGAACCACAGAGCCTTGGGGCTGCTGGAAGGGTGATTCTGTTGGGGGGGCAATGGAGCCTGATGTGTCTGTTCTGGTGTGCTGGTCTGACACAGCAAGAGAGGAATTTGCTTATGAAGTACAGAGTAAAGGTGGAAGAGCTGCTTCACCTGTGCAGAGCTCTCCAAGTTGGAACACTACCCCCAGCCCTAAAGTCTTCTCATATACTTTTATCTGAATCCAGATATGTCTTCACTGAAGAAAACCTAAGGCAAATGATCCCCACTGCTTGTGATGGCTGAGTTATCTGGTTACCTATATCAATCACGTGATGATGGTCTACAGTCTCAGGAACATTTAAGCCCCTTTGAAAAATATTTCTGGTGTTTTTAGGAACAGAAATGCACACAATATTAGTGAAATTATTGTCTAGCTTGTCTCTTTTTATGATCCCACTACAACAGGATTTGTTGGTGTTGAAAGTGCTTAACAAATACTGGGGTTTTTTTTCCCCAACAGTCGACTTACTTGGGCATTTTACATATTTTATCTCTGTTATGGCTCTGTTAATTGCTGAAACAAAACTTAAGGAGAAATTTCATTCCCACTGCTGGTGGACAGACATCATAATCAAATGGCATTTGACTTTTTAAATGTTTATTAAACAATAATTGGGCCTTTTAAAGCACATCATATCTATGGCAACCCATCTCCGTGCTACATGTGCACAATGGAAGAAACTCCCCAGGGCAAGGAGACAGTGTCAAGTCAGGCCTTTCTGCAATGCTGCAGTGAGCATGGAAAGCCACTACTGAGCTTATGAAGAATGAATGAGTAGGTATTTTGCTTTCTAAGGCAGGAAAGATATTGTTCTGCTCATAGGTCATGTGTGAAAACTAATCCTACCACATACCCTGAGACAGATGTTTTCAGTGACCTTGGGTAAATTGCTTGAGTATGTATTTCTAAGTGTGTAGACACTTCATGATGCACAGACACTAAATTTAACCTCAAAAATAACATTTCATCTTCATGTGCCTCCTTGGGCTTCTAAATGGCTTTTAAAACCTGATCCTAATGTTTCGTGTCACTATTCACCATCTGGTAAATGATGATAAACACTTTTCCCCCAACTTTTTGGGTTGGTAGGCTATAATCAAGTAAAATCTCTTGTTTTGTATTCAAGGTTGATCTGAGACAAGTGGATAAATTCTGCATAATGCAAACTAATGTTCATCTCCCTTTACCTGCCTTCACCTTAAACTACATTAGTTTTTTCAGAAACCTGTCTTTTACTGTTTCTTTGTTCAGTGACAGTTCAGCAGTCTGAGCTGGGGCTTCAGTAAACTGTAAATTAATCATAGAATTATGATTGAATTAAGTCATGTGTATCCTGTGGGCAGGTATGGGAAATTCTATAATATCTTAGTGTCAGGTAATAATAACAATAGTAATAGCAACTAAACAGATTCCATCAGAATAAGTGACACTGGTGAATTCCTGAATCTGGAATGCTTGAACAGGGTCTTTCAGGAGACCCAGTGCACCAGAGCACAGGATTTTCACTTTCTAAAGGAGGCATAGAAAGACTTTTTTCCTTCTTTTGAAAATGTTTGGCATAGAAATTATCTCACACAGTTATAACCAAAGTTATAACCAAAGTGTCATTATCACAGAATCATAGAAGCACGGAACAGCTTTGGTTGCAAGGGACCTTTAAAGATCATTTAGTTCCAACCCCCATGCTATGGGTGTGGAGACCCTTCACCAGACCAGGTTGCTCAGAGCTTCACCCAATTTGGGAATTAAAAGGAAAAAAAATATATCCTTAGCTGAGATAGTTCAAAGAGCAGTATGGCATACACCTAACACAGTACCATGCTACAATATGGGTCTTAGACAAGTTCAATATACATTTGCATCCAATCTGAATCCTCACACAGAAGTTGCTGGAAATGACAACTAACCACTCTGTTTTCTAGTAAATTACACCCATTTTGTGCAGGTCAGAACAACATCTGACAAGGCAATGACAACTCCTGTGCAAAGCAACAAAGATCCAGGCTGATGGTGTTAAAATATTTCAGCAGGTCGGTCTCTAGTGTGGCTGAATTGTGAGCGGAGTGTGACTGGAAAGAATCAAAGAACATGTCTGCACTTTGCAAAATGGATAGATGAGAAGATCCCCAAGGAACTGCCCCAGACACCAGCTCCTAGCAAACACATTTTGGCTGCACATTGCCTCGTTAGCAAAGTTAAGAAGCAGACATAATTGTATTAAGCTCAGTCCCTGGCTAATGTTTCTGGAAATGGAGATTTTTGTGTACAATGCGCATTCCTTTCTGTGGTGTCACATCAAAAAGCATGGAGACATCAAATGATGGTGTTTTACACCATTTGTAAGGAATGGAGCAAGATTCTATGTAAGCTATGAATCCAGCAGGAAGTTTCTATCCTGTGTACAGAGCTGAGAGTTGTCTGTGGTTTAATTTCATCCTATTTGGAATAAATGCAAAATAGGATTCCTGAAAAAACCTGCTTTAACAGGAACCGACAGCTTAATCTTTAGGTTGCTGACTTGAAGGGGAAGCCAGAAAGAGATATCTGTTATTTTTTTAATGGAAAATTAGGATAATATTTTTTAAAGCCTGGGAAGCCTGTCTGACAGTTTCTACCTTCCAATAATTTTACTTATCTAAGACCTTAGAGAAGTCTTAAAAATAATTCCACCTGTTCAGGAAGGCAGAACTTTCATTCTAAATATAAGCATATTCTAAATATAAGCAAAAATTTTACTTTAACGAAATCAGAATTACAAAGCCAGGAGAACTTTTTTTTTTTTTTTTTTTTTTCTTCTTTAGTCATATTAAATATTTATTTTAAAGGAACCTTGCCACTGGTATGCCCCACAAAATGAAACCGGAGGAGAAAAATATATTAAATGTTTTTAATGTTCATAACTAGTTTTATTCTCATACATTTCAAATTTGCTTTGAAGTTGCTAGGGATATCTGTTAGAACTATGGGGGAAAAACTATACTGATTTTGTGAATATCATTGCAAATCTCAGTAGAAAGGTGCTACAACTTCTAAATTTTTAAACCGCATAAGCCAATCTCCATGGCTAGCCCTAACTTGCAAATTATATATTTTATCACACTATATATTGTAAATTATTGTTGGTTTGAAGCACAAACACCCAGAAACTGATTGATACTGGGGATTGACCCCAGGTGCAAGGTCCTGCACATGGGCTGGGGTATCAACACAGACTGAGGGATGAACAGATGAGAACAGCCCTGCCTAGAATGACTTTGGGGTTTTTTACGGATGAGAAACTCAACATGTCCCAGCAACATTCACTCACAGCCCAGAAAGCCAGCCTCATCCTAGGCTGCATCCAGAGCAGTGTGGCCAGCAGGGCTGGGAAGGGATTCTGCCCCTCTGCTCTGGTGAGACCCCACCTGCAGTGCTGTGTCCAGCTCTGGACCCTCTAACACAAGGACATGGATCTGTTAGAGCAGTTCCAGAAGAGAGCCACAGAGATGATCAGAAGGGTAGAGCACCTCTCCTGTAAGAAAAGGCTGAAAGGGTTGTGGTTGAACAGCCTGGAGAAGAGAAGGCTCAAGGGAAACCTTATTACGGCCTTTCAATACTTAAAGGAGGCCTAAAGGGGGAAAGAGACTTTTAACAAGGGCATGTGGCAAAAGGATAAGGGGTAGTGGCTGTAAACTGAAAGAGGGTCAATTCAGAATAGCTACAAGAAGAAATTTTTAACAGCGAGAGTGGTGAAATTCTGGCACAAGTTGTGCAGAGATGTGGTGAATGCCCAGTCCCTGGAAACATTCAGGGTCAGGTTGGAAATGGCTGGGAGCCACCTGATCTGGGTGAAAATGTCACTACTCACTGCAGGGGGGCAGATGGACTAGATGACCTTTAAAGGTCATTTCCAAACCAAACTGTTCTGTGACTCTACGACTCTGTGAAGATACTAGAAGTTCTTCCATGAATTCCTCTATGTCTTATTTTGGGGTGGGGTTTTTTAAGAAATTTAGGATTCCTAATCCTGGGTTTCCTCATGTTGGAA
>VZSR01003803.1:5096208-5119346 GCA_013398615.1 Brachypodius melanocephalos | reverse complement strand
CAGGGGGAAGATTTCCTTTAGCTCTATCTCAGTCTTCCCACAATGTAATACATTCTTCCTCCTTAGCCCACCTGGGTGCACCTAAACTTTCTAAATGTAGAACTCAGGATTTCATGTGAGAATTGTGCTCCACTCACAATTGCTAATTCATTGAATCATGGAATGATTTAGAACAGAAAGGTCCTGTGAAGGTCCAACAGCATGACCCCTGCTCTAACCAGGACTATCAGTGATTGCACTGCTCAGAGCCTTGTCCCGTTGAGCTTTGACAGTCTCTAAGGATAGAGAATCCAGAAGTGTTTTAGCCAACCTGTTTCAAGTGCTTGTGGAGTTCTTTTTCATGTTCAGTGAGACATTATATTTGTCTTAACATAACTTGTGTCTGTTGTACCTCATCCACTCTACCTACAAGCACTTTAGTTTTAACTTTCCATAGTTACCAAAGAAATCTGGCCTAGATCAAAAGAACCCTGAACTGTGGTACATGGTACCTGTATTAGAGATGAAACTGGAGCACTGTAAAGTGCTTTGTTTGGACAAAGTCAGGACATGACATGAGGTAAAACATGCCCTCAGATGTTTACTGTAAACAGCACCTAACTTATTATAGAGGCATAGAATCCTGAAGGTTGGAAAAGCTTTCCAAGATCATCAAGTCCAACCACCAACCAAATACAACCATGTCCACTAAACCATAGTGGGAAGTGAGATGTCACCATGCAACTTGCTACTGTATTCCAGAAACAGGATGGAAAAAAGATGGTGCAGCTCATTTGAAGTAGCTGATCTTTGTACAAACACAAAAGGTACTGAAAAATCAGACTTAAGGATTCTCAGGGAAGAAAAAAAAAAGTTTGGTCATATACATTTTCATTAAGGGTAATTGCATCTCCTCTGGAGTAGTAGATGCCAATACAGGATTACTAAGGTACAAGACAGTGTTGTGCAACCTCAGCAGGGTTGGAGTAAAATACACTAAGAAATACATTGAGTGACTTTTCCAGACCTACAGTTGGAAACATTTCTTTCAGTTAAGAGTCAGTTCTTCAGGTCCTACCTATAGATGTGCGAAACAGGTTAAGGGAGCTGATGATGAAGAGGAATGGTGACGTTTTCACATAATACTTATCTTTAAAGATAAGAAGATAAGAAAAAGGCTCGGCATTTCCCAGTGGACAGCTCTGCAACATTGCACAAGATTTTAGCAGGGTAGTATTGAAGTTGAGTTAATGGGCTGAGGATACCAGATTCTTAGATAGGAAGGAGGTCTGTTTTTGCTAGGAGACCACACACAAAGCCTGCATAACTGTGAACAGGAAAATGACATTGCTAATGAATCCTGCAGACAGGAGGAATTTTAACACTGCAATATGAAACAATTAATGGAGAGGGCAGTTCTGAAAATACACTAAAGAATAACCTCATGAAATGGAGTCTTGCAGTGTCTAACAGGCTCTAATGATAGCTGAGACTTAGAATGTGTTACTGCCTTCAGGAATCAACACCTCCCTTGCATCAAAGGACCAGTTTTAGCTCTGTGCTAATTGAAGTTTATCTTCTCACTCCAGAGTGAAGGTGATTATCTCCAAACACAGAATAAGTTGACTAACCTCAGATAAACAATAGGATATTATCTGTCTTTTCCAGGCAACTAATTAAACAGTTTCAAGCTGTAGTAATGTGTGTACATACCTTCCACAGCATTGTAGTTACAAAAATTAATGTCAGGTACCAAAAGGAGCAGGAATGAGGGATGGATTGTTGAAAGATAATTAGGTAATTATTACCTAAATATCTAGAAAAGTATATTACGTTTGCATTGTAAAAATGCTGTTACAGATTATCTTTTTCTTCCACAATTTTTTGTCATCTCTCTTTTGTTTCTCTGACTTGTTCTATGTCATTGTGCAATACTTGGACTCCACACCTTTCACCAAGTTAGGAATACCAACTCAGAGAGTGTTTTACCAAATGAATTTAAAAAAATTTTCACACATTTGCAAGCCAAAGAGGGAATGTAAAGTTTGGGGTTTAATGTGTTTAAATTGGAATTTACTACTCAAAATACCCCTGGAATCCTGGAATGCATTTCCAGGATTCTTTAGCATAGTGCAGTGGATACATCCATCCTTAAAAGGAGAATGAAGTTAAAGAATTAATAAATATCAAAAATTACTAATGAACAAATCTAAGCATTCAAAGGCACCCTGGGTTATGGTCTAAGTCATTCTTTCATTATTGGATAGAATGGCTTCTTGTAGGAATAGGGCATCTCTGATATGTATTTAAAATGAGTCAGAGGCAGGGGAAGCTTTGACATGACTTCACAGTCCCTGATTGTACTTGTTTCAGAAACCATCGCTTCCTTTTTTCCTCTCTAAACTTGAACTAATACCTGGCAAACAGGCAGCTGTTCAAAGTACAGTGATCCATGATGAAGACATTTGAAACATAGACATACAAACAGTTTTGTAGAAGAAATACCAGTATCCACTTTCCCATTGTTTGTTCAGAAGTCCATCTCTGCAGTACCCTGAAAAGGAAGCAAAGATTTTTCTATGTAATTACTGTGTGTCCTCTCTTATTCAAGATTATGGCATTCAATGTGCTCAGCAGAAGTCAGCCACAATTTCAAGACCTCCTCTGCAAACAACTGGACAGTAGCTTTAAGGGTTACATTGCAAATGCCTCACACCATTGACTGGACAGCAGGCTTGCCAACAGCTACCTGAGGAGTTGCTTGAGACAACAAAAAATCAGCTTCAAGATTGTTTCAATAATTACAGGAGTTCCCACATTAAAGTGGCCTAGTGCTAAAGTTTTCAGACTCTCTGATGGAGAGTTTTGGAAGGTTGTTGTGACCATCCTCAATCTTCCCAACAATGCAATTTTACTGCACTTAGTATTTTGCTCCAGGATCTGCAGCATGTACCACCATGAACACTTTGCTCTCATTTTGCCCACTCAACAACCATTCCACATCTCAGAAATAGCTCAGAGAGTCCCTCAAAGAGCCCGGTCTGAAGCATGGGACTTTTCCTATGAATGACACTGTAACTGCAGGTAAGAAGGGTACAAGATTTTGGGGAAACAGTAATGTTCAGCAATAGGTGTGAGCATATGCTGATGACACAGCTGCACAGACAGAAACATTTTCCTAGTTTAAATCAATATATTTCCATCACCTTTGATGGAATTATGTTAGTCTATCAGTAGAAAGCAAATATGTTTCATTTTAGTACAAAAGCATCACTATCTTTTTTATGTCTTGGAGACGGCAAGTGTAACCGAGCGCATTAAAGGGATGATTGAGACCAAGCAAATCAACAATCAGCATTAAAAATGCATTTTTTACAGTAATTATTGCCAGAGCATTAATGACTTAATTTCTCATTTTCCCCTCACCATGTTAAGTCATTAAGTTCTCAGTTCACTTGAATAAAATAATTATATTTGGAAAAAAATTGTTTGATGCTTCATCTTGATGCACAGAAGCAGCTTCTCATTTCGTGGTTTTGCCAATTAAATAAATATAGTGCCAATACTGATAAAACTAATGAGGGAACATGTTTAACTCTTACTTCAAGTCACGGCTCAAAACTATTTGAATACTTGTGGGTTCTTTCAGCACTGCAAAGGTGGAAATTAGTGCAGAAGTTACCAAGACCAGAAAAACTAATCCAAATAACCTTCTCAGAGGTTTGTTTCCATGCCAACCCTCAACTTTTATTACAGGACAGTTTGGCTGCATAACTGTTAAAAAGTTATGAGATCTAATTTTTTATAATACCAAAGTAGTTTTTCTCCTCATACTGTAAAATTGCTTACCCATTATTCAGTATATTTTCAGCAATAACTCTGCTCTTGAACAAAGCATCAGCAATTTCAGCTTCAGAAATTTTTGCAATAGAAACTATTACACAATCTGAGCTATAATAAGCATCATTATTCCTTCTAAGGCTGCATCTTAACTGGTTTTGTTGTGGCCAGTAAGGATTAGGTATTTTTAGGTCCTGTAAGCAAGGAGATTTAGAAAGTGGAAGGTGAACTAGCTATGAATTTATGTCCCAAATCCACAAAGGCTATGTGGTACCCATCCCTCAGTGTGGTTGCTGGGAATTAGATGGCTAAATTATTTTGGGTCAGATGCACTTAAATACAAATTCACATCAAAACTCCAATGTAATCCTTGAGGTCTCTCTGCATTATGTGAGCCTAAAAAGTGCCCAGTTGGAGGAAGAATTCAAAACCAGATGTGTCTTATCAGATTTTTTGTCAAGAAATAACATATTCTCTAGTGGCTGTCTCTTGATATTTCTTGCTAAAGTTAGTGTGAATTGTCTGTGTATGCAGAGTGGAGGACATGAAGAAGGCCATGAAGTCTTCCGCATCACAGCAGAGGGCACAATTCACTGGGTTACTGGGCTTTAATGGGAGCCAGAGAGAAGGAAATTATTTGGTTTGAGAACCAAAGTGTAGGAAAAAAGTTTCCAATGTATCAGGAACTCCTAAAGTCTGTGAGACATTTGGTGAGGAGGAATACAAGATTACCACATTTCTAGGACTTCGTCACTCTTTGGATTGCAACTGTCTTCAGACAATTTATCAATTTCTTGTTTTCTCTGTCAGCACAGTTTTCGAATGAGAGCTTCTTTTTCAAAAACTATGAAACTTTCTCCAGGAATAAATATAGTAACACGGAAGAAATTTCTGGCTACAATGAGAAAGGCAGCTCTACACTCCTGATAAAAAGCTAGCCTAGGGTTTGAGGCACTCATGAAATACAGAGTAAGGTATGCTTTAACATTTCAAAGCATTTCTGAAGCAGAGGGGAAACTCCACTTCTTCTCTAGTTAGAAATCATGGAAAACATATGTAAAATGGACCCTGTCTCAAACTACAGTAAACTTTCCTTTGCACTTAAAGTGATAAAATGACTTAAGCCTGAACTGTATTATTCTTTTTGTTTTCTTCTCTTCACACCCTCAGCATCACATTCTCAATCCACCAGTATCTGATCATCATTGTAGCAAGCCTCTCATTTTGTCCCAAGCTGCACTTCTTGGAAAGTCATGCTATTTTTCTCCAGGTCACTAGTTCCTTTTCAAATTTAAATCCTGTGTTAAATTTCCTTTCTCTTTATGATCTGACCTCTCATCCCTGTCCTGATATGCCCTCCCCATTTTATTGAGACAACTTTGCTCTCTGAATTACTTAATTGGTTATTGACTGTTGTGGAGACACTGAAGCTTTGCGACTAATTGATCGTGCCGTGTATCCCATATCAGCGAGTTCTCTTGTGCCACACAAGACCAGGATTTCTGTTTTCATCATTTAAAAAGATGATAAATAAAACCAGAACTACTCAGTGCTCCTGTTTAACTTATCCATAGGTGTTATGTCAAATAACCTGTGTTTTGCATGCATCAGACAACATTTCAAGAGATATTTGATATTCTTCAGCCTCGTTCCTCCATGACAGTCATGTATTGTACATTGATAGCCGTAAAAAGCTATCGGCAATTTAAACAGTCCTATGGCAAGAGAGTGGAAATCCTATAACAAAAATAAAAAGGATTCTTCCGAAAAGAAATGGTGCTTGAAGCCCTCGGCACCTTGCCTGTGCGTAGCCATTCATGGTTGGCGCTCCTTGCCCCAAAAAACTGGCGCGTCCCTGTGAGTGCCGGCACCGTGCCATCCCAGCAGATGGGCTCCAGTACAGACAGCCAAGAGACCATCTACGAACATCAAATGTGTTTGCTGAGATCATAGTTCACAGCCAAAAATATTACAATGGTTAGCTGTTTTGTCAGTGTAGGCAAGGATAAAAGCAAGCCAAGGAGAGGTAAGCTCCCTCAAAAAGTCACCCATTTTGAAAATGGCAAAACACAACTTGCAGCAGTCAAAGTGAGTCTCCCCACAAAAAAATTCTTGTATTCCGATACAAAAGCTGCATACAAGGAGTTAAACAGGAGTCTCACTGCAGAAAACCTTTTAGAATGCAGCAAAATTTCTGCTAAATTGCAATAGGACCCTTCAAGACACTTAACTGAGAGATCATCAGCTCAGAGGACACCAAGTTGAACATCAATACCAGCCTTAGTTAAAACACAACCAGCACTGCAGGACCAAGCCTTTGGAGGAGAAGTCTCAAGTTTTCACTATGTTCAATTGTATTTACTTTTACAAGCCTTTGTTTTAGAAATCCACAGTTTATGGTAAATGTGGTTGTTACCCATTAGAATTGCAGCAATTTTCTGAGGAGCTCTGCTTTTCTCATGTGGGGAAGATTTCAGATCAGGAAAAGAAGAAAGGGACATGGTTTGAGCATCACAGTAAACAAGGCAAATCATGATTTAAAGTGCTTTGCTGAATTAGTACTTGAATGTATATGATCAGTATCACTGCTACTGTAAAGATATAAAAGGATGGAATGTATACTGGGTGTATTCTGAGTGGAAAAAGGAACAAGAAGTATGACAAGAGTTTTTCTTCAGTGATGACATTTGCTGATTTAAGCTGGACTGCAGCAGACAAACCTCTGAGGTAGAATGTGTACTGTACACCCATTCCCAAAATCCTAATTTTTTGTTGTTTTATGTAATACACAGCTATTCCAGGAAACATTATTGTTCTTTCAAGTCTGTTTTGTCCATTCCATGGCTCCTGGCATGGCATGGGAACTGTTCTCAGGATGCTATTTGGGTATGTGTGGAAAGAATTTTAAAAAACCTTTCCAGGCTACTCATCTCACCTTTGAAAATTAAATACTCTAAAAAATACTACCAAATTTATCTACAATATTTTTCTTTTGTTGTTTAAAATGAATTTAAAGTGCACTGTAAATGCATTTTGTTTGTATTTTGTAATCAACCACTCCAAATCACTTCAAAGAAAATTGAAGAGTATAGAAGTGATCTCTATCCCACATTCCTAAAGCATGCCAACAGAAAAGCAATCCTGCCGTAGTGGTTGAATATGCTCACTCTCATCCCAACTGATCAGATTTAGGCCCATCCTATAACACATACATGTCACAACTGTGATCTGCAGTCTGCATTATTTCAATTCATGATATTACAAAATAAAATCACCTATCATAAAAATTTCCTATTAGTTTAAACCACAGTTCTTTCTCGTTAGCAATAGCAATAAGTTTGGAATAAAACACTGTCCTGATTTCAATTGGGATACAGTTAATTATCTTCCTAATAGCTGGTACAATGCTGTGTTTCAGATTTAGGATGAGAACAATGTTGATAACTCACCAATGTTGTTCCTGAGCAGTGCTTATCCTAAGTCAAGGACCTTTCAGTTTCTCAACCCAGCCTACCAGTGAGGAGGCTGGAGAGGCACAAGAATCTGTGAGGGGACACAGCCAGAACAGCTGACCCCAACTGGCCAAAGAGATATCCCATAAAATATATGGTCATGCTCAGTTTGTAAACCAGGGGTAAACCTTGCTGGGGGCAGCTGCTCAAGAGCTGGTTCATCATCGATCAGCAGGTTGTGAGCAACTGCATTGTGCATCACTTGCTCTGTATGTTTTTAATATTATTATTATTATCATTATTATTGTTACTGTTGTTATTACTGTTTTCCTTTTCTGTCCCATTAAATTGCCTTTATCGCAACACATGGTTTTTACTTTTTTTTTCTTTCTTTACACTTTTCTCCCCTATTCCAGCTGGGGGGAGTGAGTGAGCAGCTGTGTGGTGTTTAGCTACCTGCCAGGATAAACCACAGCAAGTAATTCATTGCTGATGCACCCTTCTGCACCAATTTCTAAGTTTTCATTGATCTGGATGTGACTTGTGACTCAACCTCTTCCTTAACTCCACACCCATGATCACCCAAAAAGCCCGTGTTCCAATGAAACACTGCAAATGACTAACAGCAGCAAAAGACTTACAAGAAAACCATTTTCTTGAGAAAGACAAGAAAATGTCTTTCTTCTTCTTAAGTAGAAAATAATGTTCCCTCAATTTTTCCAAGAAACTTTAAATGGAACATCGCAACCAAATCAAACTGAACTGTATTACATTTATTACATTTGGGCATTTTATGATAAATATTAACAAGGTTGTATTTCCAGTATTTTGTGATTTGTACTACATTTTGCATTCACCTCTCAGTGAGCAGCTAGCAGTATTCTTTAGGGATCATCACTGTTAAAAGCCTTCATTAATGACCTGGATGATGGGAGAGAGTATACTCTTACTAAATTTGTGTTACCAAAGTGGGGAGAGCAATAGGACTGGGCTGCTACTGCTGAGGACCTGGACAGCCTTGAGACGTGGAATCACCTGGGCATCTGAAGCAGAGGGCTCAGTTCCAGACTTTCCAGCAGGATAAAAACTGTGGTAATGCTGGAGCAAGAGCAGCCATCACTCCCCACCACCAAGGTGGGGAGGAATCTGGAGAGCAGAACATACAGAGACAAGCCAAGACTGATGTGTTTGCTCAGCCTGGAGAGAAGGCAGCTCAGGAAATCATGATGAATTCCCGTTGCACACTAGGAAATATATTTTTTCATAAAAATGGTCAAACACCAGAATTCTTGGAGGTATTCCAGCTCAATGGGACATGATCCTGGACACCCTCATCTAATGAGACCTCCTTTGGACAGGAGATTGGACTAGATGTCTTCCAGAGCTTCCCTTCCATCCTAAAATATTTTGTGATACTTTGATAAAAATTTCCAGTTTACAGCAGCTACCTTCTTTGCCTGGATACTTGAATTCCATACTTAAATTTAGGACTGGTGACGCATACCACGTAAACCTTTTAAAGACTAAGCAGAGAGGAGGCTAGTGCAGTTTAACAGAAATTAACACTGGTAGAAATAAAAGCTGTACTATTCCACATCTATACTCAAATTGTATTTCAATAACTACTTTGAAAAGTAGAGAAATAAGCAGATCTGGCACTTTATTCACTAAATATCTTACAAATACTATTTTAAAAAAAACCCCAAACCTGTGATTCATTAACTCCCTTGATGGCAGTATCAAGAGTGAAAAGTGGCTTTAGCAAGTTGTTTCTGTGTGCTTTAAAAATAAATTTTAAAAGGACGAGAAAAGACCAAAAGGATCCAAGTAAATGTTCGAAAGAGAAACAATTTTGACAACTGATCTTAAAAAATACTTTTTTTTTTGTTCTTGATGTTAAATATTTTCTCTATGAAAATGGAGAATGAGGCATCGAGAACTAAACTAGCTTAGGTGTTTTTTTCTTGCTTTTCAGAGATTTTATTACATGAACATGGGTTTTGCCCTTTTAATCAGGTGTAAGATTTGTCTAATATCTTGTGTTCTGTATCAGCAGCAGATACATGAGCAAAAATTAAACTTTAAAGCAGTAGTAGAATAAAGCATTCTTCATGTTAGATAGCATATTCCTCTTGTATTAGTAACTAGCTTTAGCCCTGTAGCCTGGAATGTTAATTATTTTAGCTGTACTGTTAATTAGAATAATTCTGTATGTTACTGCAACCCTAGTACATCCCTTCTTCCATGGTGGAGATGTGTAATTTCCTGTGGCAATGGGTTCTCCAGGCTAATTGTACATTTTGTAGATAATTATAATTGTAGATAATTTTGTATTTTATCAGTTTTGACTGTTCACCATTTTAATTTTGTTAGATGCCCTCTTATTCAAATATTTGAGACAGTCAGAGGAACAGCTCTTAAATTTACTTAAACAAGCTCATTCTCATAATTTTTGCAAGCTCTTTTTTGTTCTTCCATTCTACGCAAGCTATTCACACAATGTGTGCCTGATTCATCCCAGGCAACAATAGATGAACTTCATCATCCTGTAGTTCACTTTCTGAGTCAATCAGATATAATTCAGCTCAAGTTCAGAGTTATAGTCTTTTGCATAACCTGACCTAACATATCCTGCTAGCTAATTAGCAAAGTCTGCAATGAATGGGCAGACACAGCCCAAGCTGATGAAGTCTTAGAAGCAACAGAACTAAATCAGACTGAGTGCCTTCACAATTACAACTCCAGTCCAAGTTCAGAGTCAGGGTATAACAAGTCCTCCCTCGCAAACTTCTCAACATCAAATCGTGTATTCAAATTAACTTAATTAATATGACATGTATGAGAAACAACTCACACCTCTTGGACAATTCAGTTTACCAGAGAAGACCTGAAACCGTAACAAAATTTCCTCCCAAATTATTTCTTTTTGACAGGACACTTCATATTTAGCAAAGCAAAATATTTGAATTTGCTTTCCATGGCAAACATTATTTTTTAATGAATGAAATCCACATGTGGTCATTTGAAATTTTGTATTTAGAAACACAATGCTGCTGAATCCCCTTGGAGCTGTAAGGGAGATTCCACACCCTTCATGAGTCAGGCAATTCTTTCCAAGCAGCACGTCAAAGTTGTTGATCGGGGTCATGATGTTGGCATTCAGAAGTGAAAAAAATGTGGATTACACTCATATCTCCATTTGATCAGCAATTGTCCTCACCACCACTTTGGAACACTGTTTCTCTTAAACTAATATATTTGTATGCAATTAAAATAAAAACCATAATATAAATATATAAATTATATATTTATATGCTAAAACCAACTAAGATAAAGGCAATAGTGACAAAATTCTAGAGCTGACAGCTTCAGAACTCCACATTAGGATACGAGCCTTTGTATGAGCTTCCTGCTGTAGTTATTAAAGCATTTATCTGAAGACCATGGAAGCACAAATTCCTTGGTCATTGTAAGGCAGCATCTCCAAAGGCAATTCTAAAAGCAGGTCAATGCTTTGCAGAAAGTCTGTATTAACTCAATTTTCAGCAACATTTTCTTAGAAATACGCTTAAAATAAAAAAAAATTCTATCATTAAATGTGGAAAACTGTATAAGTGGATGCCTTATACTGACTCCTGTGTATTACCACGCCAGAGATTTTGATAAAGAGCAGCCATGCTACTGTTACAATCAGTAGATGATTATTTGCTCCATTTGAGCAGAGATAGCTGACACTGCATTGAGCACAGCTGAACTACACTGACCAACAACTACGAAAGGCAGAATGAGGCACTGAGTCACTGTGTGTGCTAGAGGCTGAGAAATTGGGTTATTAGTGTAGTTTATTTCCCCACAATCTGACTGAAGACTAGATAGATCATGCAGGAACAGAAGGGAGAATACTACTTCTTGTGATTTAGGACAATTTTTCTAACAATCTAGCCTACAGTGAGGAATAATCTGTGAAAAATAGATGTCTTTCATCCTATTTTACTAGTAATTTTTACTAGTAATTTTTTTAAAGACTAATACATCACAAGAATTTTTTATACCTCCAAGAAGGCCATAAACTGAAAGTTTAAATCATTTGAATGATTTAGCCAAGAGAAGAAGAGAGAAATCAAGAATGAAGGGCTGTATTTGTCAGTGTGGAACAAACAAGTGAAACAAGAGTGGGCTCTTTAGCCAATTGTTCCCATGGGCCACAGTCTCTGGGAAGAAGAGTCCCATGGGTTTCATTCCACCAAGTTCCTGTGGGAGAGGAATTGTTGTCTTGCACAAGGGCAGCTGCTCCCAGGTCCCAGTCCCCACATTTCATGGACTGCATTTACACCACATGGTGGAATGGCCAATTACCAGTAGTTACCACACACCATGAATTTCCTATTATTTGAAAGTTTTCCCGAGTAATGTGATTTTTCCATCAGTTTTTTCATCCTTGTCTTGAGGACCACAGCAGCTAAAGATTCTGATGGAGATAACAGCATTATTTGCAAGGACACAGGAAGGGAATAGCTACTCTTCCCAGCAGGAAAATAAAACTTGTTTAAGCTATTAGACAAGGATTTGAAAGTTCCTGGGATGCCATCATGGCTCTGCAGATACCATTATGAGCTAATTCATTTCTAGGCAGAATATCCACCAGGGCTTTCTATTGACCTGGAAAGGCCATGGGATGTGGAGCAGTGAAGGAAAAACCTCCTGGGGCTCTCACAGATGCCTCTAACAGCAGCAAATCAGCCTTCCACGTTCAGTGGTTTAAGTTAATCTCGCTCTGGTGCAGGTTGTGGTGGGTCAGCTGCACATCTATGACTGATTATCACATTTCAGCTGGGAAAGAGTGTCCTTTCAAACCACTCTTTTGTTAATTTGATTATGCTCTTGCATTTTTCCTGTATTCAACAAAATCACATTAGAACATATCCAAGGAAAAAGTCTGATTTTGTCAGTGGCAAGAGACTCGAGCACTGAGATTCAGTTTTTAAGGTGATACATTTTTTAATGCTGATAATACAAACTGGAATTACATATGTTAAGGTAATTACATCTTCTACTTCCAGAAAAAAAAAATTGTTTCTGTCCTCCTGGTAGTCCTGGATATATGATTTATTGAACAGATGTATCTGTATCAAACACTGCTGAGCACAGAGCAGTGGCTTGATGAATCTATTACGTCCCCTGAAGGGGAAATCACCACTCTCTTGGTCTGTGCTACTCACAAGCTACATTAGCATAACAGATCAGACAGAGCAGAAGGCAACTACTGCTTTGGGAATAGAAGGCCAGGATCACATCCAAACTACAAGGCTTATTAGTGGAACAAGCAAACATCAAATCAGCATCTGCCGGGCCTGATGGGATTCACCATGGGATGCAAAACTGGGAGTCAACACATTCCTTGGCATAGATCAAAAACTCATTAAAATCAGAGATGTCACCAAAAGACCAGAGGAAATCTAAGTGTGGTGCCAATGTTAAAGTACGAAGAGATGAGAGTAATAGACCAGAAAATTTGGCTTCTGTAGCCGTAAACATGTTGGAATGAATCTTTCAGCAGAGATAAGGTGGTTATTAAAACAAATCCAAAGGGGCAAAATGATACAGTGGCAACAGCACAATGTTTGCTATGTCAATAACAGAGGAGCAGCTATGACCCTCTGTTTTCATTTTGCTCCATGGCCTTGACTATAGACAGTGACTTTACATTGGTCTTTGCCATAAATAACAGAGAAGAGCACAGGAATAATGATTTTAGAGGGGAGACATGACTACAGAAAAGCAGCACATTTTGGAGGGAATACCTTGAATAATAACACATATGTATCACATATACATATGTATATACATATATGTAAACACTAAATAATACATATAATTTATTACAGAAAATATCAGATTAAATTATCTAAACAACTGAAGGACATAGATGGAATTCAGCATAGCAAGCAAAAGATGTGGACAGAGCTGACAGGAGTAAAACTATAAGGCAATAAAAGAGCCTTTTCTAGCTTTTTCTTTCTTACTTATACTTTTCTACACATTAGAAAGCAAAAGTGGAACCTACAATATCAATGAGTGCACTGTTCTCTTACAGTAAATATTGCTCTTGAACTTTCAGTATTTTCTGTATCACAATGGATAGAATTATCAGGGGGCCACTGAATCAACCAGTATTCATTTGTGTCCTCCATTTCTTCTGACAATTATTATTAAAGGGGAGACACTGGAAAAAATATATGCACTGAGACCTCATTGAAAATGGAATGAGCAAGTTTTATTACATTACATGGGTACATTCCTAATAGGAATCCATACTTGAAGAAAAATTAACTGAGCTAGTGAGTGAATCAGCATCAATCTTCTCCAGTCTGTAATATTAATAGAAATTACAAAAGGCTCATGCTAGAAATCACTTTCGGAGACAGAAATAGATATTACCAGCTTAAATGGATGTTCCAGGCAAACAGACTATTTTAATCATGGTATAAACTCCTGCCTCTGAAAAATTCAGTGTAAACCTTGAGGGCATCCTTGTCACTAGAATATATGGCTTATGGTTCTGCATCACCATCTTCTAAAAACACACCATGAGAGGTTCTTTTTTCGTTTCATTCAATTTTTATTATTACTGGAAAAGAATAATGGTGCATTATTTTCCTATGTATAATTTTATCCAGCAGCCAGATCTAACGCTTCACAGAAGTTTGCACCACACCAGGTAATGCCAGTAAGAGATATCTAAATAAAAGATGACAAAATTTACCTATAGATATTAGATAGGTGGAAGCAAAGGGCTGGAGGGTGTTTCTGGTAATGCAGGTGTAGGCATAAAACTAAGGGAAGATGCAACTCAAGGTGCAAGAGGGTTTCTGCTAGAGTTTATTCAGGGTATCAAAGGTATTCCCAACTTTTCTTATATAATACTTGAAGACATTAGGAGAACACAGCTGATTTGTTATCACAAAAGGCAGGCATCTACGGGCTCCAGAAGCTCAGCTACAAACTGAAGGTATCTCAAGCAAATTTACACAAGGTAACATGGTAAACATCTAGGAAACAGAAAAAGTCAAAATTACTCATAAGATAAATTGGATCAGCTTCCACATCTCTGAATTTGCAGCAATATTTAGCACCAAGAGCTTCTTCAACTTACATAATATCTTTTGTGGGAAGAAATCTCTCTGGATGTTTTCCCTTTTCATAACATCAGAGCAGGAAAGGGATTTTCCCTTCTGATTCTGGAGGAGGGTGAGCAGGTAGGAAGAAGACTTGGAACCACATAAATTTCACATTTACTGTTTAAAAAGACTTATGCTCCCCAAGCATGAGTCTTCAGATCCTGATCAAATATCACTCAAGGAAGGCTTTTTTTTCCTAGAAGATATTGGTCAGTTCTTTGTGATTCCAATGCATCATTCATGTTTTGGGGTTGGGTGGATGAACTGACATGAAAATATCTGAAATATTATAATCTTAGGTAACATCTAGATCATGCCAGTGCAATGATGCATAGATATTCACCTCCAATAGAGAAATGCTTTTTTTCCTGCTTTATGTTTGTTTATTTTAATCCCTTGAAAATTTCAAGTGATTTGCATCAGTTACTTCTGTGGAAAGGTATTTTTTAATACTCATTACATTCATGCAACTATAAGCCAAGATTTTCTAGGATGTGCCTAAGTTGAAGCCTCTTAGGAAAAAAAAAAAGGCGGGGCGGGGCGGGGTGGGGGGGTCATGTGGGAATGGGGACAGAGGAATTCCAGTTACTCAAACTCATTTTTCTCCTTGGGATAAAACATCATTTCATGACCACTATGCTGGGTGGTCAGCCACTCATCTGACCTGGTCTGAAGGGAGACTACAAATGGAGAACAGGTTGAAAGTAATGCCCAGTTAACTAATGTGTTATCTTTATGTGATTACTGCACATTGCTGGGTAGCTAAGTTAACACATTACCTGCAAATGAATATTTGTTGCTATGAGATTGACATTAATATCTTATTGTAAGTTGAATTGAAGCTGGTGCTTTTATTGTTTAAATCTAAACAGTCATTGTTGGCACCTGCAAAGGTTTTGAGCTGTACTAACCTAGTGAATCCAAAACTTTGAACTATTACAAGTTGGCAGCAACCATGAGGAAAGAATCTTCATCTAGGAAAAACATAGAGAACACAAAGACTAGGAGATATTAGGATTTTAAGATTGGTATACCTATAAAGGTAATCAAAACAGCAACAGCAGAAGACCTTTTGAAAATTATAACCAGTTTTAAACATCATTTAGCAGAACACTGGCATAGTTGGGTAAGAAAAAGTATAAATCAGACCCATCTGGAGGGATTTCAAACAGTGTGTGTCTTCCCTCACATTTGCAGGCTATCAAAACCATCCATATTGAAAAGAGCTGATTTGGATAGCTCCTACTGTCCCAGCCCTTACCCAGTTCATTGCATGTGCACTGGCAAGGAAGAGAGACAAAAAAGTTTAGCTCAGTTTCTTTAAGAAAAGAGGCTCACACAGTCACAGTACTATTTTCTTTAATTGCTGTGTCCTTCTCTAATCACATTCCAATGTATTGTTTAAATATGGCAAAGTGTTTAAAATAACTAAATTCCTGTACCTTTTTTACTTTTAAGTGCTCAGATAAAAGAAAGTTTCACATCTTTGCAAAACACAAGAAGATACACACACAGGAAAACATTACCAAATACCACAATTATGAGTTGTTTCAGATAACTCACATACAGCAAATTCAAGAGCAATAAAGCTTCATTAGATGTAATTCCTACAGAACTGCTTCTCTACTGCTTCTCTTTTAATAGGTAATTATTTTTGCAGATGCTAAGGTGTGCTGGATTTCACAAGACTGACTGAAGCCTGTTGGAGACAGCATGAGTGTGTCCATTGGTTCCAAAGGTTTTCAGACAAAGCCCTAACACAGCAGGGGATGACAGATTCCAGGAGCCAGAGATGTACCTCTGTGAAATATAGAGTTTGTTTCTGCTACTGCTCTCTTATTGTTAACATTACAGAAGATTTATATATCACACTAGCAGTCAATAGAAATGGCAATCAAAAGGTAATGATGTATTTCCTAGGAGCTGGAATGTGGGGCTTTCACACTGTCTGCCTTCAGGGTTTCTAACTTTACAGTTCAGTCTTGCTGAGTTTTATATTCCCCCATTGTTAAAGACCATTGTTGCCCTCTCCAGAGAGAATAATAATAGAAACCCCTCTACGAACTAACCCTTCAAATGGATTTCTTCCTCTTCATAGACCACATGAAAGTTGGATGGCATTTAAAAAGAGTGTGAACTTTGCCTTGGAGAAGCTGGCATAGCTCCTGAAGATGACGTGAAAGAACAGCCTCCATAACTTACCCTTGCATGGCCTCCCTTAGTAAGCTTTTAGGACTCAGGCAAGCTGGTTTTTGATACTCCACCTTTATGTGCTTGCCTCTGGATGTTTAGCATGGACACTAATATTACAGCCATCCATAAATCCACTCTTCTGCTTCCTACAGCCAGCTCTAAATTTTGGCTCAGTGAGCTCCTGGCATAGAGTATTCCATAGCCAAATTAAGTGCTTTTACTACTTTTTTTCTAAGAGTTGGCAATCCATATATTTACTGAAGTTCAAGCAGCTCTCTAACATTTTGACAAGTCCCGTGTTAGCACATGTCTTCATGACACCCATCAAAAAGACATGGCCATCAGTTACAAGAAATGAAGCTTTAGCCAGCCCAAGTCCCTGATCACCAGTTCTCACAGTACTCTATCATCAACGCTGTCATGAATCCTTATTTCCGTTATATAGAGTAAAACAGGAATGAGGGGCTGCTACGTTTTGTTTCCACTGTTTAAACCCAAGGCACCTAAGAAGTTCATTGCTACCTTTTCTGTCCATAATTACTGCAGGTTTTCCACTGTGGAAGGAAGGTCTGCTTCCAGTAATGGCCTGCAAGACTGACACTAGTCAGTCTCCTCGAGATGAGGACACTTTTCTGCTACTGAAAAGCCCAAACCTGCCTCTTTATAATTCAGACTTCTTACAATTTCTTCTTATAAGTATGTAGGAACAAAACTGTCATCAGAAATCGATGGACAACACCTACTGAAGTCACTAGCAGCTATACAGGTGCAAAATTCCTACAAAAAATAATAATAATAATAAAAAAAGAATTAAGTGTTCTCCTACATAAGAGAAGTCAAAATATTATACTGCTTGCGCACTGTATTTGTTACTTTTTTATATCCGTGTCAGTGAGGCTAGGACTGGGTCAATAATGGCTGATGGCAGAACTGAGAAGATGTATTCAAATGCCTGTTACTTATGTCAGTGACTCTAGCTGAGGCTAGACCTGCAGGAAAATAAAACTCCATTTGTACAGGAATGACATATTTAGCCCTCAGGTATATAGCCATAGGCTATACTTCAGCTTCCCTGTGTGGACAAATTATAAAAAAAAGCAGGAAATAGTCTGGAGAAGTTCCCTGGTCTAGCCCCAAGTTCCATCAGAACAATTTACACCGGTGTTACCTATTCCTAATGACTTCTCTTGATAAAAATCCCTCAAATTCCCTAAATAATATATTCCCTGTGCCTCTTTTACTAGCTCTTACCTACTAAATTCATGGCATAAGTTTTAATAATTCTACATAAAGGAACAAAAACTTCTCAACATGACCAGAGTCATATGTCAAATAAAATAAGAATGCAGTCATCTGCTAATTTGACCTGTGGGTAACCACCAAGGTTCTGAGAAATCTGTACTGTGACCAAAGCCAGAGGCTGTTAGGAGTCTTATACTTTGCAAAACTTGTTTCCCAGGGAAACAAAATCAAACCATTTGGCATGGCTCAGCCAAGGACTGTGTTTACACTGCCAATAAATAGCCAGCAAAGAAGCAGAATCCTGACAGATTACTGTGGAATTCCTTGCAGCACCAGCCAAAATTAAAAAACATCACAAAGAACTGAGGTGAGAACACACCTCTGAAGGTCACTTTGTCCAACACTCTAGAATGAGTCTAGTCTTATGTCTAGAATAAGGTCAAGTAGAGCAAGTTGTGCAGGCCCATGTCCATTTGCATTTTGAATATCACCAGGGTGGGTAACTGTTCCTGTCTTCAGTCATGTTTACAGTAAAAAATGGGTTTTTTCCTTATTTTGGCAATATCCTAGAAATAGGATATACAATTGATCTGAATTATTAAAGGGGTTGGTTATAAAAATGTCTATAAAAATAAGCTAAAATAAAGGAGTATTTCTGCCAGTATATTAGTGGGATAAATCACAGCTAAAAACCAAGTCAGAGCTGCAGGGTGTCAGTAAACTGAGATTTATGTACTATCAGAAGCAAACAGCCTGGAAATCTATGGCAAAAATAATGCTCTAATACACATGCTGACCTCAAAGAAATCTCCTTCTGCTATGCTCAAACTTTGTTCATGGGCAAAGAGAAACACACCTAAAGGCAAAATTTCATTCTTAATATAAATGAAGCCTTAACAGTCTAACTCAAGAATCATTATTACTGTAGATATAATTTACACAGAAAAATAAAGAACAGAGAGTACTCAAGTTAGAAACCCCAGTAATGGCAATATTGCCATTGTCACCATCTCTGGATGTCTTCAAGAAATGACTGGACGTGGCACTCAGTGCCAGGTTATATTTGATGAGGTGGTGATCAAAGGTTGTGCTTGATGATCTCAGAGGTCTTTGCCAATCTAAATGATTCTGTTCTTCTGTGATCCTTTAATTTACATAATTTTGCACTTTTACATGTTAGATACTATTTCTTTATGCTTTTTCTTATCCCTAAAGTCTGTTTTTTTCAGCTGTGGGTCTGAGTTTCATTAAATACCATTACTGAATTCTTTATAGGGCCAGCCTGTTCCCATCTGTAACAATCTCATGCCTATATTTCTCTGCACCACACACTTTGTCTCCACTTCTCAAGGCTTGTGCTTCTCTACAAAACATTGTTGTGTTAAGGCCATATGTATTTCACTTTGCATGAAACATTTATTTACATTTTGTTTCTGCTATCTACCTAAAAGTCAGGGGATATCATAGAAAGATAAGGAAGTGCTGCAATTTAGACATTCACACCTGGTCAATAAAAGGAATTGATGTCAAGGCTAAATGAAGTCAAAGAAAGATGCAGGCAGGTCAAACTAAGTTCATATAGATGAAGCCTGAGAAAGCTTCCTCTGAGAACCTGAAAACTCTGTAGGAACCCTGTGTCTCTAAGGAGCAAGGGTATAATACAGAGTTACACAGGCACATTTGGGAGGAGATGGCTGTCCCTGAGGTGAAAGCACATCAGGTTCAGAGCTGCAGAAGGTCCTCTTTGGACTTCATACTAGGGCAAGTTATCTTTACCTACCTCTTTATCTTGCCCAAGGTGCTAGCAATGACATTTCAGCTCTAATACTTTCAAATATCATACTTATTCACACGTAATTATACACAGGTTTGAAATACAATCCTAAAACACCATCCACTCCCACTTGTATTGTCTACACAGATTGTGCTATAACGAGATGCATTTTGAGAAATAACACATTGCATCTGTCTGGTTTGTCTGAGCTAAATCCAGATATCTTTGCTACAGAATAATGAGAGGTAAAACCTGAATTTTTGGGTGTTTTTCCATAAAGATTGATTGGCATTTCAATAGATAAGACAAGAAGATCAAAATATCCTCCTTTGACAGTGCAAAATTTAATTGTGTGATTATGTCAGAGTGCATAATAAAAAGAGTACTGGTGTGCATGAGGACACACAGCTCCATAAAGCTCAGTGGCATTATACCCCTTGTCCTAATTCCCCCTTCCTGGAGAAGTGCTAGCAGCATACTCTGAGATTAACTGATAGAAAGCAATATAAAAATTCTTAAATTATGGATAGATTTTTTTTTTGTGTATGATTGGCTCCTCATTGGAAGAACCTCATCTGTTAAGACCAAATGTGATCAGTAGAAGCTACCCCTCAAAAAACCAAACAAAATCAAACAACCCCACCAAAATCAACCAACCAAGTAACCAAAAAACCCCAGAAACAGGTAATACGCATTTTTTTTATTTGCAGATTCCTATTCCCTGTGAATATTGTTTAAAGAATATAAAAGATACATCTCTTCAGAAGGAGAATTGGCAGTTTCAGAATACTGGTGTCTATACCAGGCTCTCTAATTAGTTTGCATTCTGATGACAGAAATATTTTTGTAACACTATAAAACTTTCCTCATAATAACATGTCAAAATAATAAAATATGATCAAAACATCTTGCAAAGGCATGATTTTCCATCTGAAAATGCTGACTCCATGCAATAAAAACATTCAAAAATCATGCAGTAATTTTCTTAATTTTCACATTTTGATATAATTAAAAAGTTTTGAGTGGTATTATTCTGACTTGAAGATTTATTACAGAACATATTATGAAAGTTAAGACAATATAGATGAGTATAAATGAAATCTCTTCTGAAGAAATCTGTAAGAAAAAAAAAATAAAACCAAAACAACAGCTCTTAATTTGAGATGAAATAAAATTGTAAAAATCACATCAATTACTGTGGGACAGAATTTTATTTTCAAGCCCATACTAAGTGTTCTATTAGTTTGTCAAATAATGTTTGAATCTTGGACAATTAGAATAGGTAAAGTAAATCCAAATGTTCTCATAATAGGATTAGTATTGGTCTCAAAGTATACCACTCTCCCCAGGTATCTAATTTCCTTGGAAGAAAAATTATTCTTTCATAGAGATGAAATTCCTACTCCAGTTATTAACTGCAATCTCCAAAGACATTTCAATTTTTCTCAACTAATGTTAATTTTAAAACATAGTTTGGCAGTGATTTTCAGAGACTGAGTAAAACCAACAACAAGAAATTCTCTGAATAAGAGATGTGAAACGTTTTGGTTTAGATATGACAAGAAATTCTCCATTAGATTTGTTCATTATCTTGGCTTGGTTCATAGTGAACTTCTAACCTGTCAGTGGAATCTATGAAATAGGAAAATTTCTCTAGGTTTTTCATATCTATTTTTCAATAAAACAACACTTATCAAAAGTTCTTAAATAAAAAACCTGGTCTTCTAAAATGAAAAAGATAATTCTTTTACTGAATACTGAGACAAAGATGATCATTCTGCATCTTGCATGCATCATGACCACAATATAAGCTTTTTAGAAGGTATCTTGTACTGAAAATTGCCAATGGTGCTGTTATATGTACTAAGAATGGGATTTTCAAAGCTAACTCACTTGCCTGAATCCCACTGAAATCACAAGGGCCTGCCTATAGATCCCAAGTATGTATTTTCAAGTACTTCCCTGCGCCATAGGGAGTCATTCAGTCCACCTGACCTCACCCATTCTGAGAAGTAAATAACCTCTTGTATTCAGTGGATCAGTGAGCCTCCTAACTCAGGTGTTTAAGATTCATTGATGTAAGTGTTTAGACACCTTGTGGTTTTATGGGAAATTGGCTCAGAGCTGAATATCCACAGTTTCAAATGAAAAATCTGAAAGCAAGCCTAAGCTGTAAGCAAGTAAAAGTACATTCTGATTGATTGTTTTAAACCACAAATGATAAACTTCATTAAATTAGAAATTATTATAGCTGCTATTGCCATGATGGTATTTGAGTATGGTCTAACAGCCCTGTTTGCATTTTTAAAAGGTGTTTTTTCACAAGACACTGAAGACACTGAAGCAGGTGATGTGCATCTCCATACCTCTCACTATCCTGATGAGCACTGATACAGTACAAGGAGACACATCCACATTTGATCCAAGAACTGAGGTCCAAGTCCATTGCCAATAGAAAAATAAGGCTCAAAATTGTGTGTTTGATGACCATGTTTTTAGGCCTATATTGCAATGGAAGATGTATTGAGAATAAGCCACATGGAATAAAAGCATAAAGCATAATAAAAATTACAACTTAACTGCTATAAATGGTGGGATTACTGACATAGCTAAAAATGTTAACATGGAAAATTACCTCTCAAGAGAAATAAACCACAAAAATATGAAGAGTTTTTCTTTATAGAAGATATTTATACTTGTTCTGTGTTTGGCAGATAAAGAGAATAGACTGACTGAAAGAGTCTGAATTAAGATGAGAAGAGAAATTTAATTATATGAATGTATCCCACAGTTAGTGTTTCAATATACTTTTATACCAAGCCAGAAAGATCAAGAAAAAAGGTCTTGTTAGAGCAAACAGAACAATTATCAGAAGCTGGGAGTAATGGAGGTGTCAGCTAGTACAGCAGAACATAGACTATCTAGTTCTTGAAACAAACTGGAGATGAGAAGTTGAGGGAATAGTCTTCTACAGTGTACTACAAAACCAGGAATTGATGATGTGAAAGTTGGAGGAAGGGAAAGGTGGCACTGACCATTGAACAATGACATTCTTGTCTCAGAAAATAAAAGAGGAATAGAGACAACAGACCTCAAGAAAATACCAAACTCAATTCATAACTCGAAAATAAATCAGAGTCTATAGCTGAAGAGCTGAAGCCACAGACATTTAAATTTAATGTCATTGAGGGCTGATGGTGTCCTGGTGTGCATCAGGCACAGCATCACCAGTTGGGCAGGGGAGGGGATTGTCCTGCTCTGTTCTGCACTGGGGCAGCCTCACATCCAGTGCTGGGGGCAGCTTTGAGTGCTGCAACAGAAGACATTAGAGAATGTCCAAAGGAGGGCAACAAGGATGGTGAGGGGACTCGAGGGAAATCCACATGAGGAGTGGCTGAGGGCACTTGGTCTGTTCAGCCTGGAGGAGACTGATGTAATTCCTCATCATATTCTACAGCTTCCTTGTGAGGGGAAGAGAAG
>VZSR01003803.1:4872204-5086728 GCA_013398615.1 Brachypodius melanocephalos | reverse complement strand
CTTTTCCCCTTTTCCCTTTTCTTTTATTTTCTTTCCTGGAGAGGTTTTAACACTCAAATCCTCCTAGATTAAAATCTTATCATCCCCCCTTGAGCTAAATAAGAACTATCCTTGGCAGCATAGTTCTACTGAGTCTGATGGGCCTGTGCCAATTTTATGGTCTTTGAGGAATTGATTTGTTCATTTGGGCCTAGACTTAATATAAGCATGTAACAGGCTGAGGAGCACAGGGTCTCTGCTTGGAGGGGAGAAACTTCTGAGTATCTTTTGCTTGCATAAATAATTCAGTTTTACACATCTTACCAGCTTGACACCTTCTGAGCTTTGTTTTTCTGGTGGCTGCAAGATCTAGTGTCATTGTCAGGAGAAGTCTGGAAAGAAAAGGGAGAGAAAACCCCCAGTTAATCAGTTATGGGTAAGGACTTGATCTGCCCAGCCCATTATGCAATTTAGGAGAGGAATGAACCCAAAAATCAAGAAGATTCCAGACATAAAAATCAAACAGTTTTGTTGGTGTAAAAATGTGAAGCCTGTGTGGACTGGTTGTCCTATGTTTGACCTATGACAGAACATGAATTGTGGATTTGGATTATCCTGGAGGCACACTGGTAGAACATGGTGTTGAATTTGCCTCCTTAAATCCATTGATACTGGGAACTTCTCTATGATGGACTTTAAACCAATAAAAATTTATCACACAATAACTGGCAACTGCTCTGCTTGAGCATGAGCTCCTTCCTGCTCATCAGCTCACCCACAGCCACTGACCATGATCACAACCCCAAAGCGAGTGCAATTGCATCTTGGAAGCTGACACGCTTTGCTCAGTCTTCGGAGCCAATGCCTGGAAGGTAAAAGACAATAATTCAATTTCTTGACATGTGTCTGCTGAGAACAGCAGTGTAAGACTATGCTTCTAAAAAGGCACTAAAGGTGTTAGGTTTTCAGTTCTCATTTGGATTTGGATGATGTGATTTTTAAGGGCATCCAGAAAATCTCAGGAAAAAAAGACACCAGGAAAAATCTTAACTGTTAACTTCAAAACCATGACATTTCCAGTTTTGAAGAGACACACAGAGCTTTTAGTGTATGAGGTCTGAACTACCTTGTAAGAGCCAAAAACCTTTCTAAGATGCCATTTAATACAGATTCATTCCTATTTAACCCCCCCTCTGGACACTGCTCCTAAAGTCTGTAGATATATTTGGCTTTAAGGTATGACAATAAAGCAGGCTAAAAATGTAGAGCTGTTAATCAGCAACATCATTTATTTGATCCAGTATTTATTAGCACATTTAAAGTGGCTGTTTGAATTGATATTTGTTGTTATTTCAATAGGATGGAATGCCATGAATTTAATGAAACTAGCTGTATTTGAAATCACTGATAATAAATGCCTTTCTCTGCAGTAGGGTTGGGTTTTCAAAAGAATTTATGAAATGTTAGATTAATGATGTCAGACCACTGCTTTTGTGGAAGATGGCCTGTACATGTGACCATCCCAGCTTCCCTAACCTGAATCCTTTGGGAAGACAGGATTTCATGACATGGAAACGAATTGAGCCTCACAATCTTGTATGCTATATGTACTGCTGGTGCCCAGACCCACATTGAAAGTCTATGTTGGAATGACATCTGGGTGAATAACAGCACCCTTGTTCCCAGTGTAATATTGCTCTGTGTGGGCTACTAGGGAAGAATAACTCATCCCAGCCAGCTCCATGGTGTGGAGTCAGGAACTGCTGCACCACAGAATGCACTCGCCCACCAGTCTGGTTTAAGAACACCCTGACTCTGTTGGCTGGCACTCCTGCTCCTGCTGCTCTGTCTTTTAAGCTGCTGACCATCTCCAAGGAGCTCTTCATGGGCCTGGGGAGACTGAAGACATTCAGCGACTTTTACAGACTTATATGTGGCCATCCCTTGCTAAACTCAACACTGGATGTAGCTGCCTCTCCTACGTGGCTGTGCTGCAGGTAAGACACCTGCATTGCTGCTGCTCAGAGGTTTCCTAAAATGAATGCACGCATTTTTTATAGATTCCTTAATGTGAAATGTCACATTCCTGGCAGAGAAAGCATGTAGTCTTTTGAAGTGTTTGTATAAAATGTATTAATGATTTATTTTTTTTTTCTTCTTCAGGTTTCCCTATATCTGTGACTAAGTGGTGGGGTATTTGTGAAATTTCGAGAGGGATCAGAAACATGGCACTGCATTTGAGGTTCATTTGTAGAAGGTAAAGTAGCATATGTTATGTGTCAGTTAATCTCTTTAGGGCTTTATCCAGCACAAATTAGGCTCAGTGGTCACCGAGTCACAGCAGGCTGTGGGCTGCTGTAGCCTTGGAGCTTTATTCCGATTCAGCTGCCAAGAAATGAACTGCTCTGTGGGCGCAAAAATTGGCTTATGCTCTGTGAACTCCAGCCAAGCGTGAGCACTTTCACAGGCTGCTTTTTCTCTGTGCACAGCGACATGATTTCATTCTCCTCACCTCTCCAACAACCTTGATGCTAAGATGCAGCCCCTAGAAAATAAAGGAGGTGCTAATTCAGCCTCATTAGAAATCAGTAAAGGCTGTGAAACAGTTTTAAAACATGTGGAAGCCCATATTGCTTTGGCTGTTACAAACGTCCACTGAAGGGATTAGCTCTGTGCTGCTGTTGGAAGCAGGAATTGTCTTTTTTTTTTTTTCCTTCTGTTTGTTTTGCTTTTGCTAGTGTGTTTTGCATTTTGTTTTTTCACTAGTTGCCCTCAGTCTATATCTGGAGATACTGCAAAGCCAAAAAAAATAAAATGCCTTGGAATTCAGACAAAATGAACTGTTAGGCATAGTTTTAATTGCAACTAATGTCTTATGGAGGCTTGGAAAATCTCACTCTTAATTCACTTAACAGAGACACTGACCAAACCATAGCAAAGTCACAGGTGCTCACATACAGGTGTCAAGATGTCTGGCCCTATATGCAGCTTCCTTCCCTACTTTAATGCTTGACCTTGGTAAGGAACTCATCATCTCTGCACTATATATTGCACACAATAAATGAGGCTATAAATAGTTGCCTGTGTCACAGAGTAGTGCTGATATCAAATGAGTGCTTACTCTTTGCACAAACTACAACAAAAAATCAATTTATTGTTACCCTATTTGTTTTTGCCACATTATTTATTTATTTATGCCATTCGTATGAATTAATGGCTAGCATAAACATCGCTCAGGTATTTTCACTTCTACTCTTAGTGATTCTCTGAAGTGATCATTCCTGGAGAAGGGGTTATTTTTGATATGTTTAAGTATAAAATATGCAGGATGTGCACAAATGTGACATCCTGAACACTCAAGACATTACTTGAGTATCAATGACAAGAAGATGTTGTCATTGATGCTCGGCCAGGAAACTTTGCCAGAGGAGGCCAGACACAGGGCTAAATGCCACCTTGTAAAAACACCAAGAACTCCTCATTTCTGTGGGGCAGGGGGGCATGTGGAGCAGGAGGGTATGTGGAGCAGCAGTCCAAGAAACAGTTGGGCTGGCTATTGATGTGTTATTTCAGCTGAGCACACATAGCCTTGCCTTTCCGTCCTACAGACAAGTGCCTGAAGCTGTGATGCTGCACACCTTGGATTCCTGCATCCCAGCTCAGGTTCAAGAAAATCTCCTGCTTCACGATATTTGGGATTCAAAATCTGAGTGCCTTTTTGTTTAAAATAACCTAAGAGGTCTGATCTGGCAGGTGTGCTGAGATCACATGCACATTTGAAGTCAGGCAGCCCTGACTTCAGCAGGAAGCATGGCAACCACTGTACTTGAGCTCAAAAACACAGACAGAAGATTAGGTGCCATTTCAAACTATTTAGCTTGTGGCATCTTAAAAACCTGTCAAATACAGGTTCAAAATGCACACCTGGTAAGATTTAGAGCTGGTAAAACCTAAGATTGTTCTCATCAGGTAGAGAAAGGCATAAGGAGGATTCTTGAGCCTCTTCCTGCTTCTCTGTCTGCCTCCAATATTTTGGGTTCACTCAGGATTGTAACACAAATGCCACAAGCTAATTTCTCATCAATAGCAGTGACTGCAAATTTTACAGTGCAGGATAAATGTAAATATAAAAGGAAATCTTTCTTAATTCTTCTTATTATCTAAATTATAGATCAGGTATGCAGCAGCCTAAAACAATGTGTTAAGGGTTACTGAATCTCAAATCCAGTAGCTTGGTTATGTATACCCATCTGTAATTTGCCAAATGCATTTTATCTGTGAGTAATTTTTCAATTATTCTACTCTGTACCCAATAACAGTTGCAAAAATATATTTGGACTTAAATGTGTGCAGATGTTTAAGGGGTTTGCTATATTAGGGCATGTGGGACTGACCCTAATACATTTATGTTGCATAACTGGAAGAAATATTTCATCTGGTCCTGGTATTCCTCATTATATTTTTCATTTACAGAAATTGTATCATACATAGAATTGCCTCAAAAGTACTCAGATACTTGTAGCAAGTCAAACTAGCTTAGGAAAATCTCTAAAATTTTATTTTCTGTCATCTCTGCTGGGGTTTTCTGCTCTTATTTAGGAGTGCTGGTCTATATAAGGCACAAATAGAGACAGTTTTCCGAGAGATCTGCCAAATGTTTGTCACATTACAATTGTCATAAACCCATGCTTTTATTATTATTTTTATGACTAGGCCTCATAAAGGCAACAATTAAATGTGTTTCTGCAAAGCTCTCTGAATGTTAGGAAATGTGGATCCTTCAACACAGAAAATCCTTGGGAGGCAAATCTTTGAAGGACTGGTCTTTCCAGGTGGAGCTGATCATGTCCTTTTTATGTACATCACACACAGCACTTCTGCTTCAAAACAAGAGCAACCAAAGGGAAACCTTCCAGCCTTTCCACTGGATCTGGTGGACTGCAGATCCATGACATGCACCTGATGTTGTATAGTCCTTGCAATTAATACAGCCACAAGAGCAGTGATGTAAACATAACACAAAATCCTTGGCACGAAACATAAAAGAGCTGAGTACTTTATGAATATTCTTTTTAAATCTATATTAATCACTGTTCAGGGTCAAAAAACCCCAAACCAAAACATTCACTGAGACCTATTTGCTTTGCAGTTAAATCAAATTTAGGATAGGGCAAAATGCTTCTTAGCAATTAAATTCTTTAATTCTTACAGATTCGATGGAGAAAATAGATTACTAAATTCCAAGACAGAATTCCAAGTATGCATGAACAGCACTCCCTGACAGCATGACTCGATAGTACAAGCAGCAGGTATGGACAAGATCACCAGAAAGGGACTTTCAGTGCAGAACAGTGCTGCCAACTGTCCTGTCTGTGAAGGTGACAAACCAGGATGAGCTGCTGGACTACTCCTGGAATTAACGTGTGCATTGTGATTTCACAGCCCTGACACACAGCTAAACCGTGGTTATAACCAAAGAGCAAACTTCGTTTTCCTACACAGAATTCACATCCCACAGCTCTTGTCACAGTGTTGTTCTGGTTGGTACTAAGCTGGATGCCTGCAGGAAGTTTTTGTGCTATCAAGGCAGACTCCTGTTCCTCCATGGGTCTGTTTTACTAAAGCTTGGCTACTCAGATGTGTTGTAATGCAACAGTGAGCATGGCACGCTGCTCTGGGTCTCCTTTCCTTTTGAATAATAATCCAAAAGCCAGGAAAGCATATTCTGTTTTTCACTGATCAGCACATAACTTTGTTCAAAGTGGGTCACACCGTCATGCAAGTATATGAGGATCAGCCCACCACTGTGGAAAGAAAAGCCTGGGGAACAGAAAGAGACTTAAGGATGACTGCATATTCCTTGAGGCTTTCACAGGGGAAGAGAAAAAGCAAAAAAAAAAAAAAAAAGCAACATTTGTAGCTTTGGGTTCTGGTTTGCATAGTGTCTGAGATCTCCATTGAGCACCCCTGATGTTCTAGAAATTAGGCCAGAAATCATGCTGTTCCTGCTGTGATGGGAGTGACAGGTGCCCACTTGGATGACAGCTGAAATTCTCTCTCTGTGCTGGTAGGGAAAAGCCCTGGCCTTTTCATCCTGAATGTGTTCTTTACCAAAGCAACAGATTTGGGTTTGGTTACATCTTTTATGAACACTTTTTCAATAAATTAATCAGAAGCTTCAGGGGATTTAAGGTTTTTAAAAACAGATCAGTTCTTTTGCAATTCCCTTCTCTGAGCTTCAAATCTGGATTTCTTCCCATTCAATTTTTCATATTTCTGTTTTGCAAAATTGAAGATCCCTGAGCCAATGCAAAGACAGAGGCTGTTCTCCCCTGGACTGGAATTTGCCCCATAGCCACTATCTGGTGGGTCCAGTGAGTGCTCCATGCAGCTTGCCCTATTCCAAGTTCTGTGTCAAGGATTCACAGTCACCATAATCATGCATGTCTGAACCACAGTTCCTCCAGCTTGTAGAAAAGCTCCAAACACCATCTTGCTTCAAACTGCCCCTCTAAATTTGGACAGGGTGAATACTCAGGAGAGTTCCTGCAGTGCCTTCTGAGCACCTCTCTGCACCTGGGGAGCTGCATACTTTCTCAAGTTCCTCCTTGGACCACTCTGGCTGCTCCTGATAGCTATAGTGAACTGCACACGTTGCTTTGAAGCTTCCTGATATTGTTTGGGAAGCCAGTTTGTAGTTAGTCACTTTCTTATATTCAGAAATAAAGAGCATTGAAATCACCAATAAGCTCATACTGTGGAGGACTTCAAAAGACTTAATGCTGGATGAAAAGGGTTCAGGCAGAGCCTGGAACTGCAGCTAGGAGTATCCCCTCTGTTACAGTAAAATAGGAGGAGTGGGTATATGCAGTTTGTTTCAAGTGCTTTCCTTGTTAGCCTATATGGTAGTATCCTTTTGTAAGGAGACACCCAAAGGAGAGAAGTCCCTACAAGCCCACAAAACCATCCCACACACCATATACTGCATCATTTTTAAGGATTCTCCATAAAACAGGTGCACACAAGGCAGGTTATTTGTGGTCTTTTGCTATTTGCACAGTAAAAAATCAAGGCAAAGGAGACACAAGGGCATAGTCATAGCTCATAACTTTTTACAACAAATACACAAACGTACCATTCCTAGCAATATACTTTCAATCTCTCTTGTCTTATTTCTGGTTATTTCTATAATATATACAGCTCCATGTGCACCATTAGAGGTCTCACAAGAACTTTGAAGTTCTACTGATGAGATACCTGACACGGACACAAAAGAGATGTCAATATTTCTTCAGTGCAGTCTTGACTCAGACAGGTGTCCAGTCAGGGTGCTCACAGTAAGACACAGGGTTTCAGAACCTGAGAATCCCTGTTAATATTAAGGATAGCACACAAGACCTTACAGTGATGTAGAAAACAACTGTGGTAGCAGAGCAGTGGTTGGGCTGAAGACAATAGTGTAAAGAAGAATTGAAAACTGAACCTACTGGTTCTGAGCAATGTCAAGTCTCCTGGTGCTGAGACTGCCTTGGAAACACTGATGTTTGACTGTTTCAAGTTTTGGGTTTGCTTTTGATTTAAAAAAAAAAAAAAAAAAAAAAAAAAAAGGTTTTTTTCTTTCTTTTTCTAGCTAGCACAAGCCCTCAGTAGTCTTTAGCAGAAAATCTCTCAAGACTCAAAATCAATACAAGCTGAAAAGGGTAATCATGGTAAAGGCTTTTCTTTTGGAATCCCTTGGCCAGAGACAAACTTTGCATTGCCAAGAATATATATACTCCAAGTAAAAGCATGCATATGCAGCAGGGAAAGGGAAAAGGACAGTCCAGCTGATGTGGGTTGACAGCAGATCTGTGGTTTTTCAGTCTGGCAGCCCACAGAAAATTTCTAAGGAATCTGCAAAGGGTAACTAAGAAATAAAAGGCTTTTGTCAGTAGGCTAGAATGTGGTGTACAGAGGTCTACATTTCCACAGAAAAAGTTGTAAGAGTTTGAAACTGAAAGAAGTTGAAAGCCACAAGAGTGGAAAGACATTTGAAAGAGGGACAGAGTGGCCGATAACATAAGTTATAAAATTGTTATTATCCAAAAGCCTTAGAGAAAAACTAGTGTACATATGCACTTCCTGAAAGGTGATTTCCAACCCGAGAATCATACAGTTGTAGAATATCTTGAGCTAGAAGGGACCTACAAGGAACAGCAAGGCTGAGAAAACAAAAAGGTAAGAGCTCAGAGATTCATCTGAAGCCTATATTTTACTGGCATCTCATGTCAACACTTATTATAAAACTAAAATATAGACAGTCAGTGGGGTTAGATCTGCAAACAATGGGTTACACTCAGATGTTACTAAAGTTTGAAATTCATCTTGAAGGAAAAGAACAGTCACATCAGTAGTTTTCTGTGCTCCAGCCTGACCAAAAAAAAAAAGAGAATATTTTAATATATTTTTTTACATTGTTATCTGGAATAAAATACTTTGACAAAGCTCAGTTGAACAGTTTCATTGTTGACTTACTGATATGGTCTCACATGATTTGGTTGGAACTAGCTTAATACACCCATAGGGCTTTCTCATTATACCACCTCACTGCACAGGCTTTCTATCTCAGGAGACTGATGAACATATTTCCTTTCACAAGTTGGATTATTTTGCCAGCTATTATCATGCACTGGAGTCAGGTGATTTCTACCTTGAAACATAGAGCATGCTTAGAAAGAAATCCATTTTGTCTTGTGAAAGAAGGAAACCATTCTTTGGAGGCCTCCAGACCATCAGGAGTGGTAACATCCCAAACTGTCATCTCATTCATGAAGTGGAAATGCAGTATAAAAATTTACTAAACAGAGAAAGCTAAAACTTCTGAGGCCACTCAACAGAATAAAACACTTTTGCCTATGTTGAAGCAACCCAAACTAAAGCAATCCCACTAGACTTTTGCTAAGGAACGAGAGTTTAAACAAATTATAAAAAAAAAAAAAAAAGGCATAACATTTTGACATTATATAAACAGCATCTTTCATCTGAAAATAATTGCAATCCCCTTTACCTGAAAATTTTAAAAAAACCTCCAGTCTTGATTCACAGCTTTGTTTTTTTTCCCACTCATTTTTATACATGTAATAACTTTGTGTGAGCGATAGAAAATTTCTATTATGTGGAAAAAAAGTCTCAGCAGCTGTCATTTACTACAGCATTGGTTAAATCCTGATCTTTCACCCACAGGGGAAAGAAATTTGATTGTTTTATGGAAGATGGTACCTGGTGGCCATGGTAGCTGATGGTCAGGATAAGCAAGAGTGGACCTTGACTCAACCACTGTACATAGCCTGAGAGTCTGGCCCCAAAGGCAGCAAGGCAGAGTTTGTAAGGACAGAATCACAGAGTGACAGAGTGACAGAGTGACAGAGTTACAGAGTCACAGAGTGACAGAGTGACAGAGTTACAGAGTCACAGAGTCACAGAGTCACAGAATGGATAAGGTTGGAAGGGACCCCTGGAGGTCACGTAGACCAAGCTCCCTGCTGAAGCAGGGTCCCCTAAAGCAGGTAACTCAGATTTGTGTCCAGATGGCTTTTGAATATCTCCAGGAAAGGAGACCCCACAGCCAATCTGGGCAGCCTGTTCCAGTGCTCTGCCACCTGGACTGTATCTCATGTTCAGGTGGAACATAAGACACTGAGGAGCAAGACAAAAGAAAGTGGAGAATCAAAGAAAAACAATTTTGTGCTGGCAGCCCTGGAAAAGGGACAAAGTTAAAGGTATTTGAGGCATTAGATTTTTAAACTGTGTTCAAGAACTGCCTCTATGGGTTTCTGCTAGGAACAGGGAAGCACAACTTTGTGAATATTCATTGTAAATAAGCATGGCAACACCAAAAAAACCTGTCTGATTGCTGTCATCAATTTCTCCTCTTAATGGAAATCTGGCCAGGCCCCAAATACTAATGGCTAGGGCCAGGGGTTAGTGATCAAAGAAATTACTCTAGCAAATGCCATATAGTTTGTAGAGCTTAAGCAAGTGATGCAGGCCTAGCAGGAGAACCATCTTTAAAGCTCATTGCTGTAAATCCCACTGCCTTTGGGAGAAATTAGAGGTGCACTTAACAGTCAAGTTCTACTATAATGGTTAGGATAATCTTGCACAACATTTTCTGACCAAACATGAAAATATATTTACAAAAAATTCAGTAGAATTATGGACAATTAACCACATTTGTAAAATCCAGATAACAGACAACCAACTAAAACATCAAGAGAGGTGTGGTCCTCAGTCAGAATAAATGACTATTTTTTATACATAATCAGTCTGCTTCTGATTTACAGACAGATAAGTGTGGAATGCATGATCTCTAACAGATGGAAGAGTGAATTCTTTACACTCTGAATATTAATCACTTCATTATTTTGCTGATTTCTACATCTCCCGCTTTCTGCTCATCTCTACTGGAGTGGTTAAATGTAATTTCAATATTAAGAACCATCATCCTAGGCTGAGAACCAGGCTAGGGTTAATTACAATGTGTTCTTCCTGCCAGTCAGTTTTCACTTTGGGCACACCATACCTGTACACAATAATGAGGCTGCTGGTGACCTGGATGGCCAGAACAGCCTTACAGAATTAAAGGTGCTGTACCATAAAGAAATGACATCCGAGTAAACAAGGCTCTAGCATGTCTACTTGAAATCCAATTATTTTTCTACCTATTTTTCTATGTAGGAAAGCCTACATAGCGCCATTTATTATGAAAGGATGACACAACACAGCTACATGAATGGAAAGCTTCATACAAAGATCTTTCTGTTCTGTGCACGCACACTTTCATGTTCATTTTTACAGGTTCTCTGAACAAATATAGCCCAATACAAGCTCCCATTTCCAAGCAGCGCTCTGCTTGGATAACATTTGTAAAACGACCTGAGGGACTGGGAAACCAAACACTGAAGATTCCAGTGCCTGTCACTTCAGAAAGATTTCAACTAAATTTTCAAAAGTCTCAGAGCCACTTGAATAGCAGTGGCTATGAATGGGATTTGGGGTTCTTTGAAATCATAGAATCTTAGAATCAAATTTAGGTTGAAAAAGATCTTTAATATCAAGCCCACCAGTTAACCCAGTACTGCCACGTAACCACCAAACCATGTCCCCAAGTGCCACATCTACACTTCTTTTAAATCCTTCCAGGGAAGGTGACCCAACCACTCCCATGGGTAGCTTTTTCCAATGTTTGATAATCCTTTCCATGAAAAAAATTTTCCTAATATTGAATCTAATGATGGAAGTGGCTCAGTGACCACTTCTGTCAGCTCCCTCAGTACCCAAATCTTGAGCTTCTTCCACATTCACTAAGCAGAGAGTCTTTCTACCACATCAGAGAGAATACCTGAGAAATGGAGGAGAAATTGAACCCAAATCCAATTTCCTGCACTTTAAATATTTTTTGCATTAATACTGTAAATAATTTTTTTGCATTAATAGTGCTTAATACTAGTTATTAAAGGGAATTGATAATAGAAACGCTGCAAAGAATAGACTCACCTTCTGGTTTTAAATTCTTTTATTGACTAGTTCTTTTCTCACTCTTTTTGCAATTTTCTAAAGAAATGCCATACAGGAAGAACTGACAGAATCATCAAGTGGAATGATTAATGTAGCAACTAGGCTTTTGGTCTGCATGTGATGCAGAGGGGCAGCTTTGTCATGAAGAGCAATGATAAAATCCTCTGTCTGGTGGTATCTGGGATGTCTGATATGAACTGTACCCACCACAGAAATATTAATGACTCTAACTGATTTTCTGCATTTTTAATGTCTTTCAAAAGTGTGTCTTCTCAGAACTGGAAGGGACTTACTATGATTTCCTAATTTACATGGCAGAGACTTTATTCATCTATGGTGTCAAAGGTAATTGTTAGGCTAATGAGATTTTATATCAGACATTTATCCAGCTAAATAAACAGACCAGACTCAGCTTGTAACAATGGCCAGGAGATTAATTTGAAATGTGCAAAAAAAGAGTGGAATTTGGGGAAAGTATTTCTTGCTGCAATATGCAGACAAACTGCAAAATTGAAAAAAAGGCAGAAGCTTTTCTATCATGTGGTGCCAGTCATAGAGCTCAGGCCAGGCTGGATCCCTGTAGGGTGCAAAAATAGCTTTCAACTAATTCAAACTAATGAAAGCAAGCACTGATTGTCATCTTTGATGTGAATTAGCATGGAGTGTGGGGAATATGTTTCTGTCACAGGGGAGATGGAAGCCTTCACGTGTGCAGAGAGCAAGGAAACCTGGTATGGAACCCCTAGTCTGGCATGGGAAGGCAAGCAGTGAGTGAATGAAGTGTCTGCCCTTCCCTTCACCTGCCCCGGATTGATTCACTCCTGCATTACCCTGCTCTCCTCTTGCTGTCCCTCCCACTCCACACGGTTCATCGTCATTGCTTCTCCTAATCCTTGCCGCACCAGTTGCCATCCAAGACCCTCACCCCAATCCCAGCCATCAGACATCAGGCACATTCAGTTCTCAACTCCCTGCTCCTTCTCCTTGCCCAGTCAGTCCCAGTTCCCTCCCAGCTTGGATCCTTTTCTAAGACATGCCCATCTCACCTCCAGTGCACCAGTGACTTGCTCCTGGCCCTAATTCCAATCCATATCATACAGGTCATGTTTTCCCTCATTCTCCATAGCTTCTTTGCCCAGGCTCAATAATTCTGCTCCCTCTCTGTTCACTTTCCATACCCCAATCCAGGTCTGCTGGAAGCTGCTGACCTGAGGGCTGCTAAAGCACAAGAGCATTAGAAAGAGTTCAGGAGGGACTCACTATTTTCATGCCTGGAACTCTGTGCACCCTATCCCCAAACAGCCAGGCAAAGTTTTATTAATGAAAGCATAAGGTATTCTTGGCAAAATAAAACATGAAACAACAACAAATTGTGGATCTCATCCCCATTATTGAAATATTTCCATCCTTGCTGGATGCTTTAAAGTCCTGATGCTTAGGCAGAAGAAGTTCAAATAAATAAGACCCTTTAGCAAAATTATTTGGACATGAACTGCCATCTTAAGTTTGCTCACTGGAGCTTGGGGACAGAGATGTTAATGCAAGAGACAGTCTTTTTGAGAAAAAACAGCCAAAGAAGACTGGGAAAACCCTCCAGAGATCCTCTGAAAGGAACAGAGGTTTTCCTGAAGGGGAACAGAATTTAAAGGCTGAAGGGGAAGAATGTACTATACTGAACCACAAAAACACTTGGGAAAATGAAGGGACACTCACTGTATCCAAATCCTCCATAAATTTTGACCTATTGCTGACACAAGAAATATCAGGAAGGAAGCTGGAAAAAACATTGAGGGGACAGTATGAAGGAAAGGTGTTTGGTCTTGGCATAACAGAATTAATTTTCCTTTCTCATAAGTTATTTTGCCAGCTCTCTTGCAATGCTCCCTTTCTCCTTCCCTTGATTTGCATAATCTCTTTCTAGGGATTGTAGTGGAGCCTTTATTGCCCTTTTGGTTCTTAAGGAATCATTCTTTTACTTTTTCTTTACAGAAATTTCTTCCTTAAGGGGACTTTTTCCCTAAGCCCAGCAATACAATAAACCCAGAAAATTCAGTGATCAGTGCCAAGGCAACATGTTAAAGACATCACAATGCACTATATTATGGAAATCTACATTTAGGGCTTGTGCAGAAACTTAGCCTAGGGAAATGCTACAGAAAAAATATGCTGTGGCATTTTGATGTTGGTGGTCTCAGCTTAGACTAAAGATAGAATTAATATGACTATCTATCATTCCTCTTCTCGTATACAGGTCCTTGGCTAAACAAATGTTTCAAAAGGAGTGATGGCTCAGAACAAATCCAGCTTCTACTTGTGGGGCCAAACATGGCCCCGTTGCTCCTGTCAGTGGAAGATGTAGCTTCCATTTGACAATCATCCCAATAGCATATAAGGATTCCTCCTATTTTTCCATTATGAGAAAAGCTGTGCTTGTGTGAAAGGATGTATTTCTTTAGGGAATGAACCAACACAATCCTGGTGAGTTTTCATGTGATCCTTCCTGGCTAGGGATTATAGTGGAGCCTTTATTGCCTGTGATAAAGGCATGTGATCCTTCCTGGCTTCTCGCGTTATGCTGGAGGACATTTAAATAAATATGACAAGCAATGCAACAGTTGGTTTAAGACAGAGACTGCATGCTGTGTTTCTCAGTCCACTAAAGGTCATATCCTTTGGCAGGAATAAACCTCCTGACGCTTTTCCTCCAGAGCTCAGAATGCCAAACAATACAAAATTACCAAGGTAACTTTCCCCAGGTGACAGGTGAGTTCCAAACTCATACACTGAATGTGCAAGCATGCTGTGAAATAAACAGGACACACAGAGTGGCTGAAAGAACATCCACATAATAGTGAGCTTAATGTTGCATGAACTGATATGTGCAGCATTTGTTTTGAAAACTGCTTGTATTCAGTCCTTTTGCCCTTGTTTGATGGAATTGACGATCCATGCTCAGAAAGGATCCAGAACCCAAAGAGGAAATGCCAAAGGCCTGCAGTGACACAGAACAGAGCACATGGATGTCAGCAGTGCACCCTGGCCTTCCAGTGATGGCCAGGAATTTCCTATCCTGTGAGTACAGGTCTGACATTCTGCATTACAGCACCCCAATGGTCTCCCAGAAAGTCCATGTCCTTCTCACAACTGGGGTTCGGCAAATCCTCATCAAGAAGAGTAAATTCCACCCTGAAGAAAAACAGCAGCTGTTGGAGGGAAACCGAGGCATGGAGGGTAAAGAGAACTATAAAGTTGCAGTAGATTAACTCTAAAGCTGAGTGCTGTAACTTTTAGCCTGGTGCTGTACCCAGGGCCCCATCATTCTGCTGTGCTCATACTACCAGATTCTGCTCAGAAGCTCACCGAAAATGAATAAAAAACTATTGACTTAGTGGTTTTCCGACTTTGCTCTCTAGCTCCAGACACAGGCATCCCTGTTTACTTAGAAATATCTACAAAAGGCATCAAAAATACCCCATTAGTTTTATACTCATTAACTTCTCATGCATGCTTGATTAATTTGTGTGTATCTGGAGAATGCTGCCAGTAATGAAGTTGACACCCTTTCAGAAGGATCAGAGTGCTATGGATCTACTGGGGAACTGGCTGGGGCTTGCACAGAGACTTCTGCCTTGTTAAAATTTATTCACTGCATTAGCAAATGAATTTCTGAGAGAAGAAAAATAATGCTAGTGTGTTTTCCCCTTTTCCCCACTCCTTCCTTATATTTACCTGACTCCCTTGCATTTTTTATTTGAGGAATTATAAAACTCATAGATTCTGATGCTGCTCATTGAAGAAATTACAAAATCCCCTGTATCAGCAATTAAACTGGAGCCATGAAAACAAGCTCAGGGATTTATCCTCCATTCCTTCAGGCAAGAGAAAGTTCATGCCCACAGGTTTGCTGCAGAGAAGCTCAGCAAACTCATTAATACTCTAGGAGCAGATAATCAATCCCTTCAGGTCAAAGAGGAGAGGTAATGGTATCAAGGCTTAAACAGCAACCCTTCAGCAGTTCATCTGGTGTTGGCTTCAGATTATGGAGATTCATCCCTGAGGCTGAAGGCTGGGTTTCGTGTATTCTCTCCCCATTTCACATAATCCTAGACCATGGTGGTTTTTTGGGGGTTTTTTTTTGTGTTTTGTTTTTTTTTTTTTAAGGGAAAGTCTTCATAAAGTACAAAGAGGCAGAATAATACTCCCTATGGAAGTAAATGAATGTCCTACGACAAAAAAGCCTAACCTCTGAAGCGCATAAAATACATAAAATGTCCACATAAAATGAGAGCATACGTTCAGGGCAAAAATGTTATGAAAGGTAAGAAGAGTGCAAGGCACTTTATGCCTTTTTCTGTACCTGTAGGCTTGTGGAAGCACAGCATGTTTACACCTGGGAACCAGAAGAATGGGTAATTAATGAGTGAAACTTCATTTTGCTTAGCTTCCTGCTCTAGCTGCCCTACTGCTGTCTTTACACAATAACCTCTTGAGCCTCAGCTCTATTCATCAGCTTTGAGCACCCCCAACAGAAATAAGAGAGCTATTCTTTATACAAAAGGCACTAATTCTGGTAAAGAGGAGGACCCCATAAGAAATGCCTGTTTTCATAATACGCACTGTTAGTAGATGCAATTCATTTTCAGCACTACCTGCATTCTTTAGTTAACAATAACTCTAGATTAAGGCCTGTTTACTGACTTGCAGTGTTCTCTTTGCTGCTGCAAGAAAGGGCAGAATAAACTACAGCATGCCAAGAACTCAGGGAAAAGCACGTACTGCAGAAGCACACTGTTCTTCCCAAATAGCGTGGGGCTTTCAGATGGTGCCAGACAGAAGGAGAGACCTGCACAGGCATCTTCTGACAGCCCGGTGCCAGCGCTGCAGGAGGGAAGCAGGGCACGCAGTGCCACGGGAGGCCAGGGGAAGGGCTGGGTGGGGCAGAGGGCGGTGGGTGCAGAGCTCACACAGCCTTTCATGCAGTGGGGAGCAAGCATTGAGCTGTGCCGCAGCCCCGGGCCTTTGGGGCATCCCCGTGATGCTGCTCTGTTCATCCGGGGGGATGTCATTTATTCCGCTGCCTCCCAGGATCCAGGGAGCTCCGTCCCACCTATCAGGCTGGAGGGAGCAACTCTTCAGCCACTTTCCACATAAAGACTCATCCTTCGTGCAGCAAGAGGTACACCCTGGATCAACAAGACAATGCAGCTGAAATAAGGATTATTTGCCAAATGAACTGAACTTGCTGGTGCCAGACCACTCCTGGGTAGAGAAAACTGCGCAGCCAGGGCAGAGGCATTCATTTCCCTGTGTTTTTTAGGTTTTAAACAAATTGGCAGCAATTAAATTAGTTTTTTTGTAGGAAATATGTCCTAAAAAACAATCTCATATGCCCATGGGCTCTGTGGCAGTAGTGGTAATATATGAGACAATAAAGGGAGTAAAGAAATTTAAATTAATTCAACAATCAGATTCTCTAATCAAAACAGAGGCCAGTCTTGCTGGAAAAGCTATGTCCGAAGTCCACAGGTGCTCCCACAATGGCAGCAGAGCAAAGGAGACTAAGTTTTAATTTTAACATCACATTTGCTAATCTGACACTGAGATGTTTTATTTGCAGTTATTTCTGAATTACAGTGCTGTAGCACAAAGCACAACCAGACTGGAAGATCAAGTATCTTACATGACTTGAGAGTTCCTTATCTCTTCTTCTTCTTTTTTTTTTTTCTTCTATCTTTTTTGATATCTATTGAAGATTTCACAACGTAGAACTTGGGCAACAAATTGAATTTTAGATTAAAATATGCAATAGTATCAAACCCAATGTTAATCTCAGTTTACTAGCTCACAAGGAAACTAAATCCCATATCATCCCTTCCAAAAATGATTCAGGCAGATTAAATCTGACAGGACAGCATGGGGTAATTTGTGCTGTGGTAGCATGCAGTGTACTGGTTTTCAGATAATTTCTCATTTCCAGGGCATTTGAACATTTCTCTTTGAAACCCTGACACATAAAAGGGGGAAAAAGCATTTGAGGAAAACTGTTTTCTCTCTTTCCTCCTCGCCTTTTAGTTCACTTTTGAAGAAGCGAAGGGACGTGAAGACGGATTGCCATCTATTGGTGTGACCAAGAAATTCCGTGAGTGAGAATTCCCTACAACTCGAGTACCTGATTTCTAAAAATCTAGAGGTATTCAGTTTTTAAATATACTTGCTTAAGTATATTAGATGCTGTCTACCACATACCTACAGCAAATTAAATTACCTGTTTAGACAAGCCTAGATTTCCCTCTTTTCCTCCCCCAAGCAATATACCTGGATTCTCCAGTCAGGTCAGTTTTGAATGCAGTCAATAGGTATCAGGGATTGCCTTTGTATTCTGCTAATGTTTATAGAAGCCTTACAAGTGATACCCTAGATCCGAAAAACAAATTAGAAAAAATCAAAAAGCAAAGGTCTTGTTTAAAATAGCTCATTTTAGCAGAGGAATTTTAGGTATCTTGGGAAGACACAAGAGATTACCTTTTTTACAGAAAAACTCAGAGAAAGGAAGTGGAAAAAGAAAATTTATTTAAGGATTTCAAGGCATAAAGACATTTCCTGATAGGCAGGAAGAGGAGAGGTTATATCGGAGAAAAGGACCAAGAAGGAGACACAAAGAGAACATGGGAGAAGAGATTAAACCAAACAACACGAATCTTTCATGCTTTTAGCCAGCTGTCCCCTCTACTAGCCTTTCCACCATGGAGTAAGTATTTTGTAGCTAATCTTTAAATTTCATTGACTCTCAAAGCCAAGAGCAGACAGGCTGCCTTATGGATGATGCTACCTCGGGTGCCTGTCACCACACACCAGCTGGATGTTGTTTTCTCCATCCACCACTTGAGAGGCTTACATGGCATTTTTCAATTTCATTCACAGTAGCACTGATTATGGATATAAAATTGTTTATTATAATCCAGATACTTTTGCTTAAAGGCAATTATTGCACAAAAGCAAAGCTAAAGGAATGACAGCCACCAGCAAAGCGAATGATGCTGATCTCTTCCCCCTTAACAGCTGGGTCCTGAGCAAGGACATGTGCTCTGATATTAAGGCTCTTTCCATCTGTGTCCCTACAGAAATGGTTCTCAGCACAGATTGGAGTTTTAGTTCAGGCCCCAGTGAGGCCACGGTTTCCCTTTTCTATTGCTCCAAAAATCCACTTTATGATAGTTCAAAGAGGCATATCTTTGTTTCCTTTCTTCCCTCATAAAAGGAAAGTGTCAGTATTAGTTTAGTCATCCAGCCTTATTCTGACATTTTCTATCTTTCTTCTATCCATAAGACTCCATCTGCCTTTAGATTAGGTTTCTGTCCTCCTCCTAACCAGCCATGACACTTTGGCATAGTCTTCCCTTCTTCTGTTGACACTGAGCATTTTTCCATTCAGCACAGCCAATGTGTGGGAGCTGGAGGGCATTTCCCTAATGCCTTGGGAAATGTACTCTGGAACAAGGATTAACTCTGAAAACCCTATTATTCAAAGTGCAGACTGAAAAACCTTTCTTAATTTTTTTTCCCTGTGCAAGATCTTAGCAAAGAGAGCACGAAATGAGAAGCTGTTTTCTCTTCCTGAGGATTGCTGCCATCAGTCCTGAGATGAACTGAGAGGAAAACTGGAGTGCTACAGCCCAGCAGCACATCCCTGTCCCCTGACCTCTGGGCTAATACACTGGCTGGTACAAGCCAGGACATCCCCTTTGCCATTTCTGGGCATCATATTCCGCTCCAAAAGGAACTAAAGGAAAGCAGCATGTCCCTGTTTGAGAAAGAGACTTTCCATTACTCATTCTCACTGTCAGGAGAAGGTTAAAAGTGGCCAATGTTAGCACACAAGTAAGTTAGATTACCAGGATGCTGAGGAATAAAGCATCTCAGAGATATTTACCAAGTAGATTGGTTGATGTTAATGCTTGTAAAATCAGCATGGAAACAGCCTTTGAGATTTTTAATGACCAAAATTATCAGAGTTGGAGTGCAGAAAACACTAGACTGCACTGCTGACTGACAAAGGGAGAAATTGGCTTATTTACTGTTAAGAAACCAACTTTCAGTGTTATGAGGCTCTATGTCTCTGTTTACCAGGAAGTAATATGCTGACGTTTATTTCTTGTGTAAACATTCCTCAGTCACTCATTCCCCCAAAAACGCAGTTGGTGGTACTCTTAGTTTATGGGAAGGCTTCATTTCACAACAGCTTTCGCTCACTTTGGTACTGTGAAATGAAATGCCAAGCTAAACCACATTACAAGGAAAAAGAGTAATAATTACTAACTAAAGCACAAACTCAGTTTTCTAAAGGAAGAGAGTTTAATATTATGAAGAAGAAACGTCCACCTTGGGGATCTACCTTTGTCAACTGATTTTCAAGCAAAAAAACACTGCAGCCTGCTTTCAACCCATCTAACAGAGGTGCTGAACTTTGTCATCATAACTACTGAGGTGCCAAAGCTCAGAAAAATCAGGTGGTACCCCAACAGGGAGTTAACCATGCTATTTTCCACAACATGCAAATCCTGGTTCCATACACAGTGATGAAGAAAAGTACTCCCAGTGCCTTTGAGACAAAGCACCAAATGCAAAACCTATCTTGAAACAGATTTCTTAGGCAAGAGGGAAAGAGGCAAAGTATAGCCCCAAGATACTTTGCTGATATTTGGCAATAAAAAAATGTTGTAATCACCACTGTGAAAATCCCTATGAAAGGTGAAGTGTGTGGTAAACATAGGCCCTGGCTCTTGCTATTGACACCAAGTTGTCAGAGGTGCGAAATCACGGATTCAAATGAAGGAGCATGCATTGGACTTAGAGCGCTTCCTTCTTATATCATCTAATGTCTTTCTGTAAGTGACTCATTTGTGTCAATTCATATATACAAGTACCTTTTCTTCAAGTGGCGACTTGAGCTTTCAGAAGTCTTGACAATAACTTTGAATCATACCACATCTATCAGCAGGGAAAGTCTGCTTATTAACACTATGGAAATAGCTATCTTCAAGCACTCAAAAGAAATTGCTAAAAAGCTCTTAATGGATACAATAACAGGCTACTATAAATATGCAGAGCTTAATGTTGTAAACAGGTGAATTCTAAGACTTTGGAGTCCTGGGAGCTAAGTTTATAAGCTCTGTTCTAGCATGAGATGAGTAACACCCCAACTGTAGAAGGAGCCTGCGATGATTCATTCAGATATGGTCTTCCTTGAGTTAGGACAAGGGAATTACCACATTTCCACCTCTACCATTCAATTCCTTCCACACATTCAGGGTTTTGTGAAACATTGCAGAGTAAGATCTTCACTGCCATCTTTTAAATGCCTGTTCATACTTTAAAATGCTCACTTTAACGATGCTGGTAAAACTTATTACTCTATGAATACAGCCAGAAGACTACATTCAGTCATTTAAATCATGGTGGTAGCAGCTTATATTGGCTATTTGCAGAAAGAAGAATTGCTCCTCCTCCACCCCTGTATATTTTTCCAGCATTTCTGACATGAAAACTGCAGCACAACAGCAACTAAGAATTTTCTTTCCACATACTGGACCATGAAAAACTAAGAATGTAATGAAGGCACAGATCCAGAAAGGTCCTAATAAAGCACTACCATGTGGATATTTATTCCATTCTCTATCAATATTCACTGTAATCTAATCAATGATAGGTTTTTGGAAGGGAGATTGTCATAGAACTTCTACAAGAGATGTCTTGAAGTCAAGGAAGGTTTGTCTTTGCCATCAATTACATGTTCTGCTTGAGAATATTGGATATATTCTTTCTTATTCATTCTGGCATAGTATCCATCATATATAAAATTAATATTTCATTAAGTATTGCAATATCCCAAATGTGCACTTCGGAGTTTTCATTGTAGATGGAAGGTATTTTAAGGTTAATAATGTTGCTTTCATAGACTACAGATTTGGCAAAGGTTATTTCAAAATTCAGGGTTTGATCTTGCAGCCAGCTGTTATTGACCCATTGGCTCTAATGCACTGTGTACACAAGGAGAGCAAGGCCTGACCATCTGTGTGCAAAGTTTCAGTGTGGACTACAGGAGGGGGATCATTACAATAAAGCAACATGAAAGCACAGCACTAATGACATGAGAGTATTGACATAACGTAACACAGCCTGCAATCAGTATTCTTCAGTGCAGCTAAAGCTGTAGTTTTCAACTTTGTAATCATGCTGAACAGGGGCCTAAATCAGCACAAAAAAGTCTATTTTAGTGAAAGTTAGAACAAGAGAGTAAACATGATGGGGAGCATTATTGAGAATGCTAGTTCAAGGACTTTCTTTTCCCAATTTTTGTTTCTTATTTTTTGTCAAGGCTTCCACTCATCAGATACAGCAAGTTTTTTTGTAAAGGGGCATGAGTGAAAAATGCCAGTAGACCTTCCTGATATGGAAGTTAAACCATGTTTTTTCATCTACATACAATGTTACCCATTTGGAATGACGGGTCATAGGAGGAGCAGAGCCACAGCATAATCTCATGCTTTTACAGAAAGGCTGTAAGTCATCATCAAACTTCTGTCATGCAGTGGTATTAGTAGCTCTTCCTGTAAACAGCTTCTCCCCATAACTGAGTAGTCCTTGCTGGGCTTCCCTCTCAAATACACTGCACACACTGCCACCAACAAAGGGCACTGCACTTGAACATCTGTTCTGTTGTCCATTGTCACTTCATAGGGGTGGATCCTGCAGCAGAGTTCTGTGACTGAGCCTGCTTCCAGGAGCTTTGTCTTAGGGATAAGCTTAACTCTTCTTACACATTTTATCACCATTTCAAATGGCACAATCCATTTCCACGGTACAACCCCTCCTTTTGCTGTCAGCTTTTATCTTGAAGGAGCACTTTTTTCTGAACCTGTCTCTTCTTTATGTGCTTTGACAGGACCTGTTAGAATAGAGGAAAGGCTCAAGGACTAATTGTAGTTCTGTGAAATATTCTGATTTTCATGTTGCTGTGCAACTGATTATTATTTAGCATCTACAGTTGTAAGCCAGTAAATATTAAGCAATGTTCCTGATCCTACAATCTTTTTCAAAGCACTCGAGTCTTTCCTGTAGGCAAGCTCTTTGAACATCACAAGTGCATGACTTGCTAAGGCCTTTTGTACAAAGAAATAACATTAAAAAATATACTAAATAAAAAAACAAAGGAAGAATCAGGCTTGGTTTGCTAATGTGGGCTGCAGTCAGAAACTGAAAAATGCTTCAGCACTTACAATGCAGTGTTGGACACTTTTCATTTTTGACCGTCTTCACTGCATTTTGCTGAAATGTTTCCACTAGCTTTTAATACCAGTTTGTTATTTCTTAACATCTGGATCAGATTTAATAGCAATTACACATGTTGAAAAGAGTTTGGGCGTTTGGGGCTTTGAGAGGGCAGGAAAGGTGGCTTTCAGCAGACGAACGAGCCTTGAGTCATTCAAAGGGAATCCCATTCAGGACAAATTACTTACTTTTTCCTTTACCTTATTGAAATGTGGCTCAAAAAGCCCCCTGTCCAGCATTTTAGTCCAGGAATTTCAAAACCAGATGGAGCAGGGTTCAAATGCCTAAACATAAGCATATAGCACTATTTTGGATCCACTGGGATATTCAAACATCAGTATGGAGCTGTCAGCCATGTCATCAGGAAGACTCATGCCACTCTGGCAGGATTCAAGTACTCCAGAGGGAGCACTGAAAAGTAGTAGTCACATTTGTAACCCTTGGCCATAATGGTTGAACAGGAGTTGCACAGACATTGCAACTTACCAGAAGTGATAACAGAGAGTCATTGGTCATCTGGAAAAGTTGAAATCTGAGCCTTTAAGCTAGCAAGAGCAGCAGTAGGTCAAAACCACTGAAAACCAAAATATAAAAGACACAGCAGCTTGAACACAGTTCCCTTGGATGGTTGTGTTGAGTGCTGATCTTTACCTACCACAGAAGCTAAATAGGTTATCAACTCAATTATCAGTAAGAAGAAAATGGAATACAAAATGCTGTCATGTGCAGGAGACATTTGATTGACCTTTATCATGTGCCAGGTGAAAAAATGTGATTCCGGATCAAATTCTCCCCTTGAATAAAAACGGATTTTGTCCCCACTCACTAAATGAAACTACATTCAATTACATCACAAAAGAATTCAATCCCTCTGTTCTATACACATGGAAAAGATTTTAATTTATTTTAATTTAATTATTTATTTTAATTCAAATTCTTTATATTCCAGAAATATTTCCATCACTCATTTGATTCTTTGGGGGGGCAGCAGGCAAATTTTATTTTGTCCACATGTGGTCACATTAATAGTTGTGGGGTCAATATTACATAAAGTAGACATCTAGAGTTGTATATACTAACTAAATGTAGATTTCTATATTTGAACTACTACTTATAGCCTTCCTTCAAAATCAGGGAGAGGGGAAAATAAAAATATTTAGCTGTTATTTTTTCTTATGGTAAAGTAGGCATTTAAAATAGGCAAAAAAAAAAACCCCGCACCTTAGTTAGAAGTGCACATTTCTCTTTACCAGTAACACAAAACTTTGGGTATCTCAGAAGTAATTGTCAGCACTGCAGATGTCTGTAGTTAGATGGGATTAATTCAGTCCCAAGGATAAGAAGGTATGCCAATTATGTTAACAACTCTTAACAGCAATTACCAGTATTAAATTAAATGAAAAACAAGCTTAATGTTCCTTTGCCTTCCAGCCCATAATTGTCCTGTTAGTGCAACATTCCTTCTATAGGAAGTAATACACCAGTGATGATATACTGCTATTTAATATGACAATTTATGACAAGAGTTTGATATCAGTTCTGTAATGCCCCTATTAAGGTATTTTTCAGCATCACAGTTCATCATGAAGGTCTGCATTAAATATTAGGAGAACAGCATTTGTCTTGCGTAGAAAATTGGAGCAGAGGTGTTTAAATTGGTATAGTTAAAAAAGTAAAGGTGTGGAAGCACCACAAATAATCACATGGCAGGAGGAGGGCTATAAGAGTGATGTCACTTAGGTCAGGAGGTCATCAAGATCCCAGCACATTTCTATGTTCCTTCTCAGAATACTCAAACTGGGAAAGAAAAGACAGTATGTAAATCATGAGAGCTCACGGGTGGAACAGGATGCAGAGACTAATCCCCAGTTTATGTGGGGAACAAAAAAGGCATATCCAAAATCATCGACCTAAGCTGAATCCAAAAGACATAAGGAGAACCTGGCCTATTTCTCTCGTCCTCTATGCCTTAGAATTATAGAATCAGTAAGGTTGGAAAAGACCTGTAAGATCAATGAGTCTATCCATTAACCCAGCACTGCCAAGTCCACCACTAAACCACATCTACAACACCACCATCTCTTTTGAACACTTTCAGAGACCGTGGCTCCAGCACCTCCCTGGGCAGTCTATTGCAATGCTTGACAACCCTTTCAGTGAAGGAAATCGCTCCTAATGTTGAATCTAAGCCTCCCCGGCACAACTTGAGGCCATTTCTGCTTTTCCCATTGTTACCTGAGGGAGTGACATACAGCTGTGTCCCTGTGGCACCCCTGGGAATCTTGGTCTGCCTGCCTGCACATCAGCACCTTGGTGCTGCAAGGGAAGACAGAGTATTTGAACATACATGATTTGGTGTTGCGTGTGCTTGTGGAAATGTGTGATTTAATTACAAAATCAGCTCTGTTTTAAAATATAATCGCCCTCTCCTCTCTAAGATCTCTTGCTGAGATCTCCTAAGCTGTTGCTACAATGCTGCAGCATTGTTTCTGACAAAGTGCCTCTCCATCTCTGTCAAAAAACAGCAGAGACCCACTGTTTTCTTTCATGTCAGTAAATATGTAAGGACAGGAAGTATTTGACACTACTAATACTGAAGATTTCATAAGTATTACACCAGATTTTTGGAGGCACAGATGAGAAGAGATTCCAGTCCTGTTCAACTTTTCATTTCAGACTAGCAGCATGACTGAACTCACAATTATGTTATTTCACCTGGATGACACCAAAGAGAAAAATGGACAGTGACAAACTCTATCCTAGAAAGCACTGAATTATGGGAGACAGAGTAGTTTACAACTCATTATGTTCCACAGCTTTGTGAATGAACAGGTTGAAATCTGGCACTTAACTATAAGAAAGAAAAATTATTGCTTGGGTATATTATTCATTCAAAAGAAAAAGAGCCAAGCCCTTTTCTGGCATAAACTGCCACAGCTCTATTGATTTCAAACAAGAGCTTATTTGCATCAGATGAACATCTAAGCCATATTTTACAGCATGCTCAATTTTGATTAATTATTACAGTCCTAAAATGAATTTTTCATTCCTCAACTATTTTCATACTATACATAAAAATAAAACAAAACCCCCTGCCATTGAATATACCAATAAATATTTGTTAGCCATAAGACAATTAATAATTCTTTTCATAATTTGAAGAACATTAGACTTGATGTTCACAGTTGACTTGTCTTGAAAAGCGAGCAACTACATCTCCTACACTCATTCAGGTGGACTCAACAATGTTGTCTGTGTTCAATTTTCCATTTTTCTTTCCACCAATGAGTTAGGTCAGCAGGAACACCTCCGGAACAGAAATCCCCAAATGGACACTTTAAATGTCTCAACAAAACTGGATGTGGTTTTCTGTGTAACCGGTATAGAGGTGCTTGTAAGAACCATCTGAAAAACTCTTATCCTCATTGTTCAGAACTACAGAAGTATTATTCATGCAGCAGTCTGGGCCTCCATTCTTCTGCCTTTAATTTACATATCTTTACAATTCTCCCTTAGAAATAAAAACCCTCACATTATTCTGAGTCCTGTGCTCCCGTGTGATACAGACCAGGTTTTTCCTTGATCTGCCAATGATTTTATGGTTCATTCCCTTTCCTTCTGTATTATTATAGTAGTAACATATTGGATGTTTAGGAAAATCATGTCTAGAGGCTGTTAGTCTCCAGATGTGTGAGACATGGGGAAAGGAAGGGGAATGGAGAGAAAAAAGCAGGAAGGAAGTAAAAGAAAATTGAGAGGCAGACATGGATGAGGGAGGGAGGAAGGGAGGGAAATGGCCAGCTACCCCATGGCTACAGAAATCAAGACATCTGAATGCCTTGGGAAATGTTGAGTGAATTCTTGATGTCAAAGCACAACTCATGAGGTGTTTTCTTCAGTCAGATCTCTGTGGAAGAAGAACGTGTGCATAACAAGTATGTTTACATCTAAAAATATTTTCTCTGATAAATCTGCCTTATTTGTGTTTATTTAACAGGTTTTTGGGTTTTTTTTTTTAAGTGGCTTCATACTGAATACACCAATATCCTTTGCCTCATTCAACCATGGTGTAATACATCAGTAAATATTTCACTGCTCCCTAATTTAAAGCACATTTAGAATTATGTCACAAACCTGCCCAGTGCTGTCTAGTGTCATGATCTCCTCTGACTTCATATGCCAAGCAACCTTGGACTAAATTTATACTTAGATGGAAGACCTTCTGAAGAATATATCTACAAAAATAATAATAAAAAAAATACATTTTGGTAGTTCAGAACACAAGGTTCTGTGAGTAGGCACTCTGAACATTTACATAAAGATGCTACAGAATTTGCTATAGGATTATAAAAGGTTATAAGAGTTTAAAGCAGATTGGAGGAGTCTTTAATAGGGAGTCTATATACTGTTATATTTTAAGGTCCTGATTTTTCACAGTGACAAATCATGATTGATGAACATGGTCACATAAAAGGGCATTTGCTTCAGCAAACTGCTTTAAAAATGTGCTGTGGTTCCAAAGTGAAGCTCTTTTGTCAAACATAAACATCTATAGATGTTTGTAAACTTGATTCTGCCATCTTGAAGATATGACCAGGAAATATTCTATAGTGTGTATTTTGGGAGCAATTGGTTGATCCCAACTGTTAAACAAATGAAAATATATTCTTATCTGAACATATCTAACATAGTAACAACTATGGAAGGAAGATCAGTAAATACTGATTTACTCCTGTGAGTTATTAATATTTTCTCATATATATTTTTTTTTAAAGGATCACAGGGAAATTCAGGTTGGAAGGAGTTTCAGGAGGCCTCTAGCCCAATCTTCTGCCCAAAGAAGGGCCACATATGAGGTCACACCCCATTGTGTCCGGCTTTATCCAGTCTGCTCTTGGAAATCTCCAGACACAAAAGCTGCACAATGCCTCTATGCAGGTTGTGAATCTCCTGTTTTCACGTATCCCCACTGCCTCTCATCCTCCAACCACACATCACTTCCTTAGCTAAGGCTTTTCTTTCAGTTTGTGAGTTGTCAGAGCTTTGTTTTAATCCCTAAACTGGATTTATATTGGTGTACCCTACTACCTGCAGAAAGTCCTGGTGATACTAATGAGATTATGCTCGAGTGCAAAGGCATCCATTCCTGGGGCAGGACTGCAGACTCTGCAAACCTTCTACGCAAGCGAAGGAGAACAAACATCATGTTAAAAAATATTTCACAGAATTTCAACTTGCCTTGTAAACAAATGCATTTTTGTGTAGATCTCATTTGCTAAGCAAAGCCAAACCCAAACACCAAAATCAACAAAAAATCCAAAACAAAACAAAAAAAAACAAACCCAAGAAGAAACCACAACACTTCCCCCAAGAACAACAACAAAAAACAAAACAACCCCATAAATCCCTTCCATTACATATCTATCATTTACCATCCCTAATTTAAAAGCTGGGTATATAAAAGAAGCTAGGACAGCAGATATATTTAAAAGTCTGAGTTAAATCTTGAGAAGATTTATATAATGCAGCAATGATCTACCTAGAATTATATTAAATATTCAGTATGCTAGGTTATCCCACATATTTAAGGGCAGAAACAGGCAAATAAATGAAGAGAAGATTTGAGACTGTGACATAAAAAATAGAGAAAACGGGAGTCTAATATATACTGTCAGATAAAAGGAGCCTGAAGGCAGATGATAACACAGTTTAAATACCCTAAAGGAAGCAGTATCAAGGAATGAAGAGAGTTATTTACATTGTGTAGTAGAGCTAAACCAATTTGTGTTTAACAGGACTTGCAAATTTAAAAAAAAAAAAAAATTAACTTCTTTGGCAAGACAATATGAACATTTTAGGGGAACAGTACTGCATAACTAGGACTCCAGCAGGGAGACTGGCACATTCTTCAAGTTTCTGAAAACCTTTGGTCCCTTGCTGGTCATCCAGGTAAGCCCTGGCCCTGCAGCTGTCCCCTCTCTCAGTGGGCACCCACCCTCCAGCCACGTTCATCACCTTGGCCAGCTGGAGCTCGGTGCTCACCTTTACCCACAAGGACAGGGTATGATCATCATCATACGGTGCCTGCACTACACAGTTTCAGGGGGGTTCTTTCAGATTACTGGACTAGATCACATCTAGTCTATTCCTGTCTCCTGCATGCTTATTACCAACTAAAAGGGAACAGGTGTGCTCCTGGAGTACCTCTTCCATCCTGATTTCACCTGGGATGTTTCTAGTTTAGGTGCTCTGAGACTACTCTGAAGGAAAGCAGGGAAAATGTGGACGGTGGGAGTTCAATTCAAAAGTGCACTCTTGATCCAAATTTAAATGCTAATAGAGCTTAATCCAATTACTCAGCGTTTCCAGGCAATTGCTTTCTTAGACCTCTTCACCTGGGTGTAGAAAAATCTGGGCTTTATTCCCAGCATGAATCTCTTTTGTTTCTGCATTTTTACTTTTGCTTTCCTTTACCTTCATGTCCAGTTTCTGCAGGGACCATCATCTATATCGATGATTTCAAAGTTTTCTACTGTTTTTTTTTTCCTACTTTGTCCCTGATATATATATACATATTTATTTTTTTTCCATTGGAAATGGCAGTCCCTGTATATCACATTTAAGAAACATGCTTGTGTTTTTCTGACGCCTTCTCCAAGACCAAGGACCCACCCAAAGGAAGCAGCCCAAAGATTTCCAGAGATTCAAAAGCCACAAGAGGAAGAACACTGTTTCACAGAGAAAAGGACAGAGGCAATAATCAGCCTACAACAGTAACACAGCATTTATGGAGGATGACCTACTTCTGGAGAGGCAACAATGCCTCTACAAATGCTCTACTACTGTGTTTCAATGCATCTCTCCCTTACGGTTCATGATTAAATCAGAGTAATCATACAAGGGAAAGAAAATTCCACATATGTTACAATTAGATTTTTTTAAAATGCCCTTTCAAAGCTCAGTGTCACAGATCATCTTTGGTTTTAAAGACATTTTATTAGTCATGATGACTCCATATAGCCCTGAATCCATCGCAATAATATCGAAGATGACAGCATAACCAAAAAATAAGAGAAAATGAAGGCAGGCATTGTCTTCATTATTCCTTTATATTGCAATATCTTCTGCAGGATAAATCAAGTGGGTTTTACAAGCTGGGTGTTACAGCACAGATTCATTTTTCATAGCTTTCATAGACATATTTCTGCATTAAGCAAACAACTGCCAAATAAAGGCTAAACTGTGCTTTTGGAGTCAAGCCATCCCTCAAGCAGTTCTGCATGAATCACGCTGTGCTTATTGGTAGCCTCAGACAAACAAGCAGTAGCCCTGACTAATGACAACAAACGTAATAAAATAGCTACGCCTCACTGCTTCTAGAAAAGAGGAGGGAGGTAGTATAACTACATTCCTGCTTGTTCTGATGTTAAAGTGATTTTTCTGTCAGTGCCAGACAAGACAGACATCCTTTCTCAAATTATTTCTTAAGGAAAGAGCAGCTGACCAACAGCAAGTAAATTAGATATGGCACAAGTTACCTGGATTTTATTCCTTGTCTTGATAAAGACTTCCCACATGACTCAGACAAGTCATTTTTAATATCTCTCTCTCTGTTACCAAGGATTATATAGGAAAATAATGACTTCAGTGAGTATTAAGAAAATGTTCTTTGCACATTACTTGACACTATGGCAAGCAGAGTCAGACGGTCCAAGGTCTTTCACATGTGGGATGAGTCTAATTGTTCTGAGAGACGTTATATACAAGCACAATAACACGGTTACAGTAAAAGAGCCTGATGCATTATTGTAATTATCTTCCCAGGAATACACAGAAAAGATTATACCTGACTAATGTTTCATAGTATTTTTCTTTAGAGCCTGAGAAATCACTGGAATGTTGAAATGTAAGTGCCAGCATTCCTTTCTCAAGTCAAGACTGAACGGAGAGGATTTAGAGCGGCAGCACCACCTATCGGTAAATTTGTCACCAAATTACCTAAAAAACAAACAGAAAATTACCGAAGTAGACCATGAAATGAAATGAAATGCAAGATATAACCTGCAAGCTTTATCTTCAACTGTATCATCCTACTGCCAAGATCCATGTGAAACTGGGACCCACATCAAGGGGTACCCACATTATTTGTGCTACTGAACTCTTCTTCCACATGAACTTGTTCTTTTTATTATAGGCAATGTTTCCTTGAGCCACAATCTCACATTTTTTTGCCCTGGGTAATTTTGCAGGAGCAAAGGCTGTCTAATTTGTGCAAAGGCTTCAGATAAAAATGAGGGTGGTTCTTCAAAGTGAGTATACACAGGAAAGAATGTTCCTGAAAGAGGCAAAGCCATCATAAGTGGCAAACAGTTTATCAAGCTGTCAGCAGTGTCAGTTCTGGCTGCGAAACCTGAAAAAGCAACAAATGCAAGGTTAGAGAGTGATTATTACTCGAGGATGGGTGGTATTCACATAACTGTGAAAACAGGGAAATCTCACAGTTCTTACGTATGAGATTGCTTTTTCCAACATGGAATAGCAATGCAAATACCTAGAAGATCGTAAGGAAAATATCCATCTCATCACTTTAAGCTCTGAAACAGGCTCTAGCATGCAGATAAGTATTTTGCTTGCTAATACAGTTTTCTGTGGAGATGTCAAGCAAGGATTATGGCACCATGTAATAAAGGCAAAATGAAAGGAAACTGCCATCAGCTGTAGAGATCTGAGCAACAATCTGCAGGGGGAAAAAACACAAAACAAAAAACCAAAACAGACAGTTTCACCAAATAAGCTCAAAATTAGCAAAATCTACGGTCAGTCTAGTATCACATAACGTCACACTTTTTACATTGAGTGTATCAGCCTTTCCAGACCAAGAACCCATCCTCTGGCAGGTGCTGTTGTGCTCAAACCACACCATGCAGTTTACACAACCCCATCTGCCCCTAGGTGTTACTGCAAGGCACTGCTCCTGTGGAGGCTTTGACCTACGGTGCTGAGACCATCTAAGGCAGACCTGGCCATCATATCACTTGTTCTGCGGCTGAGCATCCTCTCAGAAGAGGAGCTGTTCCAAAGCCTCTGTGCTCTTCTACTGCCAGCACAAGTCCAGTGTGCAATGCCCTTGCACCCACTGGATCTAGTCTACAACCACAGAAGTCGGGACACAAGGAACTCCAGCTTCCCTTACACAACAAATATGGATTCGTTTGGGGTTTTTTAAGACCTCTGACATATGCCTGCTGACATATATTTTGAAATATCTCATTAGTCTTTTTCATGGATTTAGGCTGAAACAGCTGGTCACATGATTATTTACATGCTGCTTTGGAGAATTCTGAGACTAGCACAGCAGCTGAAATGTCAAATATATACCCTGGTTTTGCTGGTCCTACTTCTAATTACCCACGTCTGAGAACACGATCAGTGTCAGAAGTTTCAGTGCTTAAGCTTCTCCTAGTGGTTACATATGATCAATTTTACAGTTTTCCTCTTTTTAAAATTTCTCTCTGACTGACAGATCTATTTATTTACAGCTTTATACACGCAGGCTGCAGACTTCACTTACATCATTGCAATAGGATAAAGGAAATATGAGCTCTGTGAAGGACAAGTGGCAGTCGGGTGTCCTCATTCCTCACTTGGTCTCAATGGAAAATTTAAAAGGGGTCAACATAGGACACTCTACAGAATGAGTTCTTCTCAACTTTTTACTGCTATAGGGTTTTCACTTCAGTTCTAGCAAAGGACTCTCCAGAAAGTTTGTAGAATCCAGGCTCTTTGCAAGGACTGTGGTGATCATTGCTCTCCAGATGGAAGCATTACCTACAAATAACTGCACTGACATTTTCTCCTTTGCCCTTTTCCTCTCCTGCCACAGACACATTAATAAGTCACTAAGAGCAGGAAATACAGACCAGGTTGTTTCAGAAGACTAATAGAGTTCAGATAACCCAATTAATTTACTGTCCAACATAAGGTACCTTAAAAGAACCTCAATTTTTCAGCAAATAGTCATTCAGCATTATATGAGGATAAAATAACATTGAATAATCTCAAAGGAGACGCCAAGTACCAATTTAAAGTAAATGGGAACATCTTTGGGTCTCATTAAGACTTCTCAGACCTTGAGATTAAAAATATACATTATTTCTAAAAGATTCACTTGTGCTTATCTAGAAATTACACTTTTGTACCCTGCACATTTGAAATTGCAGTCACTGTGCACTTTAGAACTGTACTGAACTGAACTCCATATCCACAAATAATTTCTGAATAATGTGGTCCTTTTTTTCCCCCATTTTGCAAAACAGAAGGATAATGTAATTTTTAACTTTATTTAATGGAAAAAATATCAAAGCATTCTACTAAGAGCATATTTTCCTTCATCAGCTCCCTTTGATTTCATGTCATTGTTTTCATTCCACAAAATAAACATTTTGTCTCATTTTTTGAGATTAAACAGTTAAATACAGACAAAGAACTGGTAAGCATTACAGCAATGGTATCCAAATACAACTTTAGGACATTTATTATTTATTACATAAACACTTGAATTTTCATTGAATAAGTTCATTTTGGGTTAACCTTCTTCTAGCTTCTGTCTCAAGAGAAAACAGGGCTGTTGGCAAAACTTGGGTTTTTCAAATGCCCAGCTGTTGCAATGTATTCTACAATCTTACCTCTGGCATCTTTACAATACTTACATGTTTGCCTAAAAGACACCTTTCCTACAACCACTTTTTCCCAGCCTATGTGCAAAATGGATGTCTGAATTTTGTGATTATCTCAATATCTTGGCACGTTTTTCACACAGAACACACCCACTGGTCTTTACCATGTTTTCTATATATATGTATTCTAATATTTATATATCTATTGATACCTATATCTACTTATAATTTGTATTTCCTGCCATCTGTGTTTAGAACTGTGTTCTAAATCAGCTCATTTCATATCTTCATCACTGTCATTACTGTGGCTCCACTAGAAATCCTGCACACAGTGCCCAAAGCAACTTCATATTTGTACTGTACAGAACAGTAAATGGGGAGAGAACCACATACTATAAAATAGTCTGTTGTTGTAATCTTCTGGGTGAATGTTTTTCTCAGTCAGAACTTCAGTGAGAGGTGACTATGAAAGCTGCAGTCACCGTAAAAAGCCAATTTTAAAAAGACCACCAGGTGCAAAATTGTAAGAGTTCCAGAGCTTGCTCTGGGCCTCCTCTTTTTATTTTTTTCTTTCCTGCATAGCTCCAGCAGCTCCAGCCTGCTTACTTATAAGCTAGGCAGCTTATAAGTAAGAGACTGATGCTCTTTTGAACTGCTGTTTCAGTTTACTGGTAGCTAGATCAATCACAGAATGTTTTATTTTTCTAGCTTATTTTATTGTGGTGACTCTTCCTAATGTCACACTACAGCCTTGCTTCCTCTATTTCCAAATTATCCAGTAAGTTTAAAAAAAAACAAAAAACCCACAAAACAAAAAAACCCTAAGAAACCACAAAAATCATAATCATAGTTACCATAGAAACTATCTCTTAGGTACAGAACAATTTCTTAAAGAAGTCTGCAGAGGAGTGCTGTGTATCACCAGAGCTGTGACACAGTGGTTAAGAAAAAATGAGGGACAGACTGTGCTCCAGAGCCTGAATTTCTCACAAGCTTCTCACAGTGATGAGGAGCGTCTCTGTCGAAATAGGAATGGCTATGTGCACAGAGGATCACACAAGTCCATGACAAAACAATAAAAGAGAGTAATAAAACCTATCCCTTTGCATTTTCAAGTTGTTACACTTGATAAGAGTCTGACTCGGGTGCTGCATCAGTCCCAGCTGAAGGATATCACTCTCTGCATTTGTGTTTATATCTGTGAAAGAATGACAGAGTTCCTCTGGATGGAAATAATGTGTTATCTGGGCTTCTCATGGTACTGACATCTTCCAGTCTTGTGATACTATGAGGAAAATAAATCTCTTGTCATTTCAGCCCGTAAATGGCTCCCTTTGGCATTAAAAAGTCTGTAAAAACCATAATTACAATTGCAAAAAAAACAGAGACAAAACCCAAGTAACAGATCCTACATGCATTCCCAATGCATGACATCTCAGGCATAAGTGCAGACACTTTTCTACTCAAAGATGCTGCCAAATGAAAAAAAAAAATGTCAGTGCTATTTGTTCCTGCTACTAAAAAAAATATGTTTTCTGAACTGCATTTCAAAATCACTTTGTATTGAGAACGCCTTCTGGAACACAATCCAGAGCTGTTACAGGAGAATTCTGCTACCACCTTCTGGCTGACAGAAATTCTTCGCACTTATTTAACCAGCATACACTTAGTTCACAATACGTTTGCTATTTTTCAGTCTGCACCCTTCGCATGTTACTGCCCCATCTTCTTTAATATATAAATAAGAGTTACACACAAAAACTCAAACTGTCATTTCGCAAACCCTTCTGTTTTGTAATTAGGAAGATTTAAATTTTTCATAACCAAAATTAAACTTCTTCACATTAAAACTAAGTGTGCTTTTCCCACATCTTATCCCTCTCAGAAAAGTGTTTTGATTCAATCCAATTTATTTCATTCTCAATGAAGAGAAAAATCCATTGAGAACACCACTATGAAAAATACTTCACAAAAAAATGGTCTTGCAAATTCTTTTGCACACTTCTCCCATTGCATGTGCAATTAATCCCGCTAACTTAATAGCATCAGAAACAAATGTAATCAGTATGCTGGATAGCTGCTTTTACTTGAATACACCTGCCTGCAGTAAATTGAACGGGAAAAAAGAGCATAACCAGATCATAGCCTCCTTAGCTGTGTTATGACCCTTTCTACCATTGCCACAATTTATATGCAAAACTTCTGCAGCTGCCAAACAAAATCAGCACCTTTTTCTTTTGCTCTTAAGTAAGTAGCCAGACATCAGCTCCAGAAAAGCCTGAAGCTGATAGATTCAAGTTTCAGAATCCTTACGACAAACAAATTTACATCATGTATTTAGGCATTTAAAATACCCTTCCTTTGAAAACAACATCAGATGTGGACAACAGTCCAAGAGAGCACCTTGAATGAGTTTGGTAATACTGACCAAGTGAGAATAATCATGAGGAAAGAGTAGAGGAGCAAAGTAAAGGTCATCATTATTTACCAGAACTAAGGCCAGGTCATTTCTAATGTAAGCCTTTTCTTTTGCTGAAACTGGTGCTCAGAACTTCAACCAGATTTAACTGTTTTAGTCATCTCCAAGGGAAAGGACAAAAAAAGAAAAAATGGAAGCTCAAACACTCCATGAAAATATCCACCAAGTTAAAGTGAGCATGTTACTACACTGTAACTTTTAAATATCTAATGTATATTTAGAGACTCACAGAACCATTAAGTTGGATGAGAGACCCTAAACATTACCTAGTTCCAAACCCCCTGCCATAGGAAGTGATGTTACCCACTAAACGAAGTTGTTCAAAGCCTCATCCAACCTGGAATTGAACACTTCCATTCTCTGAGCAAGCTGTTCCAGTGTCTCAGCACCCTCACGGTAAATACTTCCCTAATAGCTAATCTAAACCTGACCTCTTTTCAGTTTAAAGCCATCATCCATCACTATACATCTGTGTGGAAAGTGCCTCTCCAGTTCTCTTGCAGCCCTGCTTGTCTATCTGTGAAGGCTGAGGTCTCCCTGCAGCCCTCTCTTCTCCAGGCTGAACAACCCCAGCTCTCTCAGCCTGTCTTCAAAAAAGAGGGGTTCCAGCCCTCTGGCATCTTCATGGCTCTCCTCTGGACTTGCTCCAACAGGTCAGCATCTTTCTTGTGGTGGGGGCCCCCGAGCTGAACACGGCAGGTGAGCTCTCATCACTGCGGAACAAAGGGACAGAATCCCCTCCCTGGTCCTGCTGGCCACACTGCTTTGGATTCAGCCCAGGACATGGTTCGCTTTCTGGGCTGGGAGGGTACATTGCCATGTTGTGTTGTGTTGAGCTTCTCATCCACCAACATCCCCAAGTCTTCAGAGCTGGTCTTATTCCATCCTCTGCCCAACCTGGATTTGTGCTTGGGATTGCCCAGATCCACGTGCAGGACCTTGCACTTGGCCTTGTTGAACTTGATGAGGTTTATGCAGGCCCACGTCTCAAGTCTGATGAAATCCCTCTGGATGGCAAATTTAGTTTCAGTTCTTCTCCCACCAGTATTCCTTGTAATCCATCAACTTCGTGTTTGAATAGCTTTGGGTCACGGCATTAGTGCTCTGTATGTAGCTACACAAATTATCTTACTATTTTCTGTCATCTAGGGAGTTGAATTCTTTAAATTTCAACATTCAGCATTTATGTTTAATAATTCACAGATTGTGTAGCACTTCAATCTTGTTTCAGCTGCATGAAGGATGAAAAAGGTCATTATAATACATGCATCACTACAAGTTATGACAAAGCAGCACTCTGGAGAATGGCTGTATATACTGCATCAAACAGGTTTTACTTTAGCAGCAAAGTCAAAGGCATAGAAAAATGTATTAACATATTATCCCATATCCTGATGAACTCAATTACAAAATTTCCAGTCTCCTTAGCAGCACCTGAAAGCAGACTTCTGAACTGCCTAAAATATTATAATGTTTTCTAGATATTGCACCCAGATTACTTAAAAAATTGCCTTTGAAAGTTCTGTCTTAATTGCACAGCAAGCCTGTGCTAAAGTCTGATATCAAAGGAAGTGGTGAGCCTTAATGAAGCATCTGCTTAAATTCAGGGCGTGCTTTAGCAGCAAGCACTCCGGTGGATTATTAGAAGCAGAGGCTGTTTAATCTGTCTTACCTCCTGGGAAAACCTGGCATTTAAAAAATCACAGAAGGGGGAGAAAAGTGTTCTCTCCCAAAAAATCAGTTATTCTGCTTCTCTATGAGATGTGACATTTTAAAATGTTCTGCCCATCAAATCTGAACATATTCATTTGAACAGGACAGTTTCTTGCATACTCTGCAGGCTTTCGGCTTTTAGCTTTACAAGGATTTACATTTGTATCTTAAACCTCTGTTAAGCTTCCTAAAGAAAGGATTTGTTTAATTATTTCACAATTTGATATTTTCAGATCTGAAACAGAGCTACCTGCCGTGATTTTAAATGAGTCCTCAGAATCCATTTAAATTTCAAGTACTCTCTCTCTGTTCCAAGGAAGTTGAGGGAGCCCAAAACGCCCTCTGCCTCTGATTAGAAGCAAAAATGTTCTGGTGTGACACAACAGCTCTAGCCTGAAGCTTGAATCTTGAAAACCTTCTCCTCATCCTCCTTCAGTTTTATTGAAAACTGGTTTAGTTTGGGGCTTTTTTGTAATCCCATGTTCAGCAGTTCTGCACAAACAACCTCCTGATTTGAAAACTCCAGGATAAAAAACGCACCTCTCCCCCCAACAAACTGGCAAGCAAATCAGACTTACAAAGATTCTGCATTTTGAGAAGTGAACTGAAACATCCTGCTTTTTTACAGACCGCCAGTTCTACAGGAAAACTACGCCATTTCCAATGCTTGGAAATACACCTAAGTCTCATTAACCATGGACAAGGTGGAATGACTTTTAACTGGTAGAAATTCAGGGTGGTTTTTATCAGGGAAATCTTTGCACAGAATCTAGGTCCATGAAGGGGAAAAAAAAGACAAAACAAAACAAAACAAAAAAAAAAAAAAAAAAAACAACGGGCCAGGAGGGTATAAATCCCTCTGCTACCATATATACATAAAATCCAGTGTATACATTCTCCTGTGTTATGTCTGCTCAAGGCAGAACACTGCTTCCAATTTTTTTTAACCATAACATTTCTGACATGACAAAAATAGAGCAGATGTAATTAAAATAAAAAGCATACACTCAAAAATCTTTCACTCTTGCTCAGATAAGATGTCTTATAACACCTCATACAAGATCCAATCGCTAAAGGCACCATAAAACTTTGTCTAACACTCTGGAATCCAACACTCTGTAAGACTTTGAAACTGAAAATAAAGGACAAAACACATAAAAAACTATCTAGGTACTTTTCAAAACCCAGTGATCATCCATTAGATGACTATTCCTTATCACTGTGAATCTCAGATGAAAGGCTTCTACACAAAACATACAGGAATAAATTAGATTTAAGTCCATCATGCCCATGAGAGGATTATCCAAATCTTATCTGAACAAGTTACTTTCTACCTTTCCAAAACTAGGTTGAAAGCCTCTCATGCCTTCCTATCAAGCACAGAAAATGCCTTTTTGAAGCTGTGCAGACTTCTGGGAGATGAGGATTATGTACTGTCAATTTGTAGTGTTTTGTGCAGGCTGAACACATGCAACTTCAAGAGCTGATTACAAACCATTATTTGCTTCTGTAGTGTTCTGTGAAACAAAAAACCTCGTTCTATTTAATGTCATGTACAAAGACGACGGATACAGCTTGGTAACTTTCAGAGATCTGACTGTGTGTGTTAGAATTAACAACAAACTGAGTTTTCAGATCAATTTTCCTTAATGCAATATACTGTAGAATTTTGAATTATGAAGCAAATACATTCTTTTTTGATTTCTGTCTGGAAGATACAAAGGCATGTGTCCACATCAGTGAGATAGCAATTAGGTGAGGAATATACACATGGTACTTTTTGGGAACACATGGATTGTATTTTTCATTTCACAAGTTTCCTCTGAGTGTTAGAACCAACCTCCATTACTAACATCATAGGAATGCTACTGTTTAATGCAGTAAATACCACGCTGCTAAAATAACTCCTCTTGAATTTTTAGAAATTATTCTTTGAACAGAAATCGATGCTGCCTCCACAGAAGCATAACTTTTTTTGCATTGCACAAAGCCAGCAAAATGTTGGCTCCTTCTAAAACAGATGTTATGCTTGCACGCTATGGCTGAAATGCAACCACAGTCACAAAAATACCACAAAACTTATTTTATAGATATGAATAACATTTTATTTTCATGTGGCACTTTCACTGACAGGGAAACAGATGAATTTTATGTTTTAAGAACAATTCTTCACCTTATGGTAATGACATAGTATACACCTATATGCAACACTTCAGTCTATCTTCTACTTATAAGGCATCTAACAAAAATAAACAATTAAATGCTTTTATACAGAAAGAGAGGCATTCTTACATCTCCCCTTTCTTTCCAAACTCTTATTACCAGTTGCACTTATCCATTAAAATGCTTCTGGTAAATAACAAGAGAATGGGGTTTTTTTTGCTGCTTTAAATTACAAGAGGCCTCCGTGGGAACTGCAGATGAGAAGGAAGCACCTGGCAATCCATGGCTCAAACAAATGCCTATCTTTATGTGAGACACACATAAAAAGATGCCAGCAGACATCAGGCATCAATTCATAAGCTTGCAGTAGTTCACGGCTACATCGAAAGCAATCTCCTGCTTATCCTTTTTTCATCTGGCAACTCCCTTTTAAGAAGCACTTTTTTTTGTTCATTCTGTGCACCAACACTTCAGGATTTGTCATATGCTGAACAAACACCTAGGTAATTCTATATTTAAAGCTGTGCAAAAGAAGTTTAACCAGGAGGAATCTCTGTAATTCCGTGCGCAAATATAAGCGTCTATAGTTATGTACTTAGTACAGCAGGTAGTGATAAAAGAAAGAACGCCTTCAAACTGAAGGAAGGTTTTAGACACAGTATTAGGAAAACATTCTTTATTGTGAGGGTAGGGAGACACTGAGACAGTGGATGCCCCATACCTGGAGGTGTTCAAGGCCAGGTTGGATGGGGCTTGGAGTGCCATGGTCTAGTGAAGTGTCCCTGGCTATCATGGTGGGGTTGGTCTTACAGGATCTTGACGGTCCCTTCTGCTGCAAATTATTCTACGATTTTAAATACAACATCTATAAAGCACCCTACAGAACATACGTAAGTTGGCCAGCTGTCAGGAGCAGCCAGGCAAATTTTAAGGGAACTAAGAGAACATAAATTAGTGTTTTTCATAGTAGGTTTCTGACGTTGGTATCTGCGCTCCAGTGCAGATGAGACAGCCATTTAATACATAACAAACACCAGCATTTATTTCAAATCAAACCCACATGCAAGGAAAGAAAAAAAAATTAAAAAGAAAAAAACACCCAAAACCCAAAACAAAAACAAAAAAAAACAAAAAACACAAAAACAAACCGCGGCAGAAATTCTCCCGAGGCCGAGCATTCACCCACAGCCGCGGCACCAATTCCGGGCCCGGTCGCTCGGCGGTTCCGCGGCCTCTCAGCGGCGCCTGCGCGGCCGCCCGCCCGCCCGCCCTCGCCGTCCCCCCTCGCCGTCCCCCGAAGCTTCGTGAAGATTCCGGAAGGCTCCGGCCGCCTCTTTCCGCCGCGGGAGCGGCCCCGCCCCCGGTGCCGCTGCCCGGCTTCCTTCCTTCCTTCCTTCCTTCTCCCTTCCTTCCGCCGTGTTCTACCGGGCTCGGCTCTCCCGCGCGGCGGGGCAGGAGGTGCCGCGGCCATGTCGCTGCTCTGCTACAACCGGGGCTGCGGGCAGCGCTTCGACCCCGAGAACAACACGGAGGGTGAGAGCGGCGGAGGGGCCGGGGCGCGGTGCTTCCCTCGCTGACAGCGCGGGCAGCGGGGGCAGCCTGCGGGGCTCTGCGGGGCGGTGCGAGCCCGGACCCCGCGGCCCTGCGGGGCTGTCAGTCGGCCCGCGGGCTGCGGCTGCCCCGGGGACACGAGTGAGGGGCTGGGGCTGGCCCTGCGCTGCACGGCGCTATCATGTGTGCTAAAGGTTCTCAAGGCCAACAAGACTTCTCGGGTGCGGGCTTCTTTGGGTGTTGCATTCATCGCAGTTGTCAGCAGCTTTTTATTTTTCAGTTTGGTTAGTTGGTTTGGTTTTGGTTTTTTTTGGTTTTTTGTTGGTTTTTTTTGTTTGTTTGTTTTGTTTTTTTGTTTTTTTGGGGTTTTTTTTGAGTTCAAATGTGTGGACTTGCAGCAGGTAATTAAACCTGTCTGAACGGCACACGTGTGTCTGCTTTTCCAAGTGCCTTGAGCGCTTGCAGTGCTGCACATGTGAGTGGTGGGAATCCTGGTGGAACGAATTCATTCAAAGCTGTGTCATTTGAGGTTTCATAATTCCGCAGAGGCTGATCTGAGAGAAGGGTGATCTGGGTTTGCAGAAGACTCGCCTTCACCTGGTTCATAAAGTAACTCAGTTGAATTTCTAGAATGCCGTCTTTGTGTTAATTCAATTTTAGTGACCCCCGCACCTAGGATTAGAAGTAAGCTAACCTGTTCGAGCCTGTGCATTTTCCGTGGTTTAGAACTGTGGCAGTAAAGAATGTTTATTTTCCTAAGCTATGCGTTTTTGCATACAGAGGGGCAACATATTGAGTAGGACTTGCTAATGGTAGTAACAAAAGAAGCGGACACAGTTGTGGAATGCTTACATTTAGTTATCTCTTCCACCACCATCCCCTGCACCCCATTGCCCCAAAAGCCAAGGCAGATAAGGATGTCTATTGTTTAAAAAAAAACTCCCACCCAAACTCATTATAAAAGTAACATTTCTTTAGGGTTTGTGATTAAGCTGTAGTAAACTAGGTCATGTTGGCATGGCCAGATGCTAACTCTGTGGTGCTTGGGTTGGAGCAAACAATTTCACGACATGAAATTTATTTCAGTGAGTGGCTGGAACCTGTAGTGAAATGACTGTATCCTAGATTAAGCGCTTCTGAAGGTAAATGTAATCACTCACAGATGGCTACAGAGAACCAAGTTTTGCATTTGGGTGACCCCTACAAATTTCTACTTTGACATTTAGTGAAACGACTAATAAAGTGCTTTGAGGATTAGCAGTAAGGTGATAGCCGTGTGTGCACGGTAGGATCAGTTTGGCTGTGAAATTGACATGAAAAAGGCTCCAAACAAACAAAAAGAAAAACCTGAAAAAATTTAGTACTTGAGCCTCCAAAAATTATCTGAGGGTTAGAGAAAATAGCTTTGAAACACTTTGGTCTTCTTGGTAAAGGAAAGGTATTAACAGCAGTGAAGAGGTAACTTGTTTTGGTGGTTTTTTTTCAGTGACAATATAGGATAGCAACCAAAGGCTGCAGCAATCTGATCTCATACAAATCAGAACTAGAATATGCTTTTATCTGCTCATATCTTAATTTTCCAGTTTTCCCTACCTAGTGTGAGAAGGGATCCTTCGTGCCAGATAAGAGCTGTTGGACTCAGTATGAGCGCAGATGAGCAGGTGTTTTACTGTCCTCCAGCAGGGACAGTGGTCAGACTGCTCAGTGGGCAGATCCTGGATCCTGCTGGCTCTGCTGGGGCACTGCAGAACACCTTGTCCTGGCATCTCCTCTCGTGGAGCACGCAGGGCCCTCAGGAGGCAGCAGCCAAGTGGGCTGTCATTTGCTCCATGATGTACCTGCTGCAGAGCAGGCTCCAGGGAGCAAGGAAAAAAGGATTGCCCTTGGCCAGATGGACGACCAGGCACTTGTCTGTGTCTGCCTTGAGTTGGAGAGAAGCCACCCCTGAGTTATTTGATTATGAGATGGTTCTGATCTCACAGTTGCCGTTATTAACAACATCTCTCTAGTGAAGAATTAGAAATATTCATTTAAGTCTTCTGACTCAGAAATAATCTTTGCTACAAAACAGTTTATTTTTACTCTCATGATGCTTCTAATGACATACTTCCATACTTTTGGAAAAGAATAACCTCTACTTTTATTTTTATTTTATTTAAGAATTATGTCCTGGTCTCTATGCAAAATAACCACTTTTTTCCTTTTCAATTTTTCTGTGAGGTTTACCAGCATTAGCTTTTCATCCTGAAACCGAAGAAATTGATAGAGGTTTATGGATATATTAGTAAGTCTTGCTGAAGGACTAATGTCCAAAAATACATGTGTTTTGAGTTAAGGTGGGAACTGATGTCCCTCAGACTCCATTAGTGCTTTAGACTTAGGCACTAAATATAAAATAAAAGAAAATTACACAAAACATGGTTTCTTTAAAAACCTACATATTTATAAGAAAGATAAAAACAACCAAGTTTGGGTTGAGTTTTTGCTTGTTAGATATCTGTAGGCAGATTGCTAATAAAGTTATTTATCACTTTTTTCTTTTGCGTCCTATTATGTGCATTGTTACTGTTTATGTCACTTTTAATTTCAAGTGTTTCTAATTTTGCTTTAAAGGCTAGAAGATAGTGTTTACAGTCAAGTCAGTAAAATACTATCCGTGCAGTAAATGTCAGTGAGAAGTTATATAATCAGAGCAGTTTTATTACATGTGAAAGGAATACAAGTAAAAGAGAACAGCTGTGTAATGTTGATAAATATCTATGAATACAAACACTTGCATTAATGGAGATTGTGTTCCAGTATAGTGTTTGTACAGAATCTATTAGTAATAAATATTATTGACACATCAAAATTGTGCATGTGGAGGACTAACCTTTGGATTTAAGTCCTTAGATGGCTTAGGATACTACAAACATTGAAAAAAGAACAAGGTAATTACAGTAAAAATCACGAACTCATGATTTGCATTAAGAGACTTTTTTACCAGAATGCTTCTCGATAGAAAGCTCTGATCAGGTTCCAATAGATGTATTTGAAGTGGTAAATCAGTATTTTCTGCCTTGTCAGGTAGCCATAGTGTCACCTTCTTACTTCTGCAAAATACCAGTAAGGCCTGATGACTGATGAAGGCCAGAGCTAGTCCATAGGAAGTTTACTTGCTCCACGTAGAAGTAGCAGTTTGTCTTAGATACCTGCTTTCTAGTTTGTGTTGTATAATACTTAAGAAGAAAGAGGAGCTTATTATTTATGTTTAATATATGCACTCAGAGAGCTTTTTCTGTAGAATCTGGATTTTTCTGAGTAGTGATGTGCACTCGGGGAAGTGGGGCAGCTCATGGTATAAATGAATTGCAAATGTGACATTTTTGCTGGATTTGTAATCATATAAATAAAGATTCTTGGTATGCCTCAATATTAATAATAATCATTGTCTTCTAGATTCATGCACATACCATCCAGGTGTGCCTGTTTTTCATGATGCTCTCAAAGTAAGTATGCAACTGTCCTTTTAAATGTTATCTTTTTGGTTTCTCATCTTTTTAATTCAGATCTTTCAATGTTGAGAAACTGATGTTCAGCCTATCATGAGCAACCCCATGAAATTAGAAAAGCACGGTTAGTCATTCCTGAAGAAGAAATTAAAAACTCCACTCATATGGTCTAAATGCCATGCAAGTCTAGATGACTTGTTTCCTGTTGATTGACTGACTTTAGGTCTCTCAGCAGTTTAATTAGGTCCTCTAAATAGGACTGTGGAGGCATGGAGATGTTTCATACTCTTTCAGTTAATTAACCTGCTTGGAATTCAGAGCAGCTGCATGTGGTCTAATGTGGCCAGGGCACTAATGTGTGTGTAACATTTGTCTGCTGTAAAAAACAGGCACGTTCATTTCATCAGCCAAGTGAGGATGTTGCTTAAATTGGGACTGGTCACCCATGCCTCTTATGCAGCTGTCCAGGATTCTTAGGCTCCATCTTCATTCTTAGGCTTCATCTTCAGTGATGAGTTAAATATTCCTGGGTCTGCAGTGCTCTTGCCAAGTGCACAGCCCATCCTTGGTCTTGTGCTAAACTGTTTTCCCTCTTCAGGATCTACTGGATGCATACAAAATGCTTACAGGGAATCATTTGAGAGACAACTGCTGAAACAGTACTGGAAATCATTCTAATAATTTGTGTGTAGTCAGAAATCTGGTGTCCAAAAATGGAGTCTGGCACTTCATTCATACTGATGTAGACAAAGTGACTTTTCTTAGAACACTGTTGTTTAAACTGTTGTTTAGCCGAGCTTTGAGGGGGGATGGGCGTTTTAGGGTTTTTGGGGTTTTTTTCTTGGTACTTATGAACTTCTTCTACTGAGAGTGCATCTTATCCCAACAATGTGGTGTCTTTTGGACTCGTGAAAGCTTCTGCATTTGTGCTGGGCAGTGTGTTTGCTGTGAGCTGTTGCTTATATTGCAGTACCTGACTCTGGAATCAGCCATCGTGTGCTGGTGGCAAATTGGGACAAATACTCTTAGATCAAATACTTTACAGTTGCTTAGACTATGATAATTTTTTTTGTACAAAATTATAACTGTACTCAGAGCACAGTACAGAAATCTTCTACATAATTAGAGAAATCCTACAGTTAGCTAAAAAACATACGTTTACTCCCTCTTTCTGTCACATAGTCACTGTTTATAAACAAGTACCACTTTCCTGCTTTTCCTTATTTGCCTCTTGACCTAATTAAATATCTATCATAATTGCAAATGAACAGTTTTCTTCCTGCTGTGGGTTCTAGATAATCTAGGAAGGCAGGATGAACCTTTTGTCTCCTCAACTGTGGAAATGGTTAATATTTTCAGAGTATTTTGGAACCACCTAACTAAAACCCATTGTGTTGCACCACTTAAGCTTTCAAAGCAGTGTTGCATTAGTCAAACTGTTGCCTCTAATAAGCTTCTGTGAGTTCTAAGATATATTATTCACAGTGGCGAGGCAATTTGCTCTAAAATTGAATTTCTGGTTTATATAATAAAAAGTGCTCTTGACTGATGTAGTTGGATAGCTGTGCAATGCACATACCCAGCTCTGTTGGTGGGAAATAAGCAACTGAAAGATTTGAGTGCTGCTCAAGAAAAGGAAAAAAAAAATCCCCATCATTTTTGAAAGAGGGCCTGTGCATGGGGCCACAGGTGAGCCTGGTCTTAGGTGTATTATTTGTTTGTTTTGCTCACATGTTACTTTATGAGATGAAGTAACATTTCTATTTTCTGTTGTACTGAGTTGGCACCTAACTTGTCATGGAAGTATTGTCTCACATTTACTGAACTTCCTGATAAAGGCAGCATCCAGCAAACTAGAACACTTCTCTGGCTTATAAAAATGCAGATGATAATATTGTCCATGGAAGGGAAGAAAACACTTGCTAACTTTGATGTACCACATCTTTTAAAGGAATATAATAAATATTTTGCTTTTTAAAGTTGTTGTCAAGTGTGGTAGTCATGCCTGTGTTATTTCTCTTCCAAAATGTTTGTAGGGTTGGTCATGCTGTAAGAGGAGAACAACAGACTTTTCTGACTTCTTAAGCATTGTGGTATGTACTCATGGTTATTTACAATTTTTATACTTGTCATGTGGCAGTTATTAATATTAAATGGTACATGTGCTTACATGTTTTAAATTAGCCTACTTCCATTAAAACTGTCTTAATTCTTACATGCTCTGTTTTTCTTCGTATAATGCTGAAGTCAAGGCTCATTTTCAAGCTTTTAATTGTTAAAATTATCAAAATAGGTTTCGATAGAACTACTTGCTAACAAAGAAGGGTGGTCAACATTTATTGCTGCTTTGCTTATACTACAGAAAGTATACATTTTTCTTCTAACTTATGTCCAAAATGAGAATATTTTCCACTTTAGTGGTAGGGTTTCTTTTGCAGCCAGTGTTTAGAGTGGGCTGAAGGAGAAGATGGAGCTGAAGAAACAAGTCAAGAAAACTTGTTGTAGTTTTTGTTAATTTTTCATGCACATGAGCTACACTGCATTTATATATAAATAAAAACATGTGCTTTCCACAATAGGGCTGTACAAAGGGTCTCCATAACAGCGAGAAACCTCCTGAGCCTGTTAAACCTGAAGTCAAAACTACCTCTGAACGAAAGGAGCTAGCTGAACTGAAACCCAAATTTCAAGAACACATAATTCAGGCACCAAAACCATTGGAAACGATTAAGAGGCCAAGGTACAGTATATGAAATCTAGAGTTTTCCAAATTTGTAGTCAGTTGGCCATGTTAAAGCTTGTTTGGTTGGTTATTCAGTGTTGTATATTTCATATAGTGTAGAAATTCCAGAACTAGCCTGAGAAGACCTTGGTTTTGGTAGCAGTGATGATGTTATCTTAAGCTTCAAAATATGAGAAAAGAATTCTGGTTATGACAAAGAAGTACGTGATCTTTCAGCACTTAGGTCTAAAGAAGCAAAAATTGAAGTCTGTAACCTCATAGCTTAAAATGCCTCTAGAAGCTGTTTTAAATGTTTTAAACAGTAATAAAAATAACTTTGGGGTGGTTGTGTTTAGATTCCTTAGTATCTCTGATTTATTTTTATATTTGTAGAGTATTAAGGATTTCCAGTTGAAAGCTAAGACTGCCTTTTAAGTTTCTAGTCTGTTTTTTCATAAACAGTAAGGGCTGGCATTTACAAATGTAGTTTGTTTGTTGAAGGGAGGTTTAAAACGAATAGCCTTGTAGGAAGATTAAAAGTTACTAATTTGTCTTCTATAAATTCTTTCTCATGAAGTAAGTTGACACTAACACGTGGAATTTTTTTAGCCCAGATGAGCCAATGACAAATTTGCAGCTGAAAGTGTCAGCTTCCTTGAAACAAGCTCTTGATAAACTGAAATTGTCATCAGAAAATGAAGGGAGAAAAGGTAAGTAGACAGTGAGATTAAATAGGTATGTGCTAAGTGTCACACAAATAAATGAAATGCTCATCTTGTCATTTCTGAAGTGATAGTTTCCTGTAATTATGTTCTTAATAATCTGGGAAATGCCTTCGAGTCCAGGGGATGATGATTGAAGTTCAAGTGTGGATAACATGGAAACTTGGTTGTCAGGAGAAGTACATTGTCCTTAGCATTATTTGAACTGTGTCTTTTCTAAGATTTCCCGCTTAGAATGGACGTAATGGGAGTATCCATTTCTAAACATGTGGCTGACAGAGTTACCAAGAAATGAACTTTACTCCCTGTTGTTGCAGAGACAGTATCATATAAAGCCTTCATAAATTGGTGAAATTCCTCTGAAGAATAGTTGGTGCTCCCTTGTCTGTTTTTCCTCTTCTTCCCACATTTTATTTGGGATTTGATTCCAGAACGACACTGCTCCTTAAGAAACTTTATCATTTCAACCTACGCTTGTGGCTATTTTATGCTCTTTTGTTCTTGTGCCAAACTAATTTAGCTCTTCTTTCTCCATGGTATCCATATTATTTCCTTATGTGTATTTATAGACAGCAGTTGAAGCCCTTTATATTCTTAGTTTTACTAAACTGAATGAGATGAATGATTGTTTGTTTCCTCTGTGATTGTAATGATCCTCTTCATCTTTTTTTATTTACCCCACTTAAAGTGTGTAAAGATACAGAGCCTAGAATTTGATGCATAGGTAATACAGCTTTTGGAATGTTTCGTTATACCTCTCTGGCAGATTTCAGTGTCAGGCAGAAAATAGAGATTTGAAGAGGGAGGTTTTTTCTAATCTCCTTCTTGGCTCATTTTAGTTCGTAATAAAAGCAAAATGTTCAGTAGATTATACAATTCATTTGCTGTTTTCTATAATATTACGTTTACAGAGGAAGATAGTGATGAAATCAAGATTGGGACGGCATGTAAAAATGCAGGCTGTTCTAAAGTAAGTGGTTCAGTTATACACTAAATCCAGCTGCTCAGCTGTTAAGTGAGCAGTTTTGGTTTTCTGTGTGCTACAAGTTAATTTGGAAATGGTACAAAGGCCATTGAGTTTAACAAATGCACATTTAATACACACTTCAGTATGGACAAATGTGAGTTGTTTGCAGAAAGTCAAATTTTTTTAAGCTGTCATGAACTTCTAAATAGTAAGCTTGTCAAATCCATGGTACTGTTGTGTTTCAACTTAATATATTAAATAGAATACTGGTGGGAGGTGGCTTACTCATAACACTTGAGTTGCTCTTGATAATCTGTGTATAGATCAGAAGCATCTACAGATCTTAACAGTTAATGCTTCCTGCAAGAAGAATTAAAAAGTCAGTGTTTTAACACTTCTAGCACCAAAATTAGTCATTATATTACATAGTCATTTAAAGTGAAAGTTAGACTGACATGCTTGAATTGTGCAAAATGAGACAGTAAGATTTAAATAGCTATTTTACCTATAGATTTTGCATTATCTACTGAAACTGTGGTGGGAGGAGAACTTTGGCAATCTTTGTGTTGGGAAGAACTGATCTGATATTCAGTGGCTAAGTTGTATATTGTTTATTTTACTTTCTTTTGAGAATCCATGTGTTTTACAAATGATTAATTTAATTTATTTTCAAGTTCTTGTTTTCTATGAAGGCTCAGAGTATCTTAAAGACAGAAATCTCTGGGGATCTTCAGTGACCTTTACGAGCATAGATGGTGTCACCATTGATGTGTGCCATTGAACTAACACAAAGCACAGCTTCTTAGCAGTGCCAGAGAACCTTCTGTGAAGGAAGGTTGAATGGTTACTTTGAAAAGATAGGGCAAGCCATTGGATATCGATTATTTACCCAAAGGCTTTGTTGTACTTTGGTCATTATTTCTGGGTTTTGTTGTGTTTTGTTCTGTTTTTTTCCTTGCTCCAAATCCTGTAACAGTAATACATTTAAAATGCTTTGTCCCACCAGACATACGAAGGACCACACAGCACAGAAGAAGTATGTATATACCATTCTGGTGTACCTATATTCCATGAAGGGTTAGTATTCAGCTAACTTCCATTTTTGTACCTGTGTTCTGTGAAGGGTTAGTATTCAGTTAACTCCAGGTTTTTTAACTAGTCTGTTGTGTGTTCATGCTTTCTTTGTAGATGTTGCCTTGATTTATTTAGTATTCCCTTTTCAGTCAAAAGTGGCAGTGCTTGAAAGGGGTATACTAAAATAACACCAATATTGCATAAAGAAAAGATCTTAGATGTTCACAGTAAATAGTGTCCTAAATATTGTTTGTTAATTACTTTGCAAACTTTCAAGGATGAAGTATTGGAGCTGTTGTAAAAGAAAAACTTCTGACTTCAATACATTTTTAGCTCAAGAAGGCTGCACAAGAGGAACACATGTATGGACTAAAAAGGATGCAGTAAGTAGCATTAAGATTGTATTCTGTAATTGGCCATTCTGAGTTTTGAATACTGAAATGTAGTTTGTAGCTTGATTGAGTTATTACTGTAGCTGAGCTATTACAGATCACTACCTTTGGCATAATGTGGAGGATACTGTACGCAGCAGGCAAACTGAGAAATGGAGTGTGAAGTAGTCTGTGGTACAGGTACACTTGATTCTTTGAGAATATTGTAGAATATAATAATGGACCATAACACTTGAAAAACATTATTTGTTCACATGATGGATACAGGTGAATGCAAAGTTCTTGTCATGGATATGTTGTCTGTTTCTGAGGCAAAATGGGTTTGACACTGCAGACATCAGGAATATTTAACAGAAAAAAAAAGATATGAAAAGTGTAGTTTTGTTACCTCATTTTAGAACAATACTTCACAAATCCTTTACTTCCTTTAAATCTTATAATTGCTACTTGCTTTGGAGATTTATATTTTTGTTCAAGAATATTTGCAAGTTCAGAAAGTAGGGATTAAAAAAAAAGCCAAAGTGTTGTGAGCCCAAAGCAGGAGAGTGTAGAAAAAGAGAGTAAAGAATTTACCCACATTTAAAGAAACCATGTGTATACTAACTGTATGTGTATTGAGATAATGGGCTTCTATCTAACAAGCGGTTTTCTTACTTCAGCTTTTTATTTCTATTTTGAGGGTTTTTTCACAGTTTACTTCTGCATCACAGAACAGAGGGTAATAACTCTTTTTAGCAGGAATATGAAGTATTCTTGGAGTCATGGCATTCTTTCTCTTCATTCAGTTCCTTTCTGTAACCTGCTGGCTAGCTGTAGTCTGGGAAAGGAAGTTTATCCACCAAGTAACTTTTTTTCTTTTTTTTGTAATTTGTTTGAGAGGGAGACACTGAAATACTTAGTAAAAAGAGTTGCAAGTGGAGTCTTGCAATCTCCTGTGAAGATGAAATATAGTCCTTTATTAGCTATGCTAATTGGCTATTAAAAAAAAGTCCTGGGCATTTATGTTGTTAATCTTGTAAAAAAAGTATTCTAATGTAATTCTAAGTCTTTTTTTTCTGTATCTTTTTCCTTATATAGAGTACGAAAGTAGTTCCATGCAGGCATGATTGGCACCAGACTGGAGGAGAAGTGACTATTTCTGTATATGCTAAAAACTCTGTCCCTGATCTGAGCTACGTGGAAGCTAATAGCACAATGGTGAGCCTCTACCTGAACTTGGGAAAGTCTGCTCAGCTTTATTTACAAGGCAGAGGCTTGTAAATACTCTTTTTCGAGTAACTGCTTTTTTTTGGCATTGGTGTTTGTTCAAGTATGTATAGCTTTTTTTCTCCCTTCTGTTTGGACATCTGTACTTTAATGTGTGGGGTTTTTTAAAAGCTGCAATATAGCATGCAAAAAAAAATCTTTAATTTGACTTCCATAATTAAAACCCAAGCACGATGGGTTTGCATCACCATATGTATGAATAATTATAGAGTCATCATTTAGTTGTATTTGTCTTAATGTAATTTGATAGCATTCTTCATTGTATGCTGTTTCACAGCTACTAATATTAAACAGGTGTTGAAATGCTTCTTTGATATCTTTATCTAAAATGATAAGCTACCAGTGATCACTGTTGGCTGCAACTGTATCAGAATCTATTAAAACAAATACTCAGTTCTATTTCTGAGGGACAATTTTATCACTTTGGTCATTGTAGGATCCAAGTCCTAACATGGTATATTCTGTTTAAACATGCTTGAAGTGTCAGATGTTTTTTTAACATGATAAAATTTTATTACTTTTTGTTGTTTTTGCTTTTAAGGTAAATATCCATATTGTATTTGAAGGAGAAAAAGAGTTTCATCGCAGTGTGAAGTTATGGGGAGTAAGTATAAAAATATTTTTTCTAATAAAAAGAAACAAAAAAATCAAACAAAAAACTCCAGAAGGAAAACAAAATAAAAGCCTTTAGCTTCCTCTCTTTCAAAATGGTTTGGTTTTCCTCATTACTCTGTTTTGCAAAAGACTTTTCATTGCATCACATTGAGTAATTACATTTAAATCTGAATATAATGACCCAGGAGAGCCAATGTGACATCTTAATGGGCACTGCTTTGTACAGAAGGTGGCCTTCCAAGGTCCTTTCTGATCCCAACACCATAATAGTGGTGTTGCAGAAAACTCTTGCTTACGTATGTTAGACAATGTATGTTAAATATGCATAGGCATATGTTTATACCATAAACATTCCATAGCTTGGGAATGGGAAACAGCTGATTTTTCAAGACACCAGAGGGATCTTCATCTACCTAAACATCTACTGAAATTTAGTGATGAGGTACTCCCTAATGTAACTCCCCAGTGTCTATCAGTCTGTTAAATTCTGAACAGAACCTTTTCTGTTCCAGGTGATCGATGTAAAGAGGAGTTACGTGAACATGACCGCTACCAAGATTGAGCTCACTATGAGAAAAGCAGAGCCCCTGCTATGGGCAAGTCTGGAGTTACCAGTGTCCAACACACAACCAAAACAGGAGAGTTCGGATCAATAACGGTTCCAAGAGACAAGTTATTTCCCATGATGAAGTGGTGACTTGCTACTGAAATCAAATAATTAACTTTTATATAGATTCCTTTTTTTTTAGTGCCAGATCATCTGTTCCCTTCTAGAATGAAATTTGACGCACAGTAAATGGGGGCGTAAACTTGAAAGGGTAACAGTTATTTCTGCTCTTGCTCCCATGGGGATGTTAATGCTGGATGCAATGTCTCCATGGGAATTTAGAGCAAAACAGCTATTGCTCTTTGCTTGCAACCTTCCCTACCATGCACTGACTATCCCAGTAGATGTGCTGTCTGTTCACCGTGGGTTTCTTTGTTTTTCGTCTCTTCTGTTTAGACTGGATGCATTCGGTAGCCCGTGTTAGATTCAACACTGTTATGAAGCATAGAGTAAGGCAGATACAAAAAATCTTGAGTTTGAACTGATTAGCATGTAATTCCACATCTAGAATAAAAGGTTACATAAACAGAAATATGAAGTTGTACAGTTGTAGACTTTCGTGTTCTGAAACACAGGTTTGTTTCAATACCTGTTGGCTATGGAGGGATGAAATAATTGCTATTATTCCAAGGATTTCAGTACTTGGTGACTCCTGTTGTCTTTCATATATCAAAGCAGATTGGGTTAAAATTAAAAGATGGCAAGAAGGGATTTTTTTTTTTTTACTCCTTTATGTTTGCTATTTGAATAGTTAAATATAAAAGCAGATGGACAGTGAAATGGCTGTATAACTTAGCATTTCAGCTGTGAAGAGTATGCAAACAGCAAGCTATTGTAAAATTACCAAAGTGCTGGATATATTTGACAGCCTTTAGAATGTATAGTCTGTCCTGTTCTACAACATTGAAAATCTCAAGATACTTCTCAAAGTAGATGGGTGTGTGTAGTAGAAGTCAGGACACACTGTAGGTGTCTTAGTAAAACAATTTCCACATAGATGTGTGTGTCTCTTGACTCTGAGGGTGATCATCTAAGAACTGCAGTTATATATAGGACAAATCTTAGGAGAAACAACATGCTTTAAAAAGTCCATCTCAAATTGTAATTGTACTTTTGAATCAAAACAAAAGAATACTGCATTTTTTGAGCAGACTGTAATTAGAAATCAAGACCTTAGTTTTGTTTTCAGTTCATCAGTATAGGTATGTGGCTGAAAATAGGATAGCTCTAAAAATGAGATTTTATTTTTTTTATCCAAGCATCAATACACACAGTAATGTTGCTTTCTATTTCTGCTTGGAATAATTTCTTCATTTTGGCTTGCAGCTGAAATAAAGATGTTTTCCTATAAAAGTAATAGAAAATGCACACCATTATTTGTTGTGCCTAATCCTATATATGTAAATAAGAGGTCTTAAGGGCTGTTGGAATTCATGGGTGCTCATCTACCAGCCTTGGCATACCTGGAATAGTGTCAGGAGAAACACAGGATGTAGTAAAAGCATTTTGAAGTGAAATACAGATTTCTAAGAACCTTGCTGTTTTCCATTAAGTATGATTTGACTTGAGCTCAGACTTTTGTCTCTAACAGTACTTGAAGTCCTACTTCATGCTTAAAGTAGTAGGAAATACATTACCAAAGAAACCATCCCTGAACACCAAGAAAGTAACACTGGTGATACAAATATATATATTATGTATGTACACATAGATAAAATTGTTTTGGTGCTTCTCTACCTTCATTTCAAGATCCTTTATCCTCAATTACTTAGTTTGAGCATGGTTTCAGCCTCCCTTGGGCCCTTCTAAAAATTTCAGCTCCAAGTTCTGCTATATAGATTCTGTTAACCTCTAATAATGCCTTTTTTTCCTCTTTTTTAATTTGAAATGTCAGGTACTGCGAAGTGATAGGGCACAAGCTTATAAAATATGTGCCTGCCAAGTGGTCCTCTGAAAATTGAACAGATGTTCCTTGATGTGTTCTGAACCAACAAGTGGAGTACTTATTAGTATGACACTGAGAACATCAGTGGATGGAAAATTCTAGATAGCTGTAGCTACTAGCATGCCGTCTGTGTTTGTGTGTGCAGAACTCTGAACTTGGACAGCAAAATTAGCAGTGCTCAAACGCCAGGATAAAGTTCTCATTTAACAAGCAAATTCAAATGTGTCTATCCATATGGATATATAAATATCCTAAATATGTTAAAAAAAAGTGGAAAACATACTTCCACTTAGTTTGCATCCTCATGCGCAGTAGGCTTACATAATGTAAAACCCATTTTAAAGAGCTGCATGGAAAATGGAATTCCTTGGGAAAACAGAATTTCTGTTTTTAGGTCATATTCTGCCTTAGTGCCCTAAACCCTAAATGGAGAGAAATGTGGATGAATGGACCATCTGCTGTGAATGCTCCAGGCTTTGGGATCCTGTAACTACTTGTTACACTCTTTCAAACCACATTCTACTGGTAGCTTAGTCACCTTGGCTGTTAAATCGTAGAAAGCTCCTATAAACATAGTCCCCAGTTTTGCTTTTGCTTTTCATTCATTCCTCCCGCTCTTCTGTTGTTCATACTTTCAGCACAAATCTAAAGATGCTTCAGGTATTCTATAATGATTCTCCCCATCAGTGGCAATACAAACACTTTTAAAACTTACCTGTTTTAAAAAGCAAGCAAACAAATAAAAGAACCCATAAAATGCCACCAGCGCTGGTCAGGCAAGAGGGTATAGATTTTACAATAACAGCATAGTTTCTGTGGCCTGGGATGCTTTTCAAAACAGATAAACCTTCAGATGGCCTAGCCTGCCATAATCTCTCTGTTTACCTGCAGCAATTCTTAGCAGCTTTTTATAACCATATGTCTCATCTATGGTGAAGCTGTAACAGCTGTCACTCTTGTAAAAAAAATGTGTGTTTTGAGCAGTTGCTCACAACAGGCTTCAGCACACCAAGGGTTGATCCTGGTGTTTCATGCAATGACATCTTGACATGCATAGTGGTAGCAGACACTCTGATGGAATATTGGCTTGGCTGTAACTTTTATTGGTAAATGTGGAGAGGAGGTGAGGCCAAGTGTAGTGTAGTAAACCTGTGTACTAATCACAATTGATACTTTCTCAAAAGCAAGATTCGTCAAGTCAGCAAAGTGGATTTTAATCACAGGCTTTCACCTGTCTAATAATGTAAGACTAAATTGCAAACCAGAATGAACAGGAATACTTGGTGTTGAGTTTATCATTTTTTCATGCTTTCAGATGTTGTGCTGTATTTATCAAATTGACTAAGTTGATACAGTCTAACTATATTTTTATAAATAAGTGTTTAAAAGCTGTAGTGTGTTTCAGTATGGGTTTACATGTTACACATGTAGACAAGCATGTTACATGAGTCAGAAGTGACTGTTAAGGTGCATATAAAACTTGATGATCCCTTTATAATATGAAAAATTGCATGGGTATACAAGTTCATGACAGAAATCTTAATCTCTTCCCTCATGTGTAACCCCATTTTCCTATCTAACATAACATATTTTGTACCTTACATCCCAGGTAACAAGTGATAGGATGAGAGGAAATGGCCTCAAGTTTTTCAGAGGAGGTTTAGATTGGATGTTAGGAAAAATGACGTTCGTGGAAAGGGTTGTCAGGCATTATAACAAGCTGCCCAGGGGAGCAGTGCAGTTACCATGCCTGAGGGTGTTCAAAACAACATGGATGTGGCATTTAAGGACATAAGGGTTTAATGGTGAACATGGTGATGATGCTGCCTTGGTGTTTGGTGATCTTAGAGTTTTTTCCAATCTTAACAATTCTATGATCTTGTATCTGTAATAACATTTCTTGGAGGAATTGGAGTTTATGTGGAATGTTAATACACTGCTAAGCACAGGGCTGATCAGCTCCTCTGACTGTTAGGTCATACATGGCACTGATACAACTTGACAAAAAAAAAAATCTTCCCATTGGATGGTATTCTGGGTTGTGTACATTATCAAGTCACCATTTCAGTAGTTTAGGAATTAGTTTTACTAGGAATTTTACCTTGGGAAAAAATATACCTACTCTACATAATGATGCATTTTTGGCTTGCATTCTTTAAACATGGCATGAGTACTGATTAAATAAATACTGTACCTGTTAATGATTGGTCTTTCCCAATTTGCTACTAATTTTTTTTTTTAACTTTTGTGCAGATCCTTTTTAAAGTAATGAGTTATGTGTCTGGAACACTGTTTTAGGGTGGTTATAATTTTCCCATTATAAGGGTCTTGAATAACAGTTGAAGAGGAGATGAATTTTTGCATGGCTGTTTGATTCTGCACATTCATAAAACTTATACGCAGAAATTAATCTCATGTCTTCATGCTCTGGTTTTTTTCTAAATGTATTCAATAAAATTGTTATTACATGCTGGTTGCATTTGAGGTTGGTTTTTGATTCCTTTTATTATGGATGAGAACTTGCTGTTAGTTTGCAGCATGGTTGTTGAAGTAAAATGTAAGTGGACATTTCCCACATGTGAGTCTATATAGGAGGGAAATGGCATTGCCAAGGGGATTTTCCCCACCTGTAGTTCCTTTATTTCTTTGTTGCTTTCTAATGCTACAGCCCAGTCAGGATATGTGAGTTTTGCAGAAATCTGAGTGTGGTTACTGAGATGAGGGCCTGTCTCATTCACAGAAATAGTTGAGTTCAAGAATTTTGAGCTGCCGCAAACTTACTGGAAGTGGAATAATTCCAGCTACAGTGGCTGTTTCTAAAGTTGCTGAGGGTACTGTTGCTTGGATGCTTTTATCTAGTTTCTTGGAAAACGAAGATACTTTTCAAAACCTCTGACGTTCACTCAGTGTAGAAAAGGGTTCACCTTTTGAAGCCTGATGTCTTCTATGATTATAAATATTTGGTGTTTTCCCACAGTTTGGGTAGACGTTTTAACCAGAGGGTAACGAAGGTGTTGTCATACACATTACAAACTAATCCACAGTCAAATGAGTGTTAAGCAAAAAAGGAAGTATCCTTTTGAATAAAATATTTTTATTACCTACTGGAAACGAGTATTTCAAAAATTAGTTCCTTGTTAAATTTTAAAGAAAGCTGCATTGCAACAAAATTCATTTAAAGCTACTTTGGGGGCAGATCTGCCCCCTTACAATGATCTATGAAACATTTTTAATCCAAAAACCTTGTTCTCTGAAATGTGATTTAAACCTATGATAAATACTGATACTGCAATATTACTGCTGAATTCCATGCTTGCAAGAAAACTAGCCTAATGTGCTTAACCTAATTTGTTCCTCCTTAATTGGAAATCAGACTTGTGTATAAGGAGGCAGAATTGATACAGCGGGCTTCGCTGTATACCCCAAGGGACTTAATTTAGTTTTTTTCCTAGGGAATGCCTTGTAATCAGCTTATATGTACGTAAACAACCCAAATTTTAAGTGTTCTGCCCATAGTGAAAGCAGTTAACATTGGGAGTGTCTACTCATGAGCAAAGCCTACACTAAAGAGGTGGTTTAATTTCTTTAACTGCAACTTTGTGAACTGGAAGCTTGTTGGCTCTTCTGTTACCAGGGTATTACTGAACTGGATAACTTAAGTGGGATGCTTGTGCTTTCCAAGAGCAATTAACAGCTGTAAAGAAGAGAAGGTTGGTAAAATGTAGTTGAAAATAAGCTTTTGAAAGAGAAAGATGGTGACATGTTTGTTGAAAAATAATTCAGGGAAGACATGCTAAGGATAATACAAAGCAGCAACTCTCAACTGCTAAACTTGACAGTGTTTTATACTTTTCTTATGTACTTTTGTAAGGGTTCACCTTGCTGTGTGAGCACAGTGGTATTGGTCAGTGTTTCTTTTGCTATTATTTTTCATCAACATTTTGCTTTACAAAACAGCCAATTAAATTTGTTGCATTTATTAGTAAACAGTTGTATTGGCACACATTGCCAGAAAACTTGGGTATGGTTGGGACTTATACAATGAAAAGTGTCCAAAAATTCAGTGTGGTTTAGTGGCAATACCCAAATGCTGAGTGCATAATTCTTAAGCTAAACCTTGTGTCATTTTAATGAATGTTTATATTTCACAATTGCATTATATAATGCACATATGTTTTACCCTAAACTGTCCCATAAGGATACTTCAATAAGCCTAACTATTCAGGAGTATATTGCAACCTGAAGCATTGTTCATCCTCCCTTCTCCTCCATGCATTGCAGGTGGTCTTCACTGAAGTTGTAAGCGCATAGTTTTGTGCAGACTGAGCTGAGAGATTTTGCCAGAGCTTCTCCATATTCTGGTTATTGTGCACTAGTACAAAACAGAGTGTGGTGCTGCCTGAGAGGCAAGTGCCACGTCCTGCAGTCACATTCTGAATCCTTTACAAATATCTGGTTCTCAGGCAGGTTGTTTTTTATCAGATTGCAGATGACAAGAATGATACTTGTAAAACCAAAGTCTAGTCAGGCTGAATTAGGCGAGCAGCAGGGTTTGAAAATACAGAAAGAAAAGCTGTGTTAATTTCTCATGTTTACCAGGACTGGACATTTAAGTGTGCATATGACTATGGATAAATAGCTGTCCTTAATGATTGTTCTTTAAAAAGCTTGGAACCTCCCCCATGAAGTCTCCAGGTGCCAATCTCTGCTGACAGTTCAATGAACACAATATTCCCATGGCTGGCAGCATGGCAGAAGCTTCATTCCAGCTCTGCAGGGTCTCAGAACCTGCCAGGCTTGCTTTGTCTGGACTTATTTTAACCTGTCTGCAGCTTTGTTCTGGCTTGTTTGGCTGTTAAAACTTTTCTCATGTCCAGCTGGCTGTTGTCCTACTTGGTTTACCTTGTTTCTCATGCTGTTGTTTCTTGGTGTAGGCATATTTTTATAAAACTAAAGCAGATTTACTGTGTAGAGCAATGTACTTCTGATGATACTACCATGTTGCAGAGGGATACAGGCAGAGGCCTTGAAAACTGGGGCATGGAATGTGTTGTAGAGGATTGCTGACATGGGATGATTGGAGAAGGGGCACTGCTGGATGACGGAGATCCCAGGAAGAGAAACAGCTCATAAATATTATACCTCTTCTGTTGAAAGGTTTGTACTATCCTTTAATAATAGAGACTAATCATTCTTTGATCACACAGTTAAGATTTTGAGCATACCAACAATGAACCTGTCTTTCCTTACAAAGTGTGTTTCTTTCTGCCTGTAATCAGACTGGCAGGATGTTTATGTTGGACTTCTCTACCATGGCAGTGGACAACATTATCACTGCTGTCAGTACCCACACAGGTAAGGGTAGTGCCAAGATAATATGGTGTGTGCTGCAGACTGAAGAGAGCTTTACTGTAGGCAGGAGGTGTCCAGGCATGCAGGCTATGGTGGAGAGTATGGAAATATGGCTTAGGAGACAGAGCTGAGAAAACAAAAGCAATGCTTCAGTATAGGGGAGTGTTGGTTCCAGAAATATCTGAAGGGATGAGTGACCTCAGAGAGCTCTGAATCTTTCAGTGCTCCGTGTTCACAGCTGACCACGTTTCCTCTGCCTGAACTCCTGCTTCTTACAGGCTACATAAGGGTGTGTTGTCACAACAGTCACTGTGTCCAGCAACTGTGACTTCGATTTCCTTCTAGAAATACACCCAAGTTTGGCAGTCCTGGATGGCAGCATCAGGAACACGTCAGCTGCACTGTCAGCAAGCTAGCAAAGCACATCTGGGGAAGGTGCCATGTAAACTTAGCAAGTCTATTCTTATCCGATACCCTCCTGTGAAATGCTTTTCTATTATTGCTTCTCTTGCTCTTTCCCTTAATTAAAGGTTGAACATGTTTGGAGTTTATTTGAACCAGATCCAGCCCTGACTGCCTGAGAGTCTAACAAAGCACTCTTACTCCTCCTCCTCTTCCTCCTCCTCCTAGATTCCTTAAGCTCTCCAAGTTGAAGAAGACATTTAAGGGTGTAGCATCCATCAGGAGAAGCACTGTCAGTGCTGACAGGAACATCCTTGACTGCAGAGATTCTAAGTGGCACAAGTCTCAGTGAGGAAATGGAAACAATCTTTAACAAAGACTGCTTGCTAAATTCAGCTCCTAATGGTTTCTCTAGAAAAACTTCCTGTGAGCAGGTGCTGTTAGTGAGGGACAGAGCACTTCGGTGTTCTTGCAGAAGCAAGATTTCTGTATTTCATTTAATTAGTGTTGTCTTCTCTTCTCTGCCATAGGGAAGTTCATTATGTTCACCATCATTCAGCTTTTTCAATAGCGCTGTAAACTGTACACTGAAATCCCATGAATGAAACTAGAGGAATTCAGAGAGGGAAAACCAGGTCATGATAAGTATGTCCAGTTTCTACCAGCTGCAGAGACAGGTCCCTAGATGAGTTGAACACAGTGTCACCTGGAGATTCCAGCACCTAGGGTTACAGATTTCTTCTTATGGTATTTCGACCATAAGAGAGTCTGAATCATAGGATCAAACAAAGGTTTGGGTTGGAAGGGACCTTTAAAGGCCATCCAGTCCAATCCCATTGCCATCTTCAACTAGATCAGGTTACTCAGAACTCTCACCCTGAATGTTTGCAGGCATAGGGCACCTACCATCAGTCTGGACAACTTGTTCCCATGTTTCCTTCCCTGCATTGTAAGAATCCTACTTGTATCTAATCTAAATTGACCCTTCTTCAGTTTAAAACTATTACCTCTTGTACTAATGCAACAGGTCCTGCTAAAATTGTCTCCAAGCTGAAATAAACTTTAAAGCACTGTCCCTTTATAACTAATTTTCTAAAGAGGCAATTAACGAGCCAAATATCAAAGTGTTACTTAGTCCATCCAAGTTTAATTTTACCTAATTGTTTTGCAGCTCCAGTCTAGGCTGAAAGGTCGGTTTCTCGCAGTTGTAAGATTCACTGATTGCTTCAGCCAGGCTGAGTTAAGGAACTGGGCAAATGGAATTGAGGAATGACAGAGTAGGTGATCCAGTGTTATCCATTTGTAAAGAGAATGTGAAAAATTCCCACACTTTAAAGTTATGGGGAGGCAGAGCTATGCTTTGGACTGGGGGACAGCAACAGAAGCTGGTTTGCTTGTCTAGAGAACATAAGATTCTACTCATTGAGTAAGGAAAGGCAGTTGGAGCTCTGAGTAACTGATCCTTTCAATACCAAGAATAAGGGATTTTGTGGAAATTAGTTAAGCCATTTGTAAGTGGTATGGTTTCATTATTTATAAGGGTTTCGATATCACTCTCCCTCAGAAGAACTTAATAGACAGGAATGGAAATAGATTTCATCTATTTTGTATACTTCTCAAGATGTAGCTGGTCATGATGAATCTCACATCCACACAGTTATCAGTTAAGCTGACAAGAGGAACAAAGCAATCAATGTCAGCTGTGCATTCAGCCTGCTGTGAGCTGTAATTTATTCTTACGGCTTCAAACTGCACAGGGAAGCAAGGAGAGATTGTATGTTTTTTGCAGCAGCAAGGTAATAGTACAGAACCTCAAAGGCTAGCTACCACTGAAAGTTATGTTTACTGATTTATCCATTTCTCTAAATGAAGGAAGAAGAAAGTTTCATCAAATATTTCTTTTCAATATGGAAACTCCTTATTTGCCTTATACTCTGCTGGACTTAGAGCAGCAACCACTGACAGATCCAAATTTGGCTGCTGCTCATAAGGAAGAGGCACTAATGGCTTTTTTCCACCATCTAGATATCCTAACCCTCCCCATGGGGGCACATTCAGTACTGCCTGTTGCAGTTAATGTAAAGTTATAATGGAGCAGGAAGGGCACGTGGTTCAAAGAACGGGAAAAAAAAAAAACCCCAGTGCAGTTATCTGCCAGTCACATCACTGCAAGATATCCTTAAGCAGTAACTTTAGCTACAGATGTGGAGATTAATTTACTAACTGTGAGTCTCCCCAGTTAGGTAAAAATAAAGAGAACAACAACAATGTAGCCATTGTTCACAGGTTCAGAGAATAGTTTGTGTTGAAAGAGACCCTAAAGCTCCTCTAGTTCCTACCTCCCTGCCATGGGTAGGGTCATCTTCCACCAGACCAGGTTGCTTAAAGCTCCATCCAGCCTGGCCTTGAACATTTCCAGGGACAGTGCATCCATAGCTTCTTTGGTAAATCTGTGCCAGTGCCTTACCCCCCTCACAAGTAAAGAATTTCTTCTACTCTAAACCCACCCTCTTTCATTTCAAAGCCGTGCTTCCTTGTCCTATCACTACATGCCCCTGTAAACAGTCCCTCTCCAGCCTTTTTGAAGCCCCTGGAAGCTGTAAATAAGGTCTTCCCGGAGCCTTCCCTTTCCTAGGCTGAACAATCTCAGCTGTCTCAGTCTTATCCTCATGGGAGAGATACTGCAGTACTCTGATCATTTTTGTGGCCTCTGGACTTGCTCATAACATCCCAGTTATGGTGGGGCCTCAGAGCTGGAAGCAGCACTCCAGGTGGAGCCTCACCAGAGCAGAGGGAGAGAATGACCTGTTCTGTGCCCCAGCATCAACTACTCCTGTCTCTCAGGTGTGGCCTAGCAAGGTCACTTTTGCACTCCATTTCCCAGCAGAAGTAAAGCATGGACTGTGGAAGTGTAATTTCCTCCTCACATGCCTAAGGCTTGATTTGCAAAAAGTAATTGAACAGTAAATTTTGAGAACAATATCCACAAGCACACAATCCTTCATCTTTCAGGGAGGCTTATTGGAAGTGATGCTAGTGAAAGCCTCTGTTCTTCATGGCATATATTCCCCAAAACAACTTCCCACAGGAAGTTCTTTCTGATCCCCTTGTTTGAATGCAAGGCATCTGAGAGGAGAACAACTCCTTTGTCCTCATTCTCTAATTCTATCCTTTTTAGTACCACATCTGTTCTACTCCCCATTAAAAAAAAAAAAAAATTATCCCCACAACCTGGTGCAATTTATGGTTTGTGAGAAAAATGGTAGTATATTTTGCATAAGAGAAGAAATTTGTTGGTGTCAGTTCCCACAAGCTGAAACGGGATTTGGTAAAATTCTACCAATTTTATTTAGTTTTAAAGCATGTAGATAAGAGTTAAATCTAAAGGGCAAATTAAGCAAGATTTTTTTTCTTTTTATACAAATTAAACAGTTTTGTACAACTGGCCTTCTCATGCATTTCAGTTCCTCTTTGAATGTAAAATCAGCTCCTGGTGGAAAACTTAATTCTCTCTTCAAGTTAGAACAGAAGAATCTCAATCCCCAGGCTAATAGTAACACTGTCCTCCAGCTCCTTCAGATGGAAAAAATATCAAAGAGATTGCCCAGGAAAAAATAGGAACAAAAGCTGCTATGGGTTTGGAACTAGAGAAAGTGCCAAAACAAGCAGAGAGGTCAGCTTTTGGTTACCCCCCAAAATCCTTATTTTCCAAAGTGCAAATAAAGGTGGGAGATTCCTAGTGACTTTTAGAGGAATAGATGTGCACTCCACTGAGAACATGCTTTTGGATTTCTGCGTATAAGCAGTGATTTTCCCTGACTATCAAGAATGGCCAGCAGTGCTTTGGCAATCAGTAGGAGTCACTTTTTTTTTTTTTTTTTTAAGGAGAAAAAAGCAAATCAGTGTAAAGAGCATTCGCCAGTCCTGCAGAATAGATTCTGAAATGCAGAGATGCCTTTGGTGTCTTCTATTATAAAAGTAATTATCAGAACAAGAAAAATGGACAAGCTGAGTATTACATTTTTTCTGTCAAAATGCATGCTGTTGATCACTGCTGTGGACAAAATTTGCAAGTAGCATGGCAAATAATTATTTTTTGTAACTGTACACCCAAAACATTGGGTCCTCAAAGTTGGCAGATCTCTCAGAAAATTCTAATAGGAAACTGATTGTTCCTGATTCCCCCCTCTTCCCACTTCTCCCCACAACCAAATTTGCTTCCATCCAGGGCTGTTCACGAAGCTACAGTTCTGTCAGTACCAGAGATGCAGCAATTCCTAGCTCAGGAGTTCTCTGACACACAGAGCTCTGCTTACCTACCCTGTGGTTTGGGAGGCTGCAGCCTCAGGCAGGGACACAGGGCTTCTGCAGCAGCCTGACAACTCTGCGTGCCAGACTCTGCTGTGTGAGTTCTCAAAGCCCTCACCTTATGCCACTTCCTTCAGTGTTCCTGCTGCTGCCTGCACAGTGAAGGCTGCAATGGAAATCTGCCTCTTCACTTCTTCCCAGGCTTCAGGTTGATCAGCTTTGCTCTCGATATCAAACATGGCATCATAGATTCCTGGGAAGGATTCTCCTGCATATTTGTTGTGGCTGCTTGGAGCAAAGATGACATGTCTGTGGGAAAAGAAGAAAAAATAAAAGAAACTATTAATTGGGTGTATTTTCATTGTTTGTGTACTATATAAAGCAGCTATGAATCCCAAGAAGGTCAGAACTACTAAATACACAGGAAATTGGACTTTGAAAGGACAGGAACAGTCCCAAGAGCAAAATCTATTGGAAAAGGCACAGATTTAGATCAGGTGGCCTTCTGCTTCTGAAGAGATGACGCATTTGTCTAATTAGGAACAAGACCATGTTACACTTTTTGAAAATAGGCGCTCAACAAACCTGTCAAAGTAATTTGGCAATCTGGAACAGGGAATAAAACTAGTTAGAGGTGTGTCATGAGAAATAGAATAGAAACTTCAAAAACAACTAAGTTTGCATGATGGTCAGCAGATTGCTTACCTGGGAAAGGAATTTAAAAGGAGAGGGAAAAATCTGCGGATAAATTCTTACAAAAAGCATGAATTCTTCAGAAAAGAAGTGATCATATTGGATCAGAACTGCACAAAATATCAATCTTATGTTTTGATATAGTTTTTTCCCCCAAAATTATGAATAGCTGCAGATCTGCTCTTAAATTGATTTTAACTATGAAGTATCAAAGCACATTTACGCCATGTGAAAGAGTCCTGCCAGATGAAAAGAAACATTAAAATTACATTAATAAATACAAGCAAGTAAGAATTAATAGTAAAAAATCCAGACAACTCCAAATGATACCAAACACCCAACAAGAAAATTTCTAGAAAGAAATTACTTTGTTCTTTTTAAAGTGTGAATGACAGTTTATCCTAGGAGGATGGAAGTGTGATTCTCAGTTCTACCTGCCTGAAAGATTTCTGGCATGGTGTGAAAGCCATCCATCAGTGAGTCAGATATATCCAGTTGTTAGGAAAAGGGGGATACTGAGAGCAAAGTGAGGTACTCACACTCCTGACACTGAAAGCTGGCTTCTTGTCAGGTATTCCTAATAAAAGCACTGGGTTTCTAGACAGGATATAGTAGATAGTGGTTTAAGCTTTTTGGAGCACATGTGGGAGCAGCCAAAACTGGACAGATGGGACTCTAGCACAGTCACAGGCCTCTATCCTGTGCTGGAAAGTCTCTCCCTCTCCAAACTGTCTCCAAGCTCTCCGTTCTCGGCTTCTCTCTTCAACTGACCCTCACTACCCATCTGTTCTTCTTGTCTCCCTTTTACTCTACCCTCTTTTCACCTTTCTTTTCAATATAGTTCATTCATTCTCCACTCAATCCTCACTTTGCAGACCATCACAAGAGCAAGTTGTAACAGCAGTAGTACTGCACATCTACAAGTAAAAAACTATAATGGTGTGGTTTAACCACAGCTGATAAAAAGAGAGCCAAGAGAGAGGAATTTGGCTCCGCAAGACTGGTGTAGCCAAGGAGTTCTCTGTAGGGTTTATAAATAAAGTCCACTACTCACTGGATTGTACTTAAAGCAATATATTGAGCTGTAATTTGTGTGAGACCTATACAGCAATGCAACTGATGAGTCAGCTGCAAAAATAGAGCACCTTAGACAGCAGGCCAAGAAACTTTTAACCTCACCTGTAAAACTTCCTTCCCGGCAAGCCCAGAGGATCAGTGAAAGCTCTTTCTAGCAACATCAGCTGATCATTCATGATCCGCACTGCAAGCGAACTGCAGGAGAGGGAGACAGAGAAATGTCACACAGTGGGGAAACAGGACTTCCCAGTCTCATTTAAAACATTTTTCTTCTCTCCTTTTTTTCTTTTTTTTGGACAGAAAAAAAAGACAATTTTGGTCTACAGTTCACCAAAAAGGATGAGGTTTTGCAAATGGAGATGCTGAATCCATGTTATATTAATGAATCGGTATTTCTATGTTAGAAAACATTTCACACTATGCAAAATAAAATAGGGAACTTTCTGAGAGTGTCAGATACTTGCTTACAATATTAAATGGTGCTGGAAAGATGCCACTTTAAAGAGGGAAGACTGAAATTTTCATAGATGAAGACAGCTAAATGTTGGTATCCACACATAAGCCAGATGTCCATAGTCCTGTTCTAATCTATACAGTGACATAGTAAGGATGGGATTGAGCTGCCTAAACACAACTGGTACCACATGTGACCTGCAGTCACTGCAATCAGAGGGCACAGAAGTCCTGCAGGGACCTTAGGATTTCAAGCATCATATGGGTATCTCAGATACTCTGAAGTACCATCCTCTGTCTTTGAAGTATGCTGGAAGTACACATTTTGGCGTCACCTACAACACTCAAGTGTAGATGTCTAAATAGAGATCTCAGTCCAACTCTAACTTTCATTGACAACTGCCCTTCCATGTATTACAGTAATTTTAATGACAACCTGATACTAGTAATAAGCTCTACAGCTCATACTATCAATCACAGGAAACATTCTTCTGTCATTCTTGTATCTGGTAATTCATCCTAAAAGATACTGTCTGTCTCAGGGTTCAGAGCTCTGTTCTACACTAGTCAGAGAGAATGCTTGTGTAGTAGAAGAAATAAAAAAACTGTCACTCTGGGTACCTAAGGCAAACCAGGACATAAATGTATACATATATATAACTTTTTTTTTCCTGACTTACTCTTTCTTGTCAACTTGTTCAAGTCTCCTATGAAATTCAGCAGCAGCCTTTGAGAAGTTCACCACAGCAGAAAAAAGAGGATCTAGGAATGGAAGGAAGACATGAACAACTTCATAGTATTCACTAAGCCAAATACACCTGTCAGTTGCCCAGTGGGAGAACTACATTTGTCCTGCTGATATAATAGCATTAATTTTGTTGTCTTCACATAATTGATTGGTTTCCCTAGTGCAGACTTCAAAGAGCTGCACTACTAGCAAATACTTTTTGCAATGAGACCAACAGTAAAGCAGAGTGCTTGGTAAAGCTTTCACAACCATACATCTTCCCTCTGCCTTGCGAGCAAAACACTGGCTGTGGTTGCAAAGAGAGAGCTCTGCAGTTTCCTGTTTAACAAATGCACTGCGGTGCTCAGGTATAAAAATCCTGACTTCCATCAGCAATACCAGCTGGTCCAGAAGGCTGTGCAAGAACAGCAGGGTTTGCTCTCGGAGAAAGATTCACAGCACAACAGGAGAGTGTGAAACGTGCATTGAGCAGTGTTAGGTGAGGCACAAAAGGCTCAGCTGTGGCACACAGGGACAGCCAGAGCGGATTAAAGTAGCCAAGTCCTGTGCTTGCTGCGTGTGGAACTGCAGCGCAGGAGGTGTCCCTGCCACGTCCCTCTGTGCTGTCCCACAGCACTGCCACTCAGACCAGGGTTTGCCTGACTCTGCAGGCAGGTGGGCAGGAATGGCTGCTGCTTTTTCCTGCCCTGTCCCAGCCCAGTACATCTGAGACATGTGGAATAACTTAGAGAAGCAGCAGCCCTTCCTTTCAATGGCAGTAGCAGCTGGGATGATTTTCTTGCGGAAGGCTCTATTTAATACAGACCTGGGAAAAGTATTGATTTATGCAAGTAATTTTTGTAAAGTAAATCACAGGTGGATGTTACAAGGCTGACTTCTGGCCCCACCAAAACTCAACTCAATTAGAAAGAAAGACAGATTAAAACTTGGAAATTTTGCCCACAAGTTTCAGAAAACTTTGGCTAAACCAGAGTATCCTCTCTTCAATTGTGCAGGAGGATGGGATATACAATTAGACCATCCCCTAAATCCAATCCTTCGTTTGCAACTATTATCCCTTCACTGTTCATAAAATTATCATCCAATTTCACATGACAGGTTTCTGTTCCCAGGACTCCTATTGAAAGCTGTTCCTCAGGCTCGTTTCCTCTTCTATTTCTATTCTAGCAAACCTATTTATTCTTCACAAGCCTACACTTGCTTCTTTTTTGTCTTATTGCTGTTGCTTAGTTGGTGCAAATGGAGGCTCAGATTTTATGTATGCAAGCTGTTTACAGGCTGCAGCTCAGAGGGACACGTCACCTTGTGAGGGTGAGAATTCAGACTTGTCCACAGCCCTGTGGCAAGAGCTCTGAGTTTGCCAGGGGGCAGAGTTCTGCCCTGCTGACATCATGGCCATATCACAGCAACAGATTATATTTCAGAAGCAATAGGAGGGGATTTAAGAGAGAAAAAAAAAAAATAATCATCTGAAAAATATGTAAGAAACTTCGTGTTCACTAGCTATTCAGTGTTGTCAATGTTGGTTATTTTAGAAAACATCACATTTCTTTTTTCCCCACTTGAAAACATTATTTCCTGATAGCACATGACTAGAATCACATATTCACAAATGTGAATCCAAATACAAATAAGAACTTTTATCTATTATTTTAAAGGGCAATTATATGATTTAGTCAGGCTTAATCAACAATTTTCTGACAATCAGTGTTGTCAATAAGCAATTATATGAAAAATGCCGAATGGAATAAACTTTAATTTTCACAGTATTGTAAAACCTACCTATGTTATTTGATGTACTCTGGAGCAATAGAATAAATAAAAAATTAGAAATTATAGCTTCATTCAAGAAATAATTTAAAATTCATCAGGCATCAGAGAAGAGCCATGAAAATAATTATGAGACTGAAAAACCTGCCTTGTAAAAAATAGTCAAAATGACACATTTATAAAGTTATTAAGAAGAGGTTTCAGTGTTATTTGGATAGGAAAAAAAAGCTAAAAACAGAAGATTGCTTCTAGATTCTAGGAATGAGAATATGTGCATTGGTCAGGAGGCAGTTTGTGCAGCTTTTAATCTGAAAATAGACAGAAACTCAACCAATGAAAATAAATTATCTCACAGAGATTTTGACAGATGTTCTACCACTGCAAAAAAAAAAAAATAGATTTGATCTTACAAGACATGCTGCAGTGAACACTAGAACATATTGAAATAACTCTTGGTGTTCTACAGAATCTCAGACCAGACAATCCATCACACAAGGCTTCCTCTGTCTCAAGAGGCCTTTTAACAAAAAAGAATGTATTTTCAAAATAGTAAACAATTTTTCACCTAAACCATTACATGGCATTCCAAATGTAATTTTTAATTTCCCCCAAATTTGGGTTCAATTTGAGTTACTTACAATGTTTCACATACCCCAAACGAGGACTGCATCTCCAAAGGGTGGTTTATATCTCTAAATCATGGGTTCATCAGATAGCGAGTGACTTAGGACTGAAAAATGTCCCTGGTGCAGAAACACAAGGAGTGGGCAAGGCAAGAAGGAAAAAAGATGAAGAAAAAGGGGACACAGAAAATGACCATGGAAGTTATCCCAGCCTGGGGTCCAGAGCATTCTGCTGCTTTAGACCTGTTTTATGGGCTCCAGAGCAAACGTGTTCAGGTGCTCAGCAAATGGATGTATTCATACAGGAGAGCTAGGAAAGTGCTCCTGTGGCTTGAAAATAGCAATCAGGCACTGAGGGAGATGGGGAAGCCCCCCAGGGTCAGATGAAGTTTTGGATGAAGAGGAATGGACACCTGTGGCCCTCAATTTCCAAGCAGTTGCCATAAACACTTGACTTGTCTTCTTTTTTAAGCAAGGAAGTGAGAAGCAGGCTGAGATACCTCTTTGTCCTACATTTGAGGTCCTTGACTGCCCATGAGCACTGTAATAATGCCTGTAATTAATAATATGCATGAAAATTGTGATAACCCTCTTGTCAAGACAATAATGCATTAAACCTTTGTTGTGTTAAAAAAAAAAAAAAAAATAGAGGCTCTTTACTGTGATGGCAAAATTCAAAGTGGAAAGAATTAATTTGCAGAGCTATGAGAGATGCAACATGTCCCTGCACAATTCTAATTAATGCACCTAAGAAACAGTCCTGTGGCTGTTACTCACCAAATGATACTTTGTAAAGTTTCAGCTGTTCTTCATGCTTCTTGGCCAATTTATAAATTCTGTTGCTGTATCCTTTTAAGGCTTCTCCGTAGTCTCTACAGTCGAATGGAATGACCTGGGAATCTGCCAGTTCATAAACCAGTTTGCCTCGTAACTGGGCAATTGTTAGCTGTTTCTTGAAGGTGGGGTCGTAAAATTTTTCCACTAGCTCAAATGTCTCATACACAGTGTGATAAACAGGATAATTGCTGAATTTGTCTGCTTTCTGGAAAAGAGCAAGGAAATCTGTCAATGCCCTGTATTCTGACTGCAGTTAGAAGATGTATTGATCACTTCATGACTCTGATGTTTTGTATGGTTTCCAAATCAAAAAGGCTATTTGCTACAAAACACAATTTACTATCCTTCATTTTTGTGTGTTCCCATTGAAAAATCAAAGCAATCTGAACCTGTGGACTGTTGCACAGGATTAAGTGAGCAGGCTTCCTTCTCTCTACCCACACAGACCTGCCTCCAGTTCCATTGCACAGAGGTTGCCTTCTCCAAGAGTGAAAACAGTTTGGAGTTTGGATAACAGAAGTCCTTGACCACAGTCCCTTTTTACCTTGTGCAGCTGTTTCTGAACACAACTATGGAAGATCTGTATATTAAGGGGACTATTAATAGCATGGTGGAACAAACTATCCACCTTCAATCAGGCTCTATAAATACCTCTCCATGAACTTGACGTCCTATAGAATACACACATCACTGTAACATGTTTCATTCTCCAAACATTTAGGTTTCTTGCTAAATTAAGAAATGTCACTGATATACAAACCAGTCAAAGATGCTTTGAAGCTTTTTTATTAATTATGAATAAATGCTTTTAACAGGATGACTGCTCAGCACTATCAAACTTCTTCAAGCAATCTGTCAGACTTACCCTATTCTTGGTGTAACGAGCTCTGCCTGATGCAATTCCCAGTCGCTGGAAGTAAGCTTCAAAATCACTGCCTGACCCCAGTTTATTTATTCTGCATGTAGAAAAGACAGCATCTTACTGAGAGCACTTACTGAACCATTATGGTAGTAATTTACACAAAATGCAGATTTTTCAGCGAAATTGAGGTCAGTTCTTCTGAAGGGCACATCAGGGACACTAGTAAGATCAATGACTAGATGAGTGGTAAGCTTAATTACTTAACTGATTTTATTCTAACACTCTGATTCAGTATCCAACATCGCTAGGAAGACCTTTTAATTGTAGCAATCGTAGTTACAGCAGCGATGGCATTAAAAAACCAAACAAACACTTTATGCACAGGAGCCATAAAACTGCATCAGGCGTGCCTCTGCCATCTTAAAACATCAATCATCTCTTTCCAGACTAATACGAATGGGGCAGCAGTATGTGTAAAGACAGATGTGTTTATGCGCTCGGCACATTCCGCAGCAGGATTTATCCCAGAGCGATAAACAATCCCCGCTGGAAAGGCACGGGCGGCGCTCGGCACCTGCGGGTCACCGCTGCCATCTGATGGGGAGCTGCGGAGTGGCAGGGCCGGGAAACGCCAGGACACAGACCCAGCACTCGGGGTATTTTCAAATATTTACGTTTGAAGCTAAACTTTAGGTTTATATGTCTGGCCTGGTGAGTAATTAGTGTTTCTCAGCTCAAAAAGAAAAAAAAAAAAAAGTTTCTTCTGTTCCAGCTGAAGTTAGTGTACATTTCTGCAAGGAGCCATGTGCATCGACCAAGAAAGATCAGATCTGGCAGCTTTTTCAAAACGAAGAAATCTCAGTGAGTATAATGAATCCAGAAACTCATCTTAGAAGGGCCAGAAACAGACAGAAAATTTTTGTGAAATCACAAAAAGGGGCAGTTCTGTTTACCTTATGTCAGTAATGCCACACTGTGAATAAGATTTAGCCTTTCTGAGTCACAGGTGGAGTGTTTTGGAGTTGTAATACCTTCAAATATGATGTCGTAATACACACATATATAGATTTGTAAGGTAACACATTTACATCCATTGTATAAACAAGGAATAATTATCTCAAGTTTTTTAATTACTGTTTTTTAATTACTGCTCTAGGCAGCTTCTTTCAACTGTTTGCTTATCCTGACAATCTTGATTTTATCTCCTCTAGTAGGTGACTAAATTATGTTTTGAACTTTTTCCCCCACCCTGCTTTTTTTGAATGCTTTTCAAATTGATTTTCTACTAATAAAAAGGTCTTTAGAAAGTGTAAGGTTTCACTTCACCACAGGAATAATGTCACCATCATTAAATAAAAATAATAAAATTTTATTTTTATTTTACTATAAAAGGTATCGCCAGAGAGTCACCTTGTGCTAAAAGGCTTTGTATTGCTGCCATAAATAGCATATCTCAAAAAGTTCTGGTGAGTAGCCATGCCATGATATGATTAAAATATTGGGGTAAAAAAGCCCCAAACATATTAACAACTTACCTGGGATAAGTATTATTTTCAGATGCGGGATCTTTGTCAAGCCAGCTTTCATAAAGAGATTTATTTTCATAACCCTCATCAGGGCTTAAAATCTGGAGAGGGAAATATTACAATCTCATTGGCAATACCTCTAACTTGAGTCATTATCACTTTGCAGCTCCCTGCATCCTTCTTAACCAGCAGTGTTACCAGCTGCAGGGAAGTGAATATTGACATTTGTTACACACATTTATGCATTCTCAAACTGGGAAAGCATCTCACAGCACTTGAAACCAACAGTAGGAAAGAACAGGTTAAAAAGCTAAAGGATGATACCGGGAGCTCATCTACTTGAGGGGGAATGTGCATGTACACACACAACAGCATATATAATAACCAGAAACTAGAGCATGTTTTCCTTTCAGCAGGCATGACAGGGGAGATGACAACCACAAGCCTGTTTGCCCTGAGGTTTGCCCTGCACAGCAACAATATTCTCTCAACGAGGCTGAACCTAAAATTTGACTGCTTGTTCTGTAGGAAAGGTACAAAAGAATTGTGCTGGAAGGAAGGGTCCAAACCAGTCATATTATAGCAGTTCCAAGGAGACTCAACCAAGCCTGGAGAATCATTGTGCAAGAGACTGTATGTACAAATGTAGGTCTTACCCTTGCCTCAAATAAACCCCCTAAAGCTCTGTAGCCAGGATGGAAAAAGTAAGTATTAGTGTTGTCATCATACTGCCAGCAAAACTATGAAAGAGTATAAAGTAAGTTGACCAAAGACCTTAGAAAATCTGTGACAGAGGAGAGATAAATCAAGACTCTAGTCCTGGTCTCCACCTAAACAACCTCCACTCCATTTAAACTTTAATAGACACAGTACTTTAAATATAAGATTAGTTATGATGTGCAGAGGATTGGAAATTCTTGTTCCCCAAAATATGAAGCATAAACGTTCACGGACATTTACACAGTCCCACCATATTGTTGAGACTTAAATTCGACCTTGAAAAACATACAGAATTGAAATTCCAAGGAGTTCTGACCTCTGAGGTTGTGTCAGCAGCTAGCAGGAAAATAACAACTTTGTGAAATAACTGCTGGGCTGCTGTCACTTTCAGGATGCTCTGGTCAAGTCCTAGGGCTAAAGTGGAAACTGCATGTTAATAAGAGCAAGCTGAACTCTGACATAAGGGAGCAAAAACAACCTATGCTCTGGCAAAGATGTTATTCTAACAGCTCTTGTCATGTAAAAAACATTGGTCAGCTTTTTCATACAACACTGAGAGCAGAGTAAAACATAATATTTGCCTTCACTTAGCTTCAAATCTAAGATCAGCATAAGCTTCGTGCTAACTCAAGAGAAGATGAAGAGTTCTCTAAGTATAACTGCAAAAGAAGCAGTGATAATCAGAGGGGAATTGGAGCTTAACTACTGCAGACACTATTTGGTGGTGACCAAATGTCTAAACCCTGGCAGTAAAGCAGGGCCAAAAAGCCAGTCAACAGCTAAGTGTCCCATCTGTAAGCTGGACCACACTTAAATGCAGAACTACCTGAAAGAAAACACTTCATGTGTACACTACACTTCTTTCTGGTGAGAGCTGGCTCACTAAAAGACAAGGAGAGCAAAGATTTTTGGATGTTGGATAACTGGATGTTGGACACCTTAATATGAAAAGAAGTAATTTTCCTTTGGACATGCATAATCAGGGGTCAGGCTGCCCGGTTTTCTATTGTTTACATCATGCTTCTACTGTTAAAAGCTAAAATAACAGCAAATATGACATTTATTTATTCAAGTCAGTCTCAAGTACTTTGCATGATACTTTAATGGAAGTTTTCTACTCAAACCAGCAATAGCTGAATAGTTGACTTAAGATCAAGAGCGAAGTACTATTTTTAGCCCAGAGCACTTTTTTGTAACTTTGTTTATCTTTTGCAGTAAAATGTCTTCCTGAGTTAGTGGCTTACTACAGACAGAAAGTAAATTATTTTATCAAGGGCCCTGCAGCACTAAGGACACAAAAATTTTTATACACAAAAGAGAATGCTCTTCAGTGTGCCAAATGTCAGAGCTAATATTTGAACAGCACAGTTTCTTCCCTCTGCAAGGATGAAAGATTAGGATAGAAAGAACTGATAGGAAAATAAAATGTAGAAAAGAAAATAAAATCATGGGAATAGCATAGATAAACCTCCCCAAATCTACACCATGGCATTTCAGTGTTTGAAAATAACTTGGGATGAATGCACCCAGCAGGGTGGGAGATTGGTACCTGGAGTCATCCTACCAAGTGCCATTACTGAGCACATTACGCTGGGCCGAGTGACCTGAGTTCCCTTAAGATCAGGGGGAGGAAATCATTTGAGTTCGGTACATACAAAGGTAGACAATCACATTTGGTCAAATGAATCTCATCCTAAAGGCACCTATTTTTACCCAAAGTCTTTACAGGGAGCCCATGTTGCTTAAGTCAGACAGAGCTGTCTTCTGTTAATTGAGACAAATCCTCATCTGAGGATGGTGGCAATGGCTCATGCCTGGTGCCTAATCTGGTTAACTCCTCATATGGCAAATAAAGTTCCACGCTTCAATGGATCACAACCTTTCAGCCTTATGATAATGTATCCTGAGAGGTGAAAGTAAAGGAGTCATGGTTAGACCACTTGAAATAATGCAAATCCATACATCAGACCTGTTAAAAAACCTTCTTCATCCTTCAATATTTATCACATACTTCAGGGGCTCAGTGAGATATGGAGGAGATTCAGGTGAACAAAGAGAGAGAAAATGGTAGCTAGCCAATGTCAAAAATATTTTTCTTCAATGTTTATAACTTTAGAGAATTGATCTTGCTCAAGCATTTTACCATCTTGCTTTTATCATTATTATCTTTACTGTATATTGCAAATCAGATTCTACTTATGTCAGTGACACATTTCAATCCTTTTAAGAATACTAAGGAGCTGTGAGCATGGACTGTGTACTGCTGATGAGATGTTTCACTACTGATTTTGGTGGGATCAAGATTCTTCCAGTACAGCAATGAAATAGATTTGACATTATTCAATAGTCCAAGTTTATCAAATAAACTTGGAGTCTTACTTATTCTTAGAAAGGCAGAAAAATAGATTGTTTCTGTACCTCTTTTGTCAGATTATACACCAGTTTGTAGAGGAGAGGGGTACAGTCAACTCTTAATGTGTAGTTACCTGAAAATAAAACAAAGACATGGAAATTTTCCCTTCATGTACTAGTGGCATTATCTTCTTAATGGATTAAACCCTGCAGTCTTTTCTTGAATAAACTTTTTGACTAAGTCAAGAATTTGAATCTTGCCTCAGAATATATATAGAAATAGACTGCATGATCTCACTTTGTAAGCTACTGCCACTACAAGACAATAATGTACTGGTTACAGTACCTCCACAGTAATATAGTTAAGCCTTCCCATAGCTCTAAAGTATGCCTAGTTATCCCTCATTAGCTACAAGCCCTTGTCACTCACACACTTCCCAAAGCTCTTGTTGAACAGAAGGCAAAAAGTAAGATGATGGAAAAAATGCCAGATAATGTTAATGATGTTTCCAAGAAGAGTTTGTATGTGAAAACTGGAAATTAAAGCCACTAAAGTCCTCAAAACAATAACTTGCTTTGCTTCTTTTCATTACTATAAGACAAAAAAATAGAAATAATTTGCTGTCCAAAAAGTGGTATAAGCAGTGTTGTGGAGAATGATAAACAAAATAATTTTCAGAGTACATGGATGCTATGAGTCTACAGGGGATTTTACTGCTCAGGTGAGGATGTCCAAGACACTTAAACCAGTGCACTGAACACAGTGTTCTTTTCCTTATTACGCGCTTCTTTTCCAGTTGTTTTGCTTTCACATTTTCTTTAATGCATAAAGCAAGAGACATGTTTGAACAATCAAGATTTAGAAGAAAATTGTTAAGGCAGCAGCGTGTTGGCTGCAAACCAACTAAAAAATATGCCTTCCAATCCATGGTGAGAACATGAAGCACTTGTAAAGCTATTATTTCATTTGTGAGATTTTCTAGGCGTGAAATTCTGCTCTACTTTTTACACAGCATGTAGGCAGCATAAATGAAGGAACAGCTCTAACCCTCTTTATTCCCCAGCTCCAACTGAGCATTTAGAAACTGGGTTTGGCTGTTCTTTCTTTCCAACCCTTTTGTGACAGACAAAATTTTTAGCTGACAGGCATAAAAAGAGTTGCTAAATATGTCTGTAGATATCAATTTTATTCACACACATGAAGCCCAAATAAGTTGGATTTGACATGGGAAGAGTAACGCCCTGAATAACTGAGGTTATGATGCAGAGCAGCTTCACAGGACTCTTCTGACTATTATTTCAGCACAGAAAATAGTAAAAAAGGTCTATCTGTAATAAATTTCAGAAGGATTTTATGACATAGGTCATAGTGTTGGGCCCTCTCAAAAAAAAAGGCCAGTTTCTAAGCACCATTCCTGAATAATGTATTCTTCTTATAATCTGAAGGACACAGTTAATTGGATAATGGTGGATAAGGTTTTTTTGTGAAACACTTTTCAATGCCTTTTTTTTTTTTTTTTAAGTTCTGCTGTAATAAAGATAAAATCCCCCCTCTCCTGGCAAACAACAAAGGTGAGCACACTGGCTCAAAGCACCAAGGCATCTCCCACCCCCACAAAGTGTAAGCCTCGGGTCTTACAGTCATAATAATTTATTGTCTCAAAATATTATAATTCCACAGGGAAAGGAGCTGGAGTTGTGACCAGCACAAGCAGCAGACTGTCATATATTCAAACTACAATTATAAATTAAAGCTAATGCAGTTAAGTTTAACATACAGAACTCTCAGCTCATTAGCACAGAATAATAAACTCTTCCACAGGAGACATTCTGGACTCAGACACGTGGACTGCAGCTCATGGATGGCACTATTTGCAACATGAAAATTTAAATTGTTCTCTCTCTCTGCTTAATTCTGTATTTGCTACACTTACTCTGTACACCACAATACCTATCTCATGCAGTAAATAATTCATGAAGGACAAAAAAAATTACACTTGTAAAGTCAGGTAAGGTTTGAAAGAAAAGACTCACCTTCTATAGAAGAATCTGTGTTGATGTAAGCAACTGCCCGTTCCTGAAGGACTTTGGCATTTTCCTAGGGTTGTAAATGTGTAATTCTTACTTCAAATTAGTGGCATTTAGTCAAGAGCATGTCAAGTGCACTGTTTTTTACAGCATTACCTTTAAGATCTCAGCCAGGATAATTACTACTGTGTACCTTACTAATTACATTGTTTGAGGATGGGGAAATGATCTGGGGATGTGACATTCACTGCTCCTTTCTGGGACTTAATTTGTTGTGGAAAACATCCACAAAATGTAGCTGCTGCCTGCTGCATCACACAGGAGCAAGATGGAGCAGGAAAATTATTGAATAGAATTGTAACACAGAAAAATAATGTTACTACATGCATTTTAGCTCTCACTTCAGGACTTTCCTGAACATGCAGCATGGGATGGTGAGGTCAGCCAGAATTCCTCCATGCTTTTAATCTCTGGTTTTTCATGTGTGCTCCCAGCCCTGAACTCAGTTTTAACACTGATAAACCAAGCACTTCTGTCATATCTACCATTTCAAAAAAGGATAAGACAAAACAATGAAATTCTCTACTAAAATGCAGTTGACTGACTATTCTGAGTCCACTAAGCATTGCTTTTATGCTAAATATATACAGACATCTTGTTTACTTTTTTTGCAAACTGGTAATTATGTTTGAAATTGATATTTTAATCAGTAAGTGGTATTTAACAAGATTTTGGCTTTGTGACAGATATTTTAATTAGGTTAGCAATCGTTACTTGATTCATTCAATTTATAACCCAACTAATAATTTGTAAGTCATGTGAACTAAAAATTTAATTGGTAATTGCTAACTACATAGTGAAATTAATATCTTAAGAAAAAAAAAAAACCAAACATGAGAGGAAATCCTGCAAAATAATATGATGGGATGAGCAAGACTGTACTTGCATATATGGGGCCTTGCATATATGCAAAATCATATTTGCAGCATAAAGAAATTCCTTTGTTTATGAGCAATGGAGATCATCTGTATAGCAAGAGGATGTTGCCACAGTTGAATTCATTCTGTTACACAGAAGATGGTGAATACCATGGGTTAATTTTCCTCGAGATTTAACACATGACAGATCTGGCAGCTGCAGAGAAGAGGAATGTAAGCTGTGAGGAATGTCTCTAGAGAAACTGAATCTAATTTAGGTCTAAAAGAGTAGTAATGCACACCACCAAGATGAAGCAAGGAAAAAATAATATTAAAACACGTGTTCAAATATGAACTGGGCTTACAGTTTTCTAACCTCATGCAGCTGCCATTTCATGAAATAATGAAGGATAGATTACTAGATACCAAATTAACAAAACCCATTACAGAACAGCAGTAGCAATGTTTCACAAATAGAACATAAGAAAGCTCCCTAATTTATTAATGACTTGCTCAAGAGAAATCGATCTTTTAAGTATCATTGTTTCATATTCCTCATAATTAAAACAATTGTGTGGGTGTTTTTCTTGACAGCACCTATATGTGTGCAGAGATATATGGATAAGGAAATCACAAATAAAGATTTACATACAGCACACTGCTGCCACCAGCAGATTTCAGGTGGGATGAAATTTTACTGCCAACCATTTAAAATTTCTCAGTAAATAATTTAAAATTATTTAAATTATTTTTTCTTCATTTAATGTTTCATAAACCAGCAGTAAGATGAAGACATTCTGTTACAGCTGGAAGCCAAACAGTTTATGGGTGGAAAAAAAATAGTGCAAATCTAAAGGAAATCTCAGCTTTGTCAACAGATGAATGATGGAATCCCTTTGGTGTTTGGGATCATTTTTCTGGGTTTGTTACTTCCTCTGACATGTGCCATTTTGCTATGTAATTTTGTGATTTGCTGAAATACGTGCCAATAAACTAAACTAGAAAGACTTTTTTATTATTATTTCATAGATCCTGAAAGCTCTATCCACACAGCTAAATATTAACTTGCAAATAAAATTCTAATAGGAGTACAAGACAACACATTTCTGTCAAATCATTCAGTACTAATAAATTGACATAGTTCAGCAGAAATGTGTTTCATCAAGTGATGTTCTTCCTGCTCTATTTCTAATTTGGATTTTATAGACAAAGCAATGAAAACTCTCATAAGATCTATATTTCTTGTTGGGGTTGAACAAATCCACTAAGAACTGAAGATGCCCAACAGGAAAAGTAAGACAAATCTCTTCAGAACCTCATTTCTGCATTTGCCAACATTCTTCTCTCAGACAGGAAAAGGAAGATGAAAATAACATGCCCAATAGGAAAAGGAAGATAAAAATACCCAGAACCTCACTTCTGAATTTCCCAACATTCTTCTTTCAGGCAGGTATATAGCAAGGGATCACTCCTAGAGAATTAATTGATTGTCCTGACCCTGAGACCCTACAATGCTGGAATTCACAGGAGTTTTGCCCTATTCACTCATTGATTACTAATTCTTTCATTTGCTCAGTAGGATTGATTTTCATATAAAGGCTTGGCATGCTTATGAATCAGAGGTTTAGGATCTGGACTTAAATTTATAGAAACAAAGGAATTTCTCAAATAGAAAGTTAGACCAATCTGGGTTAAATAAAACACTATCATTCTGTCAAATGAGGGGATAGATTTCCACATAGAAACCACTGTGGGATATTAGCTTTGAATCAAAGTAGATTTTTAAATCTTAGAAGAGTTAGTGCACCTATATTGTAAGAAGGTAGGTAGGGAAGTAATTTATATAAATACACGAGTGCCTCACAACACCTGAAGGAGTCTGTTGTGCTCCAATTTTACTGTGAAGTTTTTGATTCCAATCTAGGAATAGATCCTGGATACTGCAGTCACCTGCAACACACTTTCAAATTTAGCTTTGCTTACACAGATTTTTTTATTTACCTCAGCCCACTCTGTGGAACCCAATAATCCAAATTCTTCTGCATCCCAGCTAGCAAAAATAACAGTTCGCCTAGGTCTCCAACCTGCAATTACATAGTTAAACTTGAAAACTCAACTTATACTTTAAAAGTCTATAGACCACAGTTAATTGAAATTGCTTTAAAAACAGCACTTAACTGATATAATAGTAAAAAAAAAATCCTTTCTAAAATCCTTAGAGGTACATATTATTGCTGAGGCATTCCTTCTTAATGCAATATTTTCATTCTGCACAGCTAAGAGAGTACCATTATGCTCACAAGGGAATGAATTCAGCCAACGATCATGCAATGCTACATATGCATCCCTTCAAAGAATTTACATCTTTCATAATGAGAAATAAAACCTTCTGTAGAGGTGAAAAGTTAAATCAATGCAACAGCTTGTGGAAGCACTGATCCTCAAAGCTTTTTCATATCCATCATTTTACATCTGTAGTAAGTTACCTTCCATCTTCATTTTACCAAAACTCCGTACAATTTCTTGCAGAACAGCGGCACCGGTTGTTGGATCAATACCACCGAACACCCAAGAGTCTCTGTGACCACCTAAAATAATGTATCTGTCTGGAAACAAACATACAGTATCAATTCATAATTAAAAATGCACTTGGATTACCTGTGATTTCCTTTGACTGCATCTTCACTTGCATCAAATCAAAGACAAAGTTCAGTACCAGTGCTACCAGTTTAAGGGAATCTGCAATCATTCTTTTACACTACTAAGGTATGCAACTAAAGACAAGATAAATTTAATAAATATTTTCCCATCTAAAAGTCTTTCATGTGTATGACCTGCAACTATGTATCAATGGTATAATATTAAGGTCATCACCAGCTTTCTGTAATGTCAATGGTGTTAATTTTTGCAAAGGCAAAATGTATGACTGATGTATGGGGAAGCCTACAGTTAAATTATAGGTATTATTTAAAAAAAAAAATCATTCTCTGGTGTCTATTACTGCATTTTAATGGGAATGCTAATGACAAAGAGTGTGATGGGAAGGACAGAAAAACTATTAAGAATTTCTCACACCTCCATATTATATGGTTATCTAAAAAGCTCTTACAACACAAGCACAATTTCAACAAATACAAAAGAAAGAAGGAATTAAAATCATCGAGCACTTGATACTCACCTGGCTCCAGAGCTCCTCTGAGGATGCCAATGACGTTGTAAATTCGTGTTATTTTATTGCTTGTATGAACATGCATTCTGACTTTTCTGAAATGAAAGGAAGGGTGGAATAACCATTTCTGAGTAGTAAGGCAATAAAAAGCCAATGCTAATAACACATAAACCAAAGAGTTCCTGCTTCTGTTCTGCTTTGTGTTCAGAACTGATCCAAGGTGTGTTCAGCACTGTCATGCTGTCTCGTAGACCCATTTTTTATTTCGGTTTAGCCTGCTGCTGATGGCTTAGAAAAAGCCTATAAGCTGGGCCAATCTATAAATTTGCAAAGATTACAATAGATTGACAAAATCTACTGAACTTCTATTTATGGGAACCAATCAGATAATTGTGTACTAGAGAAATAAACTGAAAACCATGCACAGTAATTAAAAATGCATCTACATTTTGACCAAAATTTTAATTGTGGATATGCAGATGCTTATAAAGAATACACTCTGGTTTTCTAGCATAGGTCCATGTAATAATATGGAACTTGGAGAAAACATAATTAGGAATATTCATCCAGGAATAAACTCTCTGTTTAGGACAGCAGATCTAAGTGATCAAGATTTATCAATCACAGAATTGTTTGCATTGGCAGGGACCTTAAAGGTCATCTAGTTCAAATCTCCTTGTCATGGGCAGAGAATCTTCCTTTAGAGGCAGAAAACCTTCTACTAGAAGCAGTTTTTCCTTCCTTGTCCCCCACCAGTAAAATCCTCTTGTGAAATTTTATAAAAACAAAGGGAATCCAGGTATTTGGAGAGATAAAACTAACACAGTATACAGCCCCCTAGCCCCCTTAACCTGTGGAAGAAACAAAGCACCAAACAATGCAGGGGGGTTGTGTCTGGCAAAACCTCAGGAGTTCCACATTTGAAGTTATCTTTTCAGCAGCAAATCTGCATAGCTGTCAAAATCAAAACCTGCTGCAGGACAGCCACTGGATCTTTGCCCAGAAAGTAACTGACACCAGTGCCTCGAACGTGCATATACATACACACTTTCCATGTGCAAGTGACTTTCTACCTAGAATCAAAAGGTTCATTTTGATATGGAACTACTCTGAGAAAGAAATATGTGTAGAATTAATCCGTATTAAAAAAAAAAAAAAAAAGAAAAAAAAGTTACTCTACCAAGTAGGAAGGTGTTAAAAATTCCACTCAAAAGTACAAGTTTTGTGGAAGAATCGTATTGTTTTCTCACTGTTGTTCTTCAAGATACTCCAAACTGCACTGTAATTATGTCAAATATGCTTTCTTATTTAGTTATTCCTACTTAATTCATTTTCAGCTGGTATTAAAGCAGAACAGAAAAGAGTAATGATAAATGAAGTCTTTATAAAATTATGTATTCAGACATCCCCTTGTTATCCAGGAGAGGGAGTATTTAAAGATACACCATTTTGCACACTGTTCATCAGAGTCCACTAACAGTTCTCATTGAATAATACCTCATGTAAACTGAGAGTATTTTTATGTGGGAAAGTCACAGAAAAGTGACCTTTAGCTTTATTGCAATTTATTGCCAAATGTCATTGTCATGTGGCCGGATAATTTATGAACTTTTTAAAATGCAATTTATTTTCAAATTCTAATAATTATCTCCAAATGTAACCCTAGCAGGAGGAAGTAAATATCTCCAGAGTATCTCTAGATGTATTGCTTGTCTTTTCCTCAGAGGGTTTTCGCCCCCCCAATATTGTATGAATAGGCAAGTATTAAAACAGACCTTGTAGAAGAGTTGCCTGTGAATCCTGGCCCTGTGTTATAAGGTACATTGAGACTTCCCTTCCAGCTGCTGTCTGGAGCTGCAGGTCCTCCCATTGCACTGTGAAATGACAACCAAGACATGCAGTTGACCATTCCGCTGAAACCTTAAATTCTCTTACTAATTATTGCAGCAAAACCTAGATGGTTTTACAAAATTCTTAAAATGTTGTAATTTTTGCATCATCATTGCAAAAAACCAGATTGCTTTGAATTTTCCGCATTTTCTGAAGCACACATTACTACAGAAGAATAGCAAATTCAAATAACAGCATGGATTTTGCCATCTTAAATGAAAATTTGTTTGTACAAATGTCAATACTGACTTCTGGGGAGGAGGACTGATGTACACTCACCGCAGCAACACTTCTGCATCATGATATCCAATGGGATGAACCGGGATTTTGGGAATCCCTACGCCTGCGTTAGCTTTATACCTGAAAGTGTACTCTGAGAAACCAGAACAGAATGTCAACTTTATAGCGTTCTTAGCAGCTTTTACCAAACTGGAAGCACTTTTGAGCAGAGCAGCCAGCGGCATGCACGATTCTTTTTAATTCTTACATCATTTCTCATACACTGCTTCTAGAAAACCAAACTGGCTCTGGGGAAACCAATCTGATGTGTGAGATGAATATATCACCTGTGCAGCAGGTTGACAAGCTGCAGAGGACATCCACAGGTGCATTTGCCTGGGTTGAACACAGCCAGCATCTCTCTGAGTCTGCTTGGCCTGGCACACACAATCTCTCCTGGTTTTAGGTTGTCCTATGCCCTCAGCAGTGGCCACACAAGGCCATGAGCTTTCCAGAACCATCCCTGCATAGCCATCCCATCAGCACCCAGCCCTGGCAGGCATCTTAGTTCAGACTGAGTTTGGGATGACAGCAAGGACAAGAGAAGCACATGGTGCCAAATTTTGAAAGACTCCAGGCTGCTCTTATTTTTGCTACAGGAATTTTATTCCCCTTAAAAAGGATTTTAAACTGTTTTTTTTTCTGCCTGGAACTTATGACCAGCAAGGAAACATACCTCCCAAGTAAAGCTGTTAGTTCTATTTGATGGCAAAGTATAACCTAGTTTAAACTGGTCCTCTTGAGAAACACAGATATTTTAAAATGGCTATAAATTCTCGATCGTATTGTGCTGCTTCACAGTCTGTAAACCTACACATCCTGGTTTTTTAGCTCTCAAAAGGGTGGGACCATACAAAGAATTTCCTAGAAACTTTATTCTCCTGAATATTCTAACTGAAACCAATTAGAATGACACAGTCTGCAATAAAAAATTAACTACTGTCAATAAGAACTTCAAGCAGCTTTTTTTCTGTGCATCTGTACTGAAAATAAATGAATTTCTAGCACCACACTTTCAGCAGCAGTTTATAAAGTACTTGGTGGCCAAAGCTACAGAACTTGTACTCACCTTTTGCAGGATAACCTGGTGTTAGAGGGTCCCCAGCTCCATTCAGATTTAAAACATTCCCACGCTGGACGCCTCCACCTGGAAGGTTCCAGCCATTTGGATAAGGATCTACTCCTGGGGCACAGTAGTCGGCAGGATCTGAGTAAAGTATGATTCCTTGGGCTCCTGCTAATATGGCATTTTTTACCTGTGAAGATATTTTCTTTTAAGATGTGGCTTTTTTTTTTTTAATGCAGCAACAAATCTGAATGCTGAGATTTGCTTCCATGCAGACAGACACAGTTTTAGAAGATGAGTATGTGAAAGAGTGAAAATTACCCCAGACTCAGCAGAAGAACCAAGTATAGTGAAATGCTTTATGTTCATTTTTTGTGTCAAATCTTTAGTCATAGCTCAAAGCTATGAAATAAAGCACAGAACACAAAAATGAGGCATAAAACCTGACCACCATCTCCACTGCCCCACTATCACCAAATTTGCCAGATTTGTTGTCTAAAGTCAGAAGAGATAGTTACTCAGTTTCTGTGCATCAGACTCCTTGTCAAAACACTACTGTTTCAAAGTACTGCAGTTCTATGGATGTCAAGTATCAAAAGACTTGGCTCTACAAACTACTCAGTTCCCTAAACTATTCTCTAACAAGAACTGCCTAGAGAGTTTGCAGTCATCTCTGTCTCAGGAGTTTAATACATTCATCTGGTTTTATTGCTTTGGAAGTTATTCTTAGGCTGTGGTCACAAGGGATATATTGCAGGCTTCATTCTGCTCATGTGTTCCAATGAACAGCCTTTACTAATTCCCTCAAGCTCTACCATGAACACTCTGACCCACAGAGGAAAAATTAAAACACAACCCTTACCTTGTTTCCTCTGAAGATCTTCCCATATCTGGCAATGACAATCTTTCCTGTACAGTTAATTCCCATTTCACGCTCCAGCTTAAAAAAATCTTCAGTACGGCCATAATTCACGTACACCAGATCTGCCTGGGCAGAAAAGAAAAGCAGTGCTGTGGCAACTGGTCAGTCAACAAACAAAATACTCATTACCAGAAATACAGTTTCATTCACTATGTATGATAGAAGGGTTTTAATTTTTTTTAAAATATTTTTTCATTTCTACAAATGATATCCAGTGCCTGTAAAAACAATAGAAAAAGATTTCCACAATATTGTATAGGAAGCTTTGGCTCAAACTTCTGACATTTGGATATTATCCTGCACTTAACAACAGTCCTAAAAACAGGCTGGAAAATAAACCAGGATACTTTGGTAAACTGGCAAACTTCTCTGGCTCTGACAAAGCAGTGGTATGCCTTGCATACACAAACACTCACTACTGTATAATTTCACTCATTTACGTAATGCAAGGTTGTCCCTTACCGGTTCCATAATGAATTAGCAGATTAAGTGAGGAACATTTGTAGCCTTTGAAGGCATTCATTTAACCTAAAATATCTTCCAACTTGATATAAATACTGCTACTTCTACCTGTGCCTTAAGCAAGTCCTCTACACATAACTGAATTATATGGAGCAATCTGAGACGTATACAAAATTTTCCATCAAGATAAAAACACTTCACCTATTATGTGATTCATAGATTAGCAATTTGAGAAAGCCCTTTTTTGGTCATAAAAGTCTTCTACCCTTTGCATAACATGTGGCCTATTTGTGCCTAAGAGTTCTTTAATTAAGACAAGTGGTAATTAAAACAACAGCAAAAAATATTGAGAAGTTGGAGCAATCTGTCCCAGAAAGTATTTCAAAAAATAGGTTATAGTACCATTACCTAATTTCTTTTCTTACCTCTAGCACTCCTTGTGCTGAAAAAGCATTATATGGTGGCAGTATATCAGTAACATTTTCATACCCCTCTGGAGGTGGTTCAAACAATGAAGTATTGAAAACCTATCAAAAAAATAGAAGTAGTTTTTGGTCAAACATTCTAGGCACAAATTCACAAACTAAGCAAATGCTAATTATAGTTTAAACTAAAGTCAGAAGAGACAGTTATTCAATTTCTGTGTGTCAAACCCCTTGTCAAATAATTACTATTTCAAAACACTGCAGTCCTGTGGATGAAAGTATCAAAAGCCTTGGATTTTGCCAAGTTCTTTAGCTTTGTCAGCAGTTTGAACTACAGTTTCCATAAATTGATAGCAAAAAAATACAGTTCTAACCAGTACACATAAGTTCAAACAAAAGCAGAGGTAGGGATTCAGAGATGAAATTTTGCAATGGAATGCATACAAAGGTATGAATACAAAGAGACAGATCACCTGTCAGAAGATGCTCATCAGTCACTGCCTGAACATGAGGAAAGAAATAACTGAATATTGCCAAGAGGTGGTGACAGTAAAAGGCATCCTGCTCATCCATGCCGTCCCAAGTGTCTTTTGTGGTTTCTCCCACCTGCATTATTATTCCTTTTATCTCTTATCTAGCAATACTCCAATTAAACATGCTGCCTTTTATCACTATGTATTGTAACACCCATGTTGCTTTAAGGGGCCTGTCCACATTTTGTCACCCTGTGAGATTGTGGCTGAGACACTGTTATCGGGTTTCTGGAAGAACTTCATTCTTTCACCTCTAAGCTCATGTCATCCCTGAGCACCTATTCCTTACTTTCCACCCTGGATCTTCATCTTCACCTATGTGCTATGATGCTTCTCTAGCAGTCCCACCTCCTCTCCTTGCTCAGGATCCTGGTCAGAATTTACATCTACTTCTTCATTTCCCCAGGTATTCAAAAGGGAGATGCCCATAGACTGACTAGTTCATTAGTACTCCCAATACTAACTTAGGAGACACCATAGGAAGCCAGTGGGATCAGGTTCAGAGCAAGGGAAACAAGGCAATACTACATAAAATCGATAATATCTCTGCCATTCCTTACCTCAGCATGTTGTGGGAGCAAATATTGTACAGATGTTCAAGCAGGGTTTGGATAAGTACTTGGAAAAGAGATGTAATGAGGGTCACTGACTAGATAAATGCTTGGAAAAGGTCTAATGAGGATTTTTCAAGAGACTAATTGCAGCACATTCAGAGAAGCCCTAAGCTGAAAACAGCTAGACTCTGGAAGAACTGCGTGCCTGAAATACATTTCTTTGTTCTTAAACATCCCTGTGCATCTACTTAAGGCTGTTTATGGAAACAGGATATTAGCCTAGATGTATCCTTAAGCTGAACCCTTCCAACACCTTACGATCTACTGGTGTTAACTGCAGCCTCTCCACACGTCCTTGCACTTCCATATGAGGCACTGAGATCTCAGCCACTTTGCTGTGTTTTCTGCATGGCCTGGAAAACCATTTCGAAATATGAATTTCCTTTGCAATGGATTTTTTTTTTGGTTATAATATTTAGCACATGCTAAGCTGAGTAGGTGAGAATACAGAAGAAGACTTTTTTTAAAAAAACAGGAAGTTACTGGTTTTTTTTTTTTTGTTGTTTCACATAAACATGGTTTTGTCATTGAAAAGATCACCTCATTCCCTTGATCATCAATTATTGAAATGTAGTTTGGCTGCTTTTCATTTGGGTATGAAAGAAGCACATCATAATTAACAAGTTCTGCGGAATCCAATCCAAATTCCTTCCACTGGCCTTGAATTTTTTTGGCAAGAAGAAGATTCTGTTCAGTTCCTGCGAGGTGAGGCAACTTGGTAAATGAACTAAAATAAAAGAGAAAACCATTAGTAAGCAGCAAATGCAGAGGAACAATAGTGAAATAGGATCAGTGTGTATAAAGCTAATCTTCAAGACACATTGCATGGACAGTAAGGTCTTACAGTTTGAGTTGTATGACATGATTGCTTATCAGAGTCTGCATCAGGACATGTACAAAATATACTCAGAGCAGAGGATCTTCCCTGAAGCCTTAAGATAAGTCAACTGAACTTTTTTCTTTGCATGACAGGAATAGCCACATCTACACACAAGCAATGAAAATCAGTGTCAAAGATTCAGCAAAAGAATATTAGCAGTATGCAAAAAGCAGAAATAAGTATAAGAAAGCTATTCATTCAGTAAGGAGCCTTCCAGATAATTCTGATATCTGATCATGGATTTGTACTCTTGCCATAATGTGTTCTAAAGTCTTAATAAGATTAACTTGAAAATCATTACATTAAATTACCTGCACAGATTTGCTCTTTTTTCTAAATCGAAAGCCTGAATAACAAAACCTTCTTAACAACATCTACTTCCATATCAGATATAGCACATAATGGTGATAAATAGTCACAAACAGAATCCAGTCCCTCTGGGCTACCCTACAGAAATCTGTGTACAACTTGTTCAGCCCACTGAACAAGTAAGGAATGGTGAAAGCTCATCAGTCATCCAGGTATGCTCCATCAGCTCCCAATTCCCAACAGGCTACTTGTCAATGGCTACCCCACAGATGTCAGATACCAGCAATTACCATTAATTAGTGGTAGCAAATACCATGAATAATATCACTTCAGCCTGTCATTTCATACTGTTTTCAGCCCCTGTTCTGCAGTGTGCACCTCCTCCACTTCCAAAGGGGAATGATGTTCAAAGCCTTGTTAAAGTCCAGGTTGCTCCAGCCACTCCAATATTTCCAGTCCTGCATGTAGCCAGTCATTTCTTTATGGAAGGCAATATGCTGACCATACAAACAAATAGTAAATAAATGCTGGCTCTTCCAAACTTTTTTTCTGTCCTTCATGTGTTTGAAAACAGATTCCAGAAGGAAGTTTTGTCACCCTTCCAGATCTGAAGCTGACGAGCTCAGAGTCCCTCCAGGTTGTCCTTATTAAAAGAGGGGCACAAAATCAGCCTTTTTCAGCCACCTGGGGCCTCTTTCTATCATCAGAACTTCTCATCTACAGCAACATTGCAATCATAACATAAAGGTTTTTCATGTGAGTCCTACCTGGCCCCAGGATTTGAATGAATCCAGATTCTCTAAGAAGACCACAACCTTTTGCTCTCTGCTGTTGTTGTTCTCTCTTTTCTTAAACTGTGAGGGTATGCACCAAATCTGGAAGCAACCTTTGCCAAACCCTGTTGCTTGTTTGCTTCTTGCACTTCAATTCTCACTAGTATGTTAAATACCTTTTAATTCTTAAAGTATACTAAATACCACATATGCCATCAGGAAAAACACATGTGATTGGGTTTTTTTTTTTTTCAAATTTTTCCTTCCAAACGCTTTAATCTTTTCCAGAGCTATGATACAACACTAAGACAAAGGTGTCTGCATTTTCTGAGACTTAATTTTTATTGCTCCACGTGATAAAAGCAGATGTAGTAGTCTGAAAAATGAACATTATCAATCAAAATCCCCAAGTTCACATTTTTTTATGCTTTTGACAAACTTTTTGGAAAGACTGTTAACATAATTTCTCTAAATATCCTGATTTTTATTTAAATTTAGGCAAAAAACCCTGCAACCATCATGAAGCATCTGGCCCACCACCAAAGCAAGCAGACAAATGAGGAACCATTAATATCCCACAGCCAAGAGACTTTGGCATAATTACAGAGCTATTTCAGGCTATGTTGCCTAGATTTTCAGTCAAACATAACATTCAGGAACTCTCCAATCTACTGAAAGCAACAAATTCAAAATAAGATCAGGCCTGTAGACTTAAAAAGCTAATTGATGTTAGGTATGAAACATTTTGGGTTTAGAATAAATGTATAGAAATCAAATTTGTCAGTAATCTTTTGATGTTCTTGATGCAGCTACTGACTTATATGCTGAAGACAAACATTTTACTAACCAGAGTTAGTATTTATTTACTTTTCACGTGAATATAATTGTTCCTCTATAGAAAATATAAACATACACAATAATGTGGGGTTTTTTAATTTTCAGTGGAATGGGGGAAAAAGGGTATTTTCATATTTCTAGCATTTTAGGTGTTTTGAAAGAACTGCATGGATGCACTGTGATGTAAAAAAGTATATTTACTAACAGTTACATCATGCAAGCCTTAACCAACCATACACACACACTGAGCATGAACAGAGCCCTTTATCTCTGAAACAGAAAACAGGGTAAAATGAGATGCCAGAGCTCCCAATTAACAGCACATTATCCAGTATGGCCACACTAAAAGAATTTTAAGTTGTAAGTATGCATGCAACTCAGTGCCATGCAAATTTGTAGCATTAATTTTTAATAGATTAATTTTCTACTTAGACTAGCTGCTCAAACTGAAAGTTTAAAGAGACACTGAGCAGAGGATCAGTCAGATTAATTCATGTCAATCTTCCCTAACACAGAAAAATCATCCCAGTCTGAAAGAAAACAAAGTTATCTGAGGTCAGAGCTTCAGATACTTGTGAATTAAAAAAAAAAAGCACATTTCATTAAATCATGAAGATGAGAAATCATGAAGACTGGTAAGCACTGGCAGTAATGCAGCTGAGGGAAGTACACTTGACAGTACAACCAGCTCAAAAAGGCAACTTCAAAAAAGGGGAGAAGGGGAACAGAAAAGTTGTAAGCCTCTCCCTTCTTCCCTCAGACATTCCATACAAACTAAATACTTCCAAAGCATCTTAAAAACTCTGCTCTCAGAGGCCCTTCCTGGGAGCTGATGTTATCACTTTCTGGCTTTTTTGACTGATAAAATTGTTTAAAAAACAATGCTCAAGGCTTACCGAAGAAATTTCCTAATGTTTTCTGCTTTCATTTCAGCCACAAGTTTCTGCCTCACATTTTGATGGACATCTGAAGAGCTGGGGTTTTTCTCGGTCAGTTTTGTAAACCATCCTGAAACACATTTAAAAAGTTTCCTAATTAGGAAGAATGTCCTCACATGTTTGAGCACAGGTGAACCTGTGGTACTAGACAATTAAAACCACGAGGATGAACAGGGCTTAGAGCACCCTCTGTCAGTGTCTGAGGGCTCAAGCAGAAAAGTAAAATGTATTTCATTGACTTAAATGCCTAAAAGTGACATAATGAAAAGAGTAAACCTTAAATCCTTGGTAAATCCTCTTTTTAAGGCAGACTCATTTCTTATTAATTTTAAACTATACTTTAAATTCTCAACTGTTTGTAGGGTGAGGTTCAAAATCATGATGGAATTTCTTTATTTAGTTTATGCATGTATTTTAAAATAGTTGTGTAAGTATATTTAAAGTGAAGGTCTAGGACTCAACAGCCACCTTGCCAGCACTGTAATAGTTACAGACTTGGGGAAGGGTGCGATCAGTCTATTTAATTATTAAAAGAATAAAGTTAACTGTCACCCAAGCTAGTTTTAAAATGTTTATTCAGTAGCCATAAATAGTAGTAGGAGAGGGTACATCAACTGTATGAGTTTGTCTTAAGAAGAAGAACAACAACAAAAAAATCCTTTTAATATTATAGATAGACAATCCCAAATTGGGAAAATTTTCATAAGACAAATACATGTGCTGTTACATGCACAGTATATATGACCTGTTACACTTAAATACAATTGTAGTAACACTCTTAACTGAGCAGTGATGCTTGGTCAGACCAAAAGTCTGTCTTGCCCAATATCATGTTTAGGAGTAGGGGCAAAATACGATGTTCAGGGAAATGTATAAGCATGGCACAAGCAGCAGAAACTAGCAGCTCAGGGATCTCCTAAATTAAACTAATATTTTGTATATTTAATAGCCCTCATGGATTTTTCTTTCATGCTTTATTCTTAGGTTTGTGCTACGATACAAATTTTAAAAGGACATGCAATTTTAATTTAAAATCAAATGCTGCAAGTGACTTCAGAAAAGAATCTCTAGTAAAGTTCATTGTGTATAATGAAAATTTCAGTAACTTGGCTGTCAGTCAAACTCCACCTCTACATTCTATCCTTAACTTTTAAAATAGCAACTGAATTTAGCATTTAAAAATATCTTCAGTAAAAAACAGGAAATAAAAATAAAAAAATCTGGGAGATCTTGCAATCGCTGAAGTCTCAAGCTCTTGTATTTTCTCTTTGAATGCCTGGCTGCCTTTTTTGGGAAGCCGTCAGTTCACCAGGGCTCGTCCTGGGCTGAAGCACAGAGCCGCTCTGTTCCCCACTCCGTGAAGACTGCAATTGCCAGACAGAAAAGCTCAGGAAAGCAGTGGGACGAGTACTCTGTCATGTCCCTAAAGAGCAGTATGATCTCCCTGCTGGTGTGTTAATCACGACAGGGGTTGCACACAAGTGCGCGCAAGGGAAAGAAGCCGCTGGGTCTCTGTACTCACCGCTGAGAAAGCCCAGCAAGAAGCAGCCGAGCAGCCCGGGGCACAGCAGCCACACACGGAGGGTGGCCCTGCTGCGGCTCCCGGCCATACGGTCAGCGCTGGAGGCAGCTTGGCAGGTTCTGAGGGCTGGCAAGCGGCTGCCTCCCTCCTCCTCCTTCTCCTCCTCCTCCTCTTCCTTCCACCCGCAGCCCCAGGGCTGCCCCTGCCTTCTTTGCTTCTCGGTTCTCATGCAGCCCAACCAGCCTTAATCCCTGGGTGATGGTGATATGATTTTCTGAATGCAATCAAACTCTTCCATTTCTTGGTCTCACCCCACCAGACAGCCCCTGTGTAGCTGGGTGTGTATCTCTGTCACAAATATGTACCCAGGCTGTGCACTAAGCAATGTACATGCAGTATTCCAGTTTCTGGTTTTGAAAGTTCCTCCTTTAGGCTTGCTCACAACCTGTTCAGTGGAAGTGGCCAAGAGGTGAAATTAAGGGAAAACTTCTTTCCTCTTTACCAGTGAAAGAAATACTGAATTCCTCTCCTTTTTAATCCATGGTAACATTAATCCTCAGCAAGGAATGTACACTTAGAGCAGCTGAGAACATAATTTAGATTGGCCAGTAAGAACACTTCCAGACATCATCCAATTTGCAACTAGGAAAAGTTGCAAATTTATGTCCTATATTTCTAGCTACTTACACGCAAGATTACAAGGTTCTTAAAATCAAGTTTTCCTAGTCTAATTTAGTCAAATCCATCAGTATCTCATGGGGAAGGAAAAAACTTCAGCCCAGGAAACAGTCAAAAAACACATTCACAGAATCATCACATTTTGCATAAACTTAATCTGACCCTGCACATCACTCCCTGCTCCCAGACTTCCTTCATGACTACATGGAAGCCAAGACTGATCTTTCTGGAACTGAGGACCTGCCCATTTGAGACCAGTTATAGATGGCTGAAGGCAGGAAAGTTTTGCTGGGAGCCTGGGCATGCTCCAAATTCCTACCACTAACTCCCAAAGTCCAAAGTAGATATAGTTTGTGAAAGAAATGTCAGTACTCTGAGTACCAAAACTTTCTTAAATACATTATGATGAGCTGAAAATATTCAGAAAAAGCAGAAAAGACTGGTTAATGCCCTAATTACTTAAACTAAGGCTTTTCAGAGAAAAATTACACCGCTTAGGTATTGCACACCAGTCACAGCCACTGTCTTAAGCACAGGGCTGGATGTCTTTGTTCAAATGACAAGCAGGTCCGGTCTTGTGATTATTTTTTTTTTCCTGTCATTTCCTAACTGCTCATAAACCATCACAAATTCTGAACAGCAATGACATTTCACACCAGCATCTGAACTGACATATACAAACCAGATGGAATTCCACCTACAGAACTCATAAAGAATGAGCATATTGATGTATTATTAGCATTTATATAGCACCACAGGTGTAGGACTGGCACATAATAGACAGTAAAGTGACAAGGGCTTTTGGAGATTACTATCAAAATTAGACCTCACATGATAATAACATCAGTGGAGGAAGAAGGTAAGAATAGCAACTGTGAGAATGTATGAAATGCATTTATTTCTCTGCGAACATCTTTTTAAAGTGACAGAGGAATTTACAATGCTAAGGTTGAACAACAAGGAGCAGCCAAATGGCTTTACCATCTAAAATACAGTCCTATTAGTTATTAGTTGTGACATGTTCTTACATGCCATAGATTAGCCACAGGTGGCATATATTTTGTTACAATCAAATGTGAGGATAACATACAGTGTAAATCTGTTTTCAATCTCATGCTCTCCTCAACAAGACTGGGACAGGAAATAAGATGAAAAAGCTCATGGGTTGAAATGAACACAGGGGTTATCACTTGCTGATTGCCGTCATTAGCAAAACAGACTCCACTCAGTGAAAAGTAATTTATTACAAATTAAAATAGACTTTTATAGTGAGATACAAAGCCAAAAATTAAGACATCTTCTCCCATATTGCAGCCATTTTTTCAGCTTAACATTCTTTACTCCTGACCCCTTTGTGCCACAGGCTCGCCATATGTAACACAGGGGCCATCCTGGGATCAGGCTAGACATCCTAGGGTATCTGAAGTGTGACAAGAACCTAATTTTAAGCACTTGAGTTATTCTGTACTGACAGTGTTAATTTCCTAACAGAAAAACAGCCAGTGCCATTTGGGAGCTCACGGAGTGTCCAAAACCTCTGGACAGAGCAAACCTGTACAGGGCAGCACTTGTGTCCTGCTCTGAGGTAACAGTTTCTAAAAGCTTCCATCTCTGGGCTTATTCAGATTTCTTCTGAATACTGCTCTGTGCATCCAGGGTGCTCACCAAGGGCTGCACCATGGGATCTAGGGGAATCTTTGCTTTGACACTTGGAGCACCTCATTCCCCTCCTTCCGCACTAACCTTGGGCTCTGCAGGGCTGTTCCTCTCACACATTTTTCATTCCTCTCTCGTCTGGCTCTTATTGCTTCTGCACAGTAACTTTCTTCCCCTTCTAAAATCTGTTATCTCAGAGGTGCTGCCACCAGCACTGATGGGCTCAGCCTTGCCCAGCAGCCATCCCAGACCTGGTTTGCACTGGCTGTCAGACACAGGGGAAGCTTCCAGGGCCCCTCACAGAAGCCACCACTGTAGCCTCACTACAAAGACTGCCACACAAACCCAAAATAGATGGGGACAGACTTTTTAGTAGGGCCTGTCACAATAGGTCAAGTCACGGTTTTAAACTAAAAGAGAGTAGATTCAGACTAGATACAAAGAAGAATTTTTTACAGTGAGGGTAGTGAGTCACTAGCTCAAGTTTTCCAGGGAGGTGGTAGATGCCCCATTCCTGGAAACATTCACAGTCATGCTGGACAGGGCTCTGAGCCACCTGGTCCAGTTGAAGATGTCCCTGCTCACTGCTGGGGGCGAAGACTAGATGGTATTTGGAGGACCCTTCCAACCCAAACTGTTGTATTGTATTCCATGAATCATCTTGGCGTGCTGTGGAGGCTGATGAAAAGAGTGACACTACTACACAAGAATTTTTGTAGTCCTCTCCCCCAGATATGGGATCATATCTGTTTTATATAGAAACATTTTGTATTTGCTTGCTGACAGGTTGTGAAAGTGTCCCTGAGTTATCTCACCTCCAAACTCCTTGGAAGAAAATCAGCATATGAAGGCTGGGTAACTACCATTCACCAGGTGAAACAGAAGCTAGATGAGGTTTAGTTGCATGCATACATATGCACACACACATCACTGAATCACAAAGCCAGAGGTGTAGTATGAAGTCTTACAAATGCTCCTCAGAATAACTGAAATCAGAGAAAAATGCTCCTGACATGTGAGATCCAAAATAAAGCATGTCAGGCATGCAGTCACACATGTGAGAAGGTGGAAGAAGCTTCTCCAACTCAAATCTCATCTCCCACTTAGCTGTGACTGATCATCTCATTTTGTACCCAAGGAGACACCTCAGGGCTCTTGAGATGGCCAGTAGCACAAAAGACTCACCTTCCTTTGAGTCCTTTCCTGGCCACATCCCTCAGCCACTGTTATTTCACATGTGGCATTTCCAGCTAGAACTAAGATATTACCAGTGTGAGATACCTCTACAAGTGCATTGCCGGTAATAGCTGAGTATTTTACCCAGCTTTGAAAACACCTATTCAGTCTAAGTTTAATCAAAGGTTTGAGGCTAAAAGGAGATAAGACCAACCCAAAGTAGTCAGAGAAATTATGCAAAACAAGCTGAAAAGATTACAGGGTAAAAGGCTCCTTTCCTTAATGCCGGTGAGAATAAGTGTCCAAACCACAAACTCCTGAACACACAGTACTTCTTTAAATTAGTATCACCTTTAGAGTTATCGTGAAAATTATTAGTTACTGCATATGCCTCATGCTGAGTTCAGGAGTAGTGAGAATTGCCCATTCTGACAACGAAAACAAGAGTGATGTTCAGCTGAAGCTCGGAGTATCTGAAGGTAGCTACATATACTCTACTCACTTAAAACACATAAATCCCTGGTAAACTAAAAAAGCTCCAAAACTGGCAAGGATACACATGCCAAATGCAAAACTAGCACTCATTTGTGCGTGGAATGCATAATTCTGCTATTCAGCCAAGAAGTAAAGCCAGTAACGGTACACGAAACACAGAATGAATGCCAGGGCTTGTAAACTGTAGGTTGTAGCTGCTCAGTAACTGGGCCCTAAAGTTTAATATCTACAGCAAGAAAGATAGACTATTGTGCTGCTTGACCTACTGTGTGACTAAAGGCTGAACTTCTGGCTTGAGAGACCAAGGGACCCTGATCTGTGGGAAAGACAGCTCTGGCAGGAAAAATGGCAACAGGGGAATGCTCAACAGCAATTCCAAATCAGTAGTTTCCTTCTGACTCTGCCAGTTGTACAGTCCCCTGAACTCTCTCATGGCCTCTGCAGTCTTTCCATCAGATTAAAATGGTAGTAGATGTTGATTCTTTGAGTCGGAGTCTCTCTTATCTTGAGCTTCAGGAGACCATTATCAGATTCCAACTAAGAGTTTACACTGCTGCCAACTGACAAGTGCAGCTTGCAAACTTTGACCCTTTCTTCCACAAGAGGAATGTACCCAGTGAGGCCAAGAGAGTAAAGGACTGTGCACTGAACATAGAGACTCTGTTCCTCAGGGACAAGTCCCTCTCCAGCCTTCTTTATGCCCTTTAGGTACTAGAAGGTGCTCTGAGCCTTGGAGCCTTATTTTCTCCAGGCTGAACAGCCCTAGCTCTCTCAGCCTATCTTCACAGCAGAAGTGTTCCAGGCCTGTGATTTAATGGTTCTTCTCTAGATTCCTTACAACAGGCCTTTCTTACATTGGGGCCCCAGAGCTGGACACAGCACTGCAGGTGGGGTCTCACAAGAGCAGATCAGAGGGGTGGAGTCCCCTCCCTCAACCTGATCGTCAACACTTCTCTTGCTGAAGCCCAGGATTCTGCTGGGTTTCTGGGCCACAAGTACAATTTGCCAGGTCACAAGGAGCTTCTCACCCACGAACACCTCCAAGTCTCTTGGAATTTTCCTGACCCAGGTGCAACACGTGGCACTCAGCCCTGTTGAATTTCACGAGGTTCACACAAGCCTATGTCTCCAGATTGTAGCCAACAGGAGAGAAAAATTTCTGTTCCTGTATCCTGTTCCCTGCAGTGATTAGGGAAAAAGCAACAGATTTTTTAATGGCTGTTGCTGGTAGTTTAAAAGTGTAACTACTTCTGTGTTTTGTGTAGGGCCAGGACATTGTATATTATCTGCTAACTATTGCCAAGAAGGGCCCTAATTAAACTTAAATGAAACAATTCTATGTTTAGGCCAGAGATTAAAAAATTATGTCTTCTAGACTGGAAGAAAAAGTTGCTGAAGCAGCATACAAGTCACACAGAGAAAGATCTCCACAATTTTGGAGTTTGGCACTTCAGTTCATCCTCCTCAGCAACAGAAAAATACTGTTATTGCATCCACCTGGTCAACAGGAGCTGTTTACTGCTGCTCCTCTCTGCATGGTGGATTTGGCTTATCATTATCCCAATTGTTGCAGACAAAGTCATCTAGGACCTGGCTAATTTCTTTCAGAGGTGGATTATGGACAGTCATAATGAATTCTCCACTGGTAAAAGTGGGGCAGTGGAGCAGACAGCAGCGACAAAACAGAGTCAGCAATGTCTCCTGTCAGCACTGGATTTGGGGGAAGATATCTCCATTATTTTACTCCAATCAGTTTCATAAAAAATGGGAAAATAACTGGGCAGTAACTATGGGTATAAGAGCATTTTCAATTATCTGGTAAACTAGATCACTTTATCAGAAAGACAAACAATTAAGCAAAATAATGACTTAATTATAGTAAATTGTCTAAAAGGTTTTAATGTGAAGTGCAGAAATATTTATGATTAAATGAAGCCTCATGAAAAAGAAAACAATATGCCATGGTACTGAAAACCATTAGATCACAGTACAGTAGTTTAAGACATGGTAGAGGCCTCAGCTAACATGGCACATCACACAAAATATTAGCTGTACAAGAGGTTAGTAAGAGTCCAGTGGCAAAATTTCAGATGAAGGGATCTGATTTTGTGTCTTCTCTGTCTGATACTGGTTATCCCATGGTCCATCATAACAGTAAGCAGCACATGATAATCAGACATACAGACCTACAAAAATGGTAATAATCTAGTATCCTTTCACACTGAAGACAGGATGAATTTTCTTTGCTTCTGTCTTCATATTAAAAACACCTCTGTAGGGACAAGGCATAGCAAGGGCGGATTTTGGTTAAAAGGATAATAGGATCTTCATCTTGAAAGACATCTTGTGAGATGACTCTATGTCTGACAAGATATACTGCCTTGTTTTTATTCCAGTGACTAAAAGCTTCTTGCTTAAATTTATTTGCAAACAGCTGCAACGTTCAGCATGTGAGGAAAAGAAAGTCATGGATGAGTATTCTGGGCTGGCTGCCCAAAACTTGTTACGATTATTACACATGCTGCACACAGTATGTGACAGTTTTCCCATCTCCATATCCATCTCAATCTTTGTGGAAAAGGAGGGCTGAGAGGTCTGTCTTGAGGTAAAATTATGCAAACCCAGGGTAAATAACAAAAAGGCAACAACAAAATTAGTAACTGATAGAAACATGAAATGAATGCTGTTTTCCTGAAGAACTATGGAGATCGCTGTGATGATCAAGCTAGAAAAATTCAGAACTCTGAAAATAAATCCAGTGGTTAGCAATTCTTAAAATACAAAGCTGAGAGAAAACCTGAAACATGATCAGTCTCATTTCAGAAGACATCTAAATTCTGAGCTCCCAGAATGGAGTACATTACTTGTTAACATTACTAAATGCATTCCACTTGGGTATATTATTTGCAAAGACAATTTTTTTTGGATTTTTTGTTCTTTGTCATAATCCTCCTAGTGTTTTCAAGTGCCCCATTTTTAAGGCTTCTGCAAACCATCACATTTAGTCTTCATTGATGACTATATTGTTCATATTTAAGCTACTTCTTTCAGTGTTTCTGCTGCTGCCTGCACAGTGAAGGCTGCAATGGAAATTTGCCTCTTCACTTCTTCCCAGGCTTCAGGTTGATCAGCTTTGCTCTCGATATCAAACATGGCATCATAGATTCCTGGGAAGGATTCTCCTGCATATTTGTTGTGGCTGCTTGGAGCAAAGATAATATGTCTGTAGGGAAGTTGAAGGAAAAAATAACAATATTATGCATTAGGAATATAAAGCATACTATTTTATGTTTTATAAACCAGCTGTAAACACTTGACACTGAAGATGCAGCAATAGTAGCTAAAGTCTATGAAGCAAGAAAATAACATAAGCTACATCACAGCACATGGATTCCACAGCCTTATAGCTACTTGAGATAAAGTTAACTAAAGTATTTTCCTTTCTCTTAGCTTAGATGAAATGGAAAGATTTTAAAAACAACAGATTTTTTTCCTTGCAGATATACACAGTCTCCAAGAGATACAGGTATGCTTTGATGTAGGAAAGGCTTTTAACAAGAGACTCTTAGCAGATTTTTAATCATGAGCTATGAGAGGTACAAAGATTGCAGATCTAAATTTCTCCTTCTGAAATTAGTTTTTAGTGGAGAGATCACTGTTCTGAATTATGTAGATTGGTAGAAGGACCAAAAAACTAGACTTGATTCACTGCCTCTTAAGTAAGATTTACTTCTTGAACTGGGTGAGATGACCACTGAATTCCTTCCCTACTGTTTCAGTATTGCCCCCCACACTACATTTGCTAGCATGGTTGTGCTCTTAAAATTGATCAAATTGTAGGTACTCCAGTTATACACCATTTCACTTTCAAATAATAAGAACAACTTCCTGAAGTTCCTACAATTAAAATTATTTCAAGTGACTCCAGGTCCAAACTTTTACATCTGTTTAGAAGCATGATAAAACCAAGAGAAATTATCTGAATAGGCTTCCAACAAGAATTTTCCTCATTCTGTACAGCGTATCACACTGAAGTTTTCCCCATTGTTGTTTCCCTTTTTCAATCTTATTCCTCCTGTCTGATGTACTTTTGCTGTGTTGAATAAAATCATTGTAACTCCATTTAGAGACTGATAAATCTTAAAGGAATTTTCATAGCGTACTCCAGGAGGAAAGTGAAAAGTAAACCTTTCTCACCTATAGAATGGCCTGTCAGGTAATCCAAGAGGGTCGATGAATGCCCTTTCTAGAAACATGAGCTGATCATTTAGTGATCTGACAGCAAGCAGACTGGAAAAAAAAAAAAAAAAAAAAAAAGGGGGGGGGAATATGTTGAATATGTTAACTGCAGTGTGCTTGACCTACTCTTATACCATCATAGACATCTGGATTTATGAAGGACAGTAGATCTGTGATGTTGAACTTTAAGTGTAGCCCACAAAAGATAGCCCATGTCAGCTAACCTGCATAACAGAATTATGCTGATCTGTGCTGTGACAGTCTGGTTTATAACTGTAAACTCTCTTAAAGCTGTTTTTAAAAACCAAGTCATAGTGTCAAAACACAGCGTTTGGGGTATTTTTTCTCATGTTTTCTCTCATCTTATTCCTTTATTTCCTTTTCATGAGGATGCTTAAGCATACCATTCTCTTCTTTTGTACAACAGTTTTCTAAGGACCCTCTTCTCCTGAAAGCCAGCCAGCCATAAACTACTTCAATAAAATTGCATTTTTTTTCAGGTAAAAGTACAACATATCAGGAAAAAGGAACCCTGTGATGTTAAAATCCTCTTTTGAGCCATCTGAGAATTCTGTTTTTCTGATGGTAGATTTTAAATTCCCAGAGCAGAGACCATCTGTGTCTGTGTGCTTTTAATAGCCCTGCGCACACTATTGATGCTTAACAAATAAAAGAACTGTGACAAGGTTATACAGAAATTATGTGAACTTGGTGGTTTACATCCAAAGTAACTTGTAGACCTTCAAAGGTATTCACCAATAAAAAATATTAAAATTTATAGCACAGTAAAGCTGGAGTAAGTCTACTACCATTAAGGAAATTTTTTCAAGTTTACAATGCTGTAAACAGAAAGTGGTTGGTTGAATTAAAGCATAGATTTAGGCCATCCATCAATAAAGCCATTTTGAAAATGTCACATACATGTCATATGTCATAAATGTCATCTGTTACATAAGAGATTACTGTTAACTCCCTTATCTGAAAGTTGCTGCCATTAAAATGATGGCTTTTATCCTCAGTTTTTCTCAGTGTTCCATAAGGGTAAGCATATGGCTAAATTAGATTCTTCCCAAGAAATGGAATATACATATATGTATATACAAAAGGAAGTTTGGCTTGTCATTCTGGGCATGGCCTACAAAGAATAAATTAAGAATTAAGTCAAGTGCAAACTAGGCCTTTTGGCATAGGGGGTGCATAGAATTTCTTGAAAGCTCATCAAAAAGCTTGCCACTACTACAGCTTTTTAATTTCTTTTTTTCCATTAAGTGACAGCAAGTGAAGACTGAGCCCTCTTGAGCTCATGGAGTATTTGACTGGAAGGAAAAAAGAGCTGAACTTACTTATTGGTATCTATTTGTTGAAGTCTCTCATGAAAGCTAGCAGCAACTTCTGTAAAATTCTTCACAGCTGAAAACAGAGCATCTAGAGGAAGCAGGGTGAGAGTATTTAACTTCAGATTCTGAAGATATCATTTAACAAATCAAATTCTTCAATTAAAGCTTTATTTTCCACTGTGATCATGATCATGCAAAGTTAAAAGTCTCACTGAAGAAAAATAAAATGACACCATATTTCTACACTAAATATTATGTAATTCTGTGTGAAAACCTCTCTTAGAAACAATAGCAATAAGTATTGTTGTGAATATTGTTTACTATTTGCTACTTGAAGGATGTACAGAAATATCAAAAAGTGGATCATGGAACCAGAACCAGACTGTTCAGACGGTTTTATAAATCCCAGCAACCTGTGTTTTACTGTTATGTCCCTCCACACAGAATTTTGAGAAACACTGAGAATATATGTGTGTGTGTGTATGTGTCTGTCTGTGTATGTATAGACGCGCACATGTACCTGATATTAGCCATTAGCAACCAAATCCTAAACTGAATATTCTATAGTGTTGCCAATTAAAAAAAAGGTTTCTCAAGCATACAATTACCCAACATCATAAACTGCAAAACAGTGTGACTTTTTTTAAAGAAACATGATACATTGTTGTCAATACTGGCCAATTATAGACAGGTCAGAGCACATGTAACTGTGTTAGCTCTGTTTGGCAGTGGCATAGTCCCCACACAGGCATGCTAGTGACAAAATACTCCCATTTCAAATTAATGGAGGGTATTGCTCTTGTTTTATTTGTTGTTCATACAGCACAAGGTAAATACCAGGTTGTGACTAAGACATCCATTAATATAAGGCACTGTTAACATTAACAGAAGAGGAATGTGATGGAAGACTGTACGTACCAAAGGACACATTGTATGTTGCCAGTTCCTCTTCATGATTCCTTGACAAATTATAGATGATGTGAGCATAGTTGCTCACAGCTGCTGCATAATCTCTACAGTCAAAAGGAAGCACAACAGAGTCGGCCAATTCAAACACCAGCCCTCCCCGTACCTGAGCTACAGCCAGATGATTCTTGAAAGTGGGATCATAAAACTGTTCCACAATTTCGTAGGTTTCATACACACTGTGGTAAACTGGATAGCTGCTGTATTTTTCTACATCCTGAAACAAAGGAAACCAAGCCAAAACAAAAACATTATTCCGCCATGTCTATTTCTATTTTTGAAAACCTTTGCTGTGGGATTCAAGGCATGGTAAAGTTTAAGACAGGTCACACTAATCCTATGTAGCCACTATAGACAGTTGAAGGAGAAGAACTGGTCAGTAGTGGCTCTCTTGGACACTACCCTATGCTGAGGTAAATGGTCATTTGGAGAAATCTCTCTCCACTGACCATGTACACAGCCTTAAGAAGTTAGCTAAGCACAGATACATAACTCTCGGTTGGCTAAATCCAGGTGAGATTGGACTACTTCTCTTGCTTGTATTCAACAATCATTCGTTTTTGTCTTTGGATATTCCTTCCTTTTCAGAGGAAATGACCACATTGAATAATTTGCTCCTTGAACATTTCTCAGTTAATCTCCTCTCATAGTATGCTCCAGAGCCCAACCCATATTTCAAAAAAACACGAACCATTTTGAATTCAAAGCTTCATACAGTGTTACAAATCATTCAAAAGTCACCATAAGCTACTCAGAAGCCTTCATCAGCCATAGGTAATTTTGAGTGCATCCATTTACCCTGAGCAAAACTCTTTTTGTCTAAGTGACAAGAAGTTGATCATTCTTGTTTATTACATATTTGTGTTGAGGTAGCACAGAGAGAGGAAGCACGTGGTATAATTAGACACCACTCTGACACACTGAACTGTACTATCCTAAAAAGCTGGAATTCTAAATGGCTTCTTTACAGGTGATGTTATTCAGGCAGTTACAAGGGAGACCAAGCTACAAACACACAGGCTTACCCAATTTTTACTGTAACGAGCTCTGCCTGCAGCGATGCCAAGACGTTGAAAAAATGCTTCAAAGTCATTGCCAGAACCCAGTTTGTTTATTCTTTAAACAAGAAAGAGGAAAATGCCTTGAGTGACAATACTTAAGGTATAATTTTAGTTTGCTTCCAAGTATGCCATAGCAGTTATTTTTTTTCAGCAATCACTACACACTACATAGTCTTTTCCCAGTGTGCTCTTTTTCTTGAACTGCCATGAACTGCCTCTGATCCCTGCATTACCTGCACCTCCTCAATAGCATTCCCATAGGAGCAAAGTCACCCTTCTCAGGGTCAGATATCCAGTTCTCAAGAGGAGAATGTACCTCACTGTCTTTTTATCACTGACAAGAACCTATGACCTTCCTCCTGCTGAACCGCTATCCCAAGCTCTCAACTCAGAGAAATCACAGCAGTACCAGCATGGCTTCATGGAATAAAATAATTTTGAAGTTCTGTAGAAACCCCTTGGTAAATTTGAAGGACAATGTCATAATATCATGCCTTGTGTGCTCCCCAGCCACCCAACACAGAGGCTTTCCAGTAGACTGGAAAAAAATGCAAAGGAAAGCTGTTGAGTTAACATCTTGTGTAATTGCCACTGGCTTGTGCATTCTACCCTTATTTGTCTAACCCTCTATTAACTAAATTAACATGTTTCATATATAAAGCCTGTTGTTAATCTTCAAAGGAAAGCTCACAAACCTGCTGTACAATAGTGTATTAGTTGCAATCATCACAACTCTGGAATTTATACCAGGGGAGAATCACACCATTTCTCTTCAGGACTCTGCTTTTCATACGAGTATTTCTTTCAAACACACAATCTAGAAGTTATAATAATGTTTGGTATGTAATTTGGTTTTTTTTGTTACTGACCTGGGGACCTCTTTATATTCACTTGATGGATTTTTTTTATACCAGCTCTCATAAAGAGATTTTCCTTCAAACCCCTCATCAGGACTTGGTATCTACAAAAAAGACAAAGGGTAAAATTTTAAATGTTACCAAGCAACAAATCAACAATTTGTCACCACACCAAGCCCACAGCTTACGGTAATGAGTAAGTCATCTTAAGTCCCTCAACCTTTCTGCATTTCCATTTTAACACTTCAAATGTATAGCATTTTCCAGAAGAATAATTTATTTCCTAAAAAATAGGTAAATTTAGATGGAAGAAAACCCAAGGAAAGCAAAACAATTCAAGTCAATATTTAAATTCTGATATTTATTTATGAGATTTTCAGCCATTTAATTTACATATTCAAAAGAGAAATCTCTCACAAAATCAAAACATTTTGCTTTACTTTGGCAGAAAATTTCAATTTTGTCTTAGTTTAATTTAAAACTGTTTCTATCTTGTTTCAGCTCACAAAAAATACGTTTATGAATGCAGAAGCAAACTTAAAAGGGCAAAGTGCACAGTACCTGGTGTTTATGTCACCATAGTTGCTAGAGTTATACAAATCACAATTATTCTAAAGTTCGTTCCTACCCCTGACTAATTTGCAGGTAACTGAGCAGCTTAAACACTGTGAATGTTTCTTCATCTTTCCTTTATATTGGTGGACTGCTGAGGTTTTATTATTTTGAATCTATAAAAGATAATTAATAGATATTCCATTATTAATCTATCTATCTTCTATCTAACAATTACTTCACAATAGGAATCAAATTAAGACTAATTTATCTGGGGTTTTGTTCATGAAGGAAATTGTCCATGGAGCAGAACTATCAGCATGGAAACTTTTTACCATTTACATGGGACATGCTTCCTGATTGGCATTCTCTTCAGACATCAGCTACCAACAAGCTGTGGTTAAATGCATTCATCAGCCTGTGCTTCCCAACTCGAGGAAGGGTTACAGAAGCATTTTTACTGGTATTTAGGCCAAGATTTTAATGATGGCTCTTGGTGTCCAAACTGAGGCTCTGCTGACCTGATTTCCTGACAGTTCTGAACAACTTCACTTAGTACAGGTTACCATGGGAACTGCAGGTGATCAACTATTCCTGAGTTCAGCACAGAAGTCTCTTTATCTGGGTACTTTTAACAGAGCTACATTTTATTTGCTGTCTTTTAATTGCAATTATTTTTTTTAAATTTAATTTATTTATTTTTAAAATTTATTATACTGATTTACTGCTTTTCCTTTATTTTTGCACCAGTCTAATGCCAGCTGCCAAGAGATAATAAATTGTCAAATGGCTGAATACATAAAGCAGATAAAGGCAGATAAAGTAAATTCACAGAATATACACAGCAGTTGAATGTACATTACATCAGCATCAAAAACATATGCAAAAACTAATTAAATATTCACTCTTTAATAGTTAAACAGAAAAAAAACAACCCAGAAATAAAATGCCAGCCTCTTAAGACTCACTCCCAAAGAAAGGAACATCTTACATCTAAGATGGTGTGGCTATTTCCTGAGAAAGGTCCCTACCTCTCAATTTTGTGTGCCACACAAATGTGTGAGAGCATCGTGGTCAGAGACAAAGAATAACTAACAGGGTACACTGAAGCTGAGCACATTGACCAAACCTGTTACATCATACAAAAACAACATTGTAGCCATCCTAATTTCCTCCCCTGCCTAAAGGGAGTCAGAGTCTCCTACTACCATGGGCATTCTAGTATTTGATCTGGGCAGCCAGGTATATGCTTGTTTCTGTTCTCTGGTTCACAGAATGCTTTTATGCTTTTGTTCTTAAAAGGAATGCTTTCACAGGAGGAGTGGAAAAATCCCCTAATCCTGAATAGTTAATAATTTAACAGTATAAGCTGGGAATCCCCTTATCTGTCCTGGGAAAAAGCTCCAGTTCTGTAACTATTGATCTAAAAGGGGTACTGCAGCCAGAAAAGAAAGAACTGACACCATATTTCTACAGGCAGAGCCCCATCAAGTAAGTGAGCACCAAACATACCGAATAAAAATTTCAAGTGATGTTACCTTTTTAGTCAGACTGTAAACCAGACTGTACATCAGTGGTGTGCAATCCACTCGCAGTGTGTAATTTCCTGATAAAACATGAAAAATTATTTATTTGAAGAAGGAAGTTCCCTCAGCTGAAAGTTCCTGTTGTTATTTATTAATAAGAAAGGGACTATGGAGTTACACTCTTTATGAGGAGCAAGCTGAAAAGAGCCTTCCTATCATCTTCTTGGTGCACTTCATTGGTTAGGATGAATTAGAGCCCAGCTTTTGAAGCAAGTCGTAAGAGCTTTTCTTATGTCCCCATGATCATTATGCATATTATAAGAGAAGAAGCTAACTCTAAAGAGTTGCCACAGAACTCAGAGCACAACAGTTCTTGTCTCTCTTATGACCTCCCAAACAGTGTAGCTACAGTAAAGGATTTTGTCCCTGAAACAAGGTGAATATCTGAAGGACACTTTATGATTCCACAGTTTCTCCCCATATTAATTTCTGAATTAATGCAACAAAAATTATCACATTGAAGGTCTCATGAATCGCTAAGACAAAATCCCTCTCAGTCATACCATCACTATTCCTGTAAAACACAAGTCATATTCATGCACCTTCAACAGAAGAATCTGCATTGATATATGCCACTCCTCGTGCTTGCAATATTTTGGCATTCTCCTACGAGAAAGATAAAAAGGAAGAAAATGCTGATAAACTTTTTTTTCCCCTCAGAACTATCTTCCCATTCACAAAAGAAAGAGCTGTTTCAGAGAAGGATATCATATACTGCAAGGAGCTAGAGATTCTTGGTAGTTCAAAAGAAAACTCAAGGGAGAGACAGAATGTGTGTCTAAGGAAAAGAGGTGGAGAGGGAAGAAGTGCTTCTTTCTAGTGCAGATTTTCAAAGAGCAGCCCCACCATGCAAATTTCTTTTTGAACACTCTTGGATTTACCTCAGCCCACTCCGTTGATCCCAACAAGCCAAATTCCTCTGCATCCCAGCTTGCAAATATCACTGTTCTCCTTGGTCTCCATCCTGAAATGAAAGACCATGAAAACTGTATTACAAAAGTAAAGGTTACATGACTAACATGAAAACACATGACATTTTTTGGGGGTTCATCTTTTACCATGATCTGTGGGGAAAGAGATATACATAAGACTTCAGTAACCTTATCTAATATTGCTTTACTATTGTAGCAATCTTGCTTCTACTTCAATATGGGGCCAAATAATGTATTTCGTCTCTCACCTTTAAATGCAAGAAAATTTTCTAGAATCTAAAAGTCTGATCAAGGAAAAAAAAATGTGCTGTGCACAAATTCTGGAACAAAGACTTTTCTAATCCTCTTGCTCTCTTCAGTTTAGTACACACTGTATATCCATGTCCATTCTGACAGAAAAGTGGCATATTTTCATATTTATTTCAGAACTTCTTTGACCCGTCTTTCAAATGCCAGATTTCAAAACCTAAGCAATTCCCTGTAACTTTGACAGACCACCTTCAAAAGAAAAATCTTTCATTTGAAGTCCTCCATTCAATTTAAACCCAGGCCAAATAGAAGACTCTCCACTGCCCTGATGCTGTTATCTCAGCCCAAAGTTTTCTTTGAAGCTACTGGAACCTTTTCATCTTTTACTCCATTTCTTTTTTTAACTTTTAATTTTTTTTCCCATTTGCATTCCAGAGAGCTTCCCCTGATATTCAGCTACTGGAAAGAAATGGAAATAAAACTAAATGTCAATAGGTTTTATGTGTAATGGGCAGGCAAAGAACACTCCTCTAGCATAGTATTTATGTCAGAGCTTCTCTTCATGGGATGTCAGATAGGGAGACAGCATTTGCTCTGACAGCAACAGAAACCTGGTGCAGCTGACATTTGTTCCTCTATTCTAATGCAAGTAGGCATGAGGTATTTTTAACCATTACCTCCTACTGTGTTTGCACAGCTCATTCTCAGCATTACACTGACATCCTTCACTTATTCTTGAGTATGACTCCAAGCCACAGAAAAGTGCTGAGAAGGCTCTCAGTGTGGCCCTGATGAAGCCCTTATCAGTCCACCACTGTGTCAGTATTATAACACCACTGACATGTCCAGTCTGACCAGCCTCAAACACAGAGTGGTCTATTGTACCTAAATGTCCTGTTTATTTCAGCATCCTCCATTTCCCTCTAGGTGTACTTTCTGTTGAGCAGAAATACTTCACATACAGCAAGGTGCACAGCAGTGTGTTTATTCAAGACATCAGTGAGATACACGTTTTTAATTTCAAGCGTATGTTTAAATCTCACAGAAATCAATGGGCACTGCTGAGAGCAGCTACTTTGATGTGCTTTATTCTTTCCTTACATTACCTTTGTTTTTCAGCTTTCCAAAGCTCCTCACAATCTCGTGAACCACAGCTGCTCCACTCTGAGGATCAATGCCACCAAATACCCATGAGTCACGGTGGCCTCCCAGGATGACATATCTGTCTAGAGAAAATAATTTCAGAGGTTTACTTAGGAATACTTTTTTCCTGACACAGAGATGTTAACTTGAACTAATTTCTAATTTTCCACAGATGTATCAAGCAACAGAGATTAACAGTTTATAATATACATGATAGAAAGGAAAGAAACATTTTACATTTCTGAACACATTCTTTCTGTATTTTCAGCCAGTGTTGAAGAATTTGTCAAACCCAGTAACTGGATCCCACAAGACTTAAAACCTCAAACTCCATGTTGTTAGTTCTATTATTAAATATACTACAGATTTCTTCTAAAGATAGAAGCATTTTTCCATACTTCACCATAATGTGTTTCATGGTGAAGTTGATCCACTAATTATAGCTGTACAGCACAGAAATTCATAACATTGTGAATTCATGTGCTGAATGCAATATTTCTCTGTATATATATATAATCTATCACAAAAAGGGTTGTCCAAATCATGACAGAGATACGCTTATTGAGATGCAATTCAGACTAGGTCTCTGTGCTACTATAATACGATTAACAGTTGTGTTTTAGGCACACAGAAAGTGCTGCAGTTAGAAGATAAATTACATTATCATCATTCCAGAGATGTCTATATATCTGTTTTTTTAGAGTATAAAATCACACTGATTACAAGAGACTGTAAGCTAGACAAAAAGCCAGTAATGGTGGATATAGTGCCTTCCAGTGGAACATAAAATCCATTCTCATGTTTCTTAGGGAAGAATACCCATTTAAAAATATTCTTTCAATTGCAAAGTTACTTGCCCGAAGACAAATATTTTCATCTTAGTTATGACTCTCCCTTGAAAATCAGCATTTACAGTGAAAGTGCTGACATACCCTGAAGCATATGAAAGCCAGTGCAAATACTGTTTCAAAGATCATGCAATACAGTATTTCACAGAAAACGATATTCCTCATGTCCCCCTTGTAACCATGAAGTACATGTAGAGGTCACTGCTCACTCAGATTATGCTGAAGGCAAATAATTTTACCTGGTTCCACTGAGCCTCTGATGGTACCAATCACATTGTAAATCCTTCTTACTTCATTGTTGCTATGAATGTGCATTTTCACCTTTCTGGTGTATTGGGAAGAAAACACAAAGAGAAAATCCACCAAATTAGATAACCAAACATCTTGATACCTTTCAAAAGTGTACAATATAAATGACAGAGAAAGTATTTTGACCAAATTTATCTCCTATTAAACCAAAGTAAATCTGAAAATATTACAGTGTAGTTTTTTTCTGGATTCATACTTGCACAAATAAGAACAGCATTTAGCCCTTGACAGCTGTGTAATATTGCTGATGTCAGTAAGATTTACACAGATAACAGGATCAGAACTCCAAAGGTCTTTTGCTAGCAGCTAGTTTTTAGATTTGAAATAGTGAAATGAAAATGGAAAACATCTAATGTTAAAAACGTAAATAGTTCTAATTTTCTGCATTTTGGTGCAAATCAGAACTGACTCCATGTTACAGTTTCATCCCAGCCCGCAACCAAGCCCCACACAGCCACTCACTCACTCCCCCACTAGCAGCGAGAGAAATTTGGAGGGTAAAAGTTACAAGACTCATGGGTTGAGATAAAGACAATTTTATACATAAAGCAAAAGCCAAGAAAACAACCAGAGCAAAACTTTCAACCATCTCCAAAAGAGCAGAGCCCCATCACATGTAATGCTGACTTGGGAATGAAAACACCATCACTCCAGATGTCTCCCCTTTTCTCCTTCTTTCCCCCGTTTTATGTAACTGAGCATGCTGTCAGATGGTCTGGAATATCCCTTTGGTCAGCTGGGATCTCTTGTCCTGGCTGTGCCTCCTCCCACCCTCCCAGGCACTCCCCACTCCCTCACCAATATGGCAGCACAAAATGCAGAAAAGGCCTTGGCTCTGTGTAAGCCCTGCTCAGCAATAACAAAATCATTTCTATATTATCAACTCTATGCTCATGACAAATGAAAAGCAGCCCCATACTAGCCACTGTGAAGAAAATTAACTCTATCCTAGCCAAAACAGGAACATTCCAGCACAGTCCATACTACTGCAGCAGAAAATCAGACAACCTGAGCTGCATCAAGAGATTTTTTCTACAACATCAAGACTTGTTTACCTGTACCACGGCTGAAGGTGTAACAACTCAGCCCCAAGGGTTCATATAAAGTTCAGTATGAACAATTATATGAAGTTAAACAGTTCATATGAAGTCAGTACACTGTATTCAGACAACATTGAAACACAGAGATTTTAGTCCTAAACTGCAATTACTAATTCAACTAAAAACCATCTGAAGCAATAAAATCGACATCGTAGTTTAAGCTCTTTTTCTGGAAAAGCTGAGTGGAAAAACTGCTTATATGAAGCAGTTTAATATTGCTTTATATAAGTCAATAGGTAAGATCAGAAGCTGGACTTACATGAATTTTAAAAAAAACTGAAAGTTTTTTTTTAAAAAAATCACTCTCAACAAATAGTTTATCAAAGGCTAAATGCTTTTCAAATGAAACTGGTTCAAGACTAGCTGGGAAGTAAAGCAAGTAGGTCATATTCATCCAGTCAAGACATTATGTACTAATGCTTTTCACTGAGCCAATTTCAGCCAAGGAAACAGCCAACATCAAAGGAAAGATGTAAATAAATCCAGCTACTAAACCCAGCTACTCTATCTTTGGTCAGACTCTATTGCTCTACCTGGTTTTGCCCTGATCCCAAGAACACTCTCCTTAGGGAACAAAACTGACCTTGTGGAATAGTTTGCTGTAAAACCAGGACCGACGTTGTAAGATACATTCAAATCTCCTTTCCAGCTACTATGAGGTGGTGCCTGTCCTCCCATATTACTGTTATGGAAAAAAAAAAAAATCATTATTAGGTACAGACATCTTACAACAGCATCAAACAAATGAGAAACCAGAAATCAAATTTTGCTAGCTCCCATACAAACACAAACCAGTGTTGGTCTTTGTTTTAGACAATTTATACTACAAGCTTTGGCAGGAGAATAATCTGGAGTTTTAGCTACACTAATACTGGTAAATTAGCATAGAGCAACAATCCTGGGAATAGAGATCAGCTTGGAGTGGCCTACAGCTACCCTGGAAGACAGTGTTGGCTGAAAGGTTTTGCATATAAACTGCCTCTTGTAAATGGTCCCTGGAACATTCTACTGCCTTGAACTGCATTTGCATTTGAATTAGCAGAGAGGAACTTGGGCTATTCCAACACTTTAACAGCACAGGCAATAGTTTTATGGTGCCTGTCCCTGCATATGGTTTAATTTTGTAGCATAGACAGCTGATATGTGTCAAAGATGGCTAAAGTAGAGAAACATGATCAGTCCAAGTCACCTTCTTGCTCCATTGTCTAAAGTGCCATATTTTTCCTGTTAACACAACTGGAATTGCAATAATTTGGTGGATCGCAATCACCCAGACTCATTCCCTTGAAGGACTTTTATCTTTTGCACGAAGTTCTGAGATACAAAGAAAATATGCTGGATGTTCTGGCTCTTAGGAAGCAAAATATATTTATGGTAAATGAAAGCATGTCTTTTACTGTAAATACATACTTCAGTCAAGCTTTATTCCACAGAACACTTCAACATGTCTTCAGGTCCTGAGTAAATTGTTTATATAAAAATATGATAGCAGGGATAACAAGATGCTATGACTTCTCAAAACAAAAGTGAAAACAAGGACTCAGTATTTTTAAAGGATTTAGGTTTCATTTACAACTACTAAAACCAAATTTTAATATTATTTAATACTTACTGAACAGAAATGTCTGGCTACACCATATTTATACATTACATCATAGTAATGGCATTGAATAAAAGAGGTTTTTTACCTATATCTTTATCATTATGAGCAGTTATCCTGATAACTATAGAGTTTTAAAGAAAAGAAAATTTGGAGACCTACTAGTCCATATTACAAATGACCTTTTCAAGATAACTCTGTACATACCTCATAGGTAACAATAGTTACCACACTTACCTCCTACAGAGGTCCTAATATTATTTCAAGAGCTAAAGGAGAATCAGAGTGCAAAAGTCTTTTTATTCTCTTTTCAGATACTCTCATAACTTCCAAAAAACAATCTGCTAAAAATACTTAATGTCTCCCATGCACTCACCGCAGTAATGACTCTGCATCATAATAGCCAATAGGATGAACTGGAATTTTTGGGAGACCTATACCACTGGTTTTGTCTAATCGGTACATGTATTCTGAAAGCAAAAGATAGATATTTTCATATTTACAAGTCTCAGAAGGAAGCTGTACATTCATAGCTGAGTCTTAACACTGGAGTTAAGAATAATAATTTTTCTTTCCTGGAAGATGAACTGGCATCTGCCCAGTAATTTCATTCTTTATGCTTTATCAACAAGTTTTCAGAGAGACACTAATCAATGTTCTCTCATAGTGTCTGCAGTCATGCATTTAAAGATGGCTGGAAATTTTAAGATTATTTGTTCATTTTTTTGTGTTGAAATAATTTTACACAGAAATATTTCTCCTCATGGGAAAGAAGTTCAGACTAAGCTACACATACAGAGCAAGGAAAGAGTCCATAGTGTGATGCTTGGAACATTCAGCTAGGAACTAAAAAATATTTGCCAGGCGATAAAGAGATGCAGATAAAATCTTATACACTGGACTGACTATTCTGGGTTACTGGTTTTGTGTAAAAAACACAATCTAGTTATTGTTTTGACAAAGCTCAAATACAAGTAATTCTTTTTTTACAAATCTTAATCTTTATGATGTGGACAAAAGCATACACAGAATAGTCTCCTCCTTAATACAACACTTATAGGGATCCTTTGTGATTGAGAGAGACATGGATTCATCTGTGTGATCACTGACTCTGGTATGAGGAATCAGAAATTTTCTGTCTGCTCTGCCATGCTGCTGTTTTAAACATGTATCCCCTTCCAGGACAAGTTCTGTTGCCTGGAGGCAACACTATCCATCACTTAGGGACTACTTTTCTTGAGGTGATTGCCTCTCTCAGATATGCTGGCCCAAGTGCTGGCATAAATAGTTCTTCATGAATTTCAATCAAAATGATCTGGTTTATGTGCTAAATGAAACAGCTTAGGCACAACTCAAGCAGCTGAGGAAGCCTAAGGTGAAGGTGATGAATACAGATCAGCACTCTAAGGCTCCTCTAATATCCTCTCACTTTCTCTCATGCACCATTTACAGAAGTGCCCTACTGCAGTGAAACCAAAGCTGTCTCTTTTAGCAGCAAAGACTAAGAAAGAAAGAGTGTTGTTATAAGGGAGAAAACATCCTCTGCACTTTCCTGATACTAGACCCTCAGAGAATGCCTTCTCTAGAGTCACTCACCTTTTGCAGGATAACCTGGAGTCAGAGGATCCCCTGCTCCATTCAGGTTTAATACATTCCCACGCTGGGCTCCTCCACCTGGAAGGTTCCAGCCATCTGGATAAGGATCTACTCCAGGTGCACAGTAGTCAGCAGGGTCAGAGTACAGAATAAGTCCCTTGGCACCTGCCAATTGAGCATTCTTCACCTGCAAAGCACATCTCCTGTCCCTATCCGGTCCTTTATAGACCTCAGCGTTCAAGGGGCAAAAGAAAGTATAAATTACAGTGATTTTTCCTCAGGGTCTTGTACAGTGCTTGGGATAAGTAAAGGGCTTGTAACTGTCTCATAATTTCCAGAAAAAAAATTTCAGGTTTCACATGGAAGTAAAAGGTTTGCTGTTGCTTTGACTTTTAGTTAGGAGATAACATCAGTGACATGGAAAACATCCTCCACAGTATTGCTACATAACCTGAGTTTGCATTCTGTCATCCAGATCAACACAATCAGCTGACTATTGAAATGCACACATCGTGAACAGAAAAAAATGCATCACATTGATGCAGCAGTATCTTTCAGGTAGTCTTGTACTTACCTCATTTACCTAAATGATCTCTGAATGTATCTCAAGGTCTGGTCTATACAGGAAGATTATAATTGGAGAGCTTGAAAGTGCCTTTGGCACTTTGAACAAGACTGACTCTAGAGAGCCACATTTCAGGCTCATTACGGCAGAAGGACTGACCTGCATGCTGTTTTAAAAGTGTTCTTGTGTGACTTTATTATTGTATAATATATATCATTCTGACATCCCAATCTGGTTTGCTCCTAGATATGACAGTGATGGATAGTGACAGAGTGACAACTAATCCTCAACAGTTTTAAATTTGGGCATTTTAACTCAGAAATATCATAGCTTTTTTCCTCTTTTTTTTTTTCCCATTTAGGAAATACAGCAGTTGCCTTATTCTCTGTCATATTTTTGCACACCATTAGGAAGTTGAAAACTTTCAGTACAGTTCTCCAAATTTTACATAGGCTACCAAATTCTTCAGTGTGTAAGAAATCATTAGAAACACTACTGTAAGAATGAGGATATCCCTTTGTGTCAATGAGGGCATATAATTTCCAAACCACAGGGAAACTGCCTCTCTAGATTTTAGTAGCTCTAAGATATTTGTGTTTTATTTTAAGGAAAGATTCATAAACAGTAATATCTTCTTCAATTTTTAAGTCTTTTCCATTCAGATAGTATCTTTAAGAGTGGTAAACTATTTGGTGAAAATGTTATCTGATCCAGAATATGAGTTATATACCACTTTTCACTGGTGAAAATAATATATATGTGAACCAGTGAGTTATCTATTTAAAAGCTTCACACAAGATTAATCCACAGCATATAATAAGAATTGGAATCCAGTGAATTCAGTGCTTGATACCTTTAGGTAACTCACAAATCCAAATTATAGTCCGCCCAAATTAGGGTCAAAATAGTTGTTGTACAAGAGCCAAACACTCTTAAAATAGACTGTCTTCTTATATCTCTGTTGAGAAAATAACTTGAGTGTATGCCTGAAGTATGTACAGGAGTATGTCCTTTCCTGTTAGGTCATGGAAGTCTGCGAAAACTGTAGTTTAAAAATGAATTTATATGACAGGGATGTTGAATAACCAAATACAGAATTTAAAATAACTTCCATACAGTTATAGTCTCTGTCTGGTGTACAGAAATCATTATAAAGAAACACAATATAGATGTGGTAAAGAACAGCTGAACCAACAGAGAAGAACAACCTAGTTGAGAATTAGAATGTGTGACACTGTAGTAGTGATATTTTGGAAAAATTTACAGAATGCAAATGAATATTAAAATATGGAACATTTTCCAACTGTCTTACTTTTATCCTAGAAATACTAAAGAATCCTTTTTGAGCACAGGTCTACGAAAACTCAGTTACTCTAAAATCTCCAGAACACCTTAGGGAAGTGTTTCAGTGTCTTGAAAACACTGAAGAGCAGAACAGTTGAAGTGGGAGTAACACTGAGAAAGGCAGCATTTTTATACACAGGGATTACCTTATTTCCTCTGAAGATCTTCCCGTATCTGGCAATAACAATCTTTCCTGTACAGTTAATTCCCATTTCACGTTCTAACGTGAAGAAGTCTTCAGTGCGGCCATAATTCACATACACCAACTCACCCTGAGAGAAAGAGGTAGGACTTGAAACAATAATGTCAAAGAGCATGTTGGAAGGAATGTCTGATCTAGTAAAATAATAATGGTTTTCAACATGAAATTCTTGGCCTGAAAGAACTCAGAAGAGCCTTGGCCCCACTGAGGAGCTTTATATATGCTTCCTCCTGTGCTGTTTAAAGTACAATGCAGACAACAACTCACTGGAGAATGCTACTGCTAACAGCACTAGATAAGGACCTGAAGGTCTTATCAAACCATTATGTAATAAGGTGAAGATAAGCATCAGGTTTTGAAAAGACAATCTTGTCTTTAGGTATTGTTTTCATTGGAAACAACGATGTTATATTTAATTAAAATGAAACAATTTCCTTAGAAGGAAGATGAAGCTTTTTAAACTTGTTTTAATCATTTCCCACATCTCATCACTTACTCTAGCTCTCCATAAACCAAATAAAGCAGTGATGTTATTCTGTCTTTCTCTGGCGATAGTTATGATAAAAAGTCAAAATTCATGAATTTTATCTTACACTATGTTCCAAAATTCCCACTGCAATTTTCGTAACACTCAAAGCTCTTACGTCCCAGGGTACAGATTATCTGTCTGGTTCTCCAGCTTTGAGTGTCTGAGGCAAATGAATACAGTATTCCTTTAGTTTTCTGGACATGAACAGCTTATTAACAAACATCACAAAGTACATGACTCTGATATAATACTGAGCTGTGTGAGTAGAAGTGTAAGCACAATTCCACATGAAACTTTAAAGCAAAGCCTGCATCAAGGTTCTGTCGACCTAAATTATTCTACATAGGGACAGGAAAGATATTGAGAACAACACCAAAAAATTCTAATCTAACAAAATATTAATTGAAACCCCTAATGATCATAGAACAGAAAACTCCTGTTACATAGCCCAGCTTTATCAAAGAAAGCTGATACCATCTGTATAATAAGACACGAAGGATTAGTGTTAAATTCAGATCACAGCAACACCTTTATCACCAGCTAGAAATGTCAGCAAAAGCTTTTCAAGCATACTCAACACTGTGCAGCTATACCTGTCAGTGTGAGCCTTGGGCAAGCAGCATTTTGAAAAGCCAGGTAAATGCAACACTCTATTTGTTCACCAAGATGGAAAAAATGGCACATGGATATTAAAGCAACAGATATTAAAGATTTATTACCATAGTTTTTAAGGAAAAGAAAAAATAAAATCCAGCTCTGACTCAAATCAGAGGGAAAAATTAAACATATATATGACTGCTCAATTTGAACATTGCTTCGTCACAATAATCCCAAGAACATCGGAGCTAAATCACCTTTCCTACTGGTGATAAGTTGGGTTTTGAACTAAAGCCCAAGGAATTTCAAATTACTCTGTATTGCTCTCTGATATTCTGTGCAATGCTACAGTTAACTATGGTATTCGATCTTTTCCATTTCTACTATTTCTATTTCTATCTCTGTTTCTTTTCCTTCTGCTCTTCCTATCTCTGTTTCTTTTACTATGTAACATTCTACTATCTTACCTCAGGCATTCCTTGGGGCGAAAAGGCACTGTAGGGTGGCACCACATCTCTAACATCCTCATATCCTGGAGGAGGAGGCTCAGACAATGATGTGTTGAAAACCTAATGGGAAAGGAGAAAAGGAATAAGGTAAACAAGGAAATATGGAAAAGAAATACTTTCTATTCACAAGCACATTTAAAAAGCATTTGCAATCTAAAGGACTCTGGTTTTAGAATTCTACCTAAGAAGTGACCAAAGTTTTAGCAAGCACTGGGTATCCTTTTCCGTAGGCATGCTCAGTGTGTGAATTTACAAATCCCACCTCCAGTTTTCACAGAGAATCCTGCATAAATGAACACAGGGTTCCCTGAAGTGGTCTGGGTACAGCAGGTAAGAACAGGTTAGATGACAGCGGTAAAAATGCTTGCATTCTGTTTATCCCTGAAGCTTCTACACGCACTTCAGTCAGTACTCATTCCCCTTGTGATAGCACATCTTGAGACTTAAATTATAATCTTCCAGAAACTGAATTTAGCAGAATCATTGATACTGCATAATTAATCAATGCAAAGAATGGTGCTGACCAGGCTTTCTTTCCTCTTTCTAAATACCAGAGTAATTTTTAAACAGCTGAATTACACGAAGTAATTCTCTTACATGACCGGTTTGTAATCCATATGTCAGGATGCTGTATGAATCAAGGTAAATATCAGTATTCCTAACACATAAATTATGAAATAAAGGTGCAAAATATAAAAGCAAACTGGAATCCCTGATTACCATGAGCTTTGTACCAGGCCCCACACCATTAAGTGAACAGAGGACAGTTTTCTCTCACAGCCTTCTCAGGTGTATGAAAGTGATTTTGTTCCCTTGTTGGAAAAATCAGTCGTTTTTGTACCTCATTGCCATCCTCATCAATTATTGAGATGTAGTTGGGCTTAGTCTCATCAGGGTAAGAGAGCAAGACATCATAATGAACCAGTTGAACTGAATCCAAACAAAAATTCTCCCACTCAGCTTGGACTTGCTGTGCTAGATGCATATTTTCCTTTGTTCCTGCTAGGTGAGGAAGCCGTGTAAAATTGCTAGAGAAAAAGAAGAAATAAGCAGGGTCAGACATTGAAGGTCATAATTAGAACTCCTCTTAGACTAGCTGGAAATAAACCTCATAGAGATGATCAGATATATTCAGGCTAAATAAGAACCAAGGCTTCTCTGCATGTGTATTTTTATGTTGTATTCATAGACTAAGATGAAGGGTTTCAGGCTGTCCTGATCTAGCACAGGTATTTAAATCTTCCTTGCAGCATGGTTTAGCAAGAATGGTGTGGTGACACCAGCCATGCTGTCTTGTCCTTTCTTTACTCCTTTTCTTCTGAGCTACAGTAGGTCTATGCACTCTTATGCTCAGTAAGACCTTACCATTCTGAAGTGATAAAAAACTGAGTACAATTATTTTTGTGTATGTGCATAATTACTCTGATCCTTACTTGTATTTAACTAGATATTCTCCTTGAATCCCACAATGTTAATTAATTTTGGCACAAATACTGGTTTATCTAAAAGTTCACTCCTATGTGCCCTGTTAGCAAGTAAAAGAGTGAGTTTTGAGTACTGTATAAACAAGGAACAGAAAAACTCAACAGTTTGTGACTTAAAAGTCATGCCAGCATGAATAACAAACAGTGAAAGAGAGCATAAATAATGAACAGCCCATTGTCTGGAAAAAAATAAATTAATTGTCCAGACCATTGTGAAAGCCCAGTTGTGAAGCCAACTGAAGAAACCCTCAGCTGAATGAGGCTGTCATCATGATGTCCTCATTCTATCATATGACCATGCCATTAACATGCCAAAGAAGCATGTGTGGCACCAGCTGGTGTTAATGAAGGAAACTGTATCTTTGATTATGAAGGGGTGTGAGATTAGGAAAAACTTAAAATTCTGGAGTTCAAATAACACCAAAGCCATCAAAGCAAGCCACTTTGAAAGAACTATACATTCGAATAGAACAGAATAGAATAGAATAGGTTTGCTTGTAAGGGATCTACAACAATCATCTAGTCCCACTGCCTGACCAATTCAGGTCTGACCAAGTTAAAGCATGTTTTAAGAGTGTTGTCCAAATGTCTCTGGAACACTGACAAGCTCGGGCCATTAACCACCTCTCTAGAATGCCTGTTCCAAGCCTGAACATCCTCTTGGTAAAGAAATGCTTCCTCATGTCCAATCTGAACTTTCTCTGGTGCAGCTTTGAATTATTCCTACACATCCTAACACTGGTTCACAGGAGAAAAAATGAGCACCTCTCTTGCCATGTTCCCTCCTTAGGAAGCTGTAGGGAACAATGAGGTTGCCCCTCAGCCTCTTTTTCTCCAAACTAGACAAAATCCTTAGCAGCCAAATGCTGCTGAATAAAACCATGTTCCTCTGATCATGACAAAAAAAATCTATCACTGTACTAAAATCTATCACTGTTATAGTGACAGCATCATCTTCTGGATGACATATACTGAACACAGATCACACTTACGTGTTATTGTGAGTGAGAATGGTTGGTTTCTATAGGAGTTACAAGTGTTTAGAAATCACATTTTCATTAGAAGTTGATTTATGCAGTAACATTTTCCTGTACTACACTCCCATTTAACTAAACCTTGTGTTTTTCTTCATTCTCTCTTCTAATCTGCCTGCCTGTACTGGTAGTTCTGAGCAGTGACTAAACATCTGCTGTATTTCACTGCAGAACTGGCCACATGACAGTAAATGAGGTACAAGTCTTTCTGCTTACTTAGAGATAGGGAGTTTAGAGGGCAGGAAGGTGCTTTCACAGAGCTGTTTAACAGCAGCTGACTTTGCAGGAGCCAAAACACAGGTTAAGGCTCTAAACACTCCCAAATCTTTGGTTTTGAATGTGTATGCTATAGTCCAGTATATGACTGCTATATAGTGGAGAGACCATACTTTCCAGCTAATTTATCTACAGTTGTTCAAATACGCTTAAATGAAAGCAGTGGGATTGCCATAATCCTATTAACTGAAAATGGTATTTTAGTAATTTAGTTTTGCACAACTCCATGCTATGTAATCAGACCGGGAGTATAAGGCAAATCCAAATTTGTTGATTACTCCTACAATAGCTGATGCTCTTTTTTTACACTGAAAGTAAACTCCTATCAGTAAACTATGACTTGTGGCCTATTACCAACTGGAATAAATATAAGATTTTAAATATAAGATTTTAACAAATCCTAAGAGAAAAATAATCCATTTACAAGATCCCTAAACCAAACAAATCGAGTATAAGTACTTGCAGTTAAAGCTTCTAAGTTATTAAATAGAAATATTATATCAATTAAATTTTAATAGACTTTAAAATATCTACATTTTCATGTTCCATTGAAATGGTTTTGAATTGTTTGAAGCATGACCAACAAGTCAGAGAAGTGATTCTGTCCCTCTGCTCTGCTTCATGAGACCCCAGCTGCACTGTTGTGCTCGGCTCTGAGACCCAATACAGGAAGGATAAGGACTTGATGGAACAAGTCCCAGAGGAGGACATGGAAATGATCAGAACGCTGGAGCATCTCTCCTGAAAAGAAAGGCTGAAAGAGTTGGGGCTTTCCAATATCTGAAGAGGGCTGACAAGAAGGCTCAAGAGGGAACTTTTTGAAGAGCATGTAGTGATACAAGAAGGTATAATGGCTTTAAACTGAAAGAGGTCAAATATAGATTGCCTATTAGGAAGAAATTATTTACTGTGAGGATGGTGAGGCACTGGCACAGGTTTACCAGAGAAGCTGTGGATGCCCCATCCCTGGAAGTGTTCAAAGCCAGACTGGACAGAGCTCTGAGCAACCTGGTCTAGTGGAAGGTGTCCCTGCCTGTGGCAGGTCGGTTAGAACCAGAGGATCTTTAAGGTTCCTCCCGACCAATTCTATCATTCTATGATCATTGAGCTGGCTCCCACTTGATTTATTTTTCTTGTCTGAACTCATTAGTCTACACACTGCTTACTAAAGAAACTGCTTGATGTTTTCTGCTTTCATTTCAGCCATAAATGCTGTCCTCATGTCCTCATGAATACTTGGAGATGTCTTCTCATCTGTAGGTTTTGCAAACCAGCCTGTACAACACATGAAAATAAAAAAGTAAAAACATCAGAGCAATATTCCCATGACACACACCACTTCTCTTTAGTCTCACCACATGTTTTTCACTGTTTTACATTTTAGAACTGCTTTTATTTCAGCACATATAAGCAGATACAACATAATGCAGGTTGCAAAGTGATGGCAGTGTTAGTCCCACAAAGGGTAAGATAACTTACTTGTCTAGGTAGATGTTGAGGAATATAAAATACTATCTTATATTTATTCATCAGTTATTTTCCTGTAGATGCTAAGGAGACTTATCTATCTTCCTTGAGCACCAGAATGCCATGCTGTCAAGTCATATAGTTAACTCAATAATAGGGCAGCAGCTTTATAAAAAATGCCCAGAAACACAGGCACACTTTGTCAGGAACAGATGTCTTGTAACTCCTTTTTCACTCTCTGGTCTGACTGGATCCTTTCTGAGCAAGCAATACCAGAGCAAGTGATGCGAGGAACAGCTGGCTAGAAAGAGAAGTGTTCATAACATCTGTTTTTAAGTCAGACTGGACAAGTTCAGTGCATGTGCAGCAGCAGCTACAGGGATAGTGTGAATGAACCAGTGGGTTCAAGAGTGTAACAACCTGGCACCAGTGAGGCACTGGTTACTGGCACAGTGAAAGGCTCCACATGAGAGAAGAATTCAGTCGGAGCTTCCCAATGGCGCTAATGCCAAGTACATACCAAATGGCATTACAAAATACAAGTGGCTTTTTTGTTTTCCTTCCTTCTGTAAGCTGATCATGATTCATATGTGAAACCAAAAGAAACGTAGGGAGCGGGAATCTCTTGCGGCAGCAACCCTCAGTCCTGCCTGGGACGAGAGCAGGTGAAATACTGAAATACTGAAAGACTATTTCTCCCCTCCTGTCCGTGCCCCTCCAGCCCCATGTTTACTTTCCTGCCTCTCTGGCTGCGGCTGGTGCTGTTTCAAGGCAGCAGGGTCGAAGGGTATGTCTTTTGTCTCCTTACAAACCCAGCGCTCCTTTCTCTTGCCCACAGCACTATTTTACTCTTACTTACTTTAATAAAAATTAAATAGAAAAACAAGGCAAAGACACGAAAACCCTTCTCCTGCGGAGGAGCTGGGTATCCCAGGGAGGGTCAGTGACTGCACCCGGTGTGAAGGAGGGAGGCACGGAAGGCGGTATCGGCCGGCTGAGCACGGACTCACCTCGGGCACCCTCAGCACAAACTCCTGGGCGCTGGAAACCCGCCCTCTTCTCCCCCCACCCGGTGGCTCCGAGCCACGTCCCCGGCCGGACGAGCCCCCGATGAGAAGGAGGGTTAGTGTGCACTGTACCGACGAGCGATCCGAGGACGAAGAATATCGCCGCTGCTCCGAAGACGACAGTCCAGAAGCGGCAGCTGGCTGCCCTGGGGGCGGCCGACTCCGAGCGGGCATCGAGAGAGCTCTCCATGGCTGCAGCCCGGCCGCCTCACCACCCGCAGAGCCCTGAGGCTCCCGCCTGAGCGCGGCCGGGAGGGCCCGGCTGTGCCCGCCCCGCCGGCCCGGCCCGGGGTGAGGCCCTCCCGCTCGGCCCCGCCTGCCGCCGCCGCTGGGTTAGCTCCGGGGGAGCTCTGCGGGCCTCTCCAGGCTGCCCACCTGCCCTCTGCCACACCCCTGCCATGTCATGCCGCCCTGCCACACACAGTCCGTTCTTTAACACCTCCAAGGATGGTGACTACACCACCTCCTCGGGCCCGTTCCAATGTCTCATCACCTCTCTTTCTTTCTGTAAAGAAACTTTTCTTAATGTACAGACTGAACTTCCCCTGGCACAGCTGGAGGTTGTGCCCTCTTGTTCGGTTCTTGGTAGCCTGGGAGAAGAGGCCGATCCCCACCTGGCTGCAGCCTCATTACAAGCAGTCGTAGAGAGTGAAAATGTCACCCCTGAGCATCCTTTTCTCCAGGCTGAACACCCCCAGCTCCCTCAGCTACTCCTCCTCACAGGACAGGCACTCCAGAGCCTTCACCAGCTCCATTGCCCTTCTCTGGATACTGGAATGCACTTTCTGAATTGAATGGCACAGAACTGGACACAGGATTCAAGATTCTATCTTACCAGTATTGAGTACAGGGAGATGATCACTTCCCTCCCCTGCTGGCCACACTATTACTGACACAGGCCAGCATGACATGGGCCTTTTTGGCCACCTGGGCACACAGGTCTTTTGATTTACTACAAAGGGCAGTGAGAACGCAGAGCAATGATTTCCATACTTGGTTTGCCATAGATTTCTCGCACTGTGCTATGCCATGCCATTCTCCACGGGACACACACTAGAGCTAGCAACACCAACAGGGCAAATCTGGGGGAGCAGAAATGTAACAGCCAATGTTTTAAAAGATACATTTTCGGAAACATTTTACTCCAATACCTAACACACTCTGACAGGCTATAAAGACTCTTCGGAGAGGTATGTGTCCCTATCAAGGTGGGTTACTACCATGTATCTCCATGCCCTGTGTTTCCTTCCTTTTTATGGAGGCACAACCCCAAAGAGAGTGTGTGCACCCAGCTGCCAGTTTGAGAACAAGGCTGGAACTTTGTCTGCTTTTGACTTTGCTTGTGTCTTTTTTTCCACCTCTTAAAATTATCACTGTATGATTTCGGAAAAACCTCTCTGTTCACTTCAGCCATCATATTTGGGATGAGAGTTTACCTTTAAGGCCACGAACAGAGTGGAACTTTGCTTGCAGAGGTGACCTCACTGGCTCTGCATGGATTTTCAACCTCAGAACTCCTTCTCAGTTGCTTGCTAGGGAGAGAGCTGATGTTTAACACAAGAAGTCTGAAATTGTGTTGTGCCCATGTACACATACAGTACAGGCAGTATGTACTTAGCAGCAGTGCAAGAGCTGTGCACTCTACCCCTATTGACCCATGCTGCCTGCTGATGCAGAAAAAAACTTGAACCTAGGATGAATTCCAGACACAGGACTTTGTCTTGCCCCATCTGCAGAACCTATTGCACCTATAAATCTTGATACAAGAGCACTAGAGGGCTACTGTGGAAAGCAGAAGTGTTGGCTTAGAAAAGCAGTACACCAACAACAAAACAATAGCATGCTTTGAAATTTTCTAAGAGACAAATAAACCCTGCAAATGACCAACCAATAGTAAAAACAAAAAAAACCCAAAAAAACAAACAAACAAAAAAAGCAAACAAAAACCCCCCCTTTATTTGTAATATTGGTCCCGTCTCCTACTTTATGCTATTGTATGGAGTCTGATCCTGCTGTGCAGAATCCCAGCTTATGATACTCTCAGAAGGATACTCCATCACATTGCCAAGTCAAACTTGGATGCCTGACAAATTGCCATCAGCTTATTGACAGTTGTATAAACCATTCTGGAATCCCCAGCTTTCCCCTATAATATATAGGGAACATAAGTTTGGAAATGCACATGGTGGAAGGTTTTACTGCTGCCCTGCAGTTTACTTTCCTTCCACATCCTGAACCTGCACAATGTGCCTGTATTTTTGCCTCCTCCACTATTTGCTGTTGGATGATGAAACCAAGGCAGTGTTAAATAGGCTGAAGAATGAACATGTCTTCTAGTATTCTTAGAAAGATTAATTTGACCAGGGGACCTTTGGGTATAAGGCATATTTGGGAGAGCCCCTGGATCAGTTAATTGGTTTTTGAAGCACTTGGAAATCAGGTTAATGAAGAACCATGGGACTAGGCACTGAACAAAAAACATATCTTATCTCTTGATTAATATTCCACAGGGATTTAATCAATCCCAGTAGTTTATGGCCACACTTTTTCAAGTGAAATAAGATAGAAAGGAGCAGTGAGGAAATTGAGATGGGAATATTGTTAAAAGTTTGGTTTAGTACTCTAAAATTAACTGACCTGCCCACACCACTTAGAAGTTCTGAGTTACTGCTTTGAGATGTTTTATATATAGTTTTTTCAATGTGCCTGCAGCTTGGGCAGCACATTGTGAACTTTAAATATACAACAGCAGCAGCCAAAGGTCATAGAAAAACATTATTCAAGAGTAAATGGCAGTTGTGATAAATGCATTAAATATTATGCTTGTTCAATATGGAATCATATAGGTCACTTTGTAGGCAAAGCCATTTCACTAAAATGTTGGAAAAGTTAATGTTTCTCCTGTTTCTGTGAAAAATCCTCTACTAATCAATGTACTGGAAATAATTTTTTCTTATCTCTGAGATTCAAGGAATATATGAAAATTTTTCTTTTTCAGTACCTCTGCTTGAAGAAACAAACACGCTGGTTTTCGAGATGCAAATTTTAGGCAATGTTTTGGTTGGATTTATCCACTTATTTATCATGACACAGTTTTCCTTAGGTCCAGTTGCAACCAACTAGGACCTTTACTTGAAGGTGTTAAGGAACCCACTCATATGTTAAGGTGTTGTTCAAACAGAGGTACAATAAGCTCAACTTCTGTTTTACTTTCTTTTTATATACCCACAGGATAACTCTATTCTTTGCTAGCCCTTCAGCAGGTGAAAATGTTGTCACAGTAATTTACTGCACATAACACTTGGAAATATTTGTGGGGAGGGTTCTTCATATACCTACTAAATGTATGCTTCTGAGTTTACTCAGATTTGGGACTTAGGAAAGGATGGGGATGAATTTTCTCAGTGATGGTTTTTGCAGTAGCCTTTTATTTCTCTGATTCACAAAACTGTTTTGACAGATGTTGAGTTAGGAGGTTCCAAATTCTTTTGTTTAGGGCAGAAAACAAAGAAGGTGGAAGTGGCTATGTCACTTACAACCCACTGGAGGAACAGCCAGTTTAGTGTGAAGGTAACATTACTGTGGTGTTCGGAGCCAGCCTTTATACCTTGTCAAATAAAGGTGTGTTTGCATGTAGCTGCCAGTCTTTGTTACAGTTTTAACTGTGAGAGAGTGAATGAAAAGAAGATGCTTAAATACGTGGAGTTCTGCTGTGGAATTATGTCAGGGTTTAAGTGGAGGCCAGCAAGCAGACATCATGGGAATCACCTGCTACTAACTGCTCTATCAAACTGAGAAAATGAGTCAAGCCTTCTTTAAACAGCTATACGTTTCATGATTACAGGGCCTTCAGCATGGGAGCACTTGAACAGGCTGCCCAAAGATGTGGCATAAAAAATCTTGGAACTTCTCCAAACACCTGGACAAAGCCCTGTGCCATCTGATATAACTTGGATCCTAGCTCTGCTTTGAGCAGGAGTTGGTCTGAATTGACCTTCTGGGGTCCCTTCTAATGTTTTCCTATGACTCTGTAATTTTAATAGAGAGTTGCTTATGGATTAATGTGCGCTGCTTTGTAAACATTAAAGTCCATGTTTGTTTGTTTCTCTGTTTGAAATGTGAGGAAATGATAGTAAAATAAAAACATTTGCCTCTTTCCCAGGGGTTCTGTAGGATTAAATCATTTCCATAAAAAAAAAAAAAAAGAACTTAATAAGTTCCAAGTCTCTATTGGACTATAGAAACAATCACTAATTAAATTTTAAGTGGTTTGGATAGAAGTTATTGTTATACACTTTATGAGTGAAATAAATTGCAAATACTGTTGTAAAATGTCAATAGAAGAGCATGAAATGAGAGCTAGAAGATTTTCACCTAGAAACCTTTTCTTACTCTTTATTCTAGCTTCATATTTTCAAACAATTTGAAATATCAGTTTCACACGTTTTATTCATATACGGCATGCAAACAATAAGTAGGTTTATAACTCATGTTTCCATTTCCCACAACATCTATACTCTCCTCATTGTATTTGCATTACAAAGTACATAGATAAAACTTTGAAGGTGCCCAGGAACCATGCTGCTTTTGATTTTCACAAGTCACTACAGTGCTTCTGAATCATCCCATTCTGTAAAGTGCCACACATGGCTATGTACTAGGAAGAAAATATGAACTTGCTTAATATTTTTCTCCCTACAGATCTCTGTAGAAAGGAGTCAGAATGCTGCTTCTGTTCCTACTTAAAGCACTAGACAATCCTAGAATCACAGGTTCACAGAATAGTTTGGACTGGAAGAGACCTTTGAAGTCCACCTCACCCAACCCCCTGCCATGGGTAGTGACATCTTCAATTAGACCAGGCTGCTCAGAGCGCTTTCCAACCTGGCCTTAATCTTTCCAGGCATGGGACATTCACAACCTTCCTGAGCAACATTTTCCAGTGTTTTAGCATCCTCACTGTAAAGAAATTCTTCCTTATGTCTAGTCTGAATCTATCCTTGTTTAGTTTAAAATCATTTCTTTTGTCCTATCAAAACAGACCCTACTAAAAAAAGTCTGTCTTTATTTCTCTTGCATCCTCGATTTGAATTCTTGTAGTCAAGATTATTACCTGCTGTGTTGGGTTTGTGCCTTGACCCTATGCTGTGAGCTTGGAGATTTGTGGAGTATCTGCTGTGATAAGACTCCTTCTGCTGGGACTCTGGTGACTGTCAGAAAAAGCAGCAGGCCAGGGCTGCTTTTCTGCTGTAACCAATTTTGTCCTCCTTTCCTCTTCTGGGTTCCTTTTTGTATCCTCTTTCCTTTTGTCCCAGCTCTTAAGGGTTTTCAAGGGAATCAGTTCTTACAACCTAAAGGAAAGGGTAATGAATTTGCCAAAGTAACTACCTGTCCAGGGGCACTCTTTTTTTTGACTCTTTTCTGTCTTGAATGGCAGTACTTGTTACTGTGTCTGGAATAATTGTGTTCCCATCTTCTGGGGCTTCCTAATGAAATGGTAGAACACTAACTTCTACAGAGGTCATAGAAGGAAATATCCATCTATTTGCAGAAGGGAGTTTGGTTTTTCAGATAGTACAACATTTTGGGGTAGTACACTGTGAAAGAAGGAAGAGGAAGGTACCGTGAGCTAGTGTAAAGGCCCATAAGGATCTGTGCTACACGTGGAAAGAGGGGAGGAAATTTTCAATTGTAACCAGCTGTAGCAGGAACCCCAGTGCTGCAAGATGCAGGGATATGCAGCTAAGGGAAGGTGCCGTGCTGATTCAAAAGCTTTTCATATTGAATGAAGAGCTTTTGCTCTTACTACTGCTCTTGGCTTCACAGCTCAGTTCTCTTCCAGTTGTGCTCACTGGACTGCTTATGAATGTATTCTTCAGGTTTCACCACTATGGCACAGAAGAGTATTTACTGCTATCAGCTTCAGTTTACTGCTGGATTATGGTGTTGATTTGGTATGTGGAGGAGTCAGACAAGCTTCATACATGACAAAACATGATCCAGGGAGTATCTGCCCTTCTGGCATCAGAATGTTAAATCAGCTCAAGGCTCTGTGTTAATGGCACCATGAGAGCATGGCCTGTTGTTATTGCAGAATCCAATCATTTTATGACTTCAGAACAAGTTTTTACAGAAATATACAGAAATTCTTCTGTATCTGTGTTCAGCTTTTGCCTTTCCAGGACACTTATCTTCCCCATATTGGAAGTACAGCAAGTATATTTTCTTGTTGTTCTTGCACCAGAGACTGGGATGCCAATGTGGAAAAAAGGAGAATGGAGTAGAATAATGTATGCATGGAAATTCTCTCAGATGTTAGACCATAGCTAATATCAAAATATGTGCCTTGCTGAGAAATTAATAAACAGCAGTTTAGTCATTTTGCAGCTGCCTTAAGATGAGCATCCTCACCATTTTTGCTTTCCTCAAAGCTGCACTGGAGTGCTCTGAAGACTGCAAATGTTCTAGCTTTTTCATGCTGCAGGAGCAAAAGAAAAGAGGTGTTTTTTCTGTGCTTATTTGCACAGACTTAAATTGTAGTGCCTGTTAAATAACCCTCCTTATTGATGGTGAGTCACAGTTTACCAGCATGTATTCTTGGAATTTCACAGAATAGTTTCGTTGCTGTGATTATCACTGTTGTATGCATTTTCACTATTTGTCTGCTCCTAGCTGCTTATTGTTTAAGATTTTCTATTGCAGCTGGAAGAGATTCAGCATATGTAGACAGAAGCAGGAAACCATTTCAATTCTGTTGGTGAACAAGACATAGTGACTTCAACTTTTAAAAACAAGTTAAAAATAGACACTGCTGTTATGGACATTTGTGTTTGTTGTGTGATTACATCGTAATGCAAAATATGAAGCTTATTTTTTTAACAGTTTCCTGTTGTGAATTTTATTTTCTCAGAAATGAGAGGCTAATAATTCTCAGTGGGATTTTTGTGGTCAGATGTAAGAAATAAGTACTTGCTCAAGAAGTTTACAAGGTCTATTTCAATTTTTGTCCTTTTCAGGATAATTCTGTGGTTTAAAGTTTCATGCTCCTTTACTTCTTTTTATTCCTTTTATTATACAGAGAATACTTGGCCTTAGCACTAATTTTCCTGGATTGTTTGGAAAACTTTATGCATGATACTTTTTAAATTCTTACAGAGTCTGAAGTGCAGAGTCTTTCTGACTTATCTGAGGTCATTGTTGTAGATACAAAGTTCTCTGATTTCTCAGCCCTGTGTCCTGGCCACAAGACTACAATATTCCAAAGCCAGACATAAATATTCCTTATGTCTACATTCTTCTTTCAGATGGTGAGCTAACTAATTCTTTGTATGGGCAACTGCTACTATTGCAAAGGCAAATTGTTTTGACAAAGATAGTTACACGCACCATGTGCATATAGAAACATTAAATGCTACCAGAGAAAGTTCCATTTACTGGATCATAATTTTCACTCTCAGTAAAAATTGGGGAGGATTTTCCTCTCCTCCATTTATCTGCACATTTCAAGCACTGTCTTTCCTTGAGAAATATCCCAGTGGCCTGGGAATTGTCCCCCAAAGAGACACGTAAATGCTTGAATGATTTTCAGTCCTGCATACAAATCTGTACTGTTGGCCTGAACCACAGCAGTTTTACTCTCTAGTCTTTTTAAAAAGAAACTGCACCAGCATGAAATTGGAATGATACACAACTTTTTGTGGTCACCATGCGAAGGACAAATTGAAGTGCACTCAACCTCCTGATAAAAAAAGCAATTGGAAGAGCAATAAAAGGATATGCAACTGTAGAAAAAAATGTGAGCAAAGGACAGAGTTCAGATTAAAGACAGAAACTAAGGAAAGGCAAGGCAAGAAATAAACAACCCTTTAAAAAAATCTCTTGTGAAAGTCCTGAAATGTAAGGGGAAAAAATGCATTCTCCTGCCCTGACCTCTAAAGAGAAGTCATCAGTTCTCTGAAACTCTATGTGAAAAGGAAGTGCTAACATCTGTTTTCCCTTGTTCAATCAGTGAATTTGATGTTGTTTGAAGGAAGAAATTCACTTCAAGAATTCAGTCATGTTGGCTGTCCTACACAGCAGTGTAGAGGAAAATCCTCTTCTGCTGAGCCTTTTTATGTTGAAAATGCATCATTCTAGTGGAGCTTGAAACAAGCACTAAACTAAATTGACTGAAATGAGATTCTTGCAGCTTTCAGGGTGAATTAAATTGGTTCTGTGAGGTCCACTCTTTCCCTCACTCACTATAAAATTACTTCAGTTCTAAGTGCCTTTTCTACTTCTCTTGTTAGGAGATAACATAATAATTCCTACGCCTCTGTAGTTCAGTTAAAATTACATCTGTCTCTGAACCTTCAACTAGGAGGTAAATGAAAACAGTGACTCTGAGGGGTTCTGCCATTTCTATATTTTTGTTTCTTTTTGTGTGAATGGCAGGCACGAGAGATCAGGTCCCATTCATGTCTTAGTCTGTTTTTGTTGCTGAATATCATTGTCATGAAAAGAAGATCTCTTCACAGATGTGAGAAATGCAAACCATACATGTTTCCTGCACCTCCATGGTGGAAGACTGAAGTGAAATGATGTAAGGTAGTGGGTATGTAAGGCAATCCGTTCAGTATGTCCCATCAGCAGCTGAAGTTGGTCAGTGAAATCTATGTAGACATTAGGTTTTGTTGCTAAAAGACTACTAAAATATACAAGCTGATGAGAACTTACCGGACACTTCTTAGATGCTAAGAAGGAGCTGTGAAGGTTTGCTACATTTAGCATCCCAATCTATAAATGTGGTCATTGGAATAAAATTACATTAGTTTTCATATGTGGAACACACGTGAGATTTCATGTGCTGTATTATTAATTGGTGTTATAGGGGCACACCTGTATCCTCAGGTGGGACAGGTGTTATGCATATGAGGAGATGCCTGTAAAATATGGCACTGTAACCATACATGTTAGACTGAAGGTTTTGTGTGAGTATTTTATCAAAATGTGTAACTCTTTCTCCTGCACCTGAAGAGTTTAAATAAAGGCAGTCAGACTTACTTACAGTATTTCACTGAGTCCTTGGAGAAATGTTGTTCTACATTCTGAATCCCAGGGTGAATCCTTCAGACAGTCCTACAGAAGAGGGTTAAAAAAGAAATGTTTCCAATAGCAACTTGTTCTTCTGCTGGAACAAGCCAAAGTTATTTGAAAAGACAGCATAGGAAGGGAAGCTGGGGAGAATGAAAGCTATTTTGAAAATGTAAATGGAACAGCTCTAAATTGAAAGGGTTTTGATGGAGAAGTGAAAGTGAACAATCCATCCTACATATATTTTATAGAATTGCATCCTGAGTAACATCAAACCTCAGTCACTGAACTTCCTCACAGTGTGCATATCTTCCCCTCTTCTGGCGCTCTTGACCTCCTCAGTATGAGCCTCCTGGACATCACAACCCACCAACACCTTCTGTTATTGTCTGACAATACTGTTTAGATTCAACAGGACCTGGGGATATGCCTGCAGAGCTGATGTTCTGCTAGACGAAGGACGAGGACCATATGAGAATCTCTTGCTCTTCTATATGCAACTACTTTTTAGGGATTTTTATAGCAATTCTTTTTAGAGTTAGTCTTCAGAGCATAATTTACATGAGGGACAGGGAGGGAGAACACAATAATTGATGATTTCTGGAAGCGAAAGGTAAAATAGGAAAATTAAATTCCTGAGAACTTACATATGTGAATAATGAATCTTGGAATGTCTCATACGTGTTACTAACCCCAAAAATAAAAGAAACTGATAATACACACATATTTTTAAAAAATGCAGTTTTAAAAAGCATGATCGAGAGACGGGAGTATTTCTTTATTTTCCTTATGTAACTTTTACATTTTCCCACCAGATGGCAGACACAGACTGCCCACTGGTAGGAGCATACTCTCCTCCTAATTATATAACATCTATGACCATAGCCTGACATAGCAGCTCTTGTCAGCAAAAAGGAAGTCAGCAAAAATAAATACAACTGTAAATTGAGAAGTTTGGTTCTTCTGATTTCCAGTTAGCTGGAAAATAAAGCTAGCTTGCTTTATGTAAGTGCAGCTACAGCATTTACCATTTGGGAAAGTGAGGCTTCTGGCCTTATATGTGTGCAAATGTGTGCCTATGTAATGCATTTAAATCAATGGAATAAATTCATTCTTTGAGTGTTACATTCTCCTTACAGCTCTTTTTCTGGTCTGGTCAGGTCAGGTCAGGTCCTCAGCTTGTGGAAAGAGACTGATACACACTAAATCTATTTACACTGGCCTAAGCTCATGAAAACAACGGCCCCAGTTTGACAGCATCTGGTGATGTGCAGCCCACTGACTGCACTGACACTTGATAAATCTCATGCATTCAATCTGAGAGTCTCTGGTCAACCTTTTTGATACTCATGCATTCTTTTCTGCCTTCTTATGCCTTCTTTCATTCCCTGTCATGCCTACTGTGTGGGAGATATGGCAGTACACTGGAGCTTGCTTGGAGTATTCCTCCTGTGAGGAACCTGCTAGGATCTCATCTCTTTGTTTCAGCCAAGTCTTCCTGTCCTTTATACCATTGTTAAAAAAATATCTTTGTTGTCCCACTCTCACATCCTCAGGAGCAAAAAACGTTGAAGTCTGACTTAGGTACTTTGAAAGCAGAAACTTAATGTTTTCAATCAGAGATGATTGCCAGCATTTTGCAGAGATGTAACTTTGCTGGACTGGACCCTGTGCAAATTTGTCATGGGATGGGACTTTGCTGAAAGGTTTGCTGTCTAAATAGTGCAGAAGAGCTATCACCAGAATGAGTAGGGACATGTCCAAGATCACAGAGTTTATCTAGACAGAAACAAGAGAGATCCCAGAATTCTGGGTCACTAGCACTATAGCATTCCCTCTATAAGCAATATCACTTAAACCTATTGTTTTCTGTAGCTCTTAGAACTGGTTTTAATTTTCATGTAGTGGCTACTTATTTCAGAAATTACTGTCCAAGGAGGACACAAGAATAGCAACAGGAGAACTGATTTTTCCTGAGAGCCCACAGATGTGTGCTTTGTATTTGGCTTTTATTTTGCCTGTGTGCTGAGAGGTTTTCTGAGCTGGCATCGTTTGGGGGACGTAGAAATCCCCAGAATTTTAACAGTCTTGCTGCTCCACTGGATAATTTGAGTGAGCAGCCTGGGAAGTATCATAGAGAACAGAGATGAGCACTAAACAAGATGAGGCCTGGTGACTAAACGACATTTGCATCTTTCCAGAGAAAATCTCTCCATATTGGTATATTTTCTGTGGGTTCAAGGAAGGGCAGCAGACAGCTCTCTATCTGATTGGACTTTGGTCAGCCCTGACAGTATTTTTATAAGAGGATTTTTGTATTTTTATTTATCTTTGAACACCTTTTATCCTTAAAAGGAAAAAAAACCCCAAAAAACGAAGCCATCTCTCAGATGATGCTTAAACACAAAAGGAAAAATTGCATAGCTGAGTGGATGACAAGCAATAATGTTAGAACTTCCTCAAAACTGCCTTTTAATCTAGAATGGTACAGGGTAGGATGTCTATGTCTTTTATCTGTGGAAAAGAAAAAATGAAACTTTTTGCATGGTTGGGATGTGATAATAACTGGGGAGCCTTGCACTTGTGTAGGCTGAGGAAGTAAGAAGCCAAGTAACATAATTTTTGTTTCTTCAGTCACCATGTGATGAGAATGAATGAAGGGATGGTTTCCTCCCATCTGCAGAACTACTTTTCCATAGAAAAACCAATCACTCTCCAGTGTGACATCCTGGTGCCCAGCAAGCTCCTGACTCAGGCTTTAGTGCAACTCTGATGTTACTCCAGGCTGATGGAAATCGAGGTATGTACAAGCTCAAACGGAAAAGGGTATTAGAGTATTGAGTTAAAATTATCTCATAATAGGCCAGTGTGCTTTTTAACAGGATCCTGTTGGACTGTGAATCTGTAGCTGAAATGCAGTGCCACAGGCTCTTCCCTTCCTCTGTTGATGTGATGGAAAGGAGCAGCACGGTGGTGGGATGCAGCTCAGGCCAGCCAGCTGCAGCCAACACATTCAGTTAGCAGGAAGGCAGCTGTGATGGCACACCTGGATGTACCTGGGAGGATGCACAAAGTGAGGTCCAGTGGCACGGGTCTTTTGCGCTTATGCTCTCTCTCTTGCACAGAGAAGACAAAAGGCTGAGGCAGGGTGTGTGTTGGTTCTGTGAGCAGCTGTTCCAGTTTTGTTATCCTTGGTTTTGATCCGAGAACTGGTCTTCCAAAGGAACCTGGCTATGAAGTTGGTGTCTAACTAGCTGTTCTACCTTAAACAGCAGCCTACACATTTGAAAGGCTGAACAGATGAGAAATCACAAGCCCACTTCTTTCCTTCCCACACATTTCATTTGCTGGTAGCTTTTCTGAAAGGCTTTGCCATTGACTGCTTCCTGACCTACTTTATTTCACACGTGTAGACCGGGAAGGTTTTCAGCAGTTACTGATCATTTTCTTCTGGAAAGTAAAGCTGGCAATACTATTTTTATTTTCATCTTAGGAAAAAAGAATGTTATTCATGCCCTAAGGCAAGGTCATCATTTGCCTTCAGTTTAGGTAATGTGAAAGAACATGCCTATTAGAGCTTTTGCTTTGGATGTTAACTGCCAGTTCTTCACTAAAACAAAAGATGCTGCTTCCTCATATCTCCAGGATGTTTTGAGACCAGCATGGATACCCCAAGCTACTGGTCTCTTTTTGTTTCCAGTCGTGAAGGTCAGATAATGGGTCTAAGGTACTGTTCACTCCTCTTACTGCTTTTATGACTTTCTAATGTCTTTAAAAAAAAAAAAGAAGAAAATAAAAGAAACCAACAAATAAACACAAAAGCAATTTCACCCAGCTAAAACTATAAAACTGATCCTTGTTGCTGTGAAACAATATAATGATTCTTAATAAAAAAAAATTTGTTTTTTTCAACTTAGTATTGGACTAGAGTAGTGGTAAAATCTGCCCTTCTAGAATATATATATCGTATAATTTATAGATCTCTAATAGCTGCTATATTACAGATTTCTTCACTTTCAGTACACAGATACACAGAAGAAAACCAAACACATTATATTCCTATTACTTAAGAGCAACACAGACTGTAGAGCACTGCAGAAACTTCATATTACTTGCCAGAGTCCTCTTGCTGCAAAACCAGAGTAATGTTATTTTTTAAAAATGCATTTGGAATTATACTGCCTGTGGAATATTTATGTTATAAAAATCCTTGAAATTGCCAACTACTTTGGCTGGGGGTGGAATGGGTTTTTTGATTGTTGTTAGATAAAGTACCCTTGCAAACCTCTTTATCTGGTATTTTACTGGGATGTGGGATACTTCTTCATTTTGTAAATGGAGTCATCAATAAGTATGATGCTATGGTGCTTCACCAGCCAGTAATTTTTAACAGAAAAAATGTTTTTGGAGCTCAGTTCAACTGTTGGTCCTTGTCTTGATCCTACTGCTTCAGGAGCTGGTTGTGCAAGAGACTCAGCTCTTGGATCTTTTCGACATGTTCACACTGCATGGCAACAGAAGAGCTCTGTGGTTATTTCTAGTAGATGTTGTACATGAGGAAATTCTGTCTTTCATATTTTTTTTTTAGAATAGAAACATCTTGAAATTTTATTATTATTACAGAAGTTATCTGTTTATATTGCAGTGAGCAATGTTGGTGCTGCTCCTGAGATGACATGAAAATACCTGTGTCTTTACATCTCCATCCTCTGTATCTGTTACAATATATGCCCTTATTTCTTAGCCTTTTCTCGTATGCCACACTGGAATGCATGTTGGGGAAGGGTGTTACTTAACAACTGCAATAGAAATCTGTGTTAAGACTTTTAAAAATGCCCAGTTATTGCAATATTTCAATTTGAGGGAAAGCAAAAGACACTTACCTTGCTGTTGTTTCTTTTGATTTTGCAGACAGGCATTGGAGTCTACTTTTGGAAAATCATTCTTTCTGAGGTGTGTAAAGGTTCACATCTGAGAACCTGAGATCTCTGGCTCTGACTTGCTATGTCAACTGGAAAATGATCCCTTCTGTTATTTTTGGGACTTTTCTATAAAATAAAACAGACCACACTCAATTTTATTCCCATTTCAGTTTCATTCACATAAACCTATAAAGCAATCCTCAAATGAGAAATATTACAGTGAAACAGGTCTTGTTTTTTCCTCATTTGTAGTCCTACTACTGTGTAGAAGACAGTAAAGCAAAGGGACAAAGTGATCAAGCTAGAGAAAAACAGACTGCTTGGAACAGAGGAAGGAGGCAGAAAATGACATGGGCATAGCTGAAAGAACTGAAAGCTGTTAAACAGCCTAGCTCAACCTGAGATTGGGCAGTCAGATTCACTACCTTGAATTTCTCCCCAAAGTAGTTTGGAGGGTATTTCTGTTAAAGGACTGCAGTATTTTGTCTGTGTGATATCTCAGAGAAAGCATTGCAACATTTCACAGAGACCAATGGTCTCTGTGCCATTCTGTACGTCCCTGTTGAGTACCTGGCATGGACCTAAATACTCACAGTGCTCAGAAACCCTAAACACACCAATGGTCTGAAGGGTGTCACTGGGATGGGAAGTTAAAGATCAGCACTTTAGGAATGCCATGCTGTTGTGTATATCTGCCTTCTAACTTACACATGACAGGGTTTTTGAACATACCCTAGGGCTCTATGACCCAGAGATCCCTCTGTGTCTGAAATAAAAGAGAATTAAGTGGAAGGCAGAGAGTTCTCAAACCAGAATATCATCTGCTGTGCTGTGGCATTTTTTTCTTTCTAGTGCACGGGCCACCATATCCCATCTCCATCCCTGCCTCACTCAGACAATGAAGCTCCTGCTACCTAGACCCTATTTATTCTCTTTCTACCCATCATTTAGCAGCACACATCAGTGTGACTTAGTTGTCCCTGCAGATTGCTGACAGCTAGTCAGACAGCACTTTATTTTATAAATGAGATCCCTTTCTATTTTAGGTCAGCAGATCTGCCTGGGTTGTGACAATTACTTTTCATTGCTCTGTGCTCCTGTGAAAGTCACTGTCATAAAACTATATCAGGAAATGAGAAATTACTTCCTTCCTGGCTGAAAGTTGTGCCATAGAATTTATAAAAGCTTTGAAAAGTTTTATTGATTTTTCAGATTATTCAGGAAAAGCCCCAACAACATTCAGGTTTTAATTCTTTGTGTATTCATGTGCCTTCCTGGTCCTGGTAGTGTGAAATCCTTTGAGAATCAATGAAACTCCCTGTTTTCTCTCCATGAAGGAGTTTTCAGTTTTCTATCATACCCACTGAACCATTAGGGCTGCAATACCATTGCTGAATTTAATCTTTTAAATGTGTCATAATATAGTAGTATTGTTGCATTGTTTTTTCATATATTTTTGGGATTTTTACTAGCATTCTGGTCTGTATTCCTTTGCATTTAATAGACAACTATTAAATGTTAAGCCTGTCCTTAAAGCTGGTGCTCAGTATATCTTCCATAGAAAATTTCTGTGGACTTTCAGACAGGTATTCTGATGTCATGTTTTCAGAACTCTTCATGATGATTTCCAGAGTAGTGATATTTGGATAAAACTCCTTCAAACTGCATTATTTTCAAGAAAGGGTGTGAAGACAGATGATGATTAGTTTCGAAATCATATACCATTTATTTGAGATGAGTCAGCTGCATGGTTAGATGTCTGCCTTCTCTCATTGTATTTGAATACTGTTTATAGATTTGAGTCCTGCTTTTATTAAAGTCAGTGACAAATCTCAAACTGTATTGAAAGTAAAGCTACGTCTCTTTGTTTAGGACTTATTTTAAAGAAGCTGCAAAATCCCTCAGATGATATGAAGAAATTTTAACATGGTGTGGTTTGATGTCACATTATTTATTCAGGTTTTAATTTTTTTTATGTATATGACATGTATACATTTTCTTGGGTGGTTTTTAAATAATAGTGGTTTATTTAATTTAGAAGGAAACTTCCTGCAGCCTTTTTTTAACCTGCAGATTGCAATTCTGTGTCAGGATGAGGGCCAAAAGGTGAAACCACTAAGGAAGAAATAAGCAATTCATTTGTAACAGCAACACTGCCTCAAATGTAGAATTGTATAATAAGAGTGAGATCACTGCTCTTGACAGAAAAACTGGAATTTTTTTTGTGGGATTAGAACTCTACATTAGGAAATTCACGTTTTCTTGTAAATCATGGTCTGGATTATCCTTCCCATTATTAGGGTTCACCAGGAGGTTTTTTCCTAAGCTAGATAAGAGTGGTCATATTTGAAAGTTTTTGAAAAGCAGGACTAATAGCCTTTTTTCTCCAGGATTAATGTGTGTGTCTCATGAGTAGTTTAAGTTTGAAGGCTCTGTCACAAAGCCTCCATTATGATTAAAGCTGTCACTAACTGAAAGCCAGGTCAATCTCAAAAAGATTTTCAAATATAATATTTCATACTGCCAACATCTTTTCTCTCACAGGACATTATACTTGTCATTATAGTAGCTGTCTGAAATTAATAGCAGATCCTTTGTGAACTTTGCAAAATGTAGTATATCCCTCTCTTTAGAAGGGGTAGCAGAAGCAGAAAGGAATTGTTATTGCCCTGAGTTAGTTTTTAATTAACATGTTTTCTTCTCTGGGCAGTCAGGCACACTAACTGGTAAGAAATTAGGGACAATAAAGTGCCAATGTTGCCCTGCATAATGAGAAAAATATTTTCTTGCCAAAAGAAGGGTGAAAAATATCCATGAGGTTCCGTAAGAGGGCTAGACTGTGTATTTACCTGTTGCCTGTATTTCTGCTTTCTTCTGTTATTTTCCTTTCTTTTTAGGTGTCTCTTGAAGTAATTTCACTATTCAGCAAAATTTCCATAAAAATTAAATAGAAATGAAGTGTTGACTCAGTGCTTTTATCTCAGGTCATTTCAGCCAGTGTCTTCACTCCGTAGGTTTTCACTCTGAGTGGTCTAATTAAATGTATTATTTTTTGGTTGCAACTTTTTTAAGCCTGCCTTGGTATCAGATGGTTGGGTTACATTTCTCTAACCCTGATCAAGTGCCATAACCTGTCCTCGTGCATCAGCTGTGCACATTGACTCAGCTGTGCCAGGGGACTATAAATGATGATGACTTTGTTCATGAGAGACCAAGCATCTGAAATCTGTTTTCACTCACAGTGTGAAATGGGTGCAGTCCTTTCTGCAGCGACGTCTGTCGCTGAAGGGCATGTTCAGAACTTTATTGCCAGCTTATTTGAAGTAAACTGTATAATTTGAAGCAGGAATCCTGAGGTCTGGCCACCCCTTGCTGGGTTTAAAATGAGTGTAGAGGAAAGACTTGAAAACAAGAAGTGTCTCTGTCGGACGGCATCAGACAGGGTGGATAGAAAAACAGTGCCAATATGAGCTTATAGAAGTGCAGAGAGCAGAACTGGTGATGAACTTAGATAAACCCAAGAAAGACATGCTTATTGGACTTGAGTGTCAGTGATGCACTGTGTGCTCTTTCTGTTACTGGAATGCCAAGGATGCTGTCTTGGTCTCTGTTCTTGTGGGAGAGATAAGCCACCATTGACATTGCCCTTTTTTCCTCCTAATGTGGCAGAAGTAGCAGATAATATCATATGCTTAGTGCACATATATCTGGATGGATCTAAATCTGCAAGGACAAACTGGTGGTGAGGCCAAAGGTGTCAGAGAGGATCGTGGTGCTTTTGGAACCTGGTGCAGAAATCTTGCACGCACAGGAAGTCACCAGACTTTCTGCACATTCACTGTCCCCTCAGAAGGTTTTTTACAGCTGCTGTTAGGGTTATTTCTTCCTGGACCCCGTTCACATGTTTAGTCTAAGACTGACATGATCCACAACTGAAAACAGCACTGACAAACTTCATAACTCTTATACTCCAAAATCTCCAGACTCAAATAACTCCATAGTCACTGAGGCTTGGAGGCTCTCATCCCAGGGATCTGCTGCAAAATGGAAACCTGTAAAAAATGCATGAAGTAGATGGTTTTCCCTTTACCCTTTTTACCCCCCTTTCTCTTAGAATATCTTAGGAACATATCATGCTCTTCCAGTCTTTGGAGGAGGATCCCAGCTTTCCCTTCATTGTACCCATAAAACGAGCAAGCCACTGTCATCAGGCTGACTTTTCCTCCTCAAAGGTTTGTATGGTGTTTCTACAGGGTTTTAGGCATCTTGTGAATGCACAATTTAAATGTTTCTTGGTTTAGCTGACAGTGCTTCTACAAGCTCTGTGTGTGCATGTAGATTTCCTTATCTGGTCTTCAAAATAATACTTGGATCTGTCAGCATATCCTTCTGCATTTTTGCAGAAAGCCAATTAACCCCTCTGCATCCCTTAAAAAGCAGCCAGAAATTAAGTGCCAAAGCTCACTGAGGTGCAGCTGCTTTATTTCTGTGTCTTAAAATAGCATTTTTAAACTCCTGTAGCTAATAGCTTCCTTAGAAAGAAACCTTCCTCTAATCAAAACAGCTGAAGCTTTAAAAAGGCATATGACTTTTTTTTTCCTCTCTGGAGCCCTAAAAATGTACATTTTTTTTCCTCTTGACATACCACCTTAAAGTTAAATAAATTCTTGGGTATTCCAGGACTGGAAAACTAAGGTTTGTATTCTAGCTGCTGCTTATAGCTCTAGTTAAACATAGTATTCATCTTCTTACCCTTTAACAATGATTTCAGTATTTTTTAAGCAACTAAAATTAAAGTAGCCTTATTCTTTGATCATTTATCTTTTTTTTTTTTTTTTTTCCTGAAAGTCTAAAATCACAGCTTGTTAACTGAAGCCATCCAAGGGGAGTCATGCTAGGAGAGGAAGAAACAGAAAACATGGAATAACTGCTGAAACCACATCATAACTTGGCTTGGTTACCAGCTCTCAGATCAGAGCATTCCAAAATTTGCTCAGGTTCTTCATTCACTTGGATATTTTACAAAGTGGGCAACTTGAGTACTATTTTTTTGTCTTTTGGCAGTCTAAGTAAACTGGTAATTTTTGCAGCTGCCTCTCTGAGCTATGTCTCTATTCAGAGGCCTTCAGACATTGTAAATGCGTATCTGAAAATGAATGAATATCTGTGTTATCTCCACTGCTTCTAAAATTTTTCCCATCAAGGGAATACGTCAAATACATTAACAACAGGCCAGTTGTACTAAATAGACTGTTCCATGTTGTTGTCTCCTTAGTTGCTTCAGCTGTCTATCCACTAGCTAAGAAGCAGAACTCTATGATATCATGTTAATATCTTCAGACTATGGTGCAGAGATGCTCCAAAATCTCTATATTGAAGTTCCAGAAAGTATTAGTCTGCTGCATCATCTAATCCATTTGATATATTCCTAGCTTCTTATTCATGGCAGAACACAGCCATCTAATGTGGTAAATTTTTACGTGAGAGAGAGACTAGGCAAATCAAAATAAAGAAGAAAATGACAAATATGCATCTGCAAAATGAGGGGGTTAGGCCAATGTTAATTAAAGAATGATTTTTTTAGAAGCAGACAAGCAATAATTTTAAAATATATACCATTTTTCTTACTTTTAACACCTGTTGTATTGGTGTGTAATTATTTAATTAACAATTCTTGTCATTATACATGTTACATTATACAAAGCAAACAATGTTGGCTTTTTCTCTTTTTATGTGGTTTGAATTAGAAAACAATATATGAAGGAATGCTAGACAGGAAGAAGGGAATATTTTAAAATGCTTTTGTTTCAAGAGATTAGAAAAAGAGCACATAATTTTGGCAAGAGTTTCTTTTTTGAAATAATTGTTTACCAATTTCTTTTTTTATTTTAATAAAATAATTTTTGCCCACTTGAAAACGAAAACATTCCTAAAGCAAAATCACCAATTTTAGACAAGCATTTTGGAAAAAAGAAGAATGCACGCTTTTAAAGTAGTGGAATGAAGGAAATCCTACTCTAAAATACGTTTAATTAATCTTTGATTTACTCCTGGCAGCAATTCCCAAAAGTTACAACTTAAATATTTTCCTAAGCCCATTTCAGAGCATACTGAGGTTTATTGAGAGCCACAGCAGCAGAGTGATAGTGGTGGAGACAGGTGTAATGGGATATAAAATCTGAACCTTAATTGAACACCTTTGAAGCATTTCAAGTGATAATCATTACAACATAAACTGTAACACTGAATCTTGAATTAACTCTGAGGCTGTTTCAATAATAACTTCAGTAGACTTTCGGTTTTCTGCACAGAATCTACACTCATGCAACTGAGTCTTGGGTTGTGTATTACAAAAAACCCCCCAAACCATTAAGCAACTCTGGCTCAGTGATTTCCTAAGCCAAAATTCTTTACAGCCAGTGAGTGTAGTCTAAAGAAGTACTTTAGTACTACAGTGTGTTTGTCTTGTTATTACACTCTTGTGTTTATGACTCTTGGAGATAAAATTCTGGACTGAAAAGACCTTTGAGTTGCCCTAGTATAGTTGTTCTTAGACAGCCTAATTAGTTCACTCCAGCATGAAAAACAGATAGAGACTCCTCACACTCTAAGCATCATCTCCTGTTTTGTAGGCTTTTAAGGGCAGCCAACCTGCCTTTATGTGGCTTCTGAGGGGAAAGAAAATTACTAGACAGAGACAGGAGCTCTTCCTTCAGTTCTGCTTCATGATTTCAATATCAGAAGCCAGGGAAATGTGCCAGGAAAAGGGAAAAATAGTGTAGTCTTAGTAAAGAGCATATCCTGAAGTATCTTTTCAGTCCCCTGTGACAGGGATATACAGGAATATTCCAGCCACTAGGGAGAATATGATAATGGCATTACCACTGAGGATTGCATTTGGGTCACAAGTATCTGCTGCTCATGGCCCTTCTCTATGTTAGGAAGCAGGGAAGATAATGCTCTATGAAGCAGCCAAGGCTCATCACTTACTGAATAAGCAATAATATATTGATCATTCAGGAACCATGTTCTGTAGAGCTGCTTGCCCTGGAAAATCAATCCTTGGCTAATTATGCATTTTTTAGCAGAAGAATGTACAATGACTCATAGATTACTTCCGTATATTGTTATGTACTTGGAGCTGGGTATCATGTGGAGGTTTTTTATCATGTGGGACACTTAGATGTTTGTTCCAAGTTCACTGTTTAGTGTTAAAAATTGTACTAATGGCCTTTTCTTACATCTTTTAAGTTTCTCAAATATTCTGAAGAGCTGGGAAAAGAATGGAGCTTAAGTAGGTTAAAATTTCTCTGTACTTCCACCATATCATGAAGAGCAGAGAATTGTACAATGCTTCCAGTGACAAAAAAAGAGAGGCTAAACATAAGGAAAAGAAATTGAAAGATATATAGACTGGGAGATTTTAATAAGTTAAGTAAGGTACTGCAGAGAACTTTCTCTTCTGAGATGGAGCATCTTTCTGTCCTTCAGCAAAATTACAGTTTAACTTACATTAATGAAGGGTGATAGACCTGGTGGTTGTACTGGTTTTGGCTGGGATAGGGTTGATTTTCTTCATAGAAGCTTCTATGAGGCCTGTGTTTTGGATTCGTGCTGGAAACAGAGTTGATAAGACAGCGATGTTTTACTTGTTACTGAGCAGCAGTTTAAAGTCTTTTCTGCTGCTCAGCCCACCCCACAGGAGGCTGAGGATGCACAAGGAGTCAGGAGGGGACACAGCTGGGACAGCTGACCTCAACTGACCCAAAGGATATTCCATACCATCAGGTGTCATGCTCACAGATAAAGCTGGGAAGAGAAGAAGGAAAGGAGGGGATGTTTTGATTTATGGTATTTGGCTTTCCAAGTCACCATTACTGTGATGGAGCCCTGCTGTCCTGGAGATGGCTGAACACCTGCCTGCCCATGAGAAGGGGGGAATGAATTCTTCTTTTGCTTTGCTTGTGTGCACACCTTTTCTTGACCTGTTAAGCTGTCTTTATCTCAACCCATGAGTTTTCCCACTTCGTCTCTTTGGATTTTCTCCTCCGTCTCACTAGGGGCAAGTGAGGGAGCAGTTGTGTGGGAATTAGTTGCTGACTGGGGTTAAACTATGACAGCAGCTGATTATACTTTGCAATCATCATTCCAGGGTCTAGAGCAAATTGTTTTGTTAATTAGATAAATCAGCAAGTGAACTAGAAAAATATTATATTATTGCAGCCTCGCTCTTTTCCCAGAACTGATTCAGATGAATCTTGGCAGCTTGGGATTTTCATATCAGAAAGGTCCATAAACTGTTATTTAATTTTCTATCAGTATTCTCTCTCATAAGACTTTCAGTAGAGATATATTTGGATCTTGTGCAGCAAAAAAATCTGGCAAGAAAGATAAGAAATAAAACAGGCATAATCAAAATTCTGTGGCCTGACACTAATAAAAAGTGCTGAAATCCACTTATCACACAATCCCTCCTAGATTTTGTATCTATGTAGCAAAATAGAGTCATTAGCTGCAACTCCAAAGCTATCTTTTTCTACACAATCAATGGAAATGTCGAGAGAGAATAAATGGCATATATTGAAGAGGCTGCAATTGCATTTCAGAGCCACAGAAAAATCCATGACTTAAACATCAAACAATGAATCTTCAACTGAAATGCTTCTTTGCATTACCTGAAAATTTTAAAGTTGGAAGTGCATGAAAAGTGATAGACAGATACCTAAGTGCCTTCTGGAGTAGATTGGGCTGCCTGAAAAAATTCTCTGAACCTGACTTAAAGGGAGGATTTGATCATAGAAAATACAGTGCAACACAGCACAGATCAAGGATAGCATACATGAAAGTATACATGAAAATGTACATGAGATCACAAAGTAGGTGTACATGAAATGGATTTCATTTCTGAAAGGTACTTATCCAACAGATGCTTAAAATCTTCTGGGGTGGAGGTTCTGACTTCAATTGACAACATTCCTGTTCTTCACTGTTCTTATTACAAGAATGCTTTTTTTTTCCAATGCTGGACAATGTTGTTAGTAGAGGCGACAAAACTCTACTGCTATAATTGAAAAGACTAATATTGTTGTTATTCACGGTAGGCATAGAAGGTGTTTATACCCTTTATCATCACATGGCTACCTCTTAAATATTTGAAAACAACAATAAACATCTCATTAGTCCTGGATCTCTAAAGAAAACAATTCCATTTTTTTCTTTCTTCTAGTAAATGTTGGTTGTCTTTTACTACCCCTATTCTCTGAACCTTCTCCAGCTAATCCATATCCTTTCTAGATTGCCATGTGGAAAATACAGTGACTATACCAGACGTGTAAAGAGATGTCCTGGAAGAGATACAGAGGAGAGATGATAAGTCTTTATTCCAAGAATGGAATGTTCCCAGATTCATGAGTATCAAAAACTGAAATGCAGGCATAGGTGAAGCTGAGCTTGCTCAGTCAAACCAACTGTCTTTGAACTTCATCAATGTCTAAAGCTCCAGATAAAGCTGTCAGACATTCCCAGATGACACATCAATCGCATCATGAATTCAACATATTCAGAGTCAGGTTCTGCTGCACCACACCCTTATGAAGCTGAGACTTCTGTGCTTTAGAAGCCGTGAAGTGTGAAGTAGCTGTCGTTTCTTTTGAACAGGCTGTTAGCATCAATCAGCTGGATTATTGCATCTCGGGCTGCTTGATTGAAGTAGTCATTCCAACAGACAAATACCCTAGGTGGAATGATTGATAATATGCCAGTTTTATCACTGAGCTCCTTACTTAACTCATTGCTTCTCTCATATTTGATATTTTGCATGAAGTACAACACCCATTTTGTTCAACAACATGGGGTTCTGCTGAAAACTGAAAATTTTGTTTGATACCTCCTGGAAACACCTGGCATTTAGCTTGTAAGTTTATGGGGTGAAAAGATTTCAGATTATAATGTTGTTCTTGAGAAATATCATTCAATCAGTAAACAATGCCTGTTTGAAAAGGCAAAGGAATTAAAACTGTGTCTGTTAACTTTTCTGCATTCATGTTTTGCTGTATAAACAATACAGTGCTTAGGATTAAAATACTAAGACACACCTAAATAAACCATTGCTTTTCATGTAAAATTGCTGTGGAAGACAGTTCACCACATACTTTGCCCAAAAGAGAAGAAGGTGTAGTGGCATTCAGTAGTTAGTATAACCACTGTGAAGGATATTTGGTGTGCGTGATGTATCACTGAGGTGAGAAAAGGACAGACTGGAGCTGGGGCTGGAAGATAGAATCAGTCTAAATTTAGAAATATGGAGAATGAGTTAGAAAACTGATGGAAAGATGCTTGCTGTAGGCCAGGAAACCATCTCCTTCTCTTGTGTTCAATAGAGTTTGGATGCTTATGAACCACCAGCAGCATCAAACATCTGCTGTCACCTACCTTTCTTCTTCAAAATTTGATTTCACACGATTTTAAAAGTCAATTTAACTTTTCTTTCTGGTCAGGGTAGTAACCTGAAGAATTAAAAAGATATGCTGTGAGCTGGTACCCATCTATAATAATGTGGAACAAATAGAGGAAGAGGATTTCATACAATCCAAACCTTGTATTTTTCTTACCATAGAGAGAAGTAAAAAAATGGCATAGAGTTGAATAATTTTGTTAGAATAAAAAATTCAAAATGTCTGGGCAGGTTGAAACACTGTGTTACAAAAGTCTTTTCTGTAAGAAAGCTTAGATTGTCATTTGGCCAGATGTCAGAATATCCCAACTTGCATAAAAATGCATAAGGACAGCTTGTTTTCTTAGTTCATCATTGGAGCAAAAATAAATGACAAGGTGTGAAGGCATAGATTAATGACCGAACAAAGTCACCCAAGGCTAATAAAGCTGAAGAAATTGCTCTCAGGTTGGTCTAGAAGTGCTTCAGAAATGACGCAATTCATGGGCATGCACTAGAAAGTGAACAAGCTTGAGCAAGGTTACCCAGGACCAAGACCAGAGTTTTTGAATGCCTCCAAGGAGACTCTCTAACCTATGTGGGCAACCTATTTTATTCTTCAGTGCCCCTCACAGTAAAAATGCTGTTCCTGATATTCAGAGGGAACCTACTATATCTTAGTTTGTATCCAGATCTCTTGGATGAGATGATCTCCAGAGGTCCCTTCCAACTTCACCCAACCTGTGATTCTGTGGCACACAAAGAAAGGACACAATTTACTATGGTGCCAAACACGAGAAGGACAAAAAGTAAAAGCTGATCCATGTATGGCACTATGTCCAGGGAAGAAAAGATTTTATCCCAGGTCATACCATTATTGAACTATTCAAACATGAAGGAAATTTGCAGTATTGTCAATAGTTCTGGTTAAGAAAAAGAACAGGAGCACCAGACTCTGCAGACAATTAGATGAAGTAATTTTAAACACTTCTTGACAGTAAAATAGGTTATACTCTGAGAGATGTAGCAGGTTGTGGTGTCTGACAGCACTGTTAAAAATGAACATAAGGAAGTACAAGAAGTTGTCAAATTCATCGGACGACTGTTTTCACAGCAGACAATCTTGGGATCAGTTTGGAGCTTTACTCCTGTTGCAGCTGAGGTTTAGTAGGAGTACCCTGCAGTGGGCTGTTGTCCTCTTCCATGTCTACCAACATTGGCAGGACTGACTTTTCTCCTGTGCATTCACAATTTTATTGCCAGCCCTTTGGAAGACAATGAATGCCCTTTGACTCAACATAACAGAGATCACTGAAGCTGGTACTTCACTGGTAAAAGTGGAAAGGTTAATCCATGTGCCATGTTTCCCCAAGATATTTATCCTAGAACGGTGTCAAACTTTTTTAGGGAAAAAAAACCAAACCAAACCAACCCAACCCAACCCAACCCAACCCAACCAACCAACCAACCAACCAAACAAACAAACAAATCAACCCCAAAACCCCCAACAAAACAAAACAAGGGCTGAAGCTAGAATCCAAAAAATATACAGGTTGCTCCAGAGTCAGGAGGAAGAAGGAAGATACTTTTGCTAACAAACAGATTTAAGGCTGCATGGTGCACAGCTGTCCATAAACTTACAATATTGGAATTCCACAACTCTCCTATCAAGTAGATTTAGACATTTTCATGGTTTTGGTGTTGGGGGTTTTTTGGCAGTTTTGTTGTTTTTCCTACCAGCACATGGACTAGGCAAATCACTGCAACTGACATGATGTTATGTGGCATTTTCAGGTTTGAGGTCTGTGCCCACTGTTTCTGTTCTGGGCTACCTGTGTTTTAAAAACATTTCCTTGTTGGGCAGTGCAAGTGCTGTCAATCTGGGGGGCATCTCTCGATGCAGGAATATAAATTACTTGCAGCACTGAAAGTCTAGATTCCTGTGAGAGGGAAAATTGAACCAGAGTGATGAATTCCTAGAGAGGATTAACAATTAGAAATGAGCTCTTCAGTCTTCAGTTGTACAGGAGGAGCCTTGTGAGTGAGGTCCATATAGCAAAGCCTTGGAATTTTGCAGAGCAATTTCCCAAATGATTGAAGAATCTGTAAAGCTGCTCTTTCAGTGAAAAGCAAGTGTAGGCTCAAGTGCGGTAATTATTATGTTTTCTATAAGGATTAAGTAGAAAAGAAAGGAATTCATTTCTCAAGCACATGATCATACCTGACAAGAGATTTGTCTCCTGTTTTTTTGCCCATACTTTGCAGAAGTGGAAGAGGTGCTGGCCTAATTGCAGGGGTGTCAGAATAGAGTGAAGTAGTAAAAGTTTTGCAGATATAAAAGTATCTCAAATCTCTGATAATGTAGATGCTTCTATAGTGGTGTTTGTGGGACTTTATTTGCCAAAGAATATATATTATATATATAATGATGTTGCATATTTTCATATCAGTTTCTGGTGTTAAAATACATTAAATTTATTTATGTTTTTACTTGCCTCTTCCCTGTTTCCAACAATTGTTTTTCTGTTTATTCGTTTGTTTATGTTCTTTTATGTTGTTCATGTCCATGCCTTAATTCTTCTCCTTGATATTCTTCTTACATACTGTAATTTCCCTGGAATCTAAGGAAATATCACCAGCATTCACAGTCACCCCCAGACGAGTCTGTTAGAAAGCATATTGGTGAAGAATAGATGATGAATTCCCAGCACCAGATGTTCTGAAAGACTGCTCACAGATAAATGAGAACCGTGCAAAAGTATATTGCTCAGTCATCTTCATGATCTAACAACATCTGGTTCATTTGCAGGTGCCCTCTGTCCCAGCAGCAATGTATTAAAATCTGTGCACTTCATTGTAAAGGGAACTGATTTATTTTGTATCAGGCTGTGGGGGAAAATAGCTACTTTTGTCAGTAAATCAGTCTACTACTAGCTGTTGAAAGAAAACGACTAGAAATAAATGAGTTTATTTGCTTCTGTTGGAATTCCCAACTTTCAAATAACCTAGAAATTTCAATGACTGTTTTCTCTCTAAGCAAAGTATTTCCCCTGCACAAATGTTAAAAAAGCAAACAAAACCAAGTAAGCAAACAAACAAAAAACACCCCTTACATAAAGAAAAAAAAAATCAAAAAAAGCCGCCAGAAATAAGAAGCATGAGTTTGCTTTCTTTAATTTATTACTTCTGGAAATACAGTTACAAGTTGCTAATCTCTTGATTGTAAAATTTCATAGTGCAGGAATTCAGAATGTTATGTTTTTGGAAGATCAGATAGCAGAATGCCAAGCTGGGACAAAACTTATCTGCAGTGTAGGACTTTGATAGAGTGGTATAATACAGCCTTGTCCTATACAATATTGTGAAAGGCAAAAGAGCATTTCTGTTAAATCCGTGCTTTGCTGGGATATGCACAGACGATTTCCACTGCTGGCAGTCTGAGGCACCTTAAAATTCCAAACTTTGTGGTACAGAAGGGAGGATGGAGTGAAGGTCTCCAGGTCAGTCTTGTTCTCAGCACGCTGTCTTCTCAAATATGAATTTTGTTCATCAGTTAATTGCTTCTTAAGTCCCTAGGTCCCATAGCTGATATTCTCTCTCATGTATCATTAAAGAAGGAAGCTATTGCTCCTGTGGCTGCTGCCTCAGACCCAGGCAGTGCAATGTCTTGGTCTGCAAACCAGTGGGGAGAGCAGTGGGAGCTGCAAGGCCCAGGAATTGTCATGGAAGAGCTGTCTGGCCCCAGTGGAACGTGCATTCCTGCAGGCGTGCAAAAAAAAGCTGCTCTGAGGTCTGATAAATCATTATAACGTCAACATCTTCTGAGAATGGAGACAACCAAAACACCCTGTTGCAGGCAATCTGAAAAAACCATCCAAACCCATATCATCTTACATTGTCCTCTCTTTGACAGCAGCTGAAAAAATCTAAAGGTTGCATACAAGGTTGATTTTTTAATTAAGGATGTGTGGCTCATCCAGTTTTTTCTTTCCTTGCCTTCTCTTGGGTTTATTGTTATGTAAAGGCTTTATCCAGAGATCTGGAGATACAGATCCAGAGATTTGATGGGAAGACAATGAAATTCAATTTTTACTTGCTCATCTGAAGACTGACTCTGCTTTAGTTTGATTTGCCTGCTAATCTTCTAGATTAGTAGAACACTAAGTACCTGTATGAGGGGACTTGCTGCTTCTTGCTACAGAAACAGAATTTTAGCAGCTTGTTTATTATAGAGCTTACTGTGGTGCCCTTCCTATTTCTTTTAATAGGTCTGTTCAAACACACAGAACTACTGGGGGTACCACATTCTTATCAATTAAGCACTGCCAAAACAACCCAATGAAATCTTGCATTGGAAATCAAATTCTATAATTGGTTACATTGGTACAATTATACAGATGAGATTTCCATTAACTGCAATGAGATCTGCATCTGTGAGACGAGTTCTAACTTGGGGGCTGTGAATATTACTTGGATATGTAAGTCCTATTGAAGTACAAGCTCTATGGAAGTATAAGCTATAATATCCTCTTTTGCTGGCAGAAATCTGGTGTAAATATAGGCTGCACTTGGCCAGCAGGGGAGTCATTGTTGACACAGGTATCTCCTTGTTGGTCATCTGGGTTAACAGGGAAAGAAATACTCAGCCTAGTCCTGTTCCTCGTTGTGAATCTGTAAGAACATTTTGTTGATACTGTCTTTCTATTAGCCCAGTCTGTAATGGTGTGGTTAGAACAACTCTGGTGGATGTTTTTTCATCGATTCAAACACAAAATACAATAGGCTTCTATGTTATTAAGCTTTTCTACTCTGAAGCGAATATTGACTGTAGAGCAGTGCTTGACATTGATGGTTGACACACAGAACCCAATATGGGATGCATCATTTCTGCCTCATTTAAGACACTCTCAGTTCAGTGTTGTTAAAGATATTCCTCCCAAACAATCAGTCTAAAATAGACTTGTCTTTCTTGCTCTTAAAGCCCTTATGGATGTCTTCATAGTAACATGACACACTTACTGCAAATGAATTTACAAACATCCCAATGAAAACACTTGTTTTTCTTCTCTGCTTCCTAGAATTGGTATCAATTATATCACAAGCCCTTTTTACAAGAAGAGAGAGGGAAGAATTTGGATGTCTGCAGTGTTGAACGCCGGTGGTTAATAGCTTTAGAAAGAGCTGAGGTATCTAGATACATATGCCAACACTGACCTTGACAAAAGAGTAGGCTTTAATTCTTAGTAATAATAGACAAAGGGCACACTGAAACAGTGTGATAGAAAAATCTCTGAGCTATTGTTTGGCATATTTTAGACAAAGAACTTGGTTAAATCAAGACCTACTCTGTAGCAGAGCTCTCCCTTGGATATAATTTGTGTCCCCACTTAGGTACTTTTTCTTTTCCTATCATCTCCAGTTGTTTTGGCATGGTTAGGGCCATAGATGAGATTTTCTTTGTTAGTGATAGTGTGTCTGAGTCTTTAATCTGTTTCCAGGCTGAGTTTCACATGCTGCAATAAAGTAGTCTGTCAATCACACTGTTCCTCAGCCAGGAGCTGAGTTATCACTTATTCCTTAATCAGCCACCAAGCCCTTAAACTGGAATGTTATGTGGAGGATTCCTGCATATACCTTATCCCCTGAGAAAGAAGCTTCACAGAAAGCATAGAGATGTATTAATGTTCAGCCCAGTTAAATTCCCATCTAGAAATGTGTCTGGTGAAATTGGGCAGTTTCTTTTTTTTGGTATTCCACCCCATGCATCTTACTTCATAGCAGACAAGAGCTGGGCAGCTTGTGTGTAGGAAGATAAATATGAGCACTATTGATTTTTGGAGCAGATGAATTGCACTGCTGTTGGTAGGGCTTTTTCTGTCTTGAGAAAGATCAGCTGTGGATAAACATTGTTTTGAGGCTGTTCTTAGCCCTTGTTCCTGTGTGCTTCGATTGCTTTTAAGAAATTTGCTCTACTGGCTTATATATCTAAGTTGGGATACTTGACTTGTGTTTATCTCTTCACAATGGAATATTAGCAGGGGACCCGTCCTGTGAATTTTTCTGAGAGCAATGCATGTGCATATGTAAAGACGTCCTTTGTAAGATTGTTTTGATCTCTTTCCTCTGGGTTCACTTTTATATTCTTAGTTCATTCCCAAGAAGTGTGTTTGTTCAATTTGATTTCTCTTTATCTTTTTTTGATATTACCATGTTCTTTGATAAGGATAGCCCACTCATCTGCATGAGAGAATTCCTTCTAATTTTTTTTTTTATTCCAACAAAATAGTTTTTATCCCCCAGAAGCTACTAGTGACCACAACTAGATTTCTTTGAGACAACATTTTTCTGATTTTTTTTTTATTTTCCTTTAACATTGCCCTACTTTTTGTGTAATATTAGACTTTATGGTTCATTGGAATATATTACTATCATTGACTTTTCTTCTTTGTTTTCCTGGAGATTTAATAATTCTAGGAACTCATGCTTTTTCACTAGCTCTTCCGGCTATATTTCTTTCTCTTTAAAAACTCTGCTGTTGTTTTCTTGTTTAAGTGGCTCCTCGGTCAAGAATAATCTAGATATATTTCCTCATTACTGTCCTATCTGTTTTGAAAAGCAAGGGATTTATTTTAATTACTCCTGGTTCCTAAGTAGTTATTCATAATTTCTTTGTATTTCTTTGGGACAACCAAATCACTATCACTATCTACTGTCCTGAAATACTTTTTTCTATGTAAGTGTGTTGTTTCAGTGGCAAGGAAGGTTGCAGAACAGAAAACAATACTTTTGAGTTCTCCAATTCTCTGCTGAGACTTGAGTTTCTTTTACATAAAATATTGCTGCAGTCATTAATTAATTTTTACTTTGCTGTTCTGCTTTTCTTCTTGATTTGATGATGCTCTTGGTGATTTAGAGCAAGACAATGGATACTCAAGTTTGCAAACAAACCCTAAAAGTCTTGATGCAAGCACATTATTTCTTCAGTCTTAAGTCTATTCTTCAGAGGGCAAACATCTGATTTAAGATGCTACAGTCTCTATGAGGTGAAGAAAACACATATTAATAGTGCAGACATGAACTAAACTGTGTATCAGCAAGGCCAATAGTTCCCTATCTTTCTGCATGGTGTAGGTGTTTCTGAGGGGAAAGCAGACAGAAAATCATGGAATGCTCTAGTTCAGCAGAAGCTGGGGACACATTCCCTCACACCTCTCCTGAACACATGCATGCTTTGAAATCTGGGCAGCAGTTTGGGGCTGTCTCTGCTTTGGTTCTTGTGTGTGTGTTTAAGTTTTTGAAGTGGACATGAAAGGATTTCAAGGTGTCTGGGTGTGATTTGGAAGTTCCCTTACTGATAAATTTGATAGCTTGCTCTTGAAAAACAGCTGCTTCCATTGAAACTTTTCTCTTTTTTGGCTATTGCTTTCGAAGTACAGCTCTAAATACTCTACTTAAATATTCTCAGAAAAAATGGTTATTAAAAATCTGCATCAGGATGAAATCAAACCCTTCCAGGTGGCTTTGACTGATTTTAGTGTTACTGTTAGTATTATTGTACTTAAACTTTGGTATCTGCCTGAGTGGCCTTCTCAGAATGGCCACTTTCCCTTGCCATCATTAGAGGTTTTTCTCTTGTTCTTGCTATAGAATGGGGTAAGGTGGGATTTCTTCACTCATTTTGAGTGTAAAGGTAACAAAAGAGTAAAAAGACAGGGAGCCAAAAATACTTATTTTCTGAAACCAGTATCTTATCTTTCCTGAAATAATAGCTTCAATGAAGCTCTCTTTTCCAATTTCCAGAATTAATTTAAATAATAATACTATGGATAAAGCTGTTCATCTGGACATTAGACAAGTAGTCTGAGTTATGGAGAAATCCAAGACTGTATAAGTGCATTGTCTGATTTAAAATATGTATTTCCCATCTACAAAGTGAGTGCATTTATTTCTTGGAAATGCTTCCTAACTGAAAACACTGGTCTTCTTTATATGACATTTTTTAATCTCAGCTTCCAAAGAGCTTCACAATGCCAGACAAGTTTCACAATTCTTGTTGTTTTGGGAGAGACAATTGAAATACCAAGCAGACAGCATGCCTTTCTACACTAGTTACAGGACATAGGACTGAAGCCAATATCTCTTAGATATCCACTCATCTCCTTAAATATCGTCTATTCTCTCAGTTCTTTCTATACATAGTAATATGAACAAGTTCTCCAGCTGGAAATCAACTCATGCATTCAGTGGTATTATCCATGAATAGGCATGTTAGTAGGGCATATCCTGCTTTGGATGATTTCTATTACCTCTCATGGCAAACAGGATGCTTGATTTGAAGATAAAATGTATGTGTGGAAGGCAAGATTCCTGGGATGTAGTTGTGAGTGTTGTACTGCTTCAGTTGTGTGTGAGCCTTGGTGTTTTGGTTTCAAAAGTTCTGATGAATAAACTGTAAACAAGGTCTGCCTCAACCAGTGCTGTGGGGCTGAAAACAAAATAGCTGTCTAACGTGAAAAACTATTCTCGCAAAAAATTATTATGACAGAGCAAACAATGCCAGAGTTCTGTTCCTAGACTTGTTGTGAGACATTGGGAAACTCAGATGTAATCACTGCCTTGCCTCAAAGGGATAGCTATGTGAGGATAAATGTATTAAGACTTAAATGATCTATGATGGTAGAAATGGTTGGCCATGGAAAGTCTACATGGAATTTGATACTAACCTTTTTGTCAGCTGTTGAATTTTATTAAACAAATATAATTTTTCTGAGGGTAAGGGTCCCAATTCTAATGTATCTTTCCCTTAAAAAAAAAAAGTGACTGTACCTCATGTTTATAGATTAAATCTCAAAAACCTGTTCAAAGTAGCTAAGATGTTTAAAGGTAAAAATATGCCTTTTTAATTACTTTCCCCCTCTACTGCATTCTTTGGAGCTAACTCATAGTTATATTTTACTGCTTGAGCTTGGCAATCTCCTACTAGCTGAGTTGTCATCCAAAGGTAAAATCAAAATATTTTTATAACCCTTAAACCAGGAAAAAGAACATTTTATACAACAAAGCAAGGTTAAAACTGATCTCTTGCTAAATAAGATAGAAAGAACTGAATGTCAGTAATTTCTGAAATTTCTCGTCAGAGTTTGAAAACACTTTTGGAATGGTCATATGTTAACTACTGTGGAATTAGTCCCTGGTGCAAACATAGACTATTCCAGTATGTGGCAAAAGAGAGAGAACTAGTTTTATTTACCTCATTTATCTCAACTTTTTCCCAGTCTGAAAAGCATCCCAAGGACGGCTCCTAGATTTAAATATTTATTTATTAGAAAGCTTGAACTATCAAGAAAAACTGGAGAGCTACTGAATTTCTGGATGCTACATTTGGCTCTGAAGTTCAGGTTATAACATCCTCCTGAAGGTCAGAGTTCCTCTTTTGGGGGCTGATTTTACTATTTGGGATATGCAGACTCCTATTCTCCTTTTTTGGGTGATATTCCTGGAAAAATGATACAAGAAACTATCTGTGTGTGACAAAGGACAAGACATGGCAAAGTTCCCTGGTTCCTCCTCTAGCAGCCACACCTCCATTGCTAGATGTGCTTCTGATGGTTGAGATTTTGTATAAAGCACCTCCTCACCTCCAGAGCTCTTCAGAGAGTAACAGCTGCACTAAGGACAGAGCCTAAGTGGAAGTAAAGTTAGGTTAAAGAGGAGCTAAAGGGAAGGGTGAGCCTTCTTTTCCTTCTAAGACAGCTCTGAGGGATTACTGGTTTGCAATGAATGCTCATTAAAAGAAATGGAGCCATAGCTCTCCTCCAACTTTCTGGTTTGTGAAGATACCTATGGATTACTCTTCCTATAAAACATTGGAATTTGAGGGCAATAGACTAGAAGAAAACAAACTAACAACTGTGTACTTGAAAGTGGTTGAGATTGTGGAGCTTGGACACCTGGAAGGCATTCACTGAATCTCTCTCCCTTGCATTAAGGGAGTCCAGCAACAAGAATAAAACAGAACAGCATCTCTTGGTATTTGCCTCCATTGTTGTTACTTCAGCTCCATGTTATGGACACACAAACAGTTCCAGGGTGAATTAATATTACAAAAAGTAATATTTACCAAATTATAATTCTAAAAAAGCTAAGTGCAATAGAGATAGCTGGATGATTAGTCAATTTAAAGACAATAAATGAAACTACATGAACTTTGCAATGCTGACTATAGGGGATGTCCCCTGATCTTACAGCTGGTCTTGCAATAGAAGACATCTGTTTTTTATTTTGTTGAATGTATTTTAGCTACCTAACTCTTTCTACTGTTTCCAGTGGTAAAAGTGTTACTTTTACAAACAAACCCGTTTCGACAGGCATGCCTCTACTGAGCAATCAATGTTGATCTCCAGAGAACTGGAAATGAGCTTTCCAGCACTGCAACAGTGCTTTGTCTGTCTGTTGAGTGCTGAAGATAATTGCTTCCTCTCTCTGGACAAGGACAGCTTTCTTCTGTCCTAGACCGCTTGTTTTGCTGTCTTCTGCACCTGCTGTGTTTTCCTCTGACCTATCCCTCAAACTGTGCCCTCGATTTATGGCAGTGCAACACAGTGATTCTTCTGCAAAGGGCAGGGAAGTGTATAATGGTCCAGTCATTATTATATTTCATAACTAGAGAATTTTGTAAGGAAGTCAAATCAGGACCACATCATATTAATGGATAAATATATAGAGTTTTTGCACATTCAGCCCAAATATTACACACTGATGGTGCCTTTCCAGGTTATCCTGTCTAATGTCCTCAGGTGAATTCTTGATCCATAGGGAGCAGTGACAGTTTTCTTATTTTTATAATTTTTGACAGAATGTTAATGTTTTTATGAAGAGATCTTATGGAGCATTTTCAAAATGCCTAACACATCCCATGTGTGATATTAATTTTTGTACCATTTGTATAAAGCAAGCAAGCAAGCTTCCCAGTAATTCTAGTGATTTCTAACCTGCCTGTGTATGGATAAACATTGTAGAAATTACTTGTCTGCATAAATGTATTTTTATGTAGGGAGAGCAGAAAAAGGCTCTTGAGAAAACTGATAAGATAATAGAAATCCATTTAAATAAGAATGTACCCTCTGTTGCCAGTAGTCTGCTGTACAGTCTGGTGTCATTCCTCAATCATTAAGTCATATTTGAACAAGGTGCTGAAAGACTTTGATGCCATTGCATTTTTTGGCAGCTTAACTAACCGAGAAAACCAAATAAAGTTAATTGCAAGCTCCTCCACAGTAGAAATAGAGCAAAGGTAAACATCACAAACTTTATAACTCTTTCCAGTATCACTCGTGCATCCACACTGTAATTGCTGAGCTAAGGTTCTGTGTCCCATGAGAAAGAGAGTGTATGTGATCAGTCAAACACATTCCTACTTATTTTTAAATGTAAAACCTTAATGTGTGTTTGTTTGGAATCTCTATTTGTACACTGTGAAGAGGGCTGAACTCTGCACATCCCACACAGTACTCAACATAAATTCCATTTAAAACTCATAATAAAGGAAAAAAAAACTTAAAACTGCTGACCAAAATGCTTATAGTTGCTTTGAAAATTCCTGCTCTTTCCCCTACTTGGGGAAACCTGTCTTGGGGTTACAGAGGAGGAGAGGCAGATGTGAAGAGTTTGTCTGTCACAGATTGGTTTAACACTGGGTTCTTTCCAGCAGAGAGATGTTTGCCATGCAAATGGCCCATATCACAATGGGAAGCCTGCTCTGTTTGAGGGCTCACAGCAGCTTCACAATTCACTTAAATTCTCAAGTCCCCTCCAGGACCTTCTAGACTGAAGGGCTGGCCTCCTCTGTTTGATGCAAGCTGGGCATCACCCTTTTTCCCATGGCATGGAGAGTGAGTTTCTCACTTGCAAGAGTGTGAGGAACTCAAGAATGAAAGAGATATCACTTATGCTGGGTTTGACCCTTGTCTATTCTGAGTGCTGAGCATTCTCCATATTTTAAAGCAGCAGAGAAGAGTGTCAGAGTAGAGACAAGAGAAGCTGGCTGAAAGGAGTGAGGAGATGATGCAGTTAAGTATGTGTGTCTTAATCTGTGTTTTATTTTGCTCTAGAATTCACATCTGTGAATTCCACATAGTGGAATACAACTGTTGGACAGGCTTGTTTCCTTTACGTCCTATAACATGTGGCCTGAGGCAGCATTGCTGTTATTTGCTATGCAAGAATCACAGCCATAAATCACTGTCAAAACAAAAATGGATGAGTAGATATGCTTTGTGAAGTTAGCTGCTTGACACTTGAGCCCTTCTTAAACTTGTCTTCTCTGAGTTAATTAAACAGCCACTACAGGATTATTCTCCTTGGCCATAACTTCATTTTCTATGACACTGATTGCAATGACATACACTGACATCCCAGAGATTGAACCAAGAATCCTCCATGGAAAGACATTAAATAATTACAGCTAGAACTAAGGAACCAATGTTTCCAAGTTTCTGCTAGAAATAATGTCTATGTTTGGTGATTCTGGTCTCACAGGGATCTGCAGTATGCTCAAGAGGTGAAATCAGGTTTGGGGGAGAGCATGGATCTTTGTAGGCTAAATACTTCCATGAATTAAGCTGTACTACTTAGTTCCTATCCTGTTTTAGATCACAGATATTTGGTTTGGAGCCATCTTATTTAAACTTGAACTGTATCAACAGCTATCCTTTTATTTGCACATTTGAGTAGTTAAAAAAGATTGTTTCACTAGGTCATGTCTAGCAGAGTTTATCAAAACCTCATTAATCAAAACTTTTGTTGTGAATCTGTCAAAATCCATGGTGTTCTAAGTTGTGACAAAGAATTACTTTGATCAATAAAAAAAGACAAATAGATAATTAATCATTATTTCTGTATATGATATTTTTCATTAATTCAAGGTTCAATGCCAATATCATGTCTCCAAGGAAGGCAAAATTACTTATATGATTATATGTTGGATTTATTCTTTCTGATATGTTTAGAAAGCTATCCATTAAAAGACATTTTCAGAATAAAAAGTCTAAATGGATAAGTGACTAACTGGCCACTGGATATGATCACACCCTGTTATTATACTTACAAATATTTTTAGTCCACCTATTTTTTTAAAACTTTTATATATAAATATATATTTATATTTTATATCTCAAGTTAAAAGCCATTTATATATTTGACAGATGGATGGACAAACCTTCTAACATTTCGTTTTTCCAAATTTGATACTCTAACAAAGGCAGCAAGGTAGTCTGTGTATCTTAAATCCCACTTCTTTGTAATCATTGTATCTTTTTTATGAAACAGCCTAGAAAAGACTGGACAAATCTGAAGAATCCATGTCATCAGTCACACAGATGGGCTTAGAATATTATGCAGACAAATTACATGCTGTCTGCTTAGGTCAGGCGCCAGATTGCACATTAAGGATAGACAGTCTGATAATGATTTAGGATGCGTTTATGGGCAGACGGGAGCAGAAGTTCTGGCCAAATTTGTTCACACTGAGTTGAAATAGTACCAGTGGATGGTAATTTATCACCTAGAACCCAAAGAACTGAGCTGCAGCTGGACAGGCTACCCAGCCTACCATGCCAGAAGTGGGCAGCTGTATAAAAGCCATATATAAATGCTGAAATATACTCTGAGGATGCTTTGTGTTGGCTCTCCTCCATAGTCAAAAGAAGCATGCACTTGTGAAGGACATGCAGTAAGTGTGTCACATCACCCTATAGTTTAGATTTGTACTTGCACTTTTGAATTTTATCTCTATTTCTTTTTCTGTAAAGTAACCACTAGCATTGATGCTGATGCTTGCATTCAAAGCCTGGGGGATAATTTTTTGTTATTTGATTTTACAGTCAAAGAAAATACTGCCCCTTAAACACAGATGGCAAAAAATGGGGGAGCATACCACTAGCAAGCCTTAAAATACAACTCTAATTCTTACTCCAGCTCTGGACTTTAACCTGTGCACTCGATACACAGCACTTGAGAAAGTTTGCAATGATGTCTGGTTACAATGAAATAAGTATTTAAGTTGAGCAAGAACCGTTCTTTGGCTTGCTTACTTCATAATAGTAAATACCCTTATTTCTGTTTTCTCTAGGTATTTCATTGTTACTCCAACTGAGAAACAGAGATATGGTATTTTATATTGTGTATTTCTAAACTTAGAAGAATTTTGCACTATATGTTCTGATTTATGCATCACTATTTAATATAAATAGTTATTAAAGTCCTTTTCTGTGTTGAAACTGATTTACTTAAGTCATTATCTCAGAATGCTTCACACTCACAATTTTGCTGCCATCATGGTATTAGTTTTTGCTGGCAGCATGCATTTGAAAAGACTGCTCAAAATGAATTCTGAAGGTGGTTCGGGGACAGAAGATGGCTTTGGCACTGTATTTTCTTTTTACAAGGTCTCTTTCAAAAGGAAACATGAAACTGCTAGAAATATTTTGATTTATGTACTGTGACAGAAATGGGAGGTCTTTGAACAATTGTGACCTGCAATAGGAATGCTGAGGCACTGAACTATGCCGGGGTCAGTAATGGACCTCTGGTTGTGCTCTTCTGTTTACTAATGACACTAAGATAAATGAGTTTGGTTAGTTTGGCCTTCTAAGACTTTTACTATACAAAATAATTAATAGTCAGCAATTTCAGAATTTCAAAGACATTCAGAGATTATTTATATAGCAATAATGCTTAGAAACTTCTGATCAGCTCAGGATTCTTATGGTAATATTCTTCCTTCTTCCCTTTTAAGCTGATAACCTAAGTAAGCATAAATACAGAATATTTTCCCCTTTTATACTGTCCCATTGGCATAATCAGAAATACTTTTAAATACTTCATATGCAAAGACATTTTAAAAACCCTTTGCATCAAACAGTATTAACATCATAGTCTGGCTGGGAGAATAAAAACAATGAAATCATGAAAGTAAAAAAAAAGACTTGTTGACATCCAGGGGGCTGTGACTATCCTATGTAGAGATTCATTTTTCTACACCTATTCTGTGTGTCTGAAGTCTCAAAACATCTGATGTTATTTAGATAAGAGATCTCAACTAACACTGCTTCTTTTGCTTCTAAGGCTGTATTCAGATTCTCCACTGGAGAAATCACCTGGTGTCAAACTCTGAATTATTGTGACAATGCTGGTCCTTGCAGACAGGCTGAGTTGTTTTCTATACACCTGGAGGGGGAGTGCAATGCAGGTGTGATGCTGAGACCACGGGAACCCTTGCTTCTTAATTTGGTGGCAAGATTCTTGAAATTGTAAGACTGAAAATGATTGGTTCTGTTTTGGTTTCTGCTGAAGGGTGGTGATAACCAGTGTTAGATGTCTTCAACTGAGAATAAATTGTCTCAGTTTTATGACTATCAAGCAGTAAACTGTTATATTGACAGAAAAAAAATAACATTTGCAGATATAGCCTTACCCAAGCTCTTCTTTTTGCACATTGTATTTTTGCATTAGACACAATATGTTTAAGCAGAACACAACATAACTGCTTATTTTTCAAATCAGTACATCCTTGTTTGTTTTTTTTTTTTAAAGTATTGATGCATTTATTTTTAAATATTAAAGGTAACAATTGCAGAGTTCCTTCTAATGCACAAGATTAACCAGAAAAGCTGTAAGAAAGCCAGGAGACACTCTTGGTAGCTTTGGGACTAAGAATTTAGATCATCAAATGTCATAAGAATTGCTTCTCTAAATAAATCCTATATTTATGGCTAAGGCAAACAGAAGACAACATTTAGGCTGACCTTACAAGAAAACCAATTTTGTTTTTATTATTTTAACAAGAGCTACAGATGTTTATCAGTGCATCTGCTAAATTTACCCTGTTTTTGAAGTTTGACATAACAAATTAATGCTCAGTCCATGATTATGAATTATTAATAGATTCTTAAAAATAAAAAGCAATTTTGACCTGTCCTGGGTGGGCAAAGGCTGTAAATCTCTGACCTGTGCTTCAGCATACTGTGTATCCAAGAAGGTATTAGAGTAAGTCTAATGGCATTAACTTAGTTTAGAATGAGTAATTTGGTCACTTTATTTCATATTGGTTAAAATTTGCAAATTATGACAGGTCTCGAAGCTGCACAACAATTAATCAGTGCTCTGGAGATTCACACAGACATTTGTACACTTCTGGGTCATAATAACTAAGCCTGTTAATAAATGAATAGTAAAAAATTTTTTCCAAAATGTGCCTGTTTAAAAAGGAGGAAGCCCTTCTGATGGCAAAAACACCACAGCGACCTTATAAACAAAATCACAGCCTATAATGCTGTAAAGCTTCCCACATTTTGTATAAAGCCATGTGTGAGGTAAATGCATTTAATTCTGCAACCCTGTGAACTGTTTCATTCATAGCAAATGTATTCATGACATTCAAGTATCTGAAACATTCCTCTGTGTGTGTTCTCTTGGCTGTCCATGGACCTACAGAAAATCACATGGATCCTAAAGGGAGTGAGTGAATAAGTATAATAAAATAGTTTGGGCTGGAAGGCACTGTAAAGATCCTCTTGTTCTAATCCCCTGCCATGGGCAGGGACAACTTTCACTAGACCAGGTTGCTCAGAGCCTCATCCAGCCTGGCTTTGAACACTTCCAGGGCTGGGGCATCCACAGCTTCTCTGACCGACATGTGCCAGTGCCTCACCACCCTCACAGCAAAAAGTTTCTTCCTAATATCAAATATAAACCTGCCCTCTTTCAGATTAAAGCCATTCCCCTTTGTCCTGTTACTACACACCCTCATAAAATGCCCCTCTCCTGCTTTCTTGTAGGACCCTATCTGCACTGGAAGGATCCTAGAAGTTCTCCCTGGAGCCTTCTCTTCTCCAGGCTGAGCAACCCCAGCTCTCTCAGCCTGTCTTCACAGGAGAGATGCTCCAGCCCTCTGAGCATCTTTGTGGCCTCCTCTGGACTTGCTCAAACAGATCCATGTCCTTCTTATGCTGGGGACTCCAGAACTGAATGCAGTATGGGAAAGCTTGGGAAAGCTAAATAAATTACTGTCTTGAGTTTTCCTGTCCCTTCTACACTGAGGATGGAGTTGTTCATAAATTCTTTGATGCTCTAAGTACATTAGAGGTAAATTCACTTCCTAAGGCATGAGGCTAATGAGTCAATGGGCCACCTCACTGATGGAAGTGACAATGAAGCTGGGAGCACTGATCCTGTCAGTGCAGTTCTGTTGTTCTGCTTTTACTGATTAAGCTGGAACACAAAGAGTAATTTACCAGGGTAGCATAGGGTTTATCATTGTGCAAGCACACGGCCTCAGTCTTTGTCCTCTTTCATCCTTGAGACTGTAACCTTGCTAATCTCACAATCATTGTAGCCCAGTGAGTCTGATAACCTGAGGGACTAAATTTTAAAAAACAATTCACACATCTTTTAGAAAATTTACTCTTCCTGTATTGCAAATTGCATCCTAATAGGCCTAATGTTGATTTTCTGTTTGATTGATGTTTTTTTAAACTTTGTTTTACCACTGGGGGTTTAGACATTCTATAAGGAAAAAAAAGAAAAAAAAAAAAGGAGGGGGTGGGAAGGGGAAGAAAAAAATACACATATTCTAAAAATTCTGTAGTTTACACAGAAATGAACTGGAGTTCAAGGTCGCAGTCATAACTGCTGCTTGATTTATTCATTAAGGGTAACAGCCTCCTCTTCCATTGTGTCCTGAATGAATTCTATCACGAAAAATCTCAAGATTCCAGAAACGTGCAATTAGCAGAAAAGACCATGACAAGAGAAGGGGAATAAATGAGGTAAATTGATTAGCCGATTTATTTCTGCAGAGAATCTGCAGCAGAAAAAAATCAACAGATGACTCCATTTTCCTATGAGAAAGGCGTCTACTAATTCCTATTTGAACAGTAGTCTTGCTGGGTAAGGACTACCTGCTTAGCTTTGCTTCTGGTTTTCCTCAGTTCAGAGCAAGGACTTTACAGCAGCTGAAAAGTGTCAGAGAACCATCTTGGCTGGGGTGGATGTACAGCATGGAAAGGAAACACACCTGATGCACCACAAACGTGGTGCTCACTGGAGGGCAACTGGTCAGCTTCCAATGGACCTGAGCCACTGCACACATAATGGGATAACACACTGAGTTTGTTACTGAAGCAACACCATTATTAATGTGGGTCAGAAAGCATCTGCCCTGTCTCTCTCTGCTAAAATTCCAAAGTACCTCGTCTGGGATATGTTTGTTAGCTTCTCATTTGCAAGGGGTTCACGATGGGTTTAGTGGTATGATAAACGTTTTGATTTATCCTCTGGGGTTAACTAAAATTTATTTCAAACACAAGTTTGAAGATAACAGGCCAGATCTCTGAAGGACACGTGCCTTCTGTTACCCCAATTAATGGGAATGCATGCTAATCAATGCTTTGGTAGTACCTCCTAGTTCTCCTGTTTTAAGGTGAAGCACAGAATTGTCTTTGCAATGTTTCAGCTGATCAACTCAGTGTGTCTCTTCTGGAGTGAGAGCTTTGTGGTTTTTTTTTCTTTACAGTTCTTAGTGGCTGAACCTTAAAAATAAGGACTAAGGGTGGTAAAAATGGAAGATTACGCAATTATTATATAACAAATACAACAAGTTCCAACTTCAAAGTACTTCAAAAGAGGGTGGGAATAGGCAGAACAAAAATAAAGAATTTCAAGGAAATGTGGTTTGGTTCTCATCAGTCTTCTTCAAAAAGTAAGAAAAATCGTAAGAATACTTTCTGATTTTTAACTACCACAGGATAACTAATCATAACTCTTAATTTAGAGCCAAACAAAGGGAATCATGTGTTAGTATGCCTGTGCACTGTAGGTATATTAATGTGATTCATCAGTAGTTGTAGGAGCTACTTTGAATTTCATGGAACAAGTAACCATGAGGAAGATTTTTTTTCTCCTCTACTGGTAGAATTTTACTTCACAAACATTAAAACAGAGTATGGATATGCCTTGGACCAAAACAACTGCTGACACAATTTTTCATTCTAGACTCTTCTACTAGAGGCAATAGTACTGATTTTGCAATATCAACACCAACCAGCTTTCACTGAAATAACTTTAATTAAATTAAAAAGTGAATCCATTTTTTGAAATCATGTTCTTCCACTAGGCCAAACAAAGGTTTAATTACCAGGAGATGGATGGGTTTTTTATTTTTTTTTTTAATGAACTGGAATTTTTTCTTCAATTTACTTTGTCCCCTTTCTTTTGTTGCAAAAGGATTGAACAGTATTGAAAAAAATGGGAGAATGATCACTGAAGAAAACTAGCCAGGTGAAAATCTATCTTGAAAGAGAAAGCAATTTTTTTTCTCTACTCTCAATTTGCCTTAACAGTTGTCACTGGGAAGAAACACAGAGAGTTGAAAATGTGAACTTTTGTGCCTCTGAAACATGTCACTACATTCCTTTTGCCCTTCCTCTGCTTTAGTTAACATGCAAACTTTCTTGATGCTGTAGTATGATTATGATGAAATAGTCTAAATATTTATTGGAGACTTTAAATTTAGTCTTATACTTTCCTGTGCAGCAGCTCCAGGCTCACTTATCAGCTATCTATCTCTCTTGAAAGAGCTCTGAAAGAAGTAAACAAAGGAAAGCAGGAGAGTTGTCTTTCAGGACCATGGGGTGCCAGACAGGAATAAGTGAGCTTGGTTTTGATTTTTAAGGCCTCTTACCATCTGATGGTTACCCTCTGCTTCTTGAAAAGAGTCACATTTGCTGGTCTTGGGGTCCTTATCCAAAAAATTAATAATTTGTGAGGATGTCTGCTTGGACAGAGGGGAGGTTTCATGGATAAGGCTTAGATGGGACACGGGGATCTCACAGGTATCAGGGTGGAGCTGCCATTCCCTGTTCCACCCCACACCAGCTCCCTGGGGCTGTGTTCCTGCTGTACCCTGTCTCAAGATCTGAGACAGGTCTGCTCTCTGAATCCATGTTTTGCTGTGGGGAGATGTTTTTTTTTCCTGCCTTTAATGAGCACTACCAGCTCATGAAGCGCTCAGGAAGGCAGGAAAACAAGGCAGCACTGGGACAGAGGGGAGGTGGGAATCCTGGTTGCTTCTTTCAGTAAGCTCCTGGACTTGACTTGATTATCTGTAGCAGAATTCTTACTTTATAAAGCACCCACTTTATTTTCTTTAAAACAGGCATGTTTGGAATCTGATCAATAGGAGCAAGAGATGTGTCAACCAGTCCAAATAGGAACGTAATAATGACAAAATTGTGCTTTTCCGACAGTTCCCTTCATGTTTCTTCCATGTTAATTAAGACTTTGACACTCTTGCCAGCTAACTGTGGCATGAGAATATGAAGAATCTTGCCCAAGGCCACAGAGGAAGTAACTAGCAGGTCCCAGGAGTCTCTGCCTTGCAATAGCAAACTTCCCTGCTGGAGTCAGAGGAAACAGTGCTGCTTAATTGAATTGGCATTCTGTGCCCCATTCTGTTCACTGGAAGCTGCAGAAGTCTTGTACCAGTAAAGATAAAATATTCCTGCTCTCTGATCCACTGTTTGATTTGAACCAGATGCCCTTTTTGTTCCCTAATAAGGGCTCACTCCCTTTGGGAATAATTCCTTGGCTTATAAAAAAATTCTTCTGGAGGAAATGGTACTGGGCTTGGCACATCTCAAGAGAAAGCTAAATAAAGACAGAGTGAGTGAGTGAGAGGTGACATTTCAAAGCAGGGTAATATTGTCCGGGGAACCTTTTCTACCCTGCAGCTGAAGCCTCTGCCATCTGAAATCTGGCATCCTTGGGTAACTGCTGGTGGTGTTTATTTATTTTTGAGCCATATTTTATGCTTTTGAGTCATATTTTATGCTTTAAGTTGCAGATCACCTGAAACAGTTGCAGATCACCTGTGAGAAATTGTCTCTTTCCTCAGGCACTGCCCTAAAAGCAGGGTTGTTGTTTTGGTTTCATTTTTTTTAATGTGACTGTTGGCTGTCACTGTTTATCTTTCACTGGCAACCCTTCAGTCCCAGTACTCCTTCCAATCAGCAGTTAGTTAGCTGTGAATATATGTAATTAAAGCTGTCTATTACAGCAGAAGTATTAGCAGTCTGTATATCATTGGGGGGGTTTTGTTTGTTTTTATTAGTCTTACAGTGTTTTAGGATCCTCACTAGGAAAACATCATGACATCCCCATCTGCTTTCTCTTGACAGAAGCTGTAGCCAGCTACAAAATGTAGACTGTGCCATCTGCAAGACAACAGAAAACTGCTCCCTAATCAACCTTGTCTTAATTATAAAGCACTATGACTGCAGGCATGCTTTAGGTTTGTGGCAGCATATTTTGGACTTCCTCATGCAAAATACTTCACTGATGAAAGCTAATAGCAACACCTGTCATTGGCTTGTGTCAATGCAGTCACCAGAAAATGGGAAAGAGGAAATATGAAATAGAAAAAACTCCACATATAGATTTGGAGGCTCCATCCAAAATCATCCATCCATCAATCCAGCATCCACTAATGTTACTGTATAAGGAAATAACGGGGAAAAATTTTTTTTTGGAGATGTAATTATGTCCTGGTTCCAGCCAGGCCAGTATTAATTTTTGCAGTGGCCAGGAGGAGCCATGTCCAGAATGTGAAAATTATTCTATACCACCTCATGAAAGAGAAGGGCAGGGAGAAGCAGTCCCTTCCAAGGAGAAGGGGTTCCTTCCAGTCCAGTCCAGTCCAGTCCAGTAAGCATGGCAGAGGGAGTGGCTGTGTGGCCTTCCTTCCTAGCTGGAAGAGAGGTGGGGCAGTGCCGGTTCTGAGCAGGAGGGACTGGACAGGGTGGCGTGGCTGGGGGGGGTTGGGTCAAGCATCACAATGAGCATTTTTACGTGAGAATCACTATATCTGCAAAGTTGTACACTTTTGTTATTAATATTATTGCTGTTACTGTTTGTTTTCTTAGCTCATTGCTGTTTTTGGTAAATTGTTCTTATCTCAGCGCCCTTCCTTTGGTGCCTCCATTTCTCCTCTCCAGCCCACTGCAGGGGAGCGAGTGACAGTGTGGTTTGGAGAGTCCCACCAGGAACACTAAACTGGGGACTATCATTCCTAAACCATGGCAAATTACCTGACAAAAGTTCAGTTATTTTCTGTTTCTCTGCCCCACTGTCTGTCAAACATCCTGAAGCATGTTGTCATTGGTGTTTCCTGGCCAGGGGTTGGACATCTCCTTGCTGCTTCAGGCCATGCTCTTCCACCTGTAAATCCCAGAATCCTTCAAAATCCAAATATGCATTACCTGCCATTACAGCCTTGGTCTATCTTCTGCAACATTGTAGCAACATCATCTTGTACTACCTATGGTAAGATTTTCTTGACAGTAAAAACCAAATCCAGCCTCTACAATTACTGGGAATCTAGAAATGACATCAAATGTGCCTGCAGCTTTAAAAAGAGAAAGTGGCAGAAGGCTGAGGTGAATGTTTGAAATTGTTCTTGATTTTGATGGTTTAAGACATTCATTTTATGTAGACAAATTGTTATACAGAAGGTCTCTACTAGGAGATCTCTATTAACATAGTGAGACAAGTAGGTTCCTTTACAGGTTGTATCTAGGCATAATGGAAATACAAAATGGTGCGAAGACGAAGAAAATCTTTGGCAAATCACTGCTGTGCTTTATTTTTGGTGGTAGGGGAGCCATATCCTAATGAAAATAATAAACTCCAGTCCGTGACTGTAGGTTTGACATCATAATTTTACAAATTATTGTAATGATATTTCCATAGTGAGAGTCCTAAAGTGCTGTAAGATTAATAAAAATAGTGAAAGGGTTTTATTGTTGGTTGGATGCCTAAAGAAGTGGGTGGCTATGAAGGGGTCAGCATCAAGGAATTATTCATTTGAATATGTGATTTATAGGTTCTTTCTCAGGTTTATATAGTTTATCCTTTCCCTTTTTAGGTTTGCTTTTTGTCAAATCTTTGCAGTGATTGGGAGCAGGGTAGTGCACAGCAGGTCCTAATGTCCTGACTGACCTCCCATTGGGACCTCCACTCCTGTCCTCTGTCCTTTTCTCCAGGAGCTCTGCTTAAGCTGGGGCTGTTTTTATGCCTTGCCTAAGCTACACTGTATGCATTTCTAGTCCTGTCTCTTATCTTGCTGGCTTGTCTCTGGTCTTGCCTCCAGCTTGTCTCTTGCCTCTCTGGATCCCTTAGATACACGCTGGACTGTATTCATCATCTTCCTTTGTCTTGGATTGCCAACAAAACAGCTGTTGCCAATATCCTGGTGGGCCCAGACATCTGGGTCTTGCAGCAAGCCTCTGTTGTGATCATCTGCAGCTCCCAGCTCATCTTCCCCTGTGCAACAGCCTTGATCTTGCTGCTTCCTAATACAAGAAATATTTATTTTCCTTTTTGCAGAAATTCTAAGTAGGAACTTAGGTATTATCTTGCAAACGGCTTGATCTGAAGTTCCATTCAATCAACATCTTGATTAAAAATTGCCAGAACTGAAGTGGAAGCTGATCTCAAGATTCTTATCATCCAAGGGAGGAAGTGTGTATAGGGAAAGAGTGAGATCTGTTTCATTCCAGAATTCTGATACGCTGATAGCTTTAAATATGAGAGTATTAGTGAGATTTATAGCCAAATGATGTGGGAAGAAGGGCAGAGAGGACAGAACTTAAATGCAACTCACAGAGAGCATAAAACAGAATTTGATTATGTTAGACTGAGTTGATTGTATGAAAGACTTTGTAATGTAATTTGAAGAAGAAAATCCTTTACCCATGAGCTGTGTTTGAGAAATCGAGAAAAGGCAACATGCACTTCCCAAGAACAAACAACCAGTAACCCAAACATTTTCTCTGACAAGAGTTCTGGGTTTTGCTAAAAAAAGAGACACAATAAATTTCCCTTATCTTGGCTTCAGTAAAGAATTTCAAAACAACAAACAAAATGCTGTGATATATTGAACAACATGTTTCTACGAGAGAGAAGGAATTATCAATGTTATTGACCAAGACTCTGGAAACTTGTCTGTGATTGTGGTCTCTTTCCAGGAAAGAGTCATAACTCAGCCTTGGTACACATGTGGGATGCAAGACTTCAGACCACCCCAGAAAATATCCTTGTTCTATATTTGGCTTATCAAAGCAGAGTTTGAGTGGACAGGTCATAGTGTTGAAAAGGAAGGACTAGAAAAACAGAAAATAAACTGAAAGAGAATATTGAAACAAATTCAGGATAGATTTCAGCAAGTGTAAATACATTTAAGCTGGGTAGCAAAAGAAAGTATCTAGGTTCTGAAGAATGAAGCTGTATCATGATCACTCAGTAGTAACAAGAAGACAGAACTGAAATTAGAATGAATTTTAAGAAATAACTTCATCAGTTTATGAAATAAACCTCCAAGAGGTTCCTCAAAGGTCCAAGTACACCAACTGAAGAGGCTCCTTCCAATCATTCCCCTGTTTTTTTCAAGGGACTGAGAGTGGATTAATTTTTGACAGAGCACAAGATTATTTGGCAACTCTGACAATTGTCATCTCCCCTTTATACTTGTACATGGTCTATTTTTTATTACTGCATCGTTCAATTTCTCACACATTTCAGGCTGTTTTATCTTCACATGAATCATGAGAAATATTGATGAAATCACGATGAAATATAAAATCAACTCAATGCAAAATGATGGTTTCTGCTCCGAATAGATGATTGTGACTTTTTTTCACAGACACCTACCTTAAAAATGCTGCCTGCCAGCCTCCTAGAAAATGACAATTTTCCTCCCATAGCTGAAAAAGTGCAGCTTGAATTCCCCTTTCAAGAACAATATAATGATATCTTTGAGGAAGAAGAGTTATATTCAGGTCAGTGTGAAAAGCTCCTTTGGTTTGTGTGTGGGAATATCAGAGATTTAAAACAAGAGCATTACAGGACATAGGATCTGCCTAGTGGCAGAGGAGCAGTGGGAAGAAGGCAAATTAAGATCCTGCCCTGAGCACTGAAATACGTTAATACAGCACTGCAGCCACTACAGTGAGACATAATGACTTCTCTTGTGAGATGAAGAGAGGTGGAAATGATTCCATGCCCACTCTTAACACCTTTGCAAGATTAAGGGGAGAGGATAGTATCTCTGTGAAGTAACTGAACTGCTTATAATACAGAAATTCCTATGATTGTGCATCAAAGTGCCTGGTGCTCTATTGCTCAGGAGTGTTTAGGAAGCAACAATCTCCCTCCCATTATATAATTCATTATGCCTCTCAATAAAGTCATTATATATAAAATTCTCTCATTCATATTCACAATTCTTGTATCTCTATATGGTAGCTCTGCTTTTCCTCTATTACAGTTTGAAGTAGAGCAGCCTAAATATGCTCGTTTTTCCATTTCTGAACATTTCTCATCCATCCCTTCATGACTTTGGCACAGATGCTATTTCTGAAGCAAAGGCAAAAAGAGAATAAAACATTTCCTTTCCTTGTAGGACTTCTCAGAACTATTCTATTGCCCTACTGGGAAAAAACATTTTAACAAGGCTGCACATTTTTCATAAGCTGTTCTCCGTTTTCTTTGGAGGAAACCATCATGCTTTCTGCTTTAAAGTCTAATAGGGGATTCATGTGTTAAGAACTGTCAGGAAAAAAATCATTTATAGGCCATGCAATGTTGTCTTGATTTTAAAAGAAATCCCACAACCTCAAATAAATGCTTCTATGAATAGCAGTAATTTTAATTTGTTCATTTAACAGAAAATACAATTTGCAAAACCTAGTTTGCAGAAAAAAGTTTTGTTGCGGTGTTCTTTCAAAACACTGGAGAGAGGTTATCTCTGTGTCTGTGTGCACCCACAGCTCTCTGCAATGAGGAGAAAGACACAGACTTGTTCCAGTCTGAAGCCCCAGTGTTTCTCATTTCCTTCAGAAAAGGTGAAAATCTATGTCCAAGCTTGATGGGGAAATAGATTTGTGTTCTGGAATCAATGTGTGTAAGTGGATGACATAGCTCTGGATGTGCCTAACCACAACTAAGAAGTTTGTTAGTGCCACAAATCATCTTCTCCCCGTTTGCTAGAAAGGTAGTCTTGGTTATTCTGAGAAGGTTTTTGTTAGTAAGCATGTGAGGAACACAGCTTGTTTCCTGGAACTTAAGAAACAACTAACAGAGAGACTGAGATGTTCAGACTTTGACTAACATGACAAGATTGATTTTATGGAGAGAGATAATAAAGCTGAATAATGCATGCAGCTTTGTGGGTTTGGGAAACTGATCTAAGCATGCTGGAGGACAGAAAACATGAATATGAACAGCATGAGATTAACTTGCAGAGACAGTCTCACTAGAAAATAACTTTTAGATTAGATAATTTTTATTTCACTTTCATTTTTTATGAGAAAGCAGCTTTTTCCTTAGTTTTTCTTAGAAGAGAGATTAAAAGCCATGTTCTTGCTAAATTATGTCATAACAAGAGTACAAGCATTCAGGAGTGAATTTATTTGCTCTAATTTGTTCAGGATTTTTCCTACTGCAAAACAATATCTTGAATAATTTCCCTTACTGCTCATGGTGCACACTGTGATATATTCCTTTAGGATGCTAATTCCTCCTTAATATTTCTTTGGGAGAACTAACCTTTTAGTTCCCTTTAATTTTTTTTCTTCATTTTAAACTTCCAAAATATCCACTGTATTACTGTGGATGAAGAGGAATGGCATTATGCCTCTTACTGTTGAACTTCATTTCCCCAAAGAATTGTTGGAACAAATTAATGGCAAGCTCACTTCTTACAGCCAGTCAACTCAGGCAAAATAGGATGAGGTCATACCTATCCAGTGTCTGAACATTTTATGCTGTGCTACTGTTTTGAGTACATCTCCTTTTCCCTTAGGTTCATGTGCAGCTCACTCCAAACAGGCAAATACGGAAAAAAAATTAAAATAAACCCCAAGTTGGTCTAGCAAATTAAAAACAGACAATCTTGCCAGGAAAAAAGAAAAAAAAGACACTGAAGTGAAGTTATTCAGTCTCTGTTTATCTCAGTTGGAATGACTGATGGCTGTTTTTCTTCTGCTCTTTGGCTGTTTCCTCTTGTCTGATTTGAGTTTAAAATCTTCATAACAATATTTAAACTTCAAGTAATTATAATACCTAAACAGCCTAAATCTTGAGGCACAAATACTCAAGATACTTAGTCCTCAGAACTGCTCTGTGGGCAAGTTTATTAACTTGCTAAGACTGTCTCCAGGAAAGCAATGATACCAGTGTATATTTATAAATGTTAATTCCTTGAAACTACACTCATGCTTGTAAGTGCAGCATATATGTGACTTGTATTTTCTTGAAAGAAATCAGCAAGCATCTGGTTTTTCTTTGTGTTAGTCTTGATCAGTGTTTCTGAGTTGGACAATATGGCTCAAAATAAAAATTAACACATATAAAGTCTTCAAATAACATGAAAGTTGGAGGCCAGGTCAATTGTATCAATAGGTTTTTACTGCTGCATTTGAAGTGTACCTATGAACAATTTGTTTCTTAATCAAGTTATATGGAAAGTCAAGGAAAAAGGCCATATACATATGGTAAGAAACTGTCTCTTGAAAAACGGTTCTGAAGTAGGGGCTGGGACATGATCTATAGCAAATCATGTGCAAGCTGGCAGTGTGATGCTGTACCTGAAGATAAACAGGGTACTTGGATCTACCACCACAGGAACTTTAGCTAGAAAACAGAAGTGATGTTTCAGTCATGTGCAGAACAGAAAAGACCACTACTGGAATATTTTTAATAGATCTGTTTAATTTCTTCAAAAAGAAGTATCAAGCAATTCCTAAGCATTCTGAAAAGAAGTGAGGGATTTGAAGTTTGGTTTCAGATGTGCTAACTAAGCCTAATTTGTTTGCACTAGAAATGTTACAATGTTGTTCCTTTTGAATATACTGACAGAAGACAATAAATCTGTCAGTACCTGGTCTCTGACCTAAGAGAACAAGGTATGTCTACCAATCTCTAAAAACTGATGACAGAGCAGTTCAGACTGAGAATTAAGTGAAACTTTTGAACAGTTAATAAACTAATAAGAACTATGGCAGTGGAAGATTTTTGACTTATCATTTGAGTGCTTAAATGAGAGTGGGTATCTTTAAGAAACATCATCAAGCACTTCCACAATGTAGAAATTGCTGGAAAAAGTCCTTTGACATGTGATACTCCAAAAGTTAGGCAGAATGACCTTAATTGTACATTGCTTCTAAAGGACTGACTGCTTTTTTGAGAAGTAGTTGCTGTTGAAATTCCCAACCTGTCGCTGTCAGGTTTGACAAGATTTCTAAATTGGATCTCTGTAAATTACAATTGGGCATCTTTCTTTGGAAACTCTGATTTAAGCACTCTTTCCTTCCAATGAAAAGCAAATAATTCCAATACTTCACAGCAAGTCATAAAATAATGGAGCTAGCTGTGGAAACAGAGTGGGAAAAGATCACCGAAACCCATCTTTTTGAAAAATGTGATGGTATAAATAATGATGGAAAAGGTGTTTTCTGAGAAGCCTATTGTCGGGAAAAAAAATGCATAATGATTTGTAGGAATCTCTGATGACACTGAGGGTACTGATATGTAGCCATTATTATTACTTGCCAAGTTTTTCTGAATGTAAACTACTTTACAACACCTTAAGGGTAGTATCAGGGACACAGTAAATGATGATTCTTTTATGGGGAGTGAAGAAGAGAACAACTTGCTCTCTTCTTCCTGCTGGGTCTCCCTTGACACATTCTGGTTTTAACAAAACTCTAACTCGCCTTCTGCCACATCATGGCATGTTCCTGCCACTTGTGCCATGATCATTTCCTCTGTCACTGTAATAAAGATGTGGCATGCAGTGGGGATTACATGAAGCAGAGGGACACACCTACAGCAATATTTTACTGCATTTGGTTGCCCCTCAAAAAGTAAAATGTCTTTTACAGGTAAGATTCACCTAAGTTCACTTTAAATAGAGATCAAAGTGGAAACAGTAAGTTTGATTTGTAGAAAAGCAAGAAATCCAGTTCTTGGCTATGAAATTAGAAAAATCTTTAAAAAAAAAAAAAAAAAAAAAAAAAAAAGCAACCCAGAAATAGGAAGGCGTAAGTCACAGAAACATTTTGCTGATGTCTTGTCCCAGATGACACTTGGTGCTGACTCAGACTTGCAGGTTTCCATCTCCAGGAGCCTCTGAAGGTTGCTCTCCCTCCTCTTTCCACCTGTGCATATGGATTAGAAGATGACACTGAACAAAAAAGAGATTCAGAGCTGTTCCAAGGAACTCTCAGTTCTACCTTCATAACAACAGAGATTTTTTTATACAATTACTTATATTAATTTTATTATTTCTGAGGACAGACCCACTCTTTTTATGGATCTGAACTGCATTTTGAAGTTCAATGAGACTTTGTTGTGTTGCTTTCTCCCCTAGGATGACCTCCCTGCTACGAAGTTAATTGCGTTAGAGTCTGATCTGAATTTTTCCCAGTGTGATTTGCCCTGTGAAACTTTGTATGGCTTCATAGCAAATGATTGTAGCATAAATATTATTTGTGGACTTTCATAGTCTTACAATCCTTGACAAATTTCTGGCTTTGCAAGAAGAACCCTCATGCCAAGGGATCAATAGAGAAGTCCAAGGCAGTCCTTAAGCCAGTTTTGCTGAAACATTTTAAAGTTTCCTCCTCTCGCCTGAAGATTTTGGTCAGTTTTAGGGGTCAGGCCTGATGAATGACTCTACAAACTTTTGTAGCAGCCTGATCCTTGTTTTTATGCTTTTGGTGGATTGCTTATTATGTTTGAATGTTTTACAGCATTAAACTCAACAAAATTTTGTTTAATAAGGATAAGGACTGGGAGTTCTTCCTCTCCTAATTCCCATTTCTCATTATTTGAAAAGTTGTTTTCCATTTTCCTGTGTTTCTTAGCAGCTTCACATTCTTTCAGATGACTTTTCTGATTTGTGTTCAGATGTGCCTAAAACCAGTTCTGTTGAGGCAATTAAAGTTTATCCATTTTCCTCTCTTTGCCAGTCTGTGTCTAGATATTTTTCTTCTACGCAGCTGTGATTGGAGGCTGTCATACTGCAGCTTCTGCCCAGCTGACAGGAACATTTCTCACTATCTTCCCACAAATTCATTCCTCACCTTCTTACAGGACATCCCCAAGTACCACTCTTATTCAATAATGTTGCTTTTCACAGTTTGTTTCCACTTTCAAATGCTTCAGGACGTTGATCATTATTTCTAGGGTTTCCTTTTCTTTGTATTTTCTTTATTTTCTTCTCCTGTTAGGCTACATTGTACCATCACTTAGTAAGTAGGATTCTTGATGGGATTTAGCTATGTGGCTTATTACCATCCAAAATGTTGGGAACTTAGATCACTGCATCTTTTAACAATTCCAAACCAACTTTGTTTTGTCACCTACAGATTTAATATGAGTTAAATATTCATGCATATCTTCTTAACCTAGTCAACATTAACAAACAAACAAAAAGCCTCCAACAAAACACAAAACTCTAAGCTATTCCTTTTTTATTCATATTGTTTATTTTGTTTCACAGCTTTGATCTACAGTGTGATGATTTTTCTCTCCCTCTTCGGTGCAGCCTTTACACACATTACAGTATTTTTTCTTTGGTTTATTCATCAAGCTGTTTATTTTTTCTGGGTACGTCTGACTAAAACTGACAATTGCCAGATGATTATAAAAAATATGCTTCACTTAGTTCAAAAATGCTCAGTTTCTTTTATGTAAAATTTTGTTCCTTACATATATTTGAATTAAATGGTCTAAAAGCAATGTCAGGGCTCTTTTGAACCAGTGCTACACAGCATCCACTCTATTCCAAAAGGGAAAAGGGATACCTGGGAAAGGAACAGAGAAGGCAACCAGTCTGAGAAAGAGCTAATAGCAGAATTGGGGGATATCACCCAGGAAGAAACATACCTTTGGGGAGAAGGGTACACACAGGCCTTCAAAATCTTAAGTGCTTTGGTAAAAATTAGTACAGTTGTACTTCTAAAACAATAAATAGGAGACGTCAGATGAAACTGGTAAGTGATCTTATGTGGGCGAGGAAAATATCTGTTCCTCTATAGTTCAGCTGTAGAACTTCTTGCCTGTGGAGGTAGTAGACACTGAAAGCTTACATGGTTCTTATAGTGATGGACAATCACTATTGGGAAGGAAAATCAGCTATAAGGGAAGGATTAAAAAACTCCTGGCTGATGCTCAGGGACTCCCTCAGTCACCACAAATAGTGAGATGCAGGAAGATTATTATGCAGAAGCATCCCTAAGACTCTCGCTGTTTTCTTATTTATTTTGCTGGCTGTCCTAAGACACAGGAAAATGTATGAGGCCATTTGTCTGACACTGGCGTGGATATCGCACACAAAAGCATCTTTTCAGACTTTTATAATATGAACTTGCATGCTTGGAATTCAATAAATAATAATATAAATTGCATGTTGTCTTCTGGCACGTTGGGTCACTTAGCATTGCACGGAGACTGGAGCCTCCAGGACAATCAACTTTGCAAACTGCAAAGGCTCTGCAAGTGATAAGGAGACAAATCTGTTGTGTTTAGTCTAGAGAAGTACACGTACTTCTGGGCTGGAGAGAGCACATATTCCCTAGAGCAATTCCCTTGTGAGCTGAATCTGCCTGCATGTTGCATAGGCTACAGAACTAACTTGAAAAAGTGGAAGCAAAGAAAATGTACTGAGAGTCCAAATTTTTTTCTCTTCCCCAAACAGTTGTTTAACTAACCAATAACTTGACATGTGCCTGGAAAGACGGCCAAAACCGCAAATTCTTTCTCAATCTTTGTGGGAAAAAATTATCTTCTATCATTCCACATTGTTTATTCAGCACTGACAAGGCAAAAAAATGAGGAGAACTATTGATTTTGTAAAGCTTGTAATGTAACAAGTGGAAAGCCAACACAATTGGAGAGCAGAAGAAGGAAAAATGGAAGGATTTAGAACTAAAGAACTTCAACCATTCAGAATCAATAAGCATTTTAGGGACAAACTGCTCTACTTTAGGTTCTCATCACAGTAAAATAAGAATATCTCACTAGGTTGCATACAAATTTGTGAAAATTAGAGGTGTTTATTTTCTGCAGTAATGCACACAATAAAAAAGCTCCTAAGGAAACAGAGTATTTGTATGCAATGCAATATGCAAAAGTGTGAGGCCACACACTGGGTAAAGAGAAAAAAAAAGAAACACAGAAATCATAGATAAATAAAAAATGGAAATAAAGACAATTCTGAACAGCAAGATGGTTCATTTGTTGAGCATTCTCCACTAAAGGATCTAATAAAAAAAAGAAAAAATCCAAGCCACAAGATTTGTTAAGAGTGCAGAGACAGTCTTCTGAGGACAAAAGAAAAAATTCTGAATAGCACTTTTTGTCCCTCAGCAGGTCTGGGTTAATATGAAAGGATGGCATGTCATGTTTTCTATTTTATTTTTCCTCTGAGAGGTGAGGAATTTTCTCCTTATTACTACCTTTTAAACTTTCCTAACTAGTCAGTCTGCTAGGTCTGCTACCATATTTTTCTGAATATCTATCTTCTCACAGCCTTGTGAGGTTTCTGAAGTTTTTCTGTACATTGCCATACAAGCATCTGCTCCTCGGAGCTGTCCCCAGACCATTCATTTTATTTCTACCGTGTCAGTTTGCTCAGTCTTTGTGATCATGGTTCTGGATGCCAAAGTTACGCTCATGATCTTCATAACCATAGTTCTGACTCTCCTTCCGTGCACAGTGAGATGATAGCTCCATTTTATCCAGACCCAGGGGCTACTTCATGCTCTTTGAGATGCATCATATTAACTCTGGCAGCTCTCAAGCATCTTAAAGGTTGTGTTTCTACTCAGGCCCCAGGCATCTCTTCCCAGAAGGTAACAGGCTGCCCATTACTTGCTTTCATGCAAGTCATGTTCTCATCTGAAAATTTTAATGACAGCTGAGCTACATCAAACAGGTCTTCTCAAAACTCTTGTCAAACTGAGAACTTTGCTAAATACTATTGCATTCTTTTTCATTCAGCTATAGAATAAGATGGTAGCTGGCTCAATTTGGTATCCTGATAGTGAAAGCAACCAGGTAAGATGCTGGAAGATCAATGATGAGGTATTTCTCAAGCTCAGGGACTAAAACTCACCCTAAGTGCTTTGTGGGAGTGTGTCTTTACCACCAGCCAGCCAAACAGGCTGGGCTGGAAGCAGTGTTTTCCCTCTGGTGATGGTATGACACTGCTCTTTTTCACAATGATTGTAGGATTCTGTAGGGCAGAAGCTCTCTGGGCAGAGGAGGAAAATCCAGAAACCTCATTTCCAGTCTCTGATCCAATGTCTTTCATGTCTAAAACATCTGACTCTAAAAACTCAGTTAAAAATTTAGAAAAAAAAAAAAGAAAGAAAGGAAAGAAAAGAAAAAGAAATAATTTCTTCCAGTTAAAATAATTTTGAATTTTATTTCACTGCCACATTAGTGAGAAAAATACTGGAGTATTAATCTTCCAGAAATAAACAAGCAATCAAAAAAAACCCTTGCTTGTTTATCACGTTTTCTATGGATTTGATTACATTAGAATTACTAAAACCAGCAATACTTCTCTGCATTACACAAGTACTGAGATTAGAGCTCTATTAATGATCTTTCACAAATGGGATGTGAAGATACTGAAGCTTGTCCCTGCCACCAATACTGAAGTTTTTTACACTGATTTGTGAATTGTCCCTCTTCATACAGAAAATTCCTTAGTTTTTTTATCAATCTCCATGGTGAATTGATCCTTTTCACTGACACATCAAACATAAAATACTTAGATTATGAATACTTTGCTGGTTATTATCTCTCATTTGCTATCACAGTATCAATCACCAATCTCTGTCAGGCAGTACTGCCGACTTTCTTGGTCCAGTTACTAAATCCATCAGTTAACGCAAACTGGACTTTTTGCCATTTTGCTGCTCTGGCTAAAAGGAGCTCGCTGTAAAAATATTGAAAGCCACTTAAATCACCTGCTTCAAATCCTTCAGTATCATGCTAACAAAAAAACTTGGCCGTGCTGGTGGGCTTGCACAACTTATTCTAGTTATTAGTATCCTTGATATCCATTGCTTTGACTTTGGTTCATCTTCTCATGCCTCCTATCCTTGGAAAATATGGAAAGTCACAGTGAAGGATGGTGTTAGCCTGTGGTGGTGATGTTCTTAACATGAGTAGTTACTTTGATATATAAAACGTAATTCTGCCATTCTATGAGAATGTTTCTTTAAAGTGTGGTTTTTTAAACTTAAGCACAAAAACTTTGGTGTAAACCAGTGGTTCATTTTAGATAGACTATTGCCATATTGCTTGCAAATTAGGTTGGCTTTATTTTTCTGGAACGAAACCAATAAAAAGCAAACTTTCCAGCCCCTATGCTAGGTTACCCCAAGGAACTGACATTTCTAGGAAGTCTGTTGTCCTGTTCATTATTACTTCATTTTAATTCATTGAAATAACAAGTAGACAATATTTATTGCAATAAACAACTCTAACAGATATATTACAAAATTATTTGTGTTTTTTTTTCCTTTTTTTTTCTTCATATAGCATGATAAAGGTCCTTGTTATACATCAGTTTATGACTCTCTTTTGTTTCTTTAATTTATATAGTTTGATAATAAAAGCATGAGAAAAGTCCAGCTAAATTAGAATTGCACTGATCACACTCCTTTGAAATATCTTCTAGGCCAGCATAAAAAAATGAATGTGACAGAAGGGTAACAGTTGTGATTAGAAAAATAACACCAGTACTTTGTCAATTAATTCTTGCTTTCAGAAAGTAATATGCTGTATAAATTGTGTAAACTAATATGGAACAGTGCTGAAAATCTTCAAGTGTTCTGATTTTTACTGTTTTGGTTTTATTTAATTTCTCCAACTCTGCCCAGGTAAGTCATTCTTGCTGCAGGAAGGTTATGAGAGCAACCCCCATTCCTTAAAATACATGGTTATTTACTTTCTTTCAACAATAGAGATTTTAAATACCGATTCTCAACTTCTACAGACAATGACAAAGAATAAGGGTCAATGAGAAACTTAAAGATTATCTTGGCATTCGGTAGAAAAATGTGAATTCTATAATTAGAAATTACATGGAACAGGTAAGCAATCAAAATATTCTTCAGCAACAACATCAGTTTCTCTGTGGTAGGTTCATATTCTTTGTTGAATTAGAACTATTTTATGCCAAACAACAGGGAGTTCTTTATTTAAAAAGATGAAGTGTATAAATAAACTGTATAAATTGCTATAGCAATCATAGCAAAGTAAATGAATGTAAAAAGTGTTCCTATTGGCATTTACATTTGAAAAGAATTATACTTAGAAATATTGTGGGATATAAAACAAATGAATAAAACCATAAAATGCTATCAGGACCTTAAAGATGCATTTTCCTATTTAGCATCACAATGGTTTCTCTGGTTGTGCCTACGAAAAAAGGTGTTACTTTGAGTAAATATATGTCTTTATAGATACCTCAACACATGCATTGCAGATTTTTGCTAAAAGAAAATAAATTTAGTGTTGTGTCTATAGACAAACAGCACTCATATGATGCACAGATTTGTCTGGAAGATGTGATAAATTGTTGCAGCACTGCTGTGCTAACACTGGTCAGGGAATGATGCTATTTTTGTGTCCTGGGGAATGTGGTGAGCATCCAGGTGCTCAGCAGTCCCATCCAGGAGTGACTGTTGCCCCTGCAGTATATCTTACCTCACACCTGTTTGATGGGTGCACAGAAGATGATGATGATTGTAAAGTGCTACAGGAATTACTTTCCACTGAAAGGTATTTCTGTTAGCACAACAGATGATACTGTTCAAACTCCCATGAAATACCCATATATTTCCTCTTTTTACTAATCCCACTAAACTTCTCAGAAACAGTTCAATAGGTTTTAAAGCGACTCCAGCTGTGGACATCATTGCCCCTCTCCTTCCTTTCTTCCTTCCCTGCCCAATCTTGCTGAGACACCAAAGTGTCCCTTGAGAACTTTATCTCAAAGCAAGGGCTGCAGAACCTGTTTCTCCCTTATGCAAGACTATCAAGATAAGCAAGCCTCTACCTTCTCCACTCACCTGAGACTGCTAATCCCAAATGCTCAAAAGCACTGTCATAAGGAATGTTATCCCTCAGGGAGAGGAGAAGGCATGTGTGGTTTGCTTTTAGCGTCATCTCTCCAGCATGAAGGTAAGGAACCGCATGCAGATGCCAGAGATGATGGGGAGGAGACACAGATGTAGCAAGAGGAGTTGGTACAGCAGTAGAACAAGCTGGAAATTGTGGATTCTGCAGTAGACTTGAGACAGAGCTATGCTGGTAGAACATCTACTAGGGCAGCAGGATGCTCTGCCTCAGTGGAGGTAAAACAGCTTGAGCAATACCCTATTTCAAAAAGGTTATCACTGGTGGAAGGACAATGGGAGTCACTGCTTTTGGTGCTGGAGAGTGCTGAGACTCATCAAAGCCAGAGTTAAACACAAGTGCAATGTTTCCTGACAGAACCTGGCACTGGTGGTGATGTGACAGACAAAGTTCCTGATAAAGGAATCCACAAGTGATAGTACTGATAACTTATCTGAGGCTGCTGAGCTGACACTGGTGGTGACAGCAAGGTGACACTGCTGGCCTGTAGACATGACTGACAGCCCAGTCCCACTTTTTCATGGCAGGATCTTCTGACATAGCCCTTCTCAGAGTGCGTGTGGAATTTCCTCCCTTGACTGGGGACACAGTTAAAGGTTTCCCCTTGAGCCTGAACAAAATTTGCCCACAATTGTGTATGAGTGAGTAAAATCAACCTGTACTTAACAATATCTTACTACCTTTAACATCATTGTTTCACATTGCTTCAATTAAGAGTGCACTACACTAGTAGTTGTAGTTATCCGTGTAGTAAATAATTTTGATTAAGGATTTTAGTCCAGTCATCACCACCATCCATTTAGACAGATCATTTATTTAGTCATTTAAACGCATTTGGTTTGCTATCCTCAATCCTGTGGGAAAACATCTTACAAAGGATCAATTACACATATTATAGTCCTTTAGACATGAGACTTTGACCAAGTCTGGGGCTAAGATTGGATCCAGTTGCACCTAGGCTTCTTTCTGAGAGGGAGTTTAAAAAGCAAAGGGTTCCTTTCTGCATCTCATGACACAAGAGGCGGATCTCCCTGATAAACTTTGCCTGAAGCTTCCATTCTGCCCATGGCAACTTCCACTACTGCAGTATTCCTTTACTGCCCATCACTGAGTGTCTTGAGAAGTTGGTAAACAAAAGGAAAGAGAAGGTCTTTTCCACAGAAGACACTGGTATTTTGAATCACAGTGAAGAGTATCTACCAAAGCCTTGTTTGAGAAAACTGTAAAAGTGCCTTTTATTTTTGTAGTTGCATTTTTAATGCCTTGCAAATGTTTATCACATCTTCTCGAAACATATCACATCATGTCAGAAGATACACTGTGAAATTCTGTATCTCAAATTAAAACATTCATTAAATACTAATAAAAATACATGATTTTCTGAATCTACCTGCTTCTACTGTAAGTGTGTAACATAAAGGAAGAAAGTTAAGCATCTGGTGAACTAATTTAAGGAGCGTGTGTTTTTGACAAGTTGTGTTAGCTTGTCAATGTTCTACTCAGCAGCAATGTGAGGATCTGGGACTGCAAGTGCAAATTCATACTTTTTATTTAAGCTTTTCTATTGTAGCAGAGTAAAAACATTACTTGTGCTCTTCTTCCTTTTTGCTGCCTGAATTTTGCATCATTTAGTGCACAGATGAGAGTTTCAGTGGCATGTCCACACTCCAGCTTACCCTGGAAACTCGTGGTAGGGGAAAAAATGCAGAACTAAATCTCCTCAGACTGAGGACAAAACACACAGGTTCAATATTAGATGCCACTCAATGACAAGCTTTAGATCTAATGGTCATCCTCAGTGGTCTGGGACTCATTCCGTGGTTTTCCTATTTGCTCCACTGTGTCCATGGACTATGTTTTGGTTTCTTGGAGTGAAATGCTCAAGTTTCAAAAAAACGTAAAAAACAACAATAACCCCTCAAAAACAACACCAAAAACCCAACCAACCAAGCAACCAACCAATGAACCAACAATTCCCCCTCACAAAACCCCACAAAAGACCTCTATGCAGGGCGTAGTTCCAAAAAAGAGTTTAAAACTCATCATTATAAATTGATCAATGTCTGGCAATTTTATCTAGGTAGCTGAGGTCCTCAGATTGCTAAAGAAAGCATGTCTTGATGGAAGGGCAAACTAGATGACAGATGTAGCTCTACCTGCAGAGAAACATGATGAGAATGTGTCTGTGAATTACTTCACCAATGTGCAGCAAGACAAGGAAAGCAGACAAACATTGAGAAACAAAGTGAACAGCAACCAGCTCATACAAGTAATTTTCTGCTGAACTAGCTTTTTTCCCATGAAAGCATTAATTTCTGTCAAATAAAATCTTATAGATTTGCATACTTAAAAATGCTGGTATCTCAGTGTTTCAGTGCTCTCCTTGTAGATGCTGGGCAATGTTAGCTGATGAAAGACTGTGGCATTGAACTGAAAAATGTATTTCCTCTGGGAAGTAATTTAATTACAGAAAAATGTTTTTCATTTTCACAGAAAATTGACTATATCTTGTTTGTTTATTTTTTTTTGCTTCTGATGTCAGTCCATTACCATTACTGGAAGGAAAATGTAAATGCATTTCATTCCTGGCAAGTGTATTTCACCGTCCCCTTGTGTTTCTTAATCAAATAGCAAAATTAGCTTGGCATTAAATTATTGAAAAATTGTGCTGTTTATTGACCTTTGGATTTTAAGCATCTTCATAAATATTTCCACTCTAAATTCTTGAAAAATAATTAATATCAACTGTTTATTTGATACCATAAATCACATTTTTGCCTTCCAAAGCAGGCAATAATAGATAAAATTCCACTGAGGGTACAGGGCAAGAAAAGAACATCCAAAAAATCTGCTCAAGTATACTCAAGCATATAACTCACTATTTAAATGATTTAATGTACTTCAAATTGAATTTGTGAGAGAAAAAAACTTTTTTCTTTTTAATAACATTTAAAGAGTGAAACTGCTTTCAGGCACAAAAATGACCAACTAAGGAGGAATTACTGATGTAATTCCAAAAGCCCAGCATAATTGAGAGTAAATGTTATTCATCTATTCTAGTTTATAATGTGTTCATAATACTTCACACCAAAAAGGATGAATAACGTCAAGAAGAATTCTTATTTGGTGGAATGAGAGTATTTCTTTAAAAGTTATATCATATATTTTCCATAAGATAGAAATTGGAATTACTGAACAATTATTTTTGTATGTAAATGATTTGAAGAAAATATATCATTAATATCTATGCTATTCCTTTATTTTTTAATCAGTAGAGCTAAAAATCAGAAAGCAAAAATGTTTGAAGAAAACATGCGTGAAGAAACCAAACACTTCTTCCTAGACTAAGTATTTGCAAAAGGTATTTGTTCATAAAGAATATACATTTATATTTTCCTATCAAGATATCCAGTCACAAACAATATTATATTCATGTGCATTCCAAGATTTTTTCATCAGCTACAAATCTTGACACTCTTGTTGAAGGTGTCACACGTTTTCTATTTCTTCCATTTTTTTTCTTTTGTTTTTATCCTGCAACACATTCACATGCAAATGTAAATTTTCTTCTTCTTAATCAATATGTAGCAAACTCTGCCCTGCAATAAATTCAGCTTTGTGAAACTTGTCTTTTAGAGCAGTAATGTGCCTCATATCTAGGGATATTTATTTTCAACAACTTTTTCATTGCTGTACCTCAGTGGCTTCCTATTCTTCTCTCAGTGGAGGGAATGAGCACTGGTTACAGTCCTTAGATTCAGTGAGGCTTAACATAATCCAGAGTGGCACTGTTCCTATGGGGAAGCCCTTGGCCAACATGTTTTGGACCTGCAATATAGCAAGGTGACTGCAGCAAAGATTTCAGAGGCACCGAATAAATAAGGAAAAAGGCAACAGTGCCATCATATAACATGGTTGGGGCAATACTAAATAGTCATGGAAATAGTTCACTCTCTGCATAGCTGAGGGGTGCAACTACCATGCAAGAGTTTTAATTTCTCAGTCGCAATTGGTCTCACACAACCTCCAGACCCAGCTTTCATTATGCTCTTGGCAGGTTCAGTTCAAGTAGCCTCACCCGAAACAATCTTTCATTAATTTGCAAGGGTTTTGTATAGTGCTTGTGACTCCAGAGGAATAAGGAACATTAATATAAGACCCTGTTATACAGTGAGGAAACTTTCAGCTTCTCCCAGAAGACTTTCAAGTACAAAAACACAAAAAAGTTTCAGGTAAGTAAGACTTGTCCTAGTTTTCTACCTAGATACTGTTCAAAGGGAAGGCACAGTCTGACAAAAAAATCGTACCAATAGTTATATGCAAATCATAAGCCCCTAGATATTCAGTAACTCCTAAATGTGTTATTAAACTTGAAATGCATTTAACATTGTCCTGGTTTGAGACAAATTTGAGAGTCACCCCAGGACATTCATAAAGGTTCTCAAGCCAGCAGCACTTTGTGTCAAGGTTTTTCACAATGGCTTTCCCCAATAAAAATATTGGCTCTGTTACTCAGAATACTGAGAACAAGAGAAATACAAGCCATATTACATTCCCAGCTTAAATAACATAATTCCATGCACCTCAGCAACATTGTTTCCCATTTACTCCTGTCAAGACTTTGGTTCAACAGAGCAGTTACCTATGTGCTGAAAGCCCTCACTGAGCAAAGAAATCCCTTTACTTAACTAGACTGGGTTACAGTGCTTGGTTTTTGGTTTTTTTTTTTTTGTTTTTTTTTTTTTTTTTTTTTTTTTTTCTTTTTTTTTCTTTTTAAGTTAAATGTGTGCCTAAGACCTTTACTGGATGAAAGCCTAATTGAATAAAACAGAATATTTGAGTCTATCCCCTATAATCTTCTCCATAATGTTCACAATCCTTCTTCTCTAAACTATCTTTCCTGATACTGTTTACCTTGTCTTAGCACTGAATGCAACATGATCCCCTGAAATTTCCACATGGCACTGGGCTTCATAAAACTGAGCAAGGGGTGGGGATCCTCTGACATTATGAGATTGCCTTTGTAGGTCATACTAAGCAAGAAATATGAGTTAAATTTGCAGTGCAATTAATTATCAAGCAGGAAAATTAGGTATTGCTTTTGCAAAAATAGTTGAACTCTGTTCTAAGGCCATTAATCCAGAAAATAAGAAGCACATTCTCAAGAAGGTTCATGTGGATTTTAATTTAAAGACAGAAAGAGAAATGTTGTGTTCAACATTAAATTGAAAATAAAACACCAGATTGAAATTAGCAATTCTGACTCAAAAACCTGCTGAAACTGGAAAGCGTAGTGAAGTCAGCAGTATGCCTGGCTGATGGGAGTCCTGGGTGGCAGTCCCTGAACATTGTGATGATTTCTGGAAGATGTGTTTGGAGTGGAAGGAAGGCCTTTTCTGAAACTGGATCATTTAATAGTCTTCCACCTACTCTGAGAGATATTATGCAGTCATTTTCACAAAACAATAGAGCTCCAACACCTAACAAGTTCTTTTCTCTTTCCTCACTACTCTCACTGCAAAGTTGTTCCAGCACACTGCTGCACCTTGTCTAATTTCTGGATTAATTTAACCATGAGCAGGGCATAAATATTTATTCACATACTAGAGTTCCCTCCCTATTATTTAAAGGCTGGTAGAGTGCTTTGCCTCACTTATGTTTACATTTTTACCTCCAAGCACAGCTGCTTTGTCTGAGTGAATCCCATATCACTGTTTCTCTCCGAGCCAAGCAGGTCCTGCTCTTTCCCTGTGTCTGCATTAGTCCTCAGCTGCCCAGCAAGTGCAGATGTAGGGCATAGTCAACTTTTCTGCCTGACATCTGAACCTGTTGCCAAGACAGGTTCCAGTCTTTGCTTATGTATGTTTGTATTGGTTTTTTGGTTGGATGGTTTGCCTTTTTTTTTTTTTTTTTTTTTTTTCCCTGGTGCTGTTTCGGGCTTACACCTTCACGTGGACATTTAGAGATTTTTGCATCTCTGGTTATAGCATCTGTTGCACTTCAGATTGCCTATCTGTGCTGGCAGCAAGACACATCTTGAAGGAAAGAAAACAACGTCTTTCAAAATGCAAATTTTAAAGGCAGAATAATTAGGAGAGATATATCTGAGCAACACTTGTTTGCATCTCCAGGTAAACTTCTTTCTCAAATGCGCAGACAGCAGTGAACTTCCACAGGATTAGTCTACAGGACTCATTCAAGCAGGTTTTATGAAGATGTAATCCCAAAGTAAACAAGAGTAATAAAGTTGTGCATAGAACGTGATTATAGAGGATTGTGATGTCTGACAATGTGAACAGACAAAGAATGAACTCTTCCCTCAGGTAGGAATTTATAATATCTGAAATATCTGACTAAAATTTGGTCACTTTTTATCTTGTTATGTCAAAACTGCTTTTCTGATCATACTTTTTATCGTAATCATAGTTAGAAGTTGACTTCATTTCTCAGACATCCTTTAGCTTCATGTTCTCCTTTGACTTGCCTTTCTGATTTTTTTTTTGCCTGCCACACTAACTTTGTAGTAAAAGTGTAAACACCAGTTTGGCAGAGTTAATGCAGAATAACGTGTCAGCCTCTCAGATCTGCAGTCTTGATGCTTTTAACTTTAGACTCTTCCAAGGAAAAATGCTTTTTCTAAGAGTTGGGGAAGTATGAGTGTTTACTCAATGTTGATACTTATGACGTTTGCATAAGCAAGTTCTTGGATGTTGTGTTGTAGATTTAAGAGTTTCTATAAACTATGGTCTGTAAACTGTAAGAGTTGCAGTTTGTATTATAATTGTTTAAATTTTTTTCACTTAATTGAGACTGATGTTTTCTTGATGAGTGCCCTGGGAAACTTGGATGCTGCAGATTATTTGGCATTCACTTTAGTATCCTGGCATTGAATGATCCACCCTGACATAATGTTAGCATGCACTACGTCACCTTGGGATGTGAGCTTTGAGACATGTTTTGTTTCTTGTCTTAAGTTACTGCTGTATGCTCTTAACCAGTTCTCCCTTTCCACCTCAGCAGTGACTGTGCTGATATGAAGCCTTTCTTGACCAGTTTTTTTCTTAGTTCATGGACTGTTCAAAGACTCAAAGACTATTAATGATTCCACCAAAGCCCTGGTCTCTCTTCGAGGGATTATCGCTTTTTTATTAAATACTGAAAAAGGATTGATATTCAGTGGTGGTGTGTTAATGCAATTGTTCAGTAACTTTTTTTTCAACACTAGCTCTGTTCAATAGCTTTTAATCATGGTCTGGAGACATTAATAATATTCAGTTCCATGCTGTAGTTAAACTGGCTAATGCGATAACTTTGCCTCAGTCTTCGCCAACAGATACTCCAGACACACCATCCAAATCAAGGAAGACAAAGGCAGGGACAGGGAGACTGCAGAACCACCTGACTGTAGGAAAAGATCAAGTTCAAGACCACCTAAGGAACATAAAGATGCACAAGTCCATGGGATCTGGTGAGATGTATCCACATATCCTGAGACAACTGGTTAATGAAGTGGCTACGCCTCTTTCAACATCCTATCTGAGGAATTGTAGCAGGCTAGTGAAGTTCCCACTGCCTGGAAGGGACATATAAGCCCCATTTTTAAAAAGGGAAATAAGGAAGACACAAGGAATTACAGGCTAGTCAGTGGCATCTCTGTTCTCACCAAGATCATGGAGCAGATTCCCCTGGAAACTATGCTAAGGTACATGGAAAACAAGGAGGTGATTGCTGACAGCCCTTCACTAAGGGCAAATTTTGCCAGACAAATCTGTTTGCCTTCTATGACAGGGTTACAGTGTTGGTGGATAAGGGAAGATAAACTCATGTCATCTGCCTGGACAGAGCATTTCACAGAGCATTTCACAGTGCCTCACATAACATCCTCCTCTCTAAACTGTGGAGACATGGATTTGATGGATGGACCACTTCATGGATAAGGAATCAGATGGATGGTCCCACTCCAAGTGTTGCAGTTAACAGCTTGGCAACATTTTTTCAAAGAACTTCTCAGAGTTGATTGGCCAAATACAAGAATAATTGGCAGAAAACCTCTGGAATGCCATCTTGAGGGACTCTAATAGCCTTTACAATAAATGCAGTACACATTTTAATCCCTGTACTAATCTCAAACCTGGTTCCCACTCACAGCAAAACCAAGGAAAGGCCCATAAATTCGGTGGAAGCTAGACAAGACCTAAAAGCTTCTACAAGGAACAAGATGCAGTATGTTAGTGATCCATACATCTGTGGTTCGATTTTGAAATAAGTGTTCAAGAAAATCTTGCAAACAGTTGGAAAAATAAATATAACTGACATTTCTCTCAAATTGTCATGGAATGCACTCCAGCTGTATTTATTATACACATTTTCCCCATGTGCTATGTGCTTGCATTCTTTAGTGATGAATGATGTTGCCGTGTGTTGGAGCCTTGGTGCTATCTTTCTTTGAATCAGGAATGTGTAGAAGGTTATTTGAGAACAAAATACTGTAGAACCTCCTCTCATATTTTTTGAATTTGTAGCATGTGGATGAGCAGTAGCTGAATGGCTTGGTTTAGGAGAGTTCACTGGAAGCAGAACACAGCCCAGTGCTAATGCTACCAGAGGACTCATGTCTCGCTGCCCATTTTGCCATGTCTACAAGAACTGAGGATCAGAACTCACTCTTGTTATCTGACTTTTCACTGGGAGTCTTTGGACATAAATGTTACCTTTCTGATAAGGTAAATTGCGGGCCTGGGCATGCCTAATACTCCTAGACGCTACTGCAGCAGTAAATAATGCATTACCATGAATCACTGCAGCTTCACAGAAATTAATAAACTTGACTGCAATCCAAACCTGGAGAAGAATTTTACCCTAGGGAGGCCGCCAACTCCACCACGGAGCATACTAGAAAGCAAGCTGATCTTGTGGTATGCAGCAAATGTAAAGATCCAGTTTCAAAAAGGGAAAGAAATGATACAACATGTAATGCCATAAAAGCCATATGCCATCGCACAGGATATTAGTCACATGGCACAGATCCTCACAGTGACACATGCTCTGATTGCTATTTTACCCTTGTGTTGTGACTAAATGTTAGAGCTAAAGGAAAAGTGATAAAGGTAAAGAGCATGCAGCTTAAGTGTAAAGAGAAAGTTTCCAAGAAATACAAGTTAATCTGTGGGAAAAGCTTTCTGTTTCTGGTTTCTCCTGTGATTGCAGTTTTCCATAAACATGTTGAATTTTAAAATTTGTTCAGCATATTTTCTTCCAATGGAAACAATAAATGAACTGGCATCCCAAGCCTCCTCTTCCTAGATGATCTCCTCTCTTCCTTAGCGTGCTGCTACCACTTGGCCAGCATCACTTTCTGATCTTCTCTCTGACCTCTTTCTCCTGGCTTCCTGGCAGCACAGTGGCTCACTTGGAGATTGTTTCCTTCTTTGACCCCAGCGAAAAGTAGTGGTTAGAAAACTTTCCTAGGATGTGAATGCAATGGCTTCAGCTCTTCGAGAAAGATCCAGCTCTCCCACTACTGGGCAAGCACTGTAATCACTCAGCTGTTATGCAGAATCTGCACTTTTCCTGTTCTCTGTAATGAAGTCAGTGCCAACATTTTCTTCCACTCCCATGATCTCAGTGCTAAGGGTAAATATTCTGAGAAGGCATAGGGGACAATGCCCCTTAGGGATAGATGTAGAATTTAAGGGCCTATCTGCCTAAATCCAGACCACAATAGAGCAGAAGATGAGGTGCCCAGATTGCTCCCCAGACTGGAAGGACAGAGTATTGTGCTCACAACAATACATCAATACAATACAACCAATCACTGCAGGAACTTGCAGGATGGTCATGACATGCTGACAGATGGAGATATCTGGGAGTTCAGATGATTTGACTCTGGATCACTCTCAGGTACACAAGGAGAATTCCAGCACAAAAAAACTTATAAGCTGTGTCTGTAATATTGACTACAACATTCAACAAAGTGTTTGTTGTAAAGTACCCAAACACACTTCAGGAGAGTAGATTTGAGTGTAGAGGATGTTGATGGAAAGTAGGCCTGGAAGTTGACTGTGCAGTCAGGGTGACTTTGCTGATGCAGTACAAGAAACATTATCAGAGCAATTGTATCGACAGTGTAGCGAGTTGTCCTTGGCTGGGTCCCAGGCACCCACCAAAGCCTCTCTCTCACTCCTCTCTGCAACTGGACAGGGGAGAGAAAATAAAACAAAGGGTAGAGAGGGTTCATGAGTAGAGATAAGGACTGGGAGAGATCACTCACCAAATACTGTTACGGGAGAAACAGACTGGAATAGGGGTTATTAAATTAATTTATTACCAACAAAATCATAGCAGAATAATGAAAAGTAAAATAAGATTTTTAAAACACCTTCCCCTAATCCATCCCTCCTTCCCAGCTCTATTTCCAGTGGCACAGGGAGATGGGGAAAGGGGTCATTATGTCTCTGCTCAGGGAGAGGAGTCTTTCCCCTGCTCCAGCATGGGGCCCCTTCCATGGCAGGCAGTTCTCCATGAACTTCTCCAATGACACGCAACCATCCCATGAGCAAGAATTCTCCATAACCTGTTACAATGTGGGTCACTCCTTCGTGGGATGCACTCCTTCAGTGACAGGCTGCTCCAGCATGGGTCCCCCATGATGTCACAAGTCCTACCAGGAAACCAGCTCCAGCCTGGGCTCCTCTCTCCATGGGTTTGCAGACCCCTGCCAGGAACCTGCTCCATCATGGGTGTACCACAGGTTCACAGCTTCCTCTCAGACATCCATCTGCTCCAGCATGGGTCTCCTCCAGGAGCTGCAGGTGGATCTCTCCAATCCTTTGGACCTCCATGGGCTGCAGAGGCACAGCTGCCCCACCATGGCCTGCAGGGGAATCTCAGCTCTGGTGCCTGGAGCACCTCCTCCACTCCTGCACTGACCTTGAGGTCTGCAGGGCTGTTCTTCTCACACAGTCTCACCCTGCTCTTCTCTGGTCCCAATTACATCTGCATAATCACTTTTTCTTTCCTTCTTCTTCAATATGTCATCACAGAGTGGTTTCCTCCATTTCTGACCGGCCCAGCCTTGGCCAGTGGCACATCTGTCTTCTAGCCTCTTGGGATTGGCTCTGCTGGACACAGAGGAATCTTCCAGCAGCTTCTCACAGAAGACACCCCTGTAGGCCCCCTCACTACCTGCACCTGGTCATGCAAACCCAACATAAAGGGGCTGTCTGCCTTGGCACTGCTCTGTCCAGGTAGGACAAAGCACAAAGACCACCATAATCAGAGGATAAATGCCCACAAACCAGAGGTGAGCTCAAAGGGTTTGAGGGTCATATTATAACCTTTCTAATAATTTAGATTGTAACTAACATCTATGGTCATTTCTGAGTACTCTTAGGTTTAAAACACACATTCATATACATCTGGGATGACTTAAAATGAAAATGAACTCAGCCTTTTCTGTGAAGGAAGAATGTAGACGTATTAGTATGGCACTGGTCTTGGCCAGACTCTTCTCAGGCTAATGATTCAAAGCCCTTGGCTGTTTCCAGGGAGAAGGAAAAATAGGGATGTTTTCTACAAAAACACATTCCTTGCTCTGTACCTAGATATGATGTAGGATCCAATATGGACGAGCATGAGTCATGTGCTCCACATGCCTTATGGCACTTTGTAAGTAGGCAGTGAAGTGCTGGCTCATGAGTCATCAGCTTCAAGTGAGTGGGCAGTCAAATCCTGCATAAGCTGATTTTTCAGAACCATTTCTAATGGGCAAATATAGCATGGGCAAATTATTTTGGTTTTGTTTGTGTCTCCTCGGCTTCAGTTTTGGCCAAGGCTCCATGTTATTAGGCCTGACATATCCTACAAGTTTTAGTTTTATTTTTATTCCAGCTTTGACATGCTTGTCCAGAGAAGATTCATCATCTGCTTCTCTGTAAGCAGTTTCCATTTTCCTTAGCATTACAACAAGAAGCAAGGAAGTGAATGGAAATAGCAAACAAGATAAACAAACTGTACTATTTCTTCTGCTGTTAGGGCTGCTTTGGCATCAAACTATGGTTCTGTTGAGTCTTAAATTCAAAATATATATTTTCCCTTTCACTAGTTCTCCTTTTAGGGTCAGTAGATGATATAAAATGGATGTAATCCTGCTATTTCAAAACTTCACCTAAAACTTCCTACAGCCACAGAAGTCTGCCACCTGTTGTGATAAGAGCTCCTGCTGCAGCAAAAATGCCCTCAACTGAGTTTCAAACGTGCCATGCCCTGCTTGTCCTCTTTATTCCCAGGATCACACATGGGTCAGACGTTCCCTCCACCTTCATACAAACTGCAGAAAGATGGCACCTTGCCCCTTTCCATTCTTCTCTGGACCCTGCTCCTTGGACTCGGCACGTCCCAGGAAACCAGCCCTGCTCTGGGGCCAGCTGCGACCGCTGCCGCTATCTCAAGGAGCAAGGTGTGCACCACAACGCCTGGTGGAAATGTTCAGCTGACTCACAAGGCTGTCCCGTTTGAAAGCTGCAAGAAACAAGCAATTTTAAAAAAGCTTTTTCTTTATATCAAAATCAGTATCCGGTGCAACTTTCCCTCAAACCCCACTCTCCCCAAACCCAAACTAAACACGAAGACCACCAGTAAATGCAGACTGCCAGCAACCCACGCTCTGGACACTGGATGTGGAACAGCCCGTAGCCCCTCTTTCTTGGCTCCCGCAGTGCTGGCACGCAGGAGGCGGCCTCTTCCAGTGTCCTCCAGGGACACCTGATGGAGCAGGATCAGACAGCAAATAACACCCGTCCCTCCCCGGCTTTCGAGGGCCTCACGTACTGCCCGAACAGTAGTTTCTTGGACAGCCTCTTTGTTTCACGCGAACGGCAGAGCACTTGCATGCACGGCTGCTCCCCCACTCCCTCCTGCTTTCTGTATCGCGTTTCAGCCCGGGCGGGGATGGGGCAAGTGGGATCCCCACGGACGGGATTCTCCGCGGGGAAGCACTCTTCCCAAGGCGGGGGATACGAGGAGGCGGCGGGGCAGGGCAGGGCATGCTGCCCTCCGGGGATGCCCCCCGATCCCCGCTCTGCCCCGGGCGGCTGCGCTACGCTCCCGGGGCGCTCGGCCCGGGACAAAGGGGCAGCGCCGGCGGGACGGAGCCGGGGCGGGCGGGCGGCGCGGCGGGGCCGGAGCGCTACGCCCCGGCGGCCGGAAGACAGGGCGGGTGGTGAGGGGTGGGGAGAGGGGAGGGCGGCTCGGCCCGGCTGAAAAGGAGGGCTCGCCCGGCGGCCCCCACCCTCGGTCCTGCCCCGCGGGCGTCCCGCAGCATGGCGCTGTCCTGGCGGAGCTGGCTGGCCAACGAGGGGAGCAAGCACCTCTTCCTGGTAGGGGCGGCTCCGGGGGGTCCCCTCGGCGGGGCTGACCCGCGGAGGAGGCTCAGGAGGGGCCGGGGGGCGCTGGCAGGCAGCGGGGCCGGCCTGGGGCGTCTGGTTCCAGCGCGGTGCCGGGGTCCCGGCGTGCGGGGCAGGACGGGCGGGCGGGCGGGATGTGCTCCGTGCGCTCCCCGGTGCGCAGCCGGCAGGGATGGATGCGCGCCGGTGCCGTGGCCCGGGACAGTGCCCGCGTCCCTGCCCGGCCGGGCTCGCACACGCTGTGCCTGTGCTTGGTCTTTGTTAAGCTCTCTTTGGGAAAGTTTGGGGGAGAAGATGCAGCTTCTCGGAGGTCAAGTTCTTTCTTCCTTTGTCTCTTTGTTGTTGTTGGGTTTTTTTTATTGTTTGAGTCTCTTGAATGCAACATCCAGCTAAAGATTTGGGATAGCGTCTTGTATGAGGCTGCGTTGCAAGCTCACGGTTGTCGTACGACACAAAAAGTTTTGTGAAGTTCAGTAAAAGTGAAATTTTTCCCACATAGGGGCACTTCCTTTTAATGCTTTAAAACATACTATGTGCATGAAGTTTGCTTTCCCATCGCATTTACATATGTTTGTGAAACTACAAGACCTATGAGTTTTATGAATGAAATGAACACTGAAAAGTTTGCGCATGTAACTTTCACTTACAATCTCTTGTTTTTGTTTCATTTCAGTTTTTTTGGCTGTCCCTCAATGTCTGGCTCTTCGGGAAAACCTTCCTGCTTTATAATGAAGGGCTACAGTATTATTATTTGCATCAGATGTTAGGGGTGAGTGACCTGGACAGTACTTTTTGCCCTGGAAATTGGGATGCTCGAGGATGGGATAAGGGGCAGAATGCATTTGCTAGTCAAAGATGACACAAACTGCCTGTTAACTTTTCGAGGTGGGGAAAGATCAAGTAAGAAATTACTGGGATACTTCTGACAGTCATTTAGGAGTAGGAAGTGAACAGTATTGAGAAGAAAAAAAGCCAGTCAAGTGTGGGACAGCTATTCTTTTCCCTCCTCTCTCCCCTCCCGGTGTTCCCAGCAGCAGGCGGGCTCCCAGGACACACAGACATGCACAACAAATGGCTGGAGCTCCACTTTTCGTCATCAACACATTAAGCAAGCTATGGACTCATGGTGGCAAATTCTTTCCAATCCTGTTATTGTAATATACAATACTGAGGGACTTCTTTTAATAAGTCTTAGTTCTTTTCAGTCTTTGTCATTCTCATGAATACTCTGTTCTCTGTAAATTCAGTGTAATGCATATGCATTTAGTTTTGTTTTCTAATAGTAAGGTGTTTGATTCTGGATGGTTTAATGAAGATTCAGGTATTTTGATTTAGCAAGGGCAAGACCTGCCATCAACAGATGAACTCAAAAAAATTCTTTGGATCTGAGAGATACCAGTCTGCCTAGGGAAGTTACCCATTGTAGTCATTTGAAAAAACTTTTGTCTAAAAAGGCACAGGTTAAGAGTTAACATCTTTCTGGAAAATGCCCACAGGTTGCTCAGAATTTGGCAATCTGGGAAAAAGTGGCTGAATAACACAATGCTTCGGTAACGCTGTGTCATATTCAGGAATGGACTTCAATAGAAAGTTGACATGGGTTTAAACATAGATGATGCAGGTCCTAATCTGCTGTAGAGCCTCTGGGGTTTATTTTTGGTAAATCCAGGGAATGTAGTTTCACGTGGCTGATATTGTCATGACTAGCCAATACCATAAAGTTTTGTGATCTTTCTTGGAAATAAGTTGAGTTGATACAATTTTCTCCTTTATTTTCTTCTTATCGTTGATTCAGATGTGTTCAAGAATGAATCTTAGCAAAGGTAGTGCAAAAAAGCAGGGAATGAATTGTCATTAAATTAAATCCTTCATGGTGGTGACTTTCTTGACAGAAAAAACACAAAAGTGTGTTTAATTTTACCTTAATTTCTAGTGGCTCTGCAGCCCAGTATATCCATTTGAAAACTGTGTTTGTTCCTGGCAGAAAAACTGGGTTGTTTGTAAAGCAAATGTTCTTGGGTAACATGTTGGACAAATTTTCAGCTGGTATCAATCAGCAAGTTTCTCTCAATTCAGATGACTTGTCTGCCTAATACCAACTCATCATCTGGTTGGGATTTTTTTTGGTTTTCTTACACTTCAACGTGGAAGACACTTGCAAAGTCACTTAAATGTGTGTTCAGAACCTGTGAGATGACTCAGGCAACAGATTTTTTTGGCTTGGTCAGGAGATGAGAACTAGGAGGTCATGCTTTTAAGTCTGTTTAATTGTCTGCCACTGTGGGAAAAAGTACCACAGAATTTAGGGACTTCTAAAATAAGATTAAAATGAAGAGCTGAGTCTACAAGACTTTTGGTCAACCTTATGAAACTAATTTTAACATTTTGAAAATACTAAGGACTGTAAAGTGTACTTGCAATTCACTTTTTGTAGTTCATCTAAATGTCCTCAGTAGATCCCAAAGTTAGCTTTCTCCCTTCTCTTCATTAGATCTGTGTATGCATATTAATCATAGAGATTATTTTGCAAGGGTTGGGAAAACTGAACCCGATTGTGTTTCTTCAGGAGATGGCACAGGCAATACTACAGCTGCAGTTGTGTTCCACAGGGATTTTTGCCCCTCTTCTTTTCCTCTATTTGATTGTATAGCCACTGACCCATGGCCCATCTGCATAACCACTCTGCTCTCTGTTCTGTGCACGTGTGACTGGTTTGCAGAGCCTCTGTGCCATTTCTTGGTGTCTGAAGATATTGAGATTTAGATGAAATTCTTCATTTATAATTCAAGAGTTGATAATTTTTGTTTTAAATTGAACTTTAAAACAAAAGATTGAACTTCTTCATGGATACTTCCGTGATGACTGATTCCTTTTTCCAGACAGCTAGCAAAGTTGCCAAAAAGTGGCACTTTTTGAATTAAAAAAAGTTTCTGTTTTATTCAGTGAGATCTCCTAAGGAGTTGTTTTGTTTTTTCTTTATTAGTATGCTACAATAGGCTATAATCACCTTAAGAACTTTTGCACTTGCAGCATGGAAAGATTTACCACAGGTAATTTTGTTGTTTACCAGGTAACAGAATGGAGAACAAGAAGCATTGCTGTAGGAAATCAGAGTGTGATATGACATGAGATTTGGGCTGAATATTCTGAGTATATTCAACTGTGTCATGCTTTCATGCCATCTCTTTTCTTTCTGATGTGAAGAAGGAGAAAGAATGGGGCTGGTCTTTCGTTCAGTGGTCACTGATGTACTTCCCTTCAGCTGTCTACAGAAGAATGAGACTCAGATTTATTCTTTTCCAATTGCATTCTCTGATGTTGAACAAGATACTTTAGGACAGGATTTAAAAATTGTTTATGTACCTAACTCTTACTCAGTCTTTCGATGACAATTGTCCTAATTCTACACCTGTAAAAAGGCACTAAGAGCATAGTAGTGTCCTGGAAGTGCAAAGAGAACAAATAAGTAGAAGGCAGTAATGTGGAAGGAGGAGGTTGACTAACCTTTTATGTACCAGGAAACTTAGTGCTATTTTGTCTCAAATATCTCTGCTTCATTAATTTTGACTACTGCTGATGAGATGGTGAACTCTTCACTGTGCAATCTTTCCCTTAGAGTTTTCAAATTGAGCAAAAAACCGTGAGCTAATTTAATCTGAGTTTGATGTTGAACATAGACATCCTGAGGTCCCTTCCAACCCAGAATAATTCTGTGGTTACATATTGGTTGCAGTGAAAGTTCATCAGAACCTAGTGGACGTAAATCTCTTTCCAGTACTTTTGCTTTGATGAACCATCCCTTTGGATACTGAATTGCTTGCAACACTGCAGATTATGGTCTTAACTGTATGAATGCGTTCATTGACACTGGTTCAAAAGCACAATTCAGATAAAGAATATTTTTTTTTTATGATTTGATAGATGTTAACTTGTGGTCTTACATTGCTTAAAGAAGAGAAGACTGTGAAGAAATCCCCAATTGACATGAATTTCTTATAAAAGAGTTTGGCAAAGAGGAAAGAAATATTCTCATATTAGTGTTCATGATAGGTACTATAATGTGTAGTAGACATGAGTTACAGAAAGAGACAGTCTTAAATGACTCCAAAATCTTCATTGTTGGAGATTTAGTCCACTCAGTCAGTGAAATTGTCCAGATCAATTTCTTCACGGGTTTCAGGATTTCTCTCTTCAGTCTAGCGTGGCTGTATTTTTATCCAACAAGTTCGATTTTTATCGATTGTTCGATTTGTTAAAAAAAAAATCAGTCATAAATTTGGTACTGGCCTTTTAGAAGTCAGCTCTTGCTTTAACAGCATTGAATGAAGTGCTTGTTTCTTTTTGCTTGAGTTCTCTGTGAGCAGAGAGAGCTTTGAGCTCATTTTGTCATGGCAGGAAGGGTCTCTCTTTCCCCACTCCCTCTCTTGTCCCTGCTCAAATAACTGTAATGTAGTCAAATGTTAATGCAAGAGACAAGCTTCTGGGTTTCAGACCAAAGTGAAGAAAATACATAGTCAGAAGGGTCTCTTTGGGAAAAGACTGAGTAACTGAAAATAGGGCTGAAAAGAAAAAGTGCTGCCTCACTTTATCTGCACGGTTGCAGCCTTCTTACTGCCTTGTGCAGTACTGTGTATAGCATTTGTCACCTTTATTCACTTTATTATATTTCAGGTGTTCCAGTAACTTTCATGTCTCTCCTTGCTAGTTTATTGTAAGGACAGAGATTTTACTGATTGAGAGCAAATTCCACTTTCAGCGATCATTACGCAACCACACTGCAACCTGCTTACCGCTCACATCTTAGCATTGGAGGGAGTCGTGTATCTTGATCCTTTGCTCGGAGATTATCAGAGAAGTTGGAAGCTATTGCTGCACTCAAGATTAAGTTAGTTGCTTTCTTCAGTTTGAATGACTGATTTAAGCAGGAGGAGTACATCCTACACAAAGGCACTGCATATAAAATGAGAACATGACCTAAACTTGTAGACAAGAAGAGATGGAAAACCTTCAAAGAATGCATGTGTGATGAGTTACAAGTGAACAGGGAGAATACCGATTCTCAGCAGTGTAGGGAAGGTACCCCATACATATTAAAAAATATTGCACTACTTAAAATATTTACGTGAGATCGGGATTTACAGAGCCCTTCTGAAACCTTCCTTCTTCAGGAGCAAAACCAAGCCAAACTTTTGTAGAAGTTTTCACATGTTTTGGTAGGTTTCCCCTACACTCACATTTTCCTTCCTTTCAGCTGCTTCGTGTTCTTGTTGCTAGATCTCCAACCAGATCTGACAGGCCTAAGGGGATTTATTGCTGTGCATACAGTTCAGTCCTTCATCTTAGATTATCAGTGTTCTGTTACTCAAAAGAAGTAGTTCATGAAGAAAAGGAAGCTGGCTCAAGAGGATGCATGTTGTGTAGAACAGTTTGTTCCACCTAGGGAAAAAACTAACTTTAGCTGCTCCAGTACGGATCTGGGGAGGTGGTCTGTGACCTGTGTCTACGGATCAGCTTATGGCTTGTGAGTCTTGCCAGAACATTTCAAGATGCCCTGAACCAAGAGAGATTGAAAAAATTTAAAGAAAGGCTCTGATACATCATCAAGTGTGGTGTCTCTGTTGCACCATGACCTGTTTTGGGTTGTTGCTTGTAGGTAGCAAAGTCTTGATAAACAGGATCACATCACTCTCAGGTGTGGAAGGGTTTGGATTATTCTGCCAATTTTTTGATACAAGACTGACTTAAAGGGTGAGATGGGACAGTATTTGTTGAAATCTTCATTTTGCAACCATGTGTCAAATATCAGATTTCTGTGCACATCAGTTGCAGGTAACATTCATCTCTGTATTTGTAACTGATGAACTTTGAGGAGTTTTGGGATACACAGTAACGTACTTCAGCCCTCAGTCTAATACTGAAATCATTTGCCTAACAAAGAGAGCTCCTTTTCCTATCAGAGGAAGCTCCTTTTCTCATTTTCATTCATGCTGACAGCAGGATATGAGAACTGACTCTTCGCTTCTCTGTCCTACTTTGTGTGTTGTGTGAGCACAGCCACGAGTCCATCTGGATTTCTGTGGGACTGTACATCAGGCAGGGATAACTGGAGAACTTACATTCTGGAGCTCTTTTATGCTGCTTTGGAGAAGGTGCTAATTCCTTTATACTTGTCTGGAGGAAAAAAATCTAACCTAATTTTTAGGATTTGAATTTGTGGATGGTCCAGTTCCCTACTATTTTTGCCGCAGATTTAGTCTGTAAGCTCCAGTAATCCTTTAGTTTTTCTATGCTTCTTTGCCCCTCCATGAAATCAGATACCAGGTAGGCAGATTATGGAAGGAGGTGGTCTGAAATGTCATTTTGCATGCTAGTAACATGTAATAACAATTGTTTTTAAGACAGTAAAAACTTCAGGAAGAAAATAGGATTATATTTCTCTCATTTTTAACTATTTAATAAGAGTATGTGTTCCCTTCTAGACCCAGTGAGTTGCCTTGGAGAAAAAATCATCCTTTATTCTACTATTGTTTAAAAATCCAACAATGTATTGTGTTAATTTGTTACTATGCCTCCCAGGCAATGCAAAGGAAGTTAAGAAAGAGATCTCTTGGAAACCATTTGGAAAGAATTAGTTTCATAATAATATTTTTAGCTTTTGGATATATATTAAGAGCAAACTTAAACTCTTTTTCTTCTTGCATGAATTTTAATTCTAAGAATTTCTAAATGTATTTACCATTGTTTGCAAATCAGTCATGGGCTTGTTGCAGAAAATATTGCTGAACTTTATTTCTTCAGAATAAAACCTTACATGAACCATTGGTAACAACATTTTAATATTTGGATCATACTTCCCTGGAAGTGCAGTATATATTTAAGTAGTTGTTTGCTGGTCTCGCTCTTCCTTTTTTATTTTCCTTTTTTTTTCTTTTTTCTTCTATGTACTGGTGTTGATAGCATTAAATTATAATGAATGTAAGGACATTCCTCCATAGCAATTGCATTGTGAATGAATATTTGCTATTTCTTAAATAGTGGAGGAAAACAAAGGAAGATTAAAAGGATAGCCTTTTCTACACATCACTGGTGATTCATACTTGTTAAATTGTTTGGCATTTTACATAGAATCACAGAATGTGCTGAACTGGAAGGGACCCATCAGTCCAACTCCTGGCACTGAGCAAGACATCCCAAGAATCACACCATGTGACTGAGAGTGTTGTCCAAATGCTTCTTGAACTCCAACAGGAGTTTTTTCATTTATTTAACACTATACAGTGTGGAATCGACTCTCTTCTAGACCAAACTATTGTTTTGTTGAAGCTTTGCAAGAAAAATGGTTATGCTTGGTAAAGGAAGTCTTGGGTAACTGATGTCATGCCTAGTTTATGTTTAAACTCAAAGACAACACAAATTCTTGAGAAACTAATGATGCATCCTATAGGTCATACAACAGAAGTTATTAAAATTTTCAAACTGCTCATTAGTGGTACTACCACATTCTCAGATTTTCTATGTTAGTCAACAGCTACAAAAATGACTCAGTTTACTTCTGGAGTTTTGCATAACATTATTTCTACACACTTCTTGAGTTTTTTCAAGTCATGCTATACCGTAGCACATCAGTAAGCCCCAATAAAAATTGTCACATGTTTTAATGACCATGGTTCTGAAGTTATTGCTTCAATGAGATGTATAGCTCATTTTTAGCTTCTCTTTAGAGGATTTGATGAAAAGAGAGACAGTGTTGTGTATGCAAACAGTACATTATAGAGACATTTTTCTTTTCATTATGTCCTGTCTGTTCAAGGCTTATTTCCCCCAGTTGGGGTGGTCCAGAGCAGGGAGGAGAGGATGTCCTAAGGTCTGAAGAACATGTCTTATGAGGAAAGAGTAGCAAGAAAAAATTCTTATTGTGCAAGTGATCAGAGAGTGAAGTAACAGATGAAATAGAAGCAAGGGAGGTTTTATGTAAGGAAAAAGAAGACTAACAGTACATTGGAAGAAATAGTGGAGGACATCTGGAGAGTGGGAAAGAACTAAGTGACATGGCTCATTTTAGTCTTATTTGCTATCAGTCAGTAGGTTGGAGATGATCTGTTCCTGGGATTTTTTTGCTAAAGATCCCACATTTACATGGTAGAGAGCAAGGCAGAGCACATTTTGTGGGGTAATTGCTCCTATTTCTCACGGGCAGCTTTTGAGAGAGAGTGCCCTTGTGGCTGCTCTGTTCTGTGGAAGCTGGTGGGATCTGGTGAGGAGGACCCTAGCACTTAGGTCAAACTAAATAATGGAAAGTAGATGGAAGAGAAGAAGGATTTAGGTGCAGAGCTTGGTTGTTCAGGTAGATGGAACATCTTTACCTTCTGTTTGCCTCCTGGTGCCGTGCCCAGGTGTGCTGCAGAGCAAGTGAGGTACATGGATGCTGCTAACTGTGAGAGCAGGCAGTTGTTTTATGGTACTGGTGTTTGGAAACCCTTTCATACTGTTGTGCTTGAGATGTTGAAAGATACTCTGAAGGGCAGTAATTCTGTTTTTTTTAAGTAGCTTATGTATTCATCCATTTCTGTGACACCAATATAGGTCTGTAAATTTTGTTTCTTCTTGATAACATAGATAAGAATATGGTAGATGTTTCACAGATTAATTTTTTTTTGTCTGACAAAGTAAAACATGCTCGTTTTTTATACGTAGAGTTTAATTTTGAAAAGGTAATAAATCTTAAGTAATTTTTATTAGATAATTTGTACCAGTTCAACTCATTCACATGCTCCTGCAGTATGTGTGTTATCTTTAATATGATAATACTTTTTTACTAATTTATTCAGGAGTTGAAATACTTGGGGTTTTGAGAACACTGTAGAAATATCATTCTAGAAATCTGTTGACAGTCTAAAAGCATCTTTTATATAAGCTAGTAAAATGGTAATTCAACCTAATAACTAGGGGAACAATGGCATTTCGCTAACTTTTTAAAATCATAAATGAATGAGATAATATAATGAGATTAAAAATACAGGTTTATGACATGAATGTGTGCTTTGTTCATTTATTTGACAAGTGTTTTTGTTCTAATTATGTAAGTTCCAAATATATCAGTGAAAGCATTAGTGAAATTAGCTTTCATTACCGTTCCCAGCTGTTGAGCAGTTAAACTGAAGAAAACCTTCTTTCTCTATGTTCAAATACAGCATTGCATAATGTGGATGAATGAAGAGTTTTGTGACAATTCTATAACAGTCCTTGAAACACTATGACCATTGCAGTTTGACTGAATCAATATATTTTTACATCTTTTTGTGGCTTAGCAGAAAATCCTTACGCTCGAGTGGCTGTCTAGTGTTGTCATAGTATTTATCGCTCTTTTTTATTTAGTTATGTCTGTGATTTCTCAGTGGACACTTACTGTTGTCGCAGATGTTTTTTGTTCCGTGTGACTTTGGGCACTGATGAGGACATTAGCTCTTTCAGTAATAAGTTGTAATTTATTTTCGACAAAATTAATTTTTAATAGCTTCTTGATGCAAAGATGGGAGCTGTTTCCTTCCCTGTGACGACAGGGCAGCATGCTGTGTGTACTGTGGTTTCTCCAGTACCATACATCATCATGACACTCCACTATTGTGATGACCCAGAGAGAAAGGGAACCATTTGGTTTCACAGCAGAGAAGAAGGACATAGTGACACACGTTCCATTCCTTTTTCCCTGTAATCTAACTCTTGCAATGTTTGTTCAGCTAGGATTGTGTATTAGCAGAGCTTCGGCGTCTGTCCTCAATCTCAACTGCTGCCTGGTCCTGCTGCCCATGTGCCGTGTTCTCCTGGCCTTCCTGCGGGGATCCCAGAAGGTGAGCACTGTCCTCAGAATGCAGCGCTTCAGGAGAGGGCCCTGGTATCTCTTTAGTATAAAAATAATAGAAAAAAAATCTGTCACATCCCTGTTTGTCCTTACACCGTGAGCTTGCATGGTGCAAGTATCAGACATTTAGCCTAAGCAGGCATTATCTGGTTTGATTTGACCTGTTGAGAGGGTGTTTTTTTCAATGGTTTTTGAAGGATGGAGAGTTGCTGGGGAGCTGTAACCAGATGACTTCCCTGTCTTTCCAAACTCTTATATTGAAGATATATGTGTCCTCTCAAGTGCTTTCTGGTAGAATTCAACAGAATAAACCCAACTTTGTCTCTGCATGACCACAAGTGTGCTACTGGAGGTGACAGAACTTTCTATAAAAATAGCCCAAGTGATGCATTTGTTATCATGGGGGAACCAATGATTTAGCTTCTTTGTGATTTGCCAGTTGCTTTTACAGAAATATCAATAATGCTTTTGAGGAACATTTGTGTTTGCAAGATGCTTGCAAATTGAGCCTGTGAGTTCTGTTAATCCTGTGACAATACCTATAAGATTTGATGCCTGTAGATGCACATATGTGTGCAAATATACCATTCCTTTTGATCTTGCTAATGAAAGAGTCAGTGATGCCTTCACAATTAGTGCTGGAATTCCTAAGTATAAGGGCCAGGAGATATATTATGTACTCTTGACATCTGTGTAATTTCTTCATTAAGTCCTCAAAACTGTCTCCTTGGCATAATCCAGTAATTTTTAAATGTAGGTACTATGCTTGCAAAGGTGTTAAACCTAGTGAAAACTGAAGTTGCTATTATATCACCACAGATGCTGTTAGTACTTTTTTCCTTGCTTTGTTTTGGAAGAGATTGCTTGAATTTTTCTCTTACTAGGTTGCCAGCAAGAAAACCAGAAGGCTGCTAGATAAAAGCAAAACTTTCCATGTGACGTGTGGTGTTACAATAGGCATCTTTTCAGGTGAGATCTTACTGTGCTGAGCAGCAGCATGTTTTGGAAGCACATTGATGCAGTAGTTTGTGGTTTTTCTGCTGCAGTACATTTGGGGGTAGTCTTGCTCTGTGCTTGCACGTCTTAAATTGTAGATGCTTTCTCGAATGTGTGTGGGTTTTGGCTCATTTTTTGCTTTAAGCACATGGGCTTACATTCTAATGTCAAGCCTTTCCTTAAAGTGCCAGTTTCTTAGAAGACAGGTGTGTGAGATCAGGTCGAAATCTGCCATTACAAGTGAACCCTCATTGTGCCTAAGGAATTTGAGTGAAAGAGCAGGGTACTACACACTTACCTGCAGAGGAGGGAGCAGTGGAGACAACTACTCAGTTTGGGAAAGAAGAAATATTCTTGGCTGGACACCTTTGAATATTGTCTCTCAGCTGATGCATTGCAGTACAGAAATCACTGCTGTAGCGTTGTAAAAAGTTCCTAAAATGCATACAGCTTTCTGTCATTAATATTTATAAGCTGATTTACTCTCGAAAAATAATTAAGAATTCCTCAGTCCCTGGTATTTCTCATGCAGGTGATGCGATTATATCTTGGCATCTGGGTGGCCACAGGGAACATCCAGCACTTGTTTACAGATCCTCAGCTTTACTCTATTTTTTGGGTTTTTTTAGTCTTACATGTTGCTGCTCATCTGGTGAATGCTCTTAACTTCTCTGAGAACTACAGTGAAGAATTTGTGACCCTAAATGCAGCAAACTATCGTGGTGAGGTGAGCCAGCTTTCCTTTCATATTTTGGTTCTAAGCATATCATTTAAATATATGAATATTTGCGTTATACAATGCCACTGTGTGATCTATACAGAGCTCCTGTTTCATGCATTGAAACCTCACCATCATGTGGATTCCTGTGGATTTTCTTTCTTTCTCTGGACAAAGCATGTAGTAAAGCCAGCAAGGTTCAGTCCTGTGTATTAGATGGAGAATGCAATCATCTAAACTTTGCACCTTGTTCTCCTACTTCTCTTCTGCTTCTCTCTGTTCCTTGGATGGGCCTGGTTAACACATTTATGCTGCTTTTTGGGCAAATTTGTTCTGCATTTCCACTATGTAGAATACAGTGAGATTGGAAAGTCATTTTACATTTTTCAGCTGCAGTGATTGCATATGTGAATATGTATGCTAAGCATGGAATTAATTATCTACATGAACCGATTTCTACTTGCAACATACTTGATCTGTGTGCCTTGTCTGACTGTGGTGCAGATCTCTTGCAGGAATATCAAGACTCCTAGTCCCTTGGCCAGGTGCTTACTTGTGCATTTGGCACTGGAGAGATGTTTGCAGATTTTAGAAGCTAGACCAGAGTCCAGCACCCTTTCTTCTTGGGCTACAGTCAAATTCTCTCTTGTTTGTGTTCATTCCAGTCTCTGGTCTGCATTTCTTTTCTACCAGTTTCATTAGGAAATATTTATAATGACCCTATCCCAGCTGCATGGTTTCCTGGAAAAAGAGAGCTTTGGCTCAGTCCAGGCTCATAAGGACCAGCAACCAAGGTCTTCCACTCCCTGGGTGAATGATCTAATCACCGAGCTATTCAATGGCAGGCAGACATGCCAACACCAAAGATTGTGCTGAGCTTCTGGGTTGAGCTGTGTGTCTGCTTGTGTTAGGAGTGGTCTGATAGACTTCACTTCATCAGGAGCTTGCCTCAGGCAAGAATGTGCCAGGGTTCTAAGTATCTACTAAGCAGCCTTAGGAGTTTTGCAATAGAAAATGGAGACAATATCAAGTTTTTAGGAACTCTAGGATCAAAACTCCTGAATTTTAGTTGCTTTAGTAGCTCTTGCACCTTGGTACTTGAATCCCACTTATATCTCTTTTTAAACTGTGATGGACAGTCTGCATGCTGCTCTCCTCTACCTGGGTACACACATCTGGATGCAGGCAAGGTCAGAAAGAGGGTTCTCGGGGTTGTTCCCCAAGATTCTGGTGGTTTAAAGTCTCTTTGCTCTCTAAGAGGCTGTGAGTTTTGAGCCAGATGCAGAAAAGAAAGAAGTGGAGTCTTCAGGTTCTTGTTTCAAGGTCTTTTGCCTCGTTTATTATTTCTTATCTCGTTAATTGCTCTGTTCCCAGCCGAGGCTCGTTCGTTCGGCTGCTCTCACATCTGAAGGCTCCTGAAGACTCTCAAAGACTCCCCACCCCGGGCCCATCACTGTCCTTTTATAACAAATATTACCTGCCTATTGTTTGTTTTTACCTACCAATACCTGCTATCTTTACTAAATAGGTCATCTCTACTTTGAGCCAATCCCTTTGAACTATATAGTGCCCCCATCACAGCAAATCCCATTCACTTCCATTCTAAAAACCCAAAACTACAAATTTTTCACCCAGTGATAAGCTAAGCTACTATCTTTTCACACTCTTGTTTTGTGGTAGTTTTTCCCATGGTCTGAAATCAAAGACAGTGTCTTCCTGGGCTCTGTGCCAGCGTCTCAGACCCCCATGTACAGAGCTCAAACCCCCCTGTACAGGGCTCAAACCTTCCTGCTCAGTTCCCTGACTGCTTTGCCGAGGTTTCTCGCTCTCCAGGCTATCAGAGGAATGCCCTGGACTCCAACAGAGGGTCACTTTGTTTTACCTATCCTGTATGAAAACTTCTCACCTCCCCTCATTACATTTTACTGAAAGTTTAAATAAAGAAAGTTTTCCAAGCAGTGAAGAAAAAACCTCTTGGAGTATAGAATCGGGGGAAGTGAGGCAGTTTCCCTGATGTTGAAATATCCCCTCTTCCTTTCACATGTGGTGAAGGATGCAGGAACATCTGTCAGATCCTTTGTGTTCCGTGTTGCTTCACTAGGGCCCACTGCAAATGTCTTGGTGATGTAGCTGGCAGTAAAATGCTTGCCTCTTGTCTTATATTTAAATTCAAAACCTCTCCCTCTTCTGCTCCACTCTGTCCTCCCAAAGTGGCGAGGTAACTGAGTAAAGTTGCGCTTTCAAAAAACGATTATCTGTAAAATTATCTGAATCCAGATTATAGATCAGAATTATCTTTGCTGGGGGAATGCAAAGGCTAAAGGTTTTAAAATGTGTGAGGCTTCATGGTCTACTTATTATTATAAAATTATTCATATTATAGATATAAAATATCATATGTTGATTTTAATTGTTTTCGCTTATCTGTTTTTCAGGACCCAAGGAAACTGCTTTTTGCAACTGGTAAGTCCTGTAAAACTGAATGGGAAAAGTTTGCTGCTTGCCGTCATGAGTCTGCAGACAAAACTTCTTTTGGTCCTGTATTGGCATGCTCCATATGTGATATCTCAGCTATCTGGAGCTGTGTTATTTGTGTTAATATAACCTGGGTTTGCTTATCCAGTAGTCAGGAGGCAGGACTTTCATAAGGCCAGTAGTAGGATAAACAGGATCTTCAAATCTGTTGTTGTACAGGTGAGTCAGCATTAGTTTCAGAGATTCTCCCTAATATTAAAACCAAATTCCTAAATGATCCAATTTCTAGAAAAAGAAACATAATGGCAAACTAGTCTTTTTGCTTCAGCTGGTGTATTTAAAGGTTGGTTGAGTTTCTGAGCAATCTAAACTGTTGCATGGGAATCT
>VZSR01003803.1:4747727-4872104 GCA_013398615.1 Brachypodius melanocephalos | reverse complement strand
TAGGAGCAGGTATTTAGAAGGGAGCAATGTTTTGGTGTGGAGGGGCAGGCAGCAGTCTGAGGTGTAGCATTTAATAAGCAGATAAAGTTCCTTCCTGATGCCATCACACTGTCTCCCTTATTTGGATCAAACCCAAAAATCCTGACTTAGTAACATTTAGAGCACAGTCAAATCAAATCTCTGAACAGACAGCAATGGCTCTAGGTTTGTCAATCCCAGTAGGTGTGCTGGAATTAGCAGCTGGCATGCCAGTGTTTCCCAAAAACCCTCGGGAAGGTTTAGATCAGTTGAGAGTAGAGGAAGGGAGAAAGTGAACTGACAGAAACTGAGGTCAGAGTTATCCTAAATTAAAAATTACTCTGTTCACTCCCTGTCCTAATGACTGGTAATTAACATGTACTATTTGTGCTGAAGGAATGCCCAGGCAGGGACTAAGATTTTGCTGTACTGGGAGCTGTGCAAATAAGCAAAAAATCCCTGATTTCTTCCCAGACAGTTTGGAACAGCAAACAGAAGGAATAAGGAATCAGAAGGATTTATAGAGTGGTGATGGCTTTTCAGATTAGTCCAGGAAATAACCTCCTTCTGTAAGGGTGTGAGGCAGACTGTGGGAGGAACAAGTATTCAAGATTATACTTAGTGGAGGAAAGGAGAGTCAGGGACAGGGCAGAGAGGAAACACTAAAAATGAACTGATAAATTGGCACAAGGTTTTGAGTGATTTCAGTTTGATGGAGAAGATAATTGAAAAACTGGACATAAAAGGTGACCTCTGGCTTGAATAACAGTGTAGGAAGCTGGATAAATGCTATACTGCAATTGCATTGGAGGTGTTTGTTCAGATTTGACAGTCATTACATGCTACACATTAAATCAGATTGGGAAAAAAAATTTAAAAGGAGGCAGTGGACAGAATGCTTTTTTTTATTGCAATCTTTCCATGAAGGAGGGAAATCAAGTTTTTTAATGCAGTCCATGACAAAGCTTCTGTTGATTGCAGGGCTGTAAAAAACTGAGGAGTGAGTTGTGGTGTGTCAGATTTTGGGTATCAGACTTTCCAGTAAATGGATATTGAGAAGTTTATAAAAAGATAAGATTTGAGATTATTTTTCCTTTGACTCAAAAAAAACCCAAAAAACAAACAAACAAAAAAATCCCACCAACAAAAAAACAACCCTAAGGATAAACTAGTTCTGATACAAGATTTTATTTGAGCAGATGAGTCAAATCGTTAATATTTTTAACATTTGCTTCCCAAGTGCTGGCTGCTGATCCCTATAACAGACCTTGCTCTGTGGGCAACAATTTCAAGCGTGATACAATGCCATGGAGAGCAATTTCAGGCTCTTCCTCATTCCAGAATGAAATGGGCTGGCAAAAAATTGTAGTGACAGCTTGCATAGAAATTGATTTTCTTGAAATTCTGTCCCTGAACAGGTTTTTAATTGTCATGATCAACAGAATGTAGTGTTTGGAATAAAAAAAGGACAGAAACTTGCACAGTCAGTCTTGCAAGTAAACAGTGTTTGTTCTTAGTTACCTGCTTAGACACAGCTGTCACAAGCAAAACATGACGGGGCAAAGACAAATAGGAAATTGTGATGCATGGTGAAATACAGTGAAAAGGGTATTTTGATTGGGAAAGGTGGGAAATTACACAAGAACTCTTCTTTCCTATCTCATTTGATAAATGAGTTATCCTCAAGAGATAAGTATATTCAAGAGTTTGATTGAACCATGATTTGTGTGTCTAATTCTACTTTCTAAAAAGGTCATAGTAGACAAGTGCACCTTTTCACAGTTCAAATGTAAGTTACTGTCTCTTTTAGTTCCAGGTCTAACTGGAGTCGTTATGGTGTTAGTATTATTCCTAATGTTTACAGCTTCCACGTATGCCATCAGGTAAGATGTAATCTGATCGTTATGCTGAAAAATGACATTTCCTTAATCATATTCCCTTACTGACTATAGAGTGTTAAAATCACCAGTTTTCTTGTCCTTTTTTTTTTCCCTAGCTTGCAGTAAAACTAGCACAGTGAATTTTGTATGAAAACAATTACAAGACCTGGTTGAATTGCCTTCTGAGAAAATACTATTTAATGAGTGTGCTGAGTTAAAAATGTGGACCTTTAAAAATTTAAATAGTTCTTTTATTCCTGGTTGTAGGGGAGTCAGTAAACTCAGCATATGGGAAGTTCTGCCCAGTGCATAAATTAAGTCCAGTGGAAGAAAAAATAAGATGCTATTGTTATCTTAATTATTTTCACCAATTAATTACAACAATACATTGTAACAAAAAAGTAACAACAAACACAAACAAAAAAAATAAAAAAAAAAACCCCAAAACCAAACAAACAAAAAAAAACCCAACCCAAACTAACAGACACAAAATTATGCTGCTGAAGTAGAACATTGCTTTTAAGAGCTCTGCTTCTGGTCATCAGATATATTCCTTTTAATATGAATTATAACATACTAAACAGCAATGCAGTATTGGCTCAGTGCAGCTGTTGGGGTTTCCAGAGGTTTGGTTTGGCAGGGGGTTGACATTCTGTACTGACATTAATGAGCATGTATGATAAGACCTGTGAATGACTGGTACCTTGGGGTCTAGCCCAATGCTGAAGGCTTTTTAAGGCTTAGATTCTGCAACTGAGCATGTAAAAATAACCCCTTCGTTTTCAGAGGTTGAATTGACAGCATGTCTATGAAAATGCATCACCTCAATTCAGCAAACATGTATATAATACATATATTAATTACATATCTTCAAGCATTAATGGTGCTCCACTGATGTGAGTTAGATACATGGTTATGAACTTGGCTGACCTAATCTGTCTTTCCTGAGCAGCTGTGTTACCTGACAATGCTATCCTGTGATTTGAGAAAGTAGCTCAGAAAACACTTGTGCATTTTCAGTAGACGAGGCTTCTTCCAGGGCCGAGACTTTTGTGAGGCACTGCAGGAGTGCAGGATTGGACTGCTGTGCCAGATATAACATGGCTGCACATGACATGGTCCACACAGATGGCTCTACTTGCAAATGGAAGACAGTTTTGGAAAGATGGAAAAATAAAACTGTTACTTTACTCTGCAACATTGAGCCAGAACAAAGTCCTGCTTTCTTCAAGGCCAAATTAAATTAGAAAACCATCATGTATTAGTGATTGGGAAACTTAGAAAAATACATGTAGTTGTAAACATCCTTGCAAATAATTTTGGGGTTCATGCAACATCTTATGAAGTTACATGCTTTTTAATTCCTTACACAGTTACTGTAAGTGCAGATACTTTCCCAGCTTTCTGCTATCTAGCCAGCAGAATCAACGCCCCAAAAGAGATAATCTGCATCTCCTGTTACCCTAGCAATAATTCTTACTTGGGAATTTTATCCTGGTTTCACCCTCCAGCATAGAGCTCAAGCTTGTCTTTCTTGTAGTGTTTTCTCCTAAGGAAACAAGTTGCTGCATGCATCTCTCTGTCCTTTTTCAATCTCTTTCCCTGTGGATTCTCGTTGGGATTCCCTATGAGGGCTAAGCGTGCAGCACAGTTTTAGGAAAGTTAATTGTAAATGTTCATTGTCTATCAAAAACTGAGCTTTTTAAAAAGTATTCCAGAGGCTGTTATATTCTGGGATTTCAGCCCTAATCTGCTCTTGCACACTGACCTGCTTAGTGAATTCTTCCTTTGTATGTTCTTCCTGAAATTGCTCTATGCATGAGTATGCCTCTATTTTCCTGCCTTTTTAGTGAACTGTGAAAATAAGTCCAAAGAGGGACTGAATTAGCTGCTAATGTTTTAAAAGGAGAAAGTGATTATTAGTTGAAAAATTTTCTAAATTTTTGCCATATCATACCTGAGAACTAGACCAACGTTTTTTGTTCAGTGGTTGTTTTCAGCAGGGTTATGAAGTTATCGAAAAACACAATAAATCCTGTCAATAAATCTTGACAGTTCTGCCGACTTTAAAATTAATGATGTTTAAGATTTGGAAGTTATGTATTTAGAAGAACATTAAAAATAAGGTGCTGCAGTGCCATCTATTTTTGTAACCAAATATTCCAGTCTTCAATTTCATCTTCTAAACTACCACATACATCTTCCTTTTCAAAACTGTCTGTAACAGGGTTAAAAATATTTTTCTAAAACTGTGCTGCTTAGTGTGTCCCTTTAAAGAATGATAAATTCCCCTTACATTTCTCAGTAAATTAACTCTTGCAGGTCTTCATGTGCAAAACCCTGAAGTAGGTTAACCAATTAAAATTAAATATTCAACTTACCTCAAATTTCAAGACTTTGCATTCCTAAGGAAAGCATCCATTCTGTGAATAATGTCTATTATAAGCCCTAAGAAGGTAAAAAAAAGTAAATGTTCTGAAGAGCTATAAAAATTCATGTGTATCAATAGGAAGAATTTTGACTATATTAGAATACTGTATGTATCTGTAGGATACACAGTTTAAGGATACGAGTAAGAAATATGTAATTAATACGGTGTTGGAAAAGATGCTTCATGGTAAGAGGTTCAAGGATTTACCCTTATAGTTTAAGGAGGTGAAGTTCAGAGGGCCTGCTCACATTTAGAGCAACTTGATACATGTGAGGAACCAGGATTTTATAGCACAGGTATCTGTAGGAGTGCTGAAAGAAGAATAAAATGCTCAATGAGCTGGAAGGTGACGTTTAGATGTATTCAGGAAAGAAGTGTACAGTAATTCTAATCAGTAACAATAATTAGCTGTTGAAAGCAACATGTCAGAAGCAGTCCAGAGATTGACTTCTCATCACTGAAATTTTGAAAAATTGGTGCATTCTGAAAAAATGGTGCTCATTAGAGCCAATAAAAAGTGTGCAGCTTTTAGTGTTATAGCATGAAACCAAATTAAACCAGAGCTCCAAGACCTGTCCTTGTCCTACTCATGGTATGGCAATTCAACCTAGACCATCTTTAAGGTTGCATCCTAGAATTCTATGACTGGTTTTGAGTCAGAGGGTAAATTTTACTCTCTTTGTATCTTCCAATGGAGCTTCCACTCTGCACACCATCGTTCTTATTTTCCTCTTACTGATGATTACTCCCACAACTCCTCATAGATGCTGATGAGTGACTGCATGGAAATGCCTCCCAGGGTGTGGGGAGTTAGAAAAGGCTTGAGCAGCTTCAAGGAGGAGAAAGTTTTAACATAGTGCTGACTGGGGGAAGAATGGCAGGGTGGAGGGGGTATTTCAGAGCCCCTTGCTATTGCTGTATTCCTTTCTTTGCTTCCTTTTTTCCTCCTTTGCTTCCTGCCTTGTTACTTTGCTGGCTTGGATTTTATTTTGGTAGCCCTTGGATTATCAAAGTTGTTTTTCCTCTCTTGAGAAAGAAAACAAATCTGTCCTGTATTGACAGAAACAAATGCAGTATATGTTCCAGTTGTATTGAAGGGAGAACAGTTAGCTCGTTGTGTAGAAGACCATGGGAGGGAAAAATTTTGGAAAAAAAAAAAAAAAGGAAGTACCTGCATCAGGGGAATAGCTTCTTAAACCATGTTCTCAGAGCTAAAGATTTTTTTTAAATTTATTAGTTGTTTTGGTTTATGAATGGGAGTAGGTTCTTGTATTTTAGAGGGGTCTCTCCTACCATGCTGTGCAGTGTGAGAGGTGTGTTTGTGTGCCGTGAAGCAGAGTATTTTCTTAGCCATTTGGTAGTTTGTTGGTAACTATTTTACTCAAAAAAACCCCAAACAAGCTCAACAGAAAACAGTCCCAGATGGGTATTTTCTTTGGTCTTGATTTTCTTTTTTATATTGTCTAACAAATTACTGATAAAAGGAAAGTGCTCTTTTCCCTTCACCTCTCCTGATCTCACAATGATAATGTTCTTGTTCCTCCCAAGACCATCAGTCCTGGAGCAGTAATGTATATGGCTTCCTGCAATGAAAATTCTCCTACCCGTGCTCTCCTTGCTCTAGGTCCTATTCTTCCTGTATCTCCTTCTTCTCCACACCCTCACAAGTTTTTTTTCTCTTCCCACTGGCCCTTCTGCTGCTGTCCATGCTACCTGTTTGTGTGCTGCAGCCTTAGTGACATGTTGAGCTCTGTTGGGGCAGGTAGAATGCAAGGTGACACTCACTGTAAGGAGGTTCAGTTTTGAGACTGGAGGTGGAAGAACTATTCCAGCTACAAGGATCTAGTGGAGACTAACTAACTAGGACCTGTGAAAGCAGTCAAGTCTCCCAGTTTCAGAGGAGCTCTCCACCCTGGCTCTGTGCTTCTAAACCCTTACCTCTCCTTCTCAACTTGTTACTTCTGTGCCAGTCACTTGTTCTTCTCAACACTTTATTGTGCGCAACTACTCAATTGTGTGCCTATGGGAAAACATTCTGGGCTTTGACTATTTTGCATGAGTGTGCAGTGTATAATGATGTCCTGTGTGCACAGGTCTGCTTTTAATTAGCAGTGATTCCATCTGAGTTGAAACAGCATTGAACCATGGTTTATTCTTTTCAGGGTTTCAAACTACGACATCTTCTGGTATACACACAACCTTTTCTTTGTCTTCTATATGCTGCTGATGTTGCATGTTTCTGGGTAAGTAAATGGAAAATACTTTACCTTTTCCTGAAGTGCAACCAGTTGGAGCAGTTTCCTTGATTGCTGACTTTCCCAGGCTTGCTTGAGCACAGTGGGCCAACTTTGGGACAAGACTTTGTCCTCTGGTGTGTGTTTAAATAAAGATCAGGCTGTAGCTTGGAGATTTGTGTGTGCTATAGCCAACTAGCACAAACTTCTTCACTTTCAGGATTATTTCTTTTCCATTTCCATTGCTCAGTGTCCAGTGAGAAATGAAGAAAATATAGTGTCTTTTTCTGTCCCTCTTACCTGTTTGCTGAGACAAGAATATGAAGCCAAGTTGCTCATCCCTTGTGTTTTCCTTTCTGCCTTGGCCTTCCTTTTTGACTCCAAGGGGGAGAGAAGGAATGCCATCTCCCTAATTACCTCTTTTTCATTGCTTACAAAACTTGCTAGTTTTTCTTCTTTCCACAAACATCAGACCAGTGTTTATATGCCGTGAAGCTGATGATCAAATCTGTATCAGGCACAAATTGAGCTCAGTTGCAAGGTAAAGCATCTTCCAGAAGTTATGACATATGTCTGCGTGGGTGGGGGTTGGGCTAGATGACCTTTAAAGGTTCCTTCCAACCCCAGCTATTCTATGATTCTGTAAAAATCTGTTCCATTAATATCTCTGAAGTTTCCTCTGTGGATGTAGATGCAGAGTGAAGAGAAGGGAAGATGTATTTGAATGAGGTTTATTTCTCCATATCATCAAGTATCTGCTGAAACACAGGCTGCTTGAACATGTGACACCGAGCCCTGCTGCTTAAAGTAAAAGTGGAAGGGGAATTAGGCCCAGCAGGATCATAGTAGGAATATGTTGTTGAATAAAATGTGCTGTTTGAGAAATAATGAGTTCAAAACAATTGAACTTCTGGACAAAAGTCCAGTTCTCAGTGAGTTTGTTGGGGTTTTTTTTGGGTTTTTGTTTGTTTTGGGGCTTTGTTTGGGTTTGTTTTTTTTTTTTTTTTTTTTTCAATAGCATAGCACTTGTGTATGGCTGGGGAAGGTGGATCTAACCTGTTCTCCCCGTATTAGGCAAGGATGAACTTTTTTTAAATTTTTCTTGACAGGTGTTTGTCAAATTCTTTAAAACATCTGGTGACTGAGATCCTCTAACCTCCCTAGGCAATCTGCTCCAGTGATTGCCTTAGGGGTATTTTTCATGTCCAGTTTAATTAATCTCCTTCATGGTATTATCCTTTGCCCATTGTTTTCCTAACCACGTTCCATTTACCGAGTTTGCAAACCAAGGCTGCAGTAACACAGCCAGCATTGAACAGGCATATTCTGGTACACAGCCTCCTTAGTATTGAATTACAAAGGTATTCAGTGCAAATCTGAAAGAACAGAGTGTCACAAGTGGGAGAGGAGTGAGTCATGGAGAGTGGGAGTCAGTTCAACTTTAAGATGCCTAAATGTAGGTCTCTACATATTTTCTCAGTGTCTTTCCCATTATGGTCTAATGGATTCTGATAAATACAGCCAATGGAGCCTGAAGGATGCTCCATGTAATTTGCTGTTTCAGAGATCTGCGTTCAAGTGAACTGGACTGATTCCTGGCTCCATTAGTGATATTGATAAGATGAACAGAAAGTGGACACACGTTGCATGAGGGGTGATTTAGATTTGACATTAGGAAAAATTTCTTCACCAAAAGGGTTGTCAGGCATTCAACAGGCTGCCCAGGGAAGCAATAGTCACCATCCCTGAGGGTATTTAAGAGATGTGTAGATGCAGTGCTTAGGGGCATGGTTTAGTGGTAAACATGGCAGTGCTGGGTTAATCATTGGACTTCACGATCTTAGAGGTCTTTTCCAACCTAAACAATTCTTTGATCTCTTTTGAGAATAAAGGAAGCTTAGATATTTGTGCTTAGGTGCCCAGATTACTCCTATGTGGGATGTAGAGATTTGCAGACATGAAGCCAGTAACTGTACAGAGCAGGGCATCTCCCGTGGATGAACTGTGTAGGCAGGTTGGCTGAGGTTTTACCTGTTTTAGCAGTAAAGTATTTCCACAGTATTGCTGGATTCTTGTTTTGTTTCAAACCATTGTAGGTGTGTTCTTACAGTATCCTTCAGGCAGTCAACCACTTCTCAGCAATATAGAAAGTGATGTGATTCGTCTGCTATATCTCAGTGGTTTGTTTGTTCAGTGCAGAACTCAACCTTTCTGGACACTAATCTTGGGTGTGCAAGACTTACTTTTCCTTGACAGCTTCAGAAATGGGAGTTATTGAGCTGCTGTTAACAGGCAGCTTTGCCATCCCTGTTTGTCTCTCAGTTAGCATGTTTGTAATAGGTTAAATAAACTAGAGATCACTGGAGGGGATTCTCAAGGCAATCCTCTTTCGGGATGTGCTGAGAACAGGGAAGCTGTGGGAGTTGCTGGCAGGCATGCACGCAAGGTTCACTGGAAAAATATTGCATGGGCTTTGACTTCCAGCTGAATCCATGAGGCACCATAATATTTATGGAGCAGGGAACTAGCATAATGCTGGGGGTGTCTGTCACTTCGCCAATATGTGGTGACCAGCAGTGATGCCAGATGCAAGTGATAGGCATGACTGAACAATAAATGCAGGCAGAAGCATGGGTCTAGGTGCAAGGACATTTCCCAAAATGATTCTCCCAGGGTCAGATGTGGAATATAAGAGTGAGCAGGCTTGACTTCCAAGCTGACATGATTCACTGGACCATGCAGGAAGCTTGTTACTAGCTGTCAGGACTGCATTTTGGCAGGGAAGATTGCCAGTAGCCTGTCAAAGCCCTTTTAGGTTGGGAATATTGCAGATGTCCTAGCTCTTTCTTCTGAATTAAACTCTCTTGCTGCTGCTGCTGTGTGTATGTTGAGGAGAGGAGGGGGGGGAGCACTTGTCCTTATGCTTGATTGTATATTTGAGCTGAACTTTCCTAAATAAGACTTAGCACTCAGAGGGCATTGTCCCAGTATGCTTCATTTCCCACCCAGCACCATCCTCTACAGGTGTCATTCAGTGTTTCTTTTTTTTTTTTTCAATATTTATCCTTGTGGTTTTACTGTCATCAAATCTAGGTTTGGAAACAAGTAGTACTTCTGAGGAATTTTATTACTACTATTATCTGTTCTTCCCTGTTTTCAGTGATTCATTCATGTGCTGAGATATCCAAGAGTGTCTTACGTTTCCAATTCTTTCTTCAGAGTTTCTAATTGCAGTTACAAAGTCATTACTTCATTTTACTGTAAATATAACTTTGCTTGAGGAAAAATAAAATAAGGGTGGACCTCATAAAACAATTTGCAAGGGAGGTTCCTTGGCTACCATGCAGCACTTTTTTTCCTTCTATCTGTTTGTGTGCAAACCTGATAAACACCAAGTAGTGGGAACATTCCTGCAGTTTATGATTTGGCTACTTAGGCCACTTCTGCTACAGGATTGCTTTAAAAACAGGGCTTGCTGACTGTAGGGAGGATGAGTGAAAACAGCCTGTGTGTGATTGAATTGGAAATGTGATTTTTTTTTTTTCCACAATATTTTCTCCCTTTCGAGCACTGTTAAGCTTGAGGCTGTTCAGTGGGGAGTGCCAAGTGAGCTGGAAAAGTTAAACCTTGCCTCTAGTGACAGAAGGCTCTATTGTTGCAAAGTTTCAACCTCGTTGAAAGTCCTGGAGGCAGATGGAATAAAATTTCTAACAGAAGATGAGGCTAGTGACTGCTTTCTGAAGTCCTTCCCGAATGAAAATAAGTTGTTTGTTATTTACTGTTACTTTAGCGTCTTTATTATTTTTATTTTCCTGTAGGGGAGTGCTCAAGTACCAGACCAACTTAGAGGAACACCCTCCTGGTTGCTTTAATCCTAACAAAACACTCAGACAGAATCTGACTGTGCCAAAGGCTTTTGAAGAGCTGTCTCCTGACTACACCACTGAGCCTTTCCCAGAGGACCTACCAGTACCAGAACCCTTTGTACAAAGTAGCTTTATGAGAATTTGCTCCGAGGAACCCAAGTTCCAGTCGCACTTCCCAGAGGTCTGTATGATCCGACATTTCAGGTATTAAAAGCCATGCCAAGCCTTTCAGTCAGCCATAACCACTAATTATTGCTTTTCCAGACCAGATGTTTTAATAATGGAAAATATTATTAAAACCTTCTGAAGCATTCAAAGATTTGGTGGGGAAAAAACAATCTGTATTTAACCCTGAAGTACGTTACAATGTGGTGCATAGAACAGGGAGGGTGAAGAAATGTCAAGAGATTGGCTGTAATGTTCTCTTTTGAACAACACCATAAGAGATGTATTGATCTTGCTAAAAATGTGATTTTGCAGCATAGCATTTCAGAGCAAACATTTATATAACATTTCGTAAAGTCCTTTTGTAAGCATTGTGTGGCAGTAGTTAATTGAAATAATCAAGCTCCATTTGTTCTCTTTTTCACATGCGGATGCAAGTCCTAATACTCGTTTTTGGGTTGCAATTGGTTGTGGTTTGGCTTTTATAGTCTGTTGTTTGCAGACAGGCTTGTTTTATATGTGGCATGGGTAAATGAGTATGATGACAGTGGGGACAGAAAAGCCTTTTCTTCTTCTGTTTTCTATTTTCCTTTTGTTCCTTTATATTTTGTGGCAGCAGCTTTTTCTTCATCCAAAATTTTCTCTTTTCTTTTGAGAAGAGATGAGCTGAGCTGTATTGGCTAGTAGCCTGAGGAAGCTTGCAAATATGGAGTTCACATGTCCAAGGCCCACCACTCATGATGGTCCCATAACAGACCCCACAGGAGTTTTTCTTTATCATTATAATCATTGTTTTCTCTTGAACATTCCCCTTACTAGCTGCACTGGGAGCCCATTGTTCTATGGAACATGTAGTCCTAATGAGAAACAGTTAATTCTACATTTAATTCCTCCAACAAAGCTCTTTGGATTGGTATTTTGTTATGGTAATATACCTGAATTATGAGCATCAGTGTATACCTGGCTCCATATGACCCACAGGACAGCAAGGAGTCTTCTTAGGGGCTTAAGATGCCTGCTTTAGAGCAATCAATGGGAAAGGAGTCATGGAAAGAAATGGCCACTCAGTGTTCCCCTGACAGCTTTGAAACACTATTTAGGACTTCTTTGGATTTGTAAATATTGTGATACCAAGTTTAAACAAACACCAAAAAGCTGTAAGCTACCGAAACTTGTAAGGTTTTTTAATTGAAAGTAAATGCACTGCTAGTTGTAATAGATGTGGATGTGTAATGTCAGAAATTGGGAAGGGAGGGAAGATAGATGAAGGTTGAGGGGCCCTTCAGTGCCACAGCTTGAATAACTGAGCAGATGTGGAATTAGTAGATAAGTTTGCCATAAGCTATTGGTAATTGACTCTTAGGATGGGGTTCAGCTGAGCAGCTGCAAATGTCTCCATCTGGAATAGTCACCCAGGACTCCCTGTATAATCAGTGCAGAGAAATGGGCACTTCCAGGGCATTTTCTGTCTAGCATATATCTTCTGTGGGAGCAAGTGGATTGTGATTCAGAAGTGCCTATTTCTCTCTTGTTGTCTATGATTTTACACTAGTTTAATACCAACATATTTTCTATATCAAAATAATGCAACTTTCTTAGGTTTTACTTGAACCTGAGATGACCATAAGAAGGGTAGTGGTTAAATAATACTGTAATTCAGACAGCATTTTTCCATAAATGTTAACCGACTGTATAGTACTCAGATCTGTGTAGATACTGTTTCTTTCATTGCTGAAACCAGCTGCAATCTAGCTACATAAAACCAGAATAACATGGTAGCAAATTAGGTCATTAGCTTTTTTTTTCCTTATGAGTTTTATGGTTGAAATTGCTTGTGCTTGTGGGTGATGCTGCTGCTTAGACTGATCAAGGCTTCGGGACATTCTGGGATTTCTGCATGTAGAGAGAGGCATGGGTCTTAGATGTGAAGCGAGATCCTGAAAGCACTCATGTAGCTGTGAAAATAGAAAACAGAAGGTTAAAAGTCCTCGAGGTAACATGTTTTTGTTCTCCCTCAGACGTGGTTCTGGATTTCGGGACCGCTGTGCCTGTACTGCGTGGAGCGGCTGTACCGCTACATCCGCAGCAATAAACCCGTCACCATCACCTCAGTCATAAGCCACCCCGCCAATGTCCTTGAGGTCAGGATGGTCAAAGAGGACTTTGAAGCAAGGCCTGGTCAGGTGAGTTAATGTGCCCCTAACAAATCACTTTGCTTTCATGTAACATTATTTGTAGGGATGACTATCACTTTATAAGTACCAGCCCATCACTGCATGTTTTGAATGTGTCCTTTCTACCATTTTATTTCAGTATGTTATTCTCCACTGTCCAAGAGTGTCTGCCCTGGAAAGCCATCCATTCACTCTTACAATGGTAAGAAATAGTGTTCTTTTCTGTACTTTCTCTTTTGTTTATATTTGGTAAGCAAATGGCCTTTGTTTCTCACAAGGTGACAATTCTCTCCAGCAGAACTCATATTTCATTTATGAGGATGCCAGTGAATATGAAATAGCATGATTATTATGTGTGACAGTACTCAATACATATTTAATTTTCTCCACTGTTGAGAAAATTATAATGGGAACTTTTTTGAAAGTCTTCTGTAAGTGAAAACCAATAATAAATAAATCAATAAAATCCATATGATTTTGAAGATGCTTTTATAAAATAAGTTTTTCAGCCATACTTCTAGACCTTAATACAGAAGGGGCAAAAATTATAGTGAACTTTTGCCACCTTTCTTTTTCAATGAGAACACATTTCTGTGACTGCCTTTTTCAAAGTTGGAAAAACATCATATTAAAAAAAAAAGTTTCTAAAATTGTCTTCTGCTTTATTTTTATATTAAAAGATGTATCGATGACTTAAGGTGATGTACCAGTGAGGTCATACAATGTTAGGATTGCTCATTTGGTCTAGAATGGGAACTGAAACCTGTAGCGACAGACTGGAATAATTTGCAATTGTGTATGAATAGACCTGAAGTTCTTTGGGTGTACATAGTGCAGAGGCCTGGTAGATTCTGCTAAAAAAATCACTGTACCGGCTGGCTATATTGTTACAAAAGCAGAGTCTGAGGTTGAATAGTAATGGCAGCCTTTTCCTTCCAGTGGGAGTAAACGCTTTTGGATTGCCTGAACTGGACTTTTTATTTTCAGGAAGACTGTAGAAATTAATGTTCATGTTTGATTGCTTTCTTTGAACTGATAACTGATACTTTATGCCTACTGAGTTATAGCTAGTGCTGTGGAGCAATTTGTGTGCTGCCTGATATTCAGAGGGTACAACCAGGTTCAGTTCTTCGGGTTTGTGGGGTGTTTTATTTTGGTTTGTTAATTTACTTATCTGTATGCTGAGCTGGGAGTCACAGGAGAACCCACACTAAATTCCACACAAAATCAATTTTGTGCTGTAAATCTAGGAATAAGTGTCACTTAAGGGAAGCTGCCTCTGTATAGCTTGGTAAAGCATTAATGGCGCTTTTGCAAAGTTTTCATGGCTATTCACTTTACCAGTACAAACCAGAGAAATGTATTATTTAACTGTTGTTAAAGGAAGTAATCACTTTTTAAGATTGTCCTCTGTATAGTGCACAAAGATAACTTGATATGGAATGCTGAAAAATTACATGCATATATGAATTTATGCAAAACAGTTTAATTCAGTAGTTATTTACGTTTTCTTACTACATTAGTGATCGGAACATAAATTTCAAGAACTTAGTTTAAGTCTTGGGAAGCTCTTTCCACTCATTTTGCCCTAATATAGCTATAGAGCTGGTCTGTACCAGCAGGCACATCTTTAAGCATTAATCTTGAAACCCCATGTTCCTAATTTGTCACTGTCTATCTCAGTCAAAGTTAATATGATGGTAATAATTTGATCATTATTAGTAAATGCACAGTTTGGAAACTGGAATTCTTATTATAAGGATTTCATTTTCTTATAATAGGACCCTGCTAAAACAATGGATTTTTGTAGTGTTAATTTTTAGAAGTAATGTCACCAAAAATATTTGGATTGGTTAAGATGAGAGATTTTGTCAGAGAAGAGACTGCTGAAGCAGACCTACTGGGTGAGGTCAAAGATGAAGCTGAATTAAATGTCACATTCCTTGTATGAATTGAGAATTTCAGCCAGTATTTAAGATTACATAGTATGACAATGCATGTTATGAAAAATTATTTTTGCACATGAACTTCTAGAGCAAGGAGCTATGGAAAATAGATCTCTTTGAGTTTTCTTAGTGAACATGAATAAATCATTTATATACAGATAATGTACAGTATATTTTCAATATGTAATTGTAGTTCATAAATTACAGTTTGTATAAGTTTTACAACCATGTATTAAATATCTAACATTAAAATTAGCAATTTCCACTCATGCACAATGCATCATATTTAAAATAAGTAAAACTAGACCAGGCAATTTCTGTTCATGCTCAATGCTTTACACATTGAAGTGCGGTGATATCCTTCAGCATAGCAGCATATCCTTTAAGACCACATATATATTCTAACTATTACAAGATACTAAGCTGTGTATTTTGCTACAACATTAACTCTGCTGGAGAAATGCTGCCATTGGGTAAATGACTTTAACAGCATAGTGAGGATTCTAGGTGTCTAGATCTGTGACAATCTTTTTACCCAGCCTAAGCAGGGGATGCATTTCCACATGTCCTTCTAGGTCAGGGAATATGCTGTGGTCGGATACCCTGCTTAGAAAGCTTTTTTGTTTTGTGATGTCAGCAATGGGACAATGCTTGTAGAATGGGTAGGCAAAACTTAACACAGTCGTTTTTCCACTCCCATCTCACCTACTTGTGGTTACCAAGCAAGTTGGAACACTACTGTTCCTTCTTTTGTCGAATGATCATAATCCCTGGGTTATTTTTCTAGGTTGATGATGGGATGGGGGCTTAGATCATCCACAGCCAGAAAGGGACCTCTAAAGGCCACCTGGTCCAACCCCCCCTGCATAAGCAGGGACATCTTCAACTCAATCAGGTTGCTCAGAGCCCCATCAAGCTCAGGGATGTTGAATGTTTCCAGGAATAGGGCATCTGCCAGCTGTCTGCACAACCTGTCCCAGTGTGTCACCATCCTCATTCTAAAATATTTCTTCCTTATCTCTACTCCAAATCTACCCTTTTTCAGTTTAAAAACATTACCCTGTGTCTTTTGCAACAGGCTATGGTAAAAAGTCTGTGTCTAGGCTCTATGTGATGTCCTGTTCACACTGCTGAAATATCTCACTGTGCCTAGAGCATGCTTATGAGACAAAAAAATGACCATTTCAGGCATATCTTTATACTCCCAAATGTGGGTAATAACCTTAAGTGGAAAGGAAGGAGTGAATCAGCATGGAAGAGTCGTGGAGATATTTTACTAGTCCCTTCCCTTTTTGAGATTGTGTAATATTTACAGTTTAGCTCAGTTTCTTACATAACACCAGGGTGGAGGAACACGCAGGGAGGCTGTGTAAAGGCCCTGAACCCACTCCCATTCCACTCTGGCAAAGCTGCCATGTGTTTTGCTCAGAGCCAGAGGGAGCTCTGAATTGTAAGCAAGTGAGCATAAAGAGACTTTATTCTTTTTGCACCCTGCCTTTGGGTGCTTTACACTGGTAAGGTCCTCTTGAGCCTTCTCTCCAGGAGTGAGAGCTGAACTGTCACAGCTCTCTCAAGCTTTCTTTGTGGGAAATGTGTTCTAGTCCCATCATTATCTTCATGGCCTTTGTCTGGACTCTCTGCAGTTTGTTCATGTCTCTCCTGTAGTGAGGAACCCAGCACTGGATGTAGATCTCAAAGTGTGGCTTCACCAGTGCTAAATAAAGGAGGATCACCTACTTCAACCCTCTGGTAGTGTCCCTTCTACCTTCTGAAGTTCAGACACTTGGAAATACCAGTTTTCTCTCATGAGCAGTGTGATTTCCCTTTCTGAAGTGTGTTTTTTGTTCACTAGTGACTCTGTACTCACTAGTGTGACTCCTGGTCTTTGGGAAGTCTGGGAAAGGTAAGGAAGGGATGGCCCAACATTGGGGATTCCTGGGAGTGGCCTGCTGGACAGTTCTAGGTAGTGCATAGTGGGCTATTAGCTTCATGGTGTCTTCATTGCTCCATTGTTTTGATTTCATTTCCACAAAAAGTTTTCTTTTGGCATGTTTTATGATTTTTTTCACTGATTTTTTCACACAACTGTACATAGCTGTTATTGTGCTGGGTAAAACTGTATGAATCACATTTTCAGTCCTGTATGCCCTCATGTCCAATTTACTTATTTTAGGTAGGGCATTATTGCATCTTAGAATTGAATTTGAGCAGAACACAGTCAGTTCCAGGATATTTTTGTCTGTAGTGAGGAGAGTTATGTTCTGTATATAAATACTTTAGTTGACCATTTGTAAATGGACAAATTAATTTTGTGTATTTTACCCTTGATGAGCTTTTTTGGAGAGATTTGTCTTTCAGATCAAGTGCAAGATAGGGTCTGGAGATCAGGCCATCCAGAGAAACTTGTTCTGCTTCCTGAGACTGACAATTCTTTGGAGGAAAGTGTGGAACTCATCTGCTGTAGAATGAAATTTAAATGTCTAAATCAATCTTTAGGGACCTTGAAGTCTTTTGTTCTTTTTTTGCATTTTGGAGAGTGTTCATTTCTTCAACATCGTTCTGATTGATCTTTGTTTTAACCTGTGGGAACAAGAAGAGGCTAAGGCTTGCAGTTTACAGTGGCATTGTTTTTTTCCATCTCCATCGTATGTTTTCTCCTTGGTGTTGAGTTCCCTCTCTTTCCAGACACTTAACTGTGTTACTGATGATTTGCAGCGGCATGAATCCATGACTACGTGCTTCCTTTTTTTTTTTTTTTCTGCTAATGAATGGCATCAGAAGCAGAGTTCTATTTATCGTATAAGTTAATGTCTTAACTCACTTTTTCTGCTGTGTTTCTGGAATTTCTTGCATTAGAAAGCTGTGGTTAGTAGTAAGCCTCATGGAAATAGCCTTGTGTTTTGCAGATTTTAAGTGCTTCAGAAGATGTCCTAGGTTCTCTCATGAGGGCTCTACTGAATCCACTACAGAGTCAAAGCACAAACTCTCACAAGCTGCAGTTTACACCACTTGGCTATCAAAAGACTGGTGTCTACTCCCAGCAGCTCATAAAGCTTGGTAGACTTGTTATTTCAGTAGTGTTGGTTTTCTTGTGGCAAAGGAAGGTAGGAAATAATTACACCACTTCATTTAGAATTTAGACTGTAACAGACCTTGAAATAAGGACAAGAGTAAGAGGTTAATCCTTCTAAATTTGGAGATGGCTCGGATCTGAGGTTTGGTTTGGGAAAATTCTGTTTTGCAACAAGCATCCATAATTGCAGCATCAAATAAGCTGTTATTCCAAAGTTTTGACAGTTTTGGCTGTCACTGACTGTTGTCACACCCCTGGTTCCTCCTTGGAGCTAAAGTCTGAATATGCTGAAGTTTCCTTTGTTGCCTTCTTTTTTTTTTTTTCTTCAGTTGACACGTACATGTATTTAAAAATACTCCTGTTGGTATTTAAACACAGGTATCTTGCATAAACTTGCTGAGCTTTTCCTATGTCTGTATAAGATGTTCTCTGCATATTCACTGGTGAGTAGCTTCATGAGATAGAGTTAAAAGAGACAGGTGACTTGGAAATGGCACATAAAAAGCAAAAAATCAAAGCAAGCCAAACCAAAGATCCCAGCCTTGAGACTCCAGGGCTTTATGAAATATGTGCTTTATTAATAACATGGGGGACTGCTTCTTCAGGCCCTCCAAAGAGTTTTAGTTCTTCATTCAATGTCTCGATTCCAGTTCTGGTAACAGTTAAGCAGTGATCAACTACTGGCAGCAAGAGGTTTGAAACATTCTTTGAAACTAGAAATTCTGTCCTATGTCACAGTGTGCTCTGACCTCCCCTACTTTAGTGCTGCATTTAATCTGCTTTCAAATCACATTCAAGTAGGAACTGGAAGAGTCCAGTAATAAAAAGCTCCAAGAAGTTCTGCCCTTTTGCTGGTTCTCCATATTTTTGGGCAGATGGTTAATCTGAAGCAGATCACATCAGGAGGATTTGTAGTGCAACATCTTCCTTCCTTTCCTTCCACGTACAATTCTGTGTGAGTAAGAAAACTCCAGAGGGAGGATGGTATGTGTGCATTTTTAACAAGTCAAAACTGAGTTTTTAGGAGAGGTTAAGTTTGCAGATGCAGATGGTCAGATCCACTCAAATCCAAATATATATTATTAAAGAAGAATACTTGCTTGATTAGCATCCAAATTAGTAAAGAATTTCAGGCAGAGAAACTCTTACATACATTAACCATCTCAGGTTAGATAGAAGAATTACCTGAGAGGTTTCTGAATGTGCATGACAAGTTATATACTGTACCTGAAAGTCTCAGAACTATTACTTAATCATAGATTTTCTACCTTTAAGGGTTTTGTTTAGGTTTGCTTTTTTTTGTAGATTGAGTTTTCTTCTTTACCTCTGCATCTCTGTTAAACTTCATTTGGTATCTGGATTTAGATGTGATGAGATTAAAAGGTGGTGACCCTGATCTGTACATTTTATGGTTTGGGGCCTGATTCCTTGTCAGAAAAGTCTCAGCAAATTTTATACCCAGTGTAAACAACATCAAAAGCACATCGTTGTGCTTTTACAAAAGCACATTTGCTTTTGTAAAAGAAAACCAGTGTTTTGTAGAGCCAGACTTGTATTTATCCCAGGATAATCCAGGGTTCATTTAAAATCATGAGGATCTTAACAGTCTAGCAGTAAAGTTTTAGCTCTAAGCTTCTTTAAGCAAGAAATTTTGTACTGCATAGGGACATGATGAAGAAACATGTGCCCTGCACTGTAAACTTAAGAAATAAACTGTCCACAACAGGAAAAGCCTAGGGGCCAAATTCTGAAATACTTCATTAAAAAAGTGGAAAAATTGTTGGAAGGTTGCCTGAGTAAAAAGTACGTAAGGACATCAAGAGCTAAGTTCATACTGTTAGATAAATACAATAAAAACAAAATCTAATATGATGACATTCTAATAAGATTTGTTAAATATCTTGTGCAAATAGTTATGAAACTTGTCTTTGTGAGATGATTTGCAGAGTGTTTAGGGAAATTGTGAAGTATCTTGCTGGCACAGTAAAGAAATCCCTAGAGCTTGTCTACTCTTCACAGAAGTAGAATATCTAACAGCTGCTTGATGAGGAATTTAAGTAAAACAAATAGAATAGATTAATATTGCAGATGTCTTTAGTACTTCCTTAGACTTGTTTGTTTGGTTTGGGGATTAATAGTTGTGGGGTCTGTATAAAAACCCTACATAAACCCTGACTTTTATTTAAACTTTCAAATCTGACTCTTTTGGTGAGAAGAGAACGCAGAAATTATTACACTCAAGTTTGCTAAGTCTCAAGTTCTCCTTCAGCAGATCCTTTAAACAGAAGGTGGCAGATCCCTCTAATAAGCATGGTTTGGGTTTTTTTGATTTGATGAAAGTAAATTTACAATACATGATAAGCATCTACTGACTTTAGCAAAGAAATGTGTTTTCTCCCATCACAGGTAGTGCTTCTGGTTTAGCTGCTAAGTCAGGTTAGAGTAAGGTCTAGGAACTGCAGAAGAACATCAAAATACAAAAATAAAAAAAGACCAATGACAGTCCCTGCCCCCACCAAACAAACAAACAACAAAAACAAAACCTGAGCACAAGCTTTAAGCATGAACACAGTTAACACGTGGAAAAAATATTAGAGGAAATCAAGTCCCTTGCCTCCTGCTGTCCTAAAATTAAGGCCATGTGGCCGGTGGGGCTCTCTGCTTTAGCCTGGCAAAATACAGTGTGTGCTGGTAGGGGAGTTCCTCAAGGTGGTGGTGATCTGACTGGAAAACCTGTTGAGTGTTCCTTCCATGAGTGTCTCACACCACTGAGAGCCAGTTATCATGAGCCTGGAGGTGGCCCATGTTTTGCCTGGGGATGATTTGACCTTTTCGTGCCGTTCAGTTTCCTTGTCCTGTGTTTGTTAGCTCCGTGCGTTGTTGTTTGGCAAGGTGTCCGTGTACCCTTAGAGGACTTGGAGAGGCAGCCTTGGGCAGGAGCATTCTTCTGCTTTTTATTCCTTCAGGGACAAAGGCTTGCATCCTGAGCATCTTGAAATTTTGTGTTTTGGGTTTTTTCCTTGAGCTAGCAACTTGAGATGCATAAATGATATAGGTTGAATATTGCAAGGATTGAAACATTTCTATTTTCTGTGTTACAGAGAGTTGGACTTGATGATCCCTATGGTTTCCTTCCAGCTTGAGCATTCTGTGACTCTGTGATGTGTAGTGTGCCTGCTAGTGTGAAAGGGTAGTCAGCAAGTTTTTTGTCTTGGTTGAGCTGCAGAGGAAAAGAAATGCTGATTAGTCTCTAAAAGTGGACCTTCGTAGTGCATCTGTAGCAGCAATTGAGTAGCAGTTGGACTATTACAGATCTGCTAGAAAACAAATGAAGAAATTTCATATTATATATTTGACAATTTATTTTTGTCATATTGTGTGCACTTTACAAGTATTGGTCTATTTACAATCCTAAGACAATAAATGCTACATGAAAAATTTGCATTTTCTTGTGGTGCGAGAGTGAAATCAAGGAACAAGTAGATTTTATGGATAAGATGTTGCATCTTAGAATTGAATTTGAGCAGAACACAGTCAGTTCCAAGATATTTTCATCTGTAGTGAGGAGAATTACATTTTGTATATGAACACTTGATTGAGATCTAAAGAAAACAAAGATTATTTTTTACACTGAGAGTAATTTAACAACTGAGATTGCAGGGAGTGAATTAGCAAATGATGAACTACAGACTCAAGGGAATTAATGGGTGTGGGTTTGTGGTTTGTGTTACAGAGGAAGTTAGACCCCAGATGACCAGAATGATCCTTCTTGGAACTGCAGCTGCCCAGTGATGCATCCTGCTGTGTTATGGTGTGTTTTTTCCACTAGCTAGACTGCAGGTGTCTGAGGTTGTGCAGCAAGGAGTATATGGCAATGGAAAGTGAAAAGTGTTTGGGATATGTTACTGCAGCTGCTTGCTGCGAGTTGGCGCTCCTATGGAAGGGCTCTGGCTGAAGCCATGGGTACTTGAGGCATGGTGGTCTTGCCTTGATCATCCTGGCACCCCTGATACTTAAATCATGCTCCATGGTTGGGATTTCCCCATGTTCAAGATGTTATGATGTCTGCCAGTTCAATTAGGATAGCTGTAAGGCCAAGTCTCTAACAGGAAAAGCTTTTATCCAAAATCCAATCTGTAAAATAACGTGAAACAGAGAAATAGAGACATTTTTAAAGATCTCCAGGCCTTTGAGGCAGAAATGTGTTTAAAAGAATAACTCCATGTAGTAACTTTTTTTTTAAATCCGAAATTTTCTTCTTACTGGAATGCTTTAAACAGGGATAGCCCAGTGTTACAGAGTTCAGCTCCTATGAGTCAGACTGAAGTCTAGCTACTATTTTTTGGCTACCTTTATATAGCATGCCTGTGTTTGTCATCACTCCTCTCCATTTTCTAAAGCCAGAATGAATCATTTTAGGAATGTTTGTATCAGTTCTGTGTGAAACCAGACAAGCAGCCGCTTACTGAGCTTCCGAGGTTCCTATTTTCTTGTCAGTTGACAAAGTTGAAACCTTTTCATTTCTTTTTTCTCTTTTTTATTTTTTCCCTTTTACAAGAGGAAAAACACATTGATTATATTTAGTTCTTCATTTTCCCCCCTCATTTCTGCCTCTTTTCCAAGGCATGCCAAGTCTCTAATGTGTTTCTCGTGGTCTGGGTAAGGGTTCACTGGGTCTGGAGCAAGGATGAATAGGGGTTTGCAGTGCATCTGGTTCACCCTGGCAGGCAGGAGCATTGGAAGCAGGGTCTCTGCACTGTTTGCAGTGCTTGCCAGGATATCTGCAAATCCATGTTAGGATCCTATCATGGCTTTTTCCTCAAAGTGAAAGACTTCTTTGAAGGAGTTTGCTTTTATATAAACAAATCCCACAATGAGCTTTTTAATTCCCCCAATCAGACACTTTGTTCTTCCAGCTGTAGCACAGATCTTCTGTGTCATTTTGGTCACTGTTCAGGCCACCTACTGCAGCACCAAATGCAGAAGGTGGTGCAGTTTGAGAGCAGTATCTCCACTGGAACTTGTAAGGAGCTTTATTTGCAGAGCCACTGGGGGTTTGTAACTTGGGCATCCCTTTCATCTCCTCCCTTCTGATAACAGATATTCCTCAGTGTTACCCTGGTGCATGCATTAGCATTTCTGTGGTAGTCAGTAATCAAAACTTAACACCTCTCTAAAGAGGCTTCATAGTTCTTATGGCAGAGGTGCACAGAAGAACTGGAAACATTTAGGAATTAACTTTCTATTTTCTTGCTGGTTTCTGTTGTCACCCCATTCCCTGCACCCCAATACCTAAAAAGAGTGTTTTAAAGTACTGAATAGTATTAACATTAAAATAACTTCAGTAAGGTTTATCTCCTTTCTTGTTCTGGACCGGATTTATGACTGGGAGTAGGTAAACAGTGATGTTAAATATTCAGGGTACTCTTAAGCTAGAAGCACAGATGTTCATAACATAGCTTTTAGTTGCTTTGTTCTGGGCACTCATGCACAGATTTCTCCATTGCTCATTGCCTGGAGCAGATTTATGTTCTGGTATAGAATCACAGAGTCACACAGGTTGGGAAAGATTGTTAACCCAGCACTGCCGTGTCCACCACTAACCCATGCCTCTAAGCACCACATCTGCATGTCTTTTGAACATTTCCAGGGATGGTGACTCCACCACTTCCTCAGACAGCTTGTTCCAATGCTTGACCACTGTTCTGGTGAAGAAATTTTTCCTAATACCCCATCTAAATCTCTGCTGGTGCAACTTGGGTCTGTTGTATAGTGGGTGTAAAGCAGAACTGCTGTCATCTAATGGTAATTAGTTTACTCACTTTGCATTCATATAAAAGCAAGGCAGAGATCAAAGAGAACCATATAAAAATTCAATAAATTCAATAAAATTCAATATGGATACATATCACGATATAAAATTGTTAAATAAAACGTATTTCAAGTATGCATTAATCTAGTAGTGTATTATAAATTAGTTGAATTATTCAGTTTATCTTGGCATATAGATAGATAGTAGAGCTATGGTGAATGTAATTAATTTAGTGGTTTATGAGCATAAAGTTCTCCAGGGATTGTTGCGCAATCCTTGTGTAATAACTTGCATTTGTATTCCTAGTTAGCTTTAAGAAAAAAAGGAATAAAAAAATATATGGAAAGTTGTTTTTTAATCAAAATGTAGAACAACCTGTTCTAATTTTTTTCTACATAGAAAATACTATAATTTTGTTGAAATTTTGTTTGAAAATATATAAAAAAATAGGCATTGTAAACCGAGGAAAGCCTTCCATCTTAATTATAAGAACGTAGTTTGGTTTCTCTGATGGTGGAAATCTGCACAGCTCTATTAAATTTAACAGAATTCCTCTGGCTTCCAGTTGTTTTTGGAGAAGGGCCAAATGCTGGCAGATAACCTCATTATTGCGGGTGTTCATACCTGCGAAATCTTTCGCTCGTTAAAGGTGTAGATCGTTTGAGGTTACAATAAGATGAACATTACTCCATGTAATTACAGTAGCTGCAACAGTTAATTTGTATATCATAGCATTTTAATCAAATGAGTGCTGGAAACAAGTTCAAAATGTGGAAAGAATTACTGAAAATCACTCGTGAAATTTAGCTTAATGTTGTCTACTCTCTCTTCTCATTACAGACTATTCAAGTTAGTGATTCCCCTTTTTGGAAAACAAGGTTGATTTAAGGAAAAGGACCTAAGATCAAGTATTTTTTTGCTATTTTAAGATTGACTAATCTTTATAATTTTCCACTGGACAGTGTTCTGGGCAATAAAGGAAGTGTAGGGGGCTTCATGTACCCTTCAACATAGTACAGTGGATTGTTTCTTAAGGCTCTCAGGTTAAAAGCAGCAGGGGGAAATCGAAATGTTATTTGCCAAAACACAATTTCAAAATAATTTTAATTGGTTTTGTTCACAGCCTCAGAGAGGGCATGATGCGTTTCTGAGGTGACTTTGGCAAACCAGCCAAGGCAATAACCATAGGCACTTGTACGTGATGGGAATTGTCTGCTGGAAAGGAGCTGGGCAGAGAGTGGCCAGGGAGTCCTGGTGGACACTGAGCTGACCATGAACCCCCAATGTGCCCTTGAGCAGAGAAGCCAGCAGCTCCCTGAGCTGTGTTAGGCAAGGTGTTGCCAGCAGACGGAGAGAGGTGACCCTTCTCCAATCAGCAATGTATCTGGAGCTCTGTGCCCAGTTCTGGACTTCCCAGTGCAAGAGAGACATGGATGTATTGAAGCACAGAGTCATGAGGATGAGTAACGAACTGGAGCATCTCTGAGCATGAGGAGAGGCTGAGAAAGCAGAACTGAGGGACAAGTGAAGGAAGTAGAATTAGTCTCCTCAGAAGCACCCAGTGACAGGACAACACAAATTGATACACAGGAGGTTTCATCTGGACCTAAGAGAAACCCCGCTATTTCTCTGAGAATGGCACAGGTTGCCCAGACAGGCTGTGGAGTCTCCATCCTTGGAGACATTCAAACCACAGGGATGCTCTCCTGGGCCATCTGCTCCTGCAGACCCTGCTTTTGTGAGGAGATCGAAGTAGACAATCTCCACTGGTGCATTCTAGTCTCAGCTATCATACAGCTCATCATATAGCTGTGATTTCGTGGAGGTTAAATATATAAGAGAATATTTTCATTGCAGTTCATTACATGTTCCCAGTGGTCTGTTAATAACACAGGAAATTTCACCCACTTTCGTGATTAAACTTCTGAAAAACTGTCTTTGAATATTTCTTAAGCTGCTGGACTATATTCTCCAGCAGTCTGGAAAAAGCCACTCTTTAGAGTCTTAATTGTGTTTACAGAGTTGAAAGAGGTAAAGTAAGTGTTCTGTGCAGTAAAAAAATGTAAATACAATTTTCAAAGTTAAAATTATAGGCATAAAGGAAAATCTGAAAGTCAGAGGAGGCCTGTGGAGATCATCTGGTTCAACCTTCTGGTGCAAGGGCTGTGGATGAGGTTGTTCAGGGTTGTGTGAAGCTGAATTAGCAGGAGAAATTGTACTATTTCCCTGGCTGCCTATTCTATGATGCAGAACACTTTCTTATATCCAGATGAAATTTTCCCTGAAATAACTTGTATTCCTGGTCTGTTGTCTTGTTGCTGTGCACGGTGCTGAAGAGAGAGAGCAGCTCCATTTTCTCTATAGCTTTTTTTTTTTAGTTTTTCGTAGACAGACAACTCCCTAAAGCTTCTCTTCTGGGTTACCCAAGCACATTCCCTTATTGACCCCTCTTTGAGTATCAGGTTATCCAATCCTCTCACTGCTTTGGTGGTCCTTTGCTGGATCACCTACATTCTCTCTTTTAAACTGGGGGGAAATTCACTCCATGTAGCCCAGATGGGCATGTTTCTTCTGGTAAAATTTAGCTGCACAAAGAGATTTTTCCAGAACTCTGAGGATGTCTCATAGCTGGTTTTAAATATCAAAATAGTTTTCCTAAAGTCTAAAGAGAAATCTCATTTTTATTGGACAATTTTTTGAGGTAGTGCAGAAAAGGGTTAGTTATAAGGGTAATGTAAAGTATAACAGGTTTGAGCTTATTCTGACAGGAGACAAGGGGTATTCTGCCATTAACTTTATGGAAGCAGAGAATAACAAACAATTTTGTGGAAGATGTGCTGAACTGGGACTGTGGATAGTTGGACTTAGAAAATCAGTCAACGTCCTGTGAAACACAGAGGGCCCTGGGGCAGCCCAGAGTGAAAAACCCTACAAAAACCTCCAGAGCAGACCTTTTTGCTGCCAGTGTACAACTTCCCACTGAGAGGCTGCTTACTTGGTTTTATATGGAGAATTAGTCTTGATGTTTTTGTTGAAAGGTATTGCAATGAGACACAGCAAACACTGTGTGAAGTTTGTCTGCATCCCTTGATGCTGTTTTTCTTTGAAGGCTAAGACTTGCTGAAATAATTGGGACTCTGGCTTTCTGTACCTCATTTTCATCAGAAAACTTGGAAGATAATAAGGATTTACATATAATTCTATCTAGTAATCAGTAGTTGTAAAAGGAGGGCTCTTCCCCCTCAGGAAAATGGAGTGATGAGCTGGGACTTTGTGTTCCCTGTTTAGGTTTTCCAAGATGTAGATAATGCTGACTTTTAACCTGTGTCTGCCAAATACAGAACTGACAGGAGCTGATTCTCAGCCCTGAGGTCAGTGGTTTCACACTGCCCAGAACAGATTATCTTGGGAGCACTTACAGCAAAGGTCCATAGCAGAGCCAAGAAATGTCTTCATAAGCATGATGCATGACTATTTGGTGCATGGATTCTCTACCTGGGCCCCTTTTATTTATAATATAGATGTGTTCCTTTAATTTAAGCCCTCCACTCAAAACTCTTGTTTGTCCTTAGCAGTAGAAAAAAAAAAGGGAAAGGGACAGAGCATCATATTTTGGGTACTGTTTTCATGATAGAGCTTGGATTGGTAATTAACAGGTTCTAAGAAAGCCATCAAAACTCAGGGGTAGTATCTCTTATCAAAAAAATAAACCAATGGTGTTGGTTTATAGAAGGAAGGTGAAGAATCTTCTCTTGAGTAGTATTGCTTGTCCTGTTTATGTGTGCATCATTTGGTGTACCTGCAAAAGCTGTCCAGGCAGTGCATTTGAAATGTCCCTCTAGCTAGCAAGGAATGAAAGTGAGGGGAAGTCCTCCATCCTTGACTGGAGGTTTTTAAATACCACAGTGTGGATAAGGTTGTAAGTTACAACATTCCTGTGTGGATAGTCACAATCAGTAGCCCTGAAGTGAGGGCATATGTGTGGAGTGAGAGAATGGTGACTGCAGTGGGATTTTTATGATATGCCATGGAATCTGGTGCTTTTCCTTTGCAAACTGTAAGCTCTTGTGAAGTGCAGCAAAATCTCAGTTTGCATTTAGAAGAAAGCATCAGTTGTATGAGAATGGTCAGCTTGAAAATGTGGGCCTTGACATTCAAGAATCAAAAGTCCCTTAAATGCCTTAAGAATGATGGAACAGTTCCTGATTTTGAATGATGTCATTAGTATAGTAGTATTTCCATTCTGTTGTTGGTATCCTTGCTGAGTACGGCTTAGTGAAGTGGCTGTTCCAAATCATGCTCCCAAGCAAGCATCCAGACTCCTCTGTGACCAGAAGAAAGGGTTAAGTCTGAATGTGTACTAGGCATGCTTGGCCTCCCAAACTGTGTTGATGATAGACCTGCTTCTTTAAGGGTACAGCTGCTGGTGTGGCTGTTTAGGAATGACCTATTTACACCAGATTCTCTCTTAACTGTACTTTGAATGCATTTTGTTATTTTTTTTGTTACTCAGAAGTGGTTCTTAATATATTTAATATTTTTAGTGCCCTACAGATACCAAAGCAACGTTTGGGATCCACCTAAAAGTAGTAGGAGACTGGACAGGTATGTAGAAAAACAATTCCTTTTCAGAGACAAATGCCTTTACTTGAACTGTTCTCACTTTCTGGCTTCAGCACAATTGTTCCTTGACTGTGCTGTATTCTCACTAGAGATTGTTCATGCTTGTTTTCCCAAAGTTGTTTTTATTACATTCTTGATGCATTCCCTGCTTTATTCAGATGTACCATTTCCTCAAATAACATGTTTTTCCAACTGCTAACTGATCTTCTGATTGCACTGTAATAATTTTCAGCATTCCTTCATTTCTGCCTTTTTTTCTTGTTTTTGGGTAGCCTACTACCCCTGTGCAGTGCAGTGCCTTTGTACATGGTAGAGTCTACAGAAATGCTGAAATGTGCAGCTCCCAGATAAGCGGATTTTGATGCCAACAGTTTGGATGGCAGCCAGGTTAATTAACGCCTGTGGTACACTGAGATTACAGGTTTGCTTTCATGTTCTTCCACGCTCTTCCATTGCTCTTTGAATGTCCTCCAGACCAGGGGTGTAAGCCAGGATTCCCTGCAGAGGAGTAGGGCAATTTGGTGCTCTCTGTGACAGCTGTATACTCAAGTGATAGTTGTCCTTATTCCTTAGTGTCTGACTTTGTTCTTGCTCAGCATAGCATTTCCTTGTAAGGAAGACAGATGCACAGCAGGGTCTGGTTCATTTCTTGTGAAGAAATGTTCTCCGTGTTAATTTGTATCAGCCTTTGCTTTTGTGGAGTTGAGTCCGATGAGCTTGTCACCCTAAAAGGGATTAGACCAATGCAGAGATAATAAGTCTCTGCATATTTGTTGAACTTTCTAGTCTGGCTACACACTTGCCTCTGCAAGGCTTCAACAGGCAAAGGCTGGGAGGGCAATGCCATATGCTCATGTGTGCCATAATCCCCCTGATTTTCCCTCCTTGCTCGAAGTGTTGGCCGGACAGGGGCAGATTAGCCTCTGGTCTGCCTCTGAATGATGGCTCTTTTGTTGTTAAGCATCATTCCTATGTGGGAGATGACAGTAGGCTATTGGGAAAAGTGGGATGGAGAAGTACTAGCTAAATGATTTTTCCAAAATAAGTGGCACCCTTACAGTTTTCTGATTACCTCTGTGGTGTGAATTTCTCTCTTTTAGCATTTATGTATTATTCTCCCAAGTCAGTACCTACAGTCTCCACTGAAAGGAAGGTCTGTCTAGGCTGCACTGTGTGATATCCAGGACACTGTCACGTTACAGAGATGCTTTATTGTGGTAGTTCTGCTAAACAGAGATCTCTCTCTCTGTGTCAGATGTGCTGTTGAGAAGCAGATGGTTTACCCAGCCCTTTATGCTGCATCAGTGCCATGGAGCCCTGCTCTCACTCATTCCCTTAAGCCCTGTGACAATTAATAGTCTCTAATCTGCTGACTGTTTGAGGAAGGATTATTATATTTGCCACATTCCTTATTATCTTTCTTAAGCATACTCCAAAGGCTGCTTCTGCAGACAGGATATTAGACTGGAGAAGTTTTTATGAGACATACTGTCATTTGTGCTCTTTTCATGACCTATTCTCTCAGCCTTTATCCTATTTATTAAAATTCTCTTTTGTATCACTGTCTCCCATTCCTGACAGTTTATACCTGACACCAAAGAGATTTGACGATTTCTTTCAGAGAATTCAGTTATAAGCCCAAATTACAGGATGCAAGAGAGGTGCAAATATGCCATGAAATGCAGAGAAGAACTGGTTAGTTGAGGCATTTTTCCTCTAGATAGGTTTTGCTTCTGCTGCCTGCACCTGGGAGATGTGGTGAAGGAACATTTCCTGCCACTAGCTGTAAGGACAGGAGAGGGAATACAGATTGCTGGCAAACCAGTTCTGCAAGTTGTTTTGGGTCAAGTCTCTTAACAATGTCTCTGACTGATATTTTGAAAATGCAATAGGATACCTTGTGTTGTAGGTTGGAAAAGCAACTGCATGTCAAGAGAAAAAGGGGTAATAGTATTTTCAACTCCTCATGAGAAGTTGCTGTTGATGGGAAGTCATTTACTGCCCATATCTCAGTGTATATAATTTTAGATTTCAAATAAGATGAAAGAAGCAGCTTTTGGAAAAATCAGTAATTCTAGAAATAATGCTTTGTGTAAGAGCTGCTACTTAGTAGATTTTCAGGCAGTACTGTTATTTGCTTTTTAAAATCAATTATTTGAATAACAGAAAATGTAGGACAGAAAAAATAGGTAAGAGAGAAAAGCTGCAAAAACAGTAGCTCTGAGACCTTTGCAAACCAGCTGGTAATCTAGACCCCCTGTTTCATGCTCCATTCAAATGAAATGATGCTATCTGAGCTTGGAACAGCTGAGAATCTGCCCCCCTCAGAAGCAGATTTGGATAAAAGCACAAATTTCCCTTTCATTGTATAAGCACCCACTTCCTTTTCCAATACAAATCTGAGATCTCCTATTTCTCACCAGTGTTGTGGTGATATTAATAACTAGTGCTTAACTTTCATGTTCATCACAGAAAACAGACACACAGGCACTGGTATTGCTGTTATGTGCCCTCAGATGCCTTTGAGGCACATATTTTCACCTGAAATGATTCCCATAGCTCCCTCTGTAGACCTCTGACCTGTTTATGTGTCTAGTTCAGGATAGGACAAGCCAGGCCCCAAGCATGCCTTTTTCTCTTCATTCATTGTAAAGAGTGTGTATTTATCTATATATCTGTATCTGTCTGACTGCCTCAGAGGTAGGTAGTTTAGTTAATTGGCAACTAGTTGTGATTTTTCCCACGTAAACATTTCTAATTTGATTTTTCCTTCCATCTTTTGCCATATGCCATGGGTACCTAGGGAAACAGCTATCACAGATCTTCCTAAAAATGGGTTTGTGATTATGCAATTGCTGTCCTTGTGCTGACATGTGACTGCTAAAGTCAGCCCCTATTGTATTAACAAAACATCCCATGGCAATGTGAAACCTGTGGCCGTGGAACACGGCTTAGCTGGGCAGTCAGGACTTGGGTGCCCAAGTTAGGATGTGTTTACAGTGGCTGATCTGTGCTGATTGCACTTGTGCAGGGTGGTTTAGCCCTGTGGTGCAGAGCTGAGACAGCCTGTCCTCCTCTGTGGCTTTCTCAAGCTGAGCTTTGGGTGTTTAAAGCCTGCAGTAACATCGAGGGTCCTGCAGTGGCTCATGCATGGGTTAGAGCTGTGAGATGCATGGATGAGCTGACCTTGTTACTGGCCATCCCCTCTAAATACCTGTTTTATTCTGCTTCTCTTGGTACCTGTGCTCACCTATTTTTCCATTAGCTTTGAAGTAATTGTTGGCTTAGTATATACAGCAGGATTTTTTGGAAGGGTTTTCTTTGTCCCACTTACTGTCTAGTTTGTCCTCAGCGTTGTCATCTATCATCCTTACGTCTCTTCTGTCCTTGCTGCTGCCTCAAGTACTACTGCTTGTTTAGTTTTAAAGCTGACATTTCATCTGGCACCCCTGGAGGGAAAAAGAGAGGCCATGGGCCATGCCTCACGTCCAACAAGTTGACAGCAGTGAAAAAAGACATGGCAGTGTATCAAGACAATGTGTCTCATTCACTAGACAAACTTCAGGAGTGAGACAGAAAGTGATATTGATGATGCAGAAATAACAGGCTTCAGAAGCCATGCAGCGTGTTTTTGTGGCAAACAAATACACAGCACTCAGAGGTGTTGAGGTGAGCTGCATGCCTTGAGGCAGTGAAACATTGCTGTTATGTTGCAGTGTGTTGCTGGAACAAATTGATGTGGCACTGTGTTTAGAACACTGATGCTGTTCTGTGCTGTACAGTAATTTATATAATTTTTATCTAGTAGTGACACCATCCTGCTGAGTAGTTGTGTATGTTCCCAGAGACATTTTCAAGGCTTGTCCTGAGTGCTGGGATATTTATTGTGGGGATGCCATAAGAGCACTTGAGTGCTCCCTGTTGAATCTGAGAGTTCTGTCCTATAGGTTACTAAATGTCATGGCAGCAGGAGGTGGTGATGTGTGCAGGAACTGTCCAGACAGAGCCAGAACAGACAGATTATGGAGCACTGATGTGCTTCACTCTAATAAACTCCAGATCTCATCAGAAAATGTATATCTTTGCTTCATTTGTTTTGCTACAGATGAGGTTATGCCTGGTCACTGGGTCATTCAGGTACAGGTGACCTTATTTGGAATCGTGGCATGGTATGATGGGAATTTTTGTCACATATTGTCACAGTCCTTTTTCTGGAAGGCCCTGCTTTGGAGAAGGAAGTTTCAGGAGGGAAAAACAGACAAACCATTTTTCAGTTAAAAACAACAATTTTCCAGAGCATGGCAAATGTATGAAAGCATGGATCTTGTTTAATTCCCTATGGAGTAAGACCTGAGACAGCAAACAGCACACACCTCACATTGCTTGTTTTAAAACAGGGGAAAAAAAAAAACAAACAAACCACCACCACCACCAACAACAAAAAACCACCCAAAAAAACTCCTCAACCCCCCCCACCCCAAACAAAAAACAAAAACAAAACCCAACAAAAAGGAAGGTAGTTGTTTGAGATTGCTGAGCATGACTAGAGGATTTTTCTCATGCTGACCAGAAGAAGATGACATACCTTTTAAGTGCCTCTGGAGGAAGAATGATCATTTTAGTCTGGGAGAGTTTGTCACGAGTATCCACATGACTGTGTTAAGCTCTTGCAGCTCCTGATTTAGGGGATGCCTGAAACATCCTAAAGCTGTGCATTCCTGTGCTTACCTGGAACTTCTCATCAAGTGTAGGACCTAGCAAAGAGGCAATATTTCATGTTCAGTAATGCTGAGAACACTTTTAGATGTACTGAAGCAGTGAATCACTCAGTCAGTGTCTACTGTATTGTCAGTGGATGTTGATTCTGACTGGAAGCATGTGTGGAACAGAAGATGACAAGAAGGAATAATAAGGTTGCTAAGTCTGTGCACAGGAAGTGACAAGGTTGTCCCAGGTTCACTGTAACTGCTACTGAGTTTCTTTAAAAATATCTACTCACTGGTGATGAACATTTGGTCAACTCTTTTGCTGTTACCTCAAGCTCTGTTTGATTTGGGCCTTTTCCATTCCATAGTAACATTTTTTTGTGTTTAGTTATTCCATGAGATTCCTGGCAGGGTGTAAAGGTGTTAATGACGTGGTGCTGTCAGTTGTTCCAGCAAAATCTGTGTGTGGTTTTGGAAGAACAGGACAGAGATGAGATAAGTGTTATTTTCCACTGATAGATTTTATGACTAACAATTTTTGTATTGTCAGGAAATCTTATTTACACTTCTGAGGAAGATAGCAGAATTGAGTGCTAAAAAGGTTTAATTGTGTTTCCTTTTAATATAATTTGACATTAGTAATAAAATTATACTGTTGCATTACTGGGAAGTTAATATGCCTTAATACTATAATTAGCCATAGTGTACTGTTAAAAATATTAATTTTATTCTTCATTGCCATTAACATTCATTATTTATTTTATTTATTTCTGAAAAAAAACCTCAGTAAAAGGCAGGATTAAGAGATTGAAGAAAAAGGAGAACAGATTTAGTTTACTGACTAAGAGGGTTTGAAAGCCCTTTTTTCTCTGGTTAAAGAACTAATGCTGAAGGTGAACATATCTGAATTTTTGGCTCCAGACCTGGATTGTTTTACGTTTGTTGAACTCCAGCTGACTTAGTACCAAAAACAGTGTAACTTGAGTCAAATCCAATTTGAACGGTTAATGAGTTTTACGTCTAAAGGGGAAAAAAGATGTTAGGGTGAGAAAGCTACATTGATGGAAATTTTCTCCTACACAGAAGTCCTTTCTTCATGCATCCTGTTATTTGTAAACTTCCATATTTTTTGCATATTCCAGGCACTTTTTAATCATGCAGTGATTATAGAAAATGATGTGTCTCAATGATGTAAATCTATTTTTGTGCTTTGCTACATTTTGCACTGGATGTGTGGATGTTGCTGTAGTTGTAGTTCCAAGAATTTGACTTTGCAGGGTTTCTTGTCATGCCTCAAACATTTTCAGCACTCTTAGGAGCTACAGGAGTGAAGCCTGTGGAGCACATTAGCATGTAGCAGCTGATGGAATCAGAATGAATGGAGTGAAAAAAAGGCAAAAAGCTCTCCACTTTGAAAATAGAATGACAAGAGAGAAAAGCTCTGGGACATGTATTTGAGTAGAGTGCCAGGGATATTTCTGGTTTTGTAATCACTGTGTGCTGCATTTGCCTGCCTAAGAAGGCAAAGTTGCTGTTCTGGAGTTGCCTGTGTTTCACCATTTTTCTGTTAATGTCTGCTTAGGGAAGACTCATTCTTACATCACTTCTGTGCAGAGGTACACAGCTGCTTCAAGCACTGAATATACAAAGTTTGGCTGGATTTTCAGGTTCCTTTGTGTGAGCATGGTTTCTAAAGAAATATGAGAGTTCACATCAAAATACCAGCTCTTCATGCATATCTGCACTTCCCTGGGGCAATAGATTCTCTCAGATGCCATCCAAGTTCTGCTGAAGAATTCCTGCCAGATGTCTAGCTTTGTTCCCAGTTTATTGTTACTTCTCCCTTGGGGACAGAAGAAAAAATCAGACACATTTCAGATTTGGAATTTTGAGTTAACACATTTTAACTAAAAATTGTTGGTTAAAGTGTGTTAAAAGTAGATTTGCAATGGTTCTTTTTGGGATCCTTTTCTAACAGATTGTAAAAATTGCTGTGATTAATAAGAAAAAATCTATTTCAGCTTTAGAACATTAAAAAAATTGGAAAGGCTTGTGTAGGAACTGTAGGTATTTATAAATTTTATGATCAGAAGGAACAGTTATCTTTACATGCTCCCAACTCCTGCTTGATGCTTGATAGTTTCTCAGAATAATTTCTGTACAGAAGTTATATTACAACTTTGGGGTTGTAATGTTCTGTAGAGTTTTCAGCTTCAGCCTTTCATGGGTTCTTTTTGTGCTCTTTGTGAAAATGAAGCTCAACTTTGTGACAATTATATAACTTAGTAGGTTTTTTATAATATTTTTCATTTTTTTCTGTTCTCTTATGCTTTTTTTCATCGTTTCAGCACAAGAACCACTACTAGGAAATGTGTGTACATTTTAGTTGTTGCCCATTTGTGTGCAATAGATACTGAAAATGGACATGGTACCTTTGCACATTCTATTTGGTTACCTGTTCTATTAAATCCAAGTTTTGAGACCTTGTATTTGTCTGGTTCTTTGCTTCCTGCACCCTCTCCACCTCTAGTATTCCCTTGAAATACAGAAGCAGGGTAGCTTTTCAATGGCAGTCTTGTTCCTTTGGGCTCTGGTGTGATTTAAAGTGTAGTTGTCTTTTGCTTGAAGGCCACCGGTGATGGTGGTGGCTGACCTGTCACATTACCCTGTATTGCACTTTATCCCTTGGTCTCTTCTACCTGTCTGCTGATTTCTACTTGTGCTTGGATTGGAAGGGAGGGAGGGGCCATCACTCACTCAGAATCTGTGCTGCATTCAGCAGTTAATTCTCTGGGAGCTGATTTAATCTCCCACAGCAATGCAAATGTCATTGTGATCCAATAATGTGGTCAAATGAGGTTTCTTATTTTCACAACAAGTATTATATAACTGCTTGTTGGCATATTAGCATTGAAGTTCTAGATAGGATATCCAATCTCCTTTATTGCAGTATTTTTTTCTCATTCTTTCTCTAAGTATATTTACTCCACTTTTTGCCAGCCACATGTCCTTACCTTGAATTTCAGTCCTCCTTGAAACAGCAGTTAGCTATATCAAAATGCCTTTCCACTCCAAAATGCATTAAAATCAATGCTGGCCTTGTTTGTAGGAGGCAAATCCTATACCTCAAATTTTACCATCAGTTCCCTACAGTCTTTTACAACTCAGCTTTGCATTCATGTGCCACCCCCTCCTGTTGCTCAGTCCTATCCTTTTGTAGATGCGTTGTTTCTCAGATGCATCAAATACGAGCTGGAAAATTCGAGTTTCACACCATAAGGAAATATCTTGTGATCCAAGAACTTTTAAGGGGCATCTTGCAACCACAGCTCTCTTTTGCCCTAGTCCTCCCCTGGAGAAGGATCCCTTTAAGTCATAGATATTATTAATAAAAATTTGCCACCAACCACTTGTATAGTTATCAAATGCAAAAATAGGATTCAGGTGTATGTGATAGCTTCAAAAAAGTTGACTTCCTCCTTTAAAGAAACAAGTCAAACCAAACCTTAGAACTGAAACCATCAAGTCATGAGAACTGGCCAACAGCAAGTTTCCACAGCTTCTCCAAATAGATATTTTTGTATCAGCTATGAACAGAAGAGTTTGGTTTAAAATATTTATGGCCACGCATTTTATACGAACCACACACAAAAATACATGCTAATCGTAGCTCTGTGCTTAACTTTGAACCTTGTGGTCTTGTGCTTCAAAATTTGGATACCCGTGTGCAGAACACAGGGGTGGAGGCAAGCTCCTAGTGGGAATGGAGTCAGACTTGTTTTTAATATAAAGGTGTCATTTTGTGTCAGTCCACTGAATTAATTTGTAATTAAAACCCTTCTTTTTTTCTTTTCATCAGGTCCTTAAATTACAAAAGGCAGTGAGGCAGAAATGCTTTAAATATAATATACTATAACATTTAAGATACAGCAAAGTAAATTAATTACTAGTGCATCCCAGTTTTGAGGGAGACTTGAACTGGTGGCTGCTACATGCTGAATGTGGCATTGCTTTGAAACAAAGGACTCAATTATCTCACTATTAACTAAAGTGCTGTGAGGAGAAACTGTAGGAGGTTGTTCATAGTCTGGAAATCACTTTCTAAAATGCAAAGGAGATTGCACAGTGGTACATGGAGTAGACAGTGCTGTGACAGCAGTAAGTAGCCCTTTGGTATGTAGTGCAGCAGCTGATGGGCAGGGTGCAGCATATATTTTGTTTCACTGATATTATAACCCACATTTCTGCAGCGCTGGCATGTTCCTGTTCTTCCTCTTTCTCTTTCTTTAAAGCTTTTTTTCCTCAAGATGGGGGATAAAGTGTCAGAGCTTGTTTCAAAAAGGCTGTAACGACTCTTATTAATATAGTTTGTAACGTTTGTAGCAGATAAAACCAAAGTACATTATAATGGCATAATATTTCATGAGAGGGAGATTTTGTAGAAAGAAATAATATCTTTCATTAGATCAGCTGAAACAGCTGAAAAAAACCCAGGTTTTCTTCCAGGCATGCAGTTGCCTTCAGCAGGTTTGACTAAGAAGCAGCGAAGTCAAAGCAAGGAGAAGGGAATGAAATAACAGTCTTATCTACCTTTTAAAGCAATTTTTTCCTTGAGAAATATAAACAAATTGTCTAGTAAATGAATAAAATGTAAAATATAACACCTCTTCTTTTTTTTAAAAAAAAGTTAATTTAACTTTTCAATAGAAAAAATACTTATTGTTTCTCAAATAATTTATATGGTCAAGAATACTGTCCGAAAGTCAAAAATATCACTTGTAAATACTCTCCCAAGTGCCTCTTAGGATTTGTATGTCTCCAGCTTTCTTTATCTTCTCCTGGCTGGGTTCCCAGCTTAGGGTATATTTGCTGTAATATGCCATTGTCTCACTCTCTCCTGGAGAGAGACACTCACATCTTGGCAGAGTGCAGTTTCTGGCAGGAAAACTGGGAAAAGAGTTGGGCATGTGACAAAACTTAGCTATGACTTGCATGAAGTCCTGCATTTTATTTATATATATGTGCCCACACATATCCCTAAACTTTCAGCATTTGAGTGGGGCTTTTAAATTTTGATACCTTTTTTTCCCTCTTACAATCTCAATATCCTTGGCAAACAACGGTTTGATTGGAAATCTTTGACCATGTACAGACAGTAAAATTTGGACAATGGTTTACAGAAAGCATCTCTGTGTTCTTAGTAATTTGAAGGGGACCTATTCCACATACAGAAGCTGATAACGAGTGGATGACTGCTTAGCTTTTTTTTAACCTGGAATCAGAAGTTTTTAAAGATAAAATATTAATAAAACTTAAAATTCTGTAGCAAACACCATGATCATCACAAAAGAGAGTGCTTCTCTACTGGGGAGAGAGCCTGGAAACTCTGGATTGAAATAAACGTATTCATGTTTTTATCTGTATTGGAGAAAAAGACACTCACTGGCAGTGACAGCAACTTCTTTCAGTGATGAAGGGGGATTTTGGGGAGAGGAGAAGTTTCAGAGCTTATTGGCTATTTTGGGTATTGCTCAAGTGTCTGCTGTGAGGATTTTACTGTACTGTCAGTGATAACAAGTACACCTACAGCCTCCAAAAAGCCTTCTCATGTTATATGAAATTAAAATAAATCAGTGGGCAGTTTGTGCTCTTCACTGCAACAAGCAGCTTTAAGGACTATCTCCTGTCACAAATTTAACATATTGCCTTATTCATTAAACACTCTGTAAGTGCCATTTCCTCAAGAAAATGCCACAGACACCCATGCACATTTCAGAGTCAAAGCTATGGTGCTTTGCTGTGCTTTGCCAAGTGACTGCTGCCAGCCTGACAGCACAGGGCTTTCCCTCAAGGATTTCACTTACTCTGTGTCAGCTGAGTGTCTCTTGAGTTTAACTGTGACTGGTTTGAAAAAAGCAAGAATTTTAACTGAAGACATTTTCATAATTTCTCTTGTTTGATGTTTTCATTTTTTAATGGGTTCAGGGAATTATGCTAATTGTGCCCTGTTATTAACAAGCATGGCAAATGAAACTTTCTCCGTGCAACTTCCAAAAAAAGCAGCAATTCCATAATCCAAAAATTTGTCAAGAAAGAATATTTCTTCAAGAGTGTCCCATACTTTCCAGCACATATGTGCCACATATGTGTCCCACCTTAATGTGCCATGTCTGCATGAGGAGGATTTTAGAATTTCTGTGCTGTTATGTATTGCTGAGTTTGTGATGGTGCGTTGATGTGTTGTTAAATGCCAGGTTGTGACTGGTAACTGCTATCTAATGATAGTTTATACTTAGAGGAATTGGCAAAATCACTTTTTCAGATAAAAATGTACTAAGTAATTTCCTTAAAGTGATGTGAGGAGCTGTTTGATCTAAACCATGTTAAACCACTTGTTCTTTGCTCTAGAGAATAATTATCAGTTTAGGATTGCATAGTGAAATTTTTCAGCTTTTCTCTCCTGTTCAAGGCTGGGAATACTTTTTCTGTTGACTTGAGTAATAACAGACTTTCTGTCATGTAAAAACGTGTCTGTTTAATATTTCATTATGTTCATAACATTGTAGTTGAAGGATGGAGATGACAACCTCATAGGAAATCCCACAGCATATTTTAACAAAAGTCTTCACAAGAGCTAGTGCAAAGTCAACAAATATAAGTATTTGTAAGAAATTATGGATTAAGAAAAAATGAAAACTACCCAGACTAGGTTATATGTAGTACTTTATATTCAGGCAGTTGTCTGACCTAAGTTCTCAAGAATGATTTGTCTAATTCAAATGTAAGAAGAAGTAACAGAATTGCTCACATCGGGGTGAAATTAAACCATACTTTGGATACATCTTCTGATGTACTTGTGTACATTACATTTTATCACCTATCAAAAAAAAAAAAAAAAAAAGTAAAACAATATCTAATGGCTCATTTCATTTGTCAGTCATTCAAATGATTTCCTGCTAAGGTTTTGATATTGCGCTTTGAGAGATGTTGTAAGAAATGGAGCCTCAGATGTGATTAGATCTTTGGAAAAAAATGTACATTTCTTCCCAGTGGATCATCCCCAGCTGACTAGCAAAATTTGTATAGGAAATAGGATCCAGCTGAGCTCTGATCACATTATCCTGTGTAATGCTTCAGTGTAACTAGTGCTTTTAGAGAAGAGTTTGTGTGTGTTCCCTGAAAGACACAGGCAGCTGAAACCACAGGGGACATGATTTTTAGATATCAATAGACAGTACCCCGTTTCTGCTTTTGTTTTTTACTTGCAGCCCCTCTGTTATCTTTAGCAGTTCAGTTCAGCCAAGTGTTTGTCTGGACAGGAATTTCCTGCATGGGGTGTCTGTGCAGTATCCAGCACAGAGCAGCTTCTCCTCTGGGAACAACTGAGCACCTTCTGTGCAGGAATTCCCACAACCTGCCTGTGAGCACGGCCAAGTTATCCCTCATGATCCCTCTAAGGTCAGCTAAGCCTTGGTGATTAGCAGCATGGGTCATCAGCAGCTCGGCTCAAGGCTGCTGGTGGAGGGATGAAGGTTGGGCAATCTCCACTTTGTAATCCAAGGCTGTGGGTGAGGGTGAATTAACAAGGAAACTCCCATTCTCTTTCACAAACTCCTTTTTTCTTTGGCATTCCCCTTCTGCTCCCATCCCTGCCCCAGCTCAGAGAAGCCAGTGTTTAACCTGCCCAGCCCATCTGAAGCTTATTGCAGGCGGTCTCTTGCCCTGCATGTCTATCAGCTGTGGGGACAGTTGTCCCCTAACCAGCTGTGTCCCTCTTGTCACACAGACATGGGTGTGCAGTTTTACCCAAAGGTGGCAATTAGCGGGAGCAGCACTTTTTTTTTTTTTCCTTTTTCTTTTTTTTTTTTCCCCCCACAAGTAGACCTGCTGATTATATCCTAGAATCATGGGATGGTTTGGGCTGGAAGTGACCTTAAAGATCACCTAGTTCCAACCTTGGAGACACATAAAACCCCACTGAACATGGCCATGAACAACTTGCTCTTTCTAACCATGCTTAGGACTAGATTATCTCCTAAGATTTCCTCTGCCCTCAACAATTCTGTGATTCTCTATAGTTATTATACAGTAATTCATTTGCATATTGGAGAGTAATGGTGAAGTTGTGTCTGTATTAGTAAGAGGGCAAAATGATCCCATGCTTACAGTTTAAATTGTCACCAAATATGAACAGGCAAAAGCCCAAGAATGTGTTCACAGTGGCTGGTAGTGGTTTTGTTATGGTACAAAATTTCAGTCTTGGAATATGATTAATTCCATTATTTTGTGACTGCCATATTAATCTGTTTAATGAAAAGTTCTTGTAGCTTGTTCAAATGTATGACACTTGCAAACCTATTTTTAGACCTGGCTAAATATACCAGTGGATGTATGCATGTGGGTGTGTGCTGGTGTTTAATATATTTGGTGACAGGCTAATACACATGGCTGGCAATGATGAGACCATGGCAGCCCAAGAATAACACTTTGGAGTCATGATAACTGTTTCCATGAAGACATCAGCTCAGCAGCAATAAAGAGAAAAATTATTAGGAGGGGAGCAGATAATGAAGCCAAGGAGATGAGTGTGCAGCTGGTGGGTGTTTCTGTGGTGCTACCAGGACTTCAATCCTGTGTGCAGGTCTGGTCTTCATCACTCAGACACGACACTGGCCAGGGTTCAGGAAGGAACGGCAAAGATGACCAGAAGCATGGAGAGGCTTCCAAACATGGGATAAGTGACTATGCAGGGACTCTTTAGCCTGAAAAAAGATACAATTCAGGAGAATATAGCCACAGTCTGCAAAATCATGCGTAAGGCTGGGAGAGTGGGTGGGTGGAGCCTGACTGTTCGCAGTTTCTGCCAGTATCAGAGGTTTTGGCCATCAAATACAGCCAGTGAGATTTCAGAGGAAACATAAGATGATGAATCTTTGTGTAGTAGGTGAGAAACACACAGAACTCCCTATCAAAGAGTGTGGGATAGATTAGGTTTACATGGGGACTGGGCAAGTACTTTAAAAAGAAGTCTAAGAAATTCTTAATAGATGAACCACTTTAGGAGATCCACTGACAGAGGAAAGCTTGAAAGCAGAATGGTCTTAACCTGTGATCATTCTTCCATAGATGTGTCTGCAAATGGATCCAGATGTTATAGTAGGGGGGCCCTGGTGTCAGTCAGGACAGCCTGATGAATTCTGTCTTTGCTCAGCCTTTTACAGGCAAACCCTCTGGAGATGAGCAGAGCTGGGTACTATTGCAGTAATTGCACAGCTGGATAGTAGCTCCTTTTCAGTGTTAAACAGTAGCTTTTGAAAGGTTGGGGTTTCTCCAGTTTCTGTATCAGATTGCAAGTTACAAAGAGAGAACAAGTTTAATCTCCCCTGCTTTGCATAGTTTGAGTGGGGTTTTTTTTCTTTTTCTATGAAATAAGGACTTTTTAGAGCAAGTGTCACTACATTATCTTAAAGCCCAAAAGGATATACTGGTGCCTCATCACTTCTTCTGGCTTGTTGTAAAAGAGGAAAGTACACACTAGTGAAGGAAATGGTATTTGAGCCTCCCTGCATTTGCTCACGGGGAATTCAAAAAGCAAAGTACATGGACATGCCTTCATGGACAAAGGCAGCAACTGTAGAATGCAATGCTATAAAAAAATCTTCTTAGATTTTTCTTTTTGTTTCCTTCAGAGCATGTATAAGTTTTGTATTATTTTGGAACCATGTTTTACTGTTGCACTTTGTAAGAGCTGAGTTGTGGAATGAGCTCTGCTGTCATGACAGGAATAGTCTTCTAAGTATCTATCTCAGGCAAAAAAATGTCCCTTGACTAAGGTTCCTTGATTATTTTGAACTCCAGAAGTCAGCTAATTCCCAGCTCCACTGGGGAGTTGCAGTGTAACCTTCAGAAGGATTTCTAGCTCAGTAGTGAGCATCAAGACTGCTTGACTTTGGTGTTGTGTCCTCTTCCCTTCCCTGGCTGTCTGGGAAACCAGGTCTGGCAGTGTAGGTAGCAGGCAGTCTGAGTCACTCAGTGATGTCTTGTCGGGTCAGTTGTACAAAATGCAGTCTAAATGTGGTCCTCAGAATCTCTACTGCCTGTTTTGAAACAAAGCAAGTGATGCTTTTTCCTTCCCTTCATTCATCTTCCAACCTTTTCAGGTTCCTGGGACAAGAATTGCCTTTTGCTCTGTTTCTTCATTGGCTATATATAGTTATATATACGTAAATCATCCAAGATGTGTGCTTATAGTGTAAATGAGGGAGATCTAGTTAGAAATAAATCTGTCCCGGCTAATTTTGGTGTAGCAGTTGGGACAATTTAAGGACAAAAGAAAGCACCTAGAATTCCATCAGGAAAAGGATTTGGTGATGCTGGGATCAGGGAGGGAGAACGATTTTGAACTGGTAGGCACACAGCTAGAAAAAAAAGGAGCTTTTTAGGATGCAAAGGCAGGTTAGGAGGGAAAGAAGGGTGTTCACAGATTTTCTTTAAAGAAAGGGGGACTATTCTGCAGATCCAGAGTGACTGGAAGTTCACTGGAGACCTGTGTAATGATTAGATGAGTGTCTTATTTTTCCTCCTCTGCTTATAAACTAAGGTCCTGTAAAAGAAAATGTTGAATGGAAGGACGATCTCTGTTTATTCACTTACCTTAGAAAATGAAGAGTCCACTTGCCTTTCTGTAAAAGCTTCTCTTTTTGCCTTAAACAACAAAGGGTTTATATATAGTTTTCAACTTTCTGGGTTTTCACTAGTTTTCAGGAGTTTTCAGTAGCTCTGTAAATTATGAGCCTTATTAGTCTTTCACACGACTGATCAGGAGGGAAGGAAACGGTGGTGAAAAATAGGAGAATTAAACTCTGTGAGGCTTAATGGACTGAAAATCATAGAAGTTCAACCTGGTCAAAGAACCTGTCTCTATCAGCAAAATATGTATGTTTCAGGAGAATTCCAAGGCTGGTGATGCAATCATTTTGGAACCTTTTGATCATCATCATTAACTCATCATCCTTTTTTTCCTCCCCTTCTAATCTGATAGAGGATATTTGTAGCACTGACTCTTTAAGAGGAGAAAAGTGATAGCTCCTTAACTTTAGGAACTTCGGCCATTAATAAGCCACAGGTCAAACTAAAATATCAGACGTTTCATTTTTATGCCATCTTGTTGCTCGTCATCGTTTTATGGCCCTAAACTGGCAAGAACTTCTTCCTAAATGCCTTTTATTTTTACAGAGCACTGTGGAACTACTTATGACAGCATTTCCAAATTTACAGAGCTTGAAAACAAGTCAGATTAGTGCATCTCAGTAACAGGTCAATAGTGCATCCTATTAAATATCATCATCAGTTTAAGACAGCTGACTTCATTTTAAATTTATTTTGTTTTAATTACTGCAAGTTGTTATTCATGACTCGAAAGGTGTTCAGACCACTCTGCATTTTGCATAAAACTAGGCAGCTTTTTTAGTTTGAAATTGCAGGATTTACAAGTGTCCTTGTGGTGAAAGGTGGAACAGGTACTTGTTTCTCAGTGAATGCAGAAGAGGTAATTACAGAAACATGACTACAAAATATCCAAATGTAGAAGGGTGTCACTGTGGATAGACCATTTGGTAGGCTGGCTGATGACCTGCAATTTCTGTACTTGATAACTGATGAAGCTATTCTGTTCTCCCACTCTGGTTGGTTTCTCATTACATTTCTATTTATTCTTATTAACTTAATTTTTAAAAAAATCAGTTAAACTGGTATTTTAAAAACCCTTATCCTGTTAAACCAGCTGCCACTGGTTTTACAGTGTTCTTAATTGAGCTGATTGTATGCCATTTGACCTTTTTTATTAGGAGTTCAGAAAATGATCTGAAGGTGTTGGGTAAAAGATGGTTGGGATAAACAAACCAGTAATGTCTCAAACTTCAGTTATAGTGTGCAGTGGCCTCATAGCTTCATACCCATCAAACTCTGAAGGAGCAGAGTTTGATTTTTCAGACCCTTGGAGTACAGCAGAGTGAAATCACAGTGAAAGTGGAGTGACTTTGCTGTTATTTTCTGTATTTTGTAACAAGAAGCAGCGAGTAAAGAAAAGAAACCACAAGACCTGACTTATTTTAAAGTCAAACCTTACACAACTGCAGTGTGTGACTTTTGGCATAATTTTTGAAGTGCTAAAGCAATAAGAGCTTCAGGGATGTGACAGCTTTAAAAAACAAGGCCAGTGCTCATTGTGCCACAGTGCGTTTCTGTCTACAGAATGTGAATAATAATGTGTTTTAACTCACAGGGACCTTCTATACAAATTATTTTTCTTTGCTTTGAGAAGCCCCAGATATTAAAATATGGCAAACATTTCCTTTGTCTCTCTTTCCACTTGTGTAATTGTGTATCCTGGAAGAAGGGAACCAGTTTGAGTGACCTTCAGACCGTATGCCCATTCTTGCTCTCATTTTTCTGACATTACTGTCAACTCACCATACAGAGCACAACCCCATTCTGTTTGAGAACAAATATGGCATTAATCTAAATATTTTAAAAGGAAAATTTCTCTTAAAATGCATCCTTCTGTCCTTGTAGATTAACTGGCTTGGCATAACATATATTACCATAAAGATGGTAAGGGCATTTATAACTGACTTATGAATATGTTATGCTGGGAAGGGGAGCAAAAGGTAGAATAGAGAGAAGAAAAAATAGATAAAACACAGGAAAGAAAGGTGTATAAATATATAGGACAGGCTAAATCCATAAAGATTTCGATGGCAAACTTTCTCTTCTTTATAGTCTGCAGCCTTCCTGATTTAGGAGGACAGGGCATAAGACTAGTTGCATTATTGCAACTAGTCTCCAGTCATCACAGTAACTAATTATGGAACATGTTTAGCTAAATGTGAATGGTCTCAATGAGACTGCCTAAATTCAACTGAGGACTTCTCACTGATAAAGGATTTGGAAGGAATTGTACACTCAAAATGAAAGCCAGGGGGAAAGTGAGGTGCTCATCATATTGAAAACATAAGTTTGAGCATAAGCAGCCCTTCTTGATGTCCCTGAGAACTTTGTCCTGTGGGCAGACTTACGAGAGCATCAGTGAGACAGGCTGCAGTGTCACACTCAGCAGAGTGACAAAACAATCAGTGGGATAGCTGATCTCAGAACAATGTGAACAATCCTGCAGACTTAAACTCATGCAAATTGTATGAACAGAATGAAGAACAGAGAAGGCAATTGCCAGTTTTTAAAAGTAAGCAACCTTGGCTAAGTAAATGTTATTATTTTTTATTTTAACAAATTAGACCAACACCTAGACAAAAGCATCACAGGAAAAAGGCCTCAATTTTGGAAGACACCTCTCTGAAATTATCCAAGTAATGAAAAGATTGTGACTTGTTTTAGTTCTACTGATCAGCTATTGATTGCAAATCAAAAGAATGTAAAAATGCTCTAATTATTGGTTTCATTAGTTCTCAAGTCTTTCATTTGTTGTTGTAGCATGAATTAGAACAAAGTCTTAGGTTTCTGAAAAAATCTTCCCCCTTTGGGAAGCTATCATTGTGACCTTTTTCTTGTGAATTGAAAAGCCTTCTCTTGTAAAGCATTAGTCTTCTCATACTTTTGTAAGAGCGCCAAAAGTGCCTGTGCTGTCAGTAGCTACCAAGGCTCTTGTCACCTCCCACATCACTCTGATGGATGGTCCTTAAAGGCAGTAGTGTCATTTGTACTGGAGTGACTTTAGTAGTATGCACACATAATAGTAGGAGGATGTCATAGAGCTGAAAAGTGACATGTGTACACAATGGTCCCGTGGGACAAATCAGTCCTAAAGATTCCTGAATGCCATTTCTCTTAAGAGGATTTACAGGACATGGAGGTTAATGTGCTGGGAGAAGCTGTAGAATACATTTGAGATGAGGTGCAGCACTACCATATAAGTGAGAGCGTTTCTGTGGTGTCCTGGTTTCAGCTGGAACAGAGTCAGCTTTCTTAGTAATAGTTGGTACAGTGCTGTGTTTCAGATTTAGGATGAGAATAATGGTGATACCACACTGATGGTTTAGTTGTTGCCAGGTAGTCTTTATGCTAAGGCAAGGACTTTTCATCTTTACATGCCCTGCCAGTGAGAAGGCTGGAAGGCGTAAGGAGTTGGGAGGGGCACAGCCGCATCAGCTGACCCCAAAGTGGCCATAAGGATACTCTATACCATATGGCATCATGTTCAGTGCATAAACTGTGAGGAAAGCTGGCCAGGAGCCGCTGCTCAGGAACTGGCTGGGCATGGGTTGGCAAGTGTGAGCCGATCGCATTGTGCATCACTTGGTTTGTATATTCTAATTATTTTCATTATTACCGCCATGATTATCATTTCTTCCCTTGTCTGTCCTAATAAACTGCTTTTGTCTCAACCCATGAGTTTTCTTTCTTTTACTCCTCTGATCCTGTCCCCCATCCCACCATGGGGGGAGTGAACGAGCAGCTGTGTGGGGCTTGGTTGCTGTCGGAGCTTAAACTATGCCACATGGAAAAATATGTAAAGTCATATGGTGAAAAGAAAATACATCTGCCTGGGAAATTTGCCATAGCGTGTGGGGGAAAAAAAAAAGTTGACTTCAACTAAAACAAAATCTAGTAGGAAAGCTGTTCAAGCGAATTTCAGATGCCATAACTTGGCCGCTTTTGCTCCAGTACTGGCCAGCCCTGTCACATTACTATTCAAAATATTTTCAAGATCACTGCTTGCTGAATTGAGTCCTGGAGAGCAGCCAGGTGGTCTTGATCAATGTGAAAGGGCAGAAGCACAATAAAAAGTCAGAGAGTAGGAGATAGAGATGGAATATGGCTCTTTGCCTGGGTGATATCCATCTCAGACAGAACAATGGGGCAGGACATATCTGCACACTCACTGAGGTGTGTTTTTTCTCTCCCAGAGAGTTATAGATCCTTACCAAGATCTGAAAAAACAGCTTCACTCACCTCCCTGTGATGTGGTGTTGTGCAGCATTGAGCTGATTAAGAATATCTCTCCATGTTTTTCATCGCTGTCACACCTGGTTACAGGCCCTCAAAAGTAAATCAGCCATGCCACTGCAAAGACAGATCCTTAATCATGGTGTCTCACACCATGTTCTAGAGATCAAAATCCTCAAGTCATGGAAAGAAGTGCTGTCAGTCAGTGTTTGCCATTGTAAACTTCCTCCCATTCCTCCACCAGGCACACAGAAAGGCTGTTGTTTGAATAAAGGTTTATGTAAAGGATGCCTGGAAATGCGACAATAGCTTGGGTTTTGTGGGGAGAAGCAGAGGGGGAAGTTAATGTGCTGGCTCATTATAAAATATCCCCTCTCTGAGGGGATATTTTGCATCAGTGAAAACGTTCTGAAGCCTTTCAGTTCTTGTCCATTGGCTTTTGAAGATGGCAGTGCATCATCTTTAAGGATGATAGGACCATGTGTGTGTGCAGCCAATTGCCATGTAGCAGGAGACTGAAAGAAAAGCAAATTTCTTCACCTTCCTGAAAATTCAAGCAAAGGTCAAGAAGTAGTGTAATGGCAGGCTTTTCCTCAAGACAGTGAGCAGGCTATTTCCTGAAAGATACTCACTGGATTTAACATTCATCTTTACAGCATTGCATTTATTGCATTTATTTTTGTTGGCCCCATCTGCTCTTTGTTCTAGTTAGATACAGGAAGACTAATTACATTTTGAGGATGTGAGAAGAATTTTGGAGGTAATAGTGCTTATTTCTTTCAGAATTGAATATGAAGAGGTGTAGAAACAAAGGAACAAAGAGAAGACCTTCTTTAGGGCTTAGGATCTTCAGGCAGATCCTGGCATCTTATCCAAGATGTTTGCAATACATCTTAGCCAGCTGAGAAAAGACTAGAGCTGTGAGATGGCTTCCCTTTAAAACTGAGGCCTTAACAAGAGAGTTTTCTTTAAGAATTAACTATGCCTTTTTCAAGGTATTACAGCTTTATGAAATATGGTTTGGATGAGTTTCTTTCCACTTTAGGGGCTACACAGCAGAATTGTATCCAAATTAGTGGAGTTTAGTTTAATGACAGAACATTACATAAAACGGAATGATTTTTTGTCCTGTAATTTCCCTATCCATAAACTTGTTGTTAGAGGATATTATAAGATACGTAGGAATCGAAGAGGAGAAGGATTACATTGACCCTCAGGTTCAGTTTCCAGAATGAAAACTTCATGGAAGAGGGTTAGTTTAAAGAAATCCATGGTACAGCTGCCACACACAACACAGGCTGCAAACTGTGATTTAGCAACAAAAGCATTATACCTATAGCTGAAGATTTTCAGCCACAGTTATAAAGTATTGAAGGAAGGGTAGGAGGTGGAAAGGACATTGGCTCTGTGCCACTGTAGGACAGATTAAAGTTGCAGGTGATAGAAGGAAAGAAGGAAACAGCATGTCCCATGCTATGGGGAGCTACAGGATGTACTAAAGGAATTTGATCTGGGTGGGAAATCCTATTCTATCTGTGAATCTGGGTGTCATGTGAATTTTGGGGAGGTTTCCATCTTTCACGACAGAAATCTGGACTGATAGGAAGCTCTGCAGATCCCACTTGACTTCCTGTGTCTGACCACTTCTGGAGAAAAGAGTAAGGGAAAGGCAGCTATTCAAAGTACAACCACCCCCTCATTTGATGTTCAGTGAAATTAAGTTACAAAAGTTTTACCTCCTGCAGATAATCCTATTATGCAGTTTTTTAATGATAACCACCCTTAAAAACATCGAGTCAGTTACCAAAGGATTTTGCAGTTTAATTTATATAAATTAATTAATCTCTGTTTGTTTTGACTACTGTGATCTTTGAGTGGCTGGTGATTTCTTAGGGGCTCCTCCTTTCTGTTTAGAGTAGGCTCTTCAAGGCAGGGATTGTTCATGGCTGTCAGTGGATGATACCCAGAAGACCTCTGTGCAGACCTCAGAAACTTATAGGCACTACTAGAATTCAGCATTGAATTTTAAAAAAAAGGAAAAAAAAAAGAGACATTTTAAAATACTAAAAGGTTTTACAGGAAAAAATGATTTTTAGTCCTTCTACACTTAGTTTTGTCCTCTGCTAAATATTGCTGGAGAAGAGAATTCACTGATTTTACTACTTGCTTACTTGTGGCCTGAACGTGTAATGCAGAGTCACAGTCTGGGTTTGTTTTTTTTTCTTTTCTTCTTTTTTTTTCCTTTGTCCTGACAGAAAGATTTCGGGATTTACTGCTTCTACATTCAAATCAAGATACAGAGATTCTGCCCATCTTTCAGCAGAGACGCTATCCCAAGTAAGTAAGATTGTCTTCTTGGGAGAAATAAAATCTTTATCTATTTGCAGCGAGGGAGAGTGAAGCATTTATAGCACTGTACATGCTTTTGGTGCAAAGTCCTTAGGCAGGGCTGTCAGGGAGCCACTCTAGCACTGATCTCTGCAGGCTTTTGGGTGGTGTGGAGGAGAAGCAGGCAGGCATGGCAAGCACGCTCAGCTGTCAGCGGGGGAGGTGCTGGAGCACAGATGTTGAGTTGCCTGGATCAGTGTCTGATGGAGCTTTGTTTCTCTGTTGACACAGGTAGATGTTTTGTCAGGCTAATCCCCAGCTCTTGTCTTCTGGGATTCCATCATTTGTGGTGACAGATTCCCTTGAATTTTAACAGGCTTTCCTCTGAAAGCCTGCAAGCGCTAGGAGGCACTTTTTTCCTGCCTTTTTTAGGGGTATATGTTTGTCTACATCCCTAAAGAGATCGAAAGAGTAGTGTTGAGTGTTAAGGAGGTCTTGAATGTGTTGTGTATCCTGGACAATACCTCTTTTTTCCCAAGCGATACACCTGAGTGAAACAACAAAAGCTCTTTGCTATTATGTTGACTAGATGAAACAGTCACTTTCAGCTTGAACAGAGGCAGTGAAGGGTAAAGAAGAAATAGTCCTCACATTAACCCTGACCAGAATGAGCAATGAAAGAATGCCAGTGCAGGCTCGACAGAGGGAGAAGATGGAACAAAGAATGTATGAAAATAGTCCCTCAATGCTGACACAAATAGGCAAAGTTATGTATTTTAGTTGTTATTGTTAGGACGTTTCTGAAATAGATGAGAAGTCAGTGAAGCTAGCTTTTAAATCTGATAATACATTTTTTTTTAAGAGCAGACAATTAGAGAGGCCGAGTGCTGAAAGCCAGTCACCTCCTCACTGTGAATACTTGAAAATAAAAGCACTCAAGGATGAAATCCTGACTCTGAAAATGGTGAAGTTTTGCTTTGGCTTCAAGACACAGTTTTATCGCCCCAAAATTCTTGTTTGCATTGTCCATTGTCACTATATTACTGGAAAAAAGTGGAGGTACAATATATAAAATAGTGGAAGGCACCTTATGTGTATGGATTGATCTGCTTGTTTCATTAGGACTTCCATGAATTATTACTTTTCTCCTCATCCTTTAGAACTCTGGCAGTACTATGCTTTGCTTGGCTTAGATTATTTCATTTTTGATATGGACACTGTCAGACTGGTCTGAGAAACCATTTGGTTGTCCTTCCTCAAAGAACAGACTTATCTCTATATAAATCATTCCTAAGATGTTTGACTTTCCATTTCATTACATTCAATTTATTGCTAGCATTCTTGGCAAAAAGTCCACTAACAATATTACACAATGTCAGATTCATGGGCGAATGAGTTGTCTGTTGTCTTCTGACAGAGGATGTGTTCAGCTCTTCAAAGATCACAGAGCAAGTAACTTGTATGGAACTCTGCTGCTGTTTGAAGTTATAGTAGCCTTGCATCACGAAAGGGATACATGTTTTCAGCCACATTACTTGGGAAGATTGATTCCTCTAACATGCAGAAGTCAGCCAAATTTTAGCACCTAACCAAAAAGAAGTTTGTGTATGTTCTTAAAAGCAGTAGATTCTTATTTATAGCATCATTAATTGGTGCAAATTTGCTTCCTTTTTACAGAAATTTATCATATATTACAGCTCATTCAGAAACTGGTTGAACACTATTGACATATCCAAATTTCCCCAGGGGTGGTCTTTTGAGCAAGGTACTTGTGTTCAGCAAATTAGAAAACCTGTTCATCTTCATAATATATGTGGTCTTATTCCCATGTAATAATTTCACCTTTCCTATTCTCATTTTCACTGAAGGAACAGTTAACAGAAATTAAGGTGATGAAGAGACAGAGCTCATGAATCAGTATCCCTTCATTGACTTCAGCTGAGCAGTAGCTGGTTGTATTGCATTAGGATCTGAGCAGGAAGATCATTTTAAGGAGATGCTGTCATAGGGCACAAACTGGAGCTTCTAATGATTAAAGAAATCCTAAGAATATTGAAGGTTAAAAATAGAAGAGAATTGTCAGTAATGACTTGGCTGAATAGCTTGACTAAGCAGGGCTTAGTAGGTAAAAAGGATAAAAGTTTTCACATATTTTAGAGACAAATGTCCAAAGGAAGGAGATTGGATAGAAGAATGTTCAGCACCACTGAGGATATTCAGAATCATTGCAATAAATATTAAAGGCTAAATGGACAAACTATACATCAACTTTTGGAAGAAATAGAAATCTTGGTGTTCTTGCCTGATTTATGTTCTTGTTCATTTATTATATTAAGACCTGAACTCTTTCCCAGGTTACAGCAGGATAATTTTTGGTGCGTGTTGTTCTCAGAGATATCCGTGCATTGGAATGGCTGGAAGAAGTTCTCGAGAATGTGCATGGACATTTTCCTGGATTTTCTGGGGTAAATGTGTCAAAGAAACATGCTTTGCCCTCCTAGTTGATGGAGAAATGTGGGATCTTTTTGTTGTCCTTGTGTTTGCCTGAGTTTATTTGGATAGCCTTGGCTTGGCCAAGGAGCCAATACCTGCTCTGGCAAGCAGAGGAAGATACAGAGAGCCCTGATCTTACAAAGGTCAAGTCTTAGAAAGCCACACAGCACATCACCTTGGCTTCCTGACCTGCCACCGTGTGCCCACAAGTTGGGTGGCATCATGAGCACCAGCTGTCACCGTGGCCTGTGGGCCTGTGTGCCCTGCCAGCACATGGGGACAGCACCCACCCAGCCAGCCCAGCCTGCAGGGTTTATCCTCTCACTTCTGCTCATGGGGTTGCAGAGCAGAAGGACCTTGGATCTATCTAACCCTTCAGTCTCTTGCCCAGAGTAGAGTTTTTGAGGAAACACGCTGCACTGCATGTGATTACATGTCCCAGAACTAGCAAGAGCAGGCTAATCCAGGCAAGTCTTTCTGATGCCTCAAGTGCCTAATGTGATTCAGGAATCAGATGTGACTAAACCCCCCTCATCCACCTCATCCAGAAACTGACCTGTCCACAAAGAGAAATATTTTGAGGGGAAAACCTGTCTCCTTGCTGACGTGAAGCCTTTACCATGTCCACAAGGGTTTGCATTCCTGAGACTAAGAATAAACCTGCAGCTGTGAGTGACCAAATGGGTTGGGGTGCACAGCTGAGCGTAGCCGCCTGGGAAAACCCTCTGCGTGCAAAACAAATGACAGACACATCTGCAGCTTGGTCCTGCTCCCCTCACTCCACAACCCTGCTGAGGTCACTGAGGGGAGTTATGCCAACACAATCAGGTCTGTCAGGAGACCAAACTTTTTGCAACAAATTTTATCCTGACTCCTTACTTTTCGAATGAACATTGCAGCCCCTGTATCTCATAAAAAACCTTTAAGCGTTTGACATTTGGCATATTTCTGCAGGAGCTTTTCTCATGTTGGTATCCAGTTCATGCTTTCCTTGCTTGCCCACTTTGCTGATGACATTCCTACGTGTTCTTTCACGGTTTCACTCATATAATGCAAGGACTGCTAGAGTGCAGCAAAGGCTACACAGGATTGCTCCTGAAGAAGGCACTATGCTCATAAATTTGGCTGCAGGGCCCAGCATGTGATGGAGTGGTTGGTGGTAGCAGGGGCTTAGGTTGCTCCATCCCCTCGGGGTCTGGGGTCTTTCCCTGCTGACTCCACTCTGCTCCTGACTGCCTGTGCTGTCTGTACAAGGGAAGAATGTTCAATTGCCTTGAAGTGCCAGGGAGAAGTGCCACTTGTAGCTGGGCCTGATAATGCCAAAAGAAAAAAGCAAAACCAAAGGAACAGAATGATAAGGGAAGTGATAAAGTAAGTGCAAGAGGGAGAAATTAGGTTGATGGGTGAATAAGGCAGAAGAGAGGCTGGCATGGCACAAAACAGCATTTAAAGAGGAATGTGCCAGAAGTGCTACTGGTGTTACAGTTTTTAGCAGCTTTTTTTCTGTCTGGAAGTGACTTGACAGTTCAGCGGTACTTTATATTTTCAAGTTGTTGCTGAAATCCTCACAAAAATATGTGGGCTTTTTAAAAGAGATTATTTGTCTTTTTTTTTTTTTTTTTTTTTTTTTTTTTTTTTTTTTTTTTTTTTTTTTTTTTTTTCTTTTTTTTTTTCTTTTTTTTTCCCAGGCAGAAATATTTGCAGTCTTCACTCTTATCTTCTGTGGGTTTGGTAAAAAAGTTTTTGGATGATTCAAAGATTTTAAGAACAGAAGGAGCAGTTACGTCCAGCTAATTTGAGTCCCTTCTTAGCATAAGCCATGGAGCATTACTGATAATCCCTGCAGCAAGTTTCTCATTCAGCCAAAGCAAGAATTTAGGATCAAATTGACATGCTAAAAACTGAAAAACTCACAAGCCTTTAGATCAGCTTGTTTCAGTTGTCAGTTACTTTGCCTGTGATAATTTTTTTTAACTTCAGTTTCCAGTTTCTGCCATCTCACTGCACCATTTTCTGCTGAACAAGCAAGTCCTGTGCCATCTGAAATGACACTTCTGTAGAAAAGGGTGGAGGTCAGTTTAAAACTTGCCTTTCTCTTAAACAAAATAAATGATAATTTCTTGCAGGGTAAGGCGTACTAAAAAGGTCTCTCTCCCAAAATTTTAAAACCTTTCAAAAGTTTTCCCACTTATTTTTAAAATAAAGCAAAATAAATGAAAAGGAAAAAAAGGCAGGAATGAAGAAAAACAAAATTTTGGTGACTGTTTCCATAATGCGCACATAGAGAAATAACAGCACTTCTTTATAGTCAGACAGGGAGAGAATCTAGACTCATAAATTTGACTATATAAGAAATAAATCTTATTATTTAAATGGAATGACACAGTCTTGAATTTTTGAGAAAAAAAATGAACTTAGAACCTAGCAGGTATGATGAAATAATATTCCAAATACATTTACTTTCCACCAGTCATAAAGTTACAAACCACTCTTTGGCATATATTCGAAGTAAATTAAGGTAGTCTTCTTGTGTGTATGCACAAAAATGATGGTAATTTTCACCTCACAAAAAATCCCAGAAAATACAGGATCTTGATATGTATGTATGTGTATGTATCTTCAGGTACATATTTGTGAAGGTCGTCTTTGAAAAGTTTCAGCTCAAACAAAGCCAAATGGTGTTATTCAATTCTCATCATGGAGAAGTCTAGACAAATAGGCGGCAGAAAGTTAGTGCCCTCCCTAAACCATTGTGTCTTCTGGTTCCCAATTACTGTTCATTTTAATGATAATGGATTTGTGATGGATCTATGGCAATTTCCTACAGCTTGAGATCTGAGCCAAGAAGCAGATAAAATTTCATAAATAATACCCCAGGAATAAAACTCGTGTCTTGTTTGTAGCTGTCTTGAGAACATTTTTCTTTTTAGAGGAAAGTAACTCGTGTCTAACTGAAGAAAGTAGTGAGTTGTGGCTGTTGGAAGCGATCCTGCTCAGTCAGTGCATCCACTGAGATTCCCTCGAATCACAGATTTGAAACATGCACCAGAGCAGCTAGCAGGATCATGGCCTAGAAACCCAGTTCAGTTTGCATTAGAAACAAAGGCATCATCTTCCCTGCTGTGTTTCTGGGGGAAAAATCGTGACCTATGTGTTCATCACTGAGTCTCCATTGCAAAGGCAAAGAGATTCCTAATTTTAAAAAGATGTAGAGAACTTTTAAGGAGTGGTTTTCTATAAAAGGCTTCCTGCCAAGCGCTTTACAAAAGATGTCCTCTTGTTATAGAGTAAAAACTGAGGCATGAGACTCTGATGTGAGTTACCAGCATCATCCAGGAACAATTCTCCTTGGGATGAGACCAGAAATAGAAATCAGGTCTTCCACAGTCCTTTCAGTTGTGTGCAGTTGGCTCTCTCATCTGAAATAACATCTATCCTGTTTTCTGCTGCAAAAACACACGGCCTGCCCATATTGCTGAAATCAGATGGGAAGGTGCCAAATGAAGGAGCCTTTCAGAAGTGCCCACACAAGCACTTTAAATGCTATGTGTAGCATTGTATATGAGGCATGAAAATTACTGGGTTTGAAATGCTCCAAGATTTATTTCAAAATGTAGGCTAGAAGCAAACTATCTCATCATCAGTCTGAGTCCTCAAAAATCTGAGTTTCTGAGAATTTTGATGAGTTGATTAAAAAAGAGACTTTGATGACTTGATTAAAAAGAGGTCTGCTTAAGGAATCTGGAATGACCTTTAAAAGAAATTCAAGCTGTTTATAGAGAAGAATATTTTTAGGGGGTTTCAAGTTTGTCTCTTTTTTTAATTCTTTTTTCTTTTATAAATTTTTTTTAATGTGACTTTTTGCAGTGATAACATTTTATTCTGTAGAGTTTACAAACCAGTGCAAGGCTGAGCTCCATGACAATAAACCCCTCGTTCTAAGTAAAGTGCATTTTCCTGTCATTAGGGGTTTTTACAAAAAGGAAAGAGGGGTAGCTGCTAGCTGTTCATTGAAAAGAGCTGTCATGTTATAGCACTAAAAATGCAGGTATTGGATCTAAATTTTTTTGAAACCAAAATGAAAACAGAAAGAAAGAGGACAGTAATTCATACTGTGCGTTACATCTTTGAGCTCAGATTGTACAAAGAACTCGTGTGGACTCATCAGATAATATCAAATGGGACCTAGTCAGTATCCTGAAATATCAGAACTACACATTAGGATATGGGTCATAAATTCTTTGAGACGTAGGCTATATTTGTTCAGAATACCAGTGCAGTACTGCAAAAACTTACAAAATAAAGACAATTTTGTTCTGTTTTTAAAAACCTCGGGTTCATGTAAGAACAGCACAGAGTGAACCAGTCCCCTTAAAGTGAAGGGGAATTTTGCTGCTAACTTCAGCAGGGCTCAGACCTGAAATCTAAGGCACAAGTACAAATCTTTCTAGATAGAAAGGTTTTGGTGGTGGGGGGGGTGGGAATAAAAGAGATTTGTGCAGCAACACGCATGCAAAATTGAAGCTCTGTGTGCATACATATTCTCTTTTAAGTACCAAGCATTCTAGAATCCTACTTGAACTTACCTGTTTATCATAGCATAGTTGTGGCTCAATAGCAGGCATAAACTGTTTTATGCAAAACATTGTGATAATCCCAGCTGAGAATAGGAAATGGCTGATTGAGAATAAAAGATGATTAGACCTTCCACAAGTTTTGGGAGATGAAATAATTTCTTTCTTCAAAGTGAATTGGGTAAGACAAATCATTAGAGCTGATTTTAATTTGGCTATCTGGGAGTACAAGCATGGTTCTTGATAAAACTTGCGAGTTAATTGATACATACCTGTCTACAACTGAACAGCATCATGAGACTGTGGGGAATTATCTGCCACCAGATATCTTGAGGGATGTTTTTTTTTTAACATAATTCAAATAGAGGTTATAGTAGTTTGATGCTGAAATTATTAGTGAGGTTCTTTGATTCATTATGTAAGAGAGTTAAAATGATCCCTTCTGCCCTTATATCTAATTTTACCATAGTTTTAAAAATAATGGCTTATATTAGTTTTAAAAAGTAGTTTCACAATTACCATAGTTACAGAAATCCAAGCAACAGGCTCTGGAAAAGAATAGAAACAAATACTAAGGAGTTTTGGTTGTTGACAGTAGTAATTTCCTCCTGGATGCAGCAGTCCTATGCAACATACTCCAGGTGGAGGTTGGACTTGATGACCTCCAGAGGTCCTTTCCAACTCCAACCATTCTGTGGTTCTGCAGTTCCATGTGACTCTGGATAAAAGGGGACAGCATCATTCATTCAATCCCATACGCCTACCTGCACATTAGCATTTTTATTTTTGGTCCCATTCTTTCAGTGAGGGACCCCAAGGCTGTTTTCTTTCATAAAAGCTGTTAAAGGAGGCAGCATCTTTGATTGGTGTTTTGTTAGTAAGTCTTGGTGGAAAAGGGAAAAAAGAAAGATTCCAGCTATAATAAAGGGCAATGTTATGCCTCTAAACATTTGGAGGGGAAAAACAACCTGCCTCCCGTGTCACCCTTTGTGTTTCATGTAAGACATAAGCCATAAATGTACTTCCTGGTATTTAACAATGGTGGAAACCTATCAACACTCATTGCAGTCATGGTCATTTGCAAAATAGGTTTGAAGATGCAGGTAAACTGTCAGATAAACATTTCATGCCTACCACAAGTGTCTCTTCATGCTTTAATGCTGCAGAGGAGAGGAAAACACAAACATTTGAGATAAAGGAAACTGTTACAGTATTCTAGTTCTGCATAAAATGGACAAAGATGGTTTGTTCTTTTCAGGACATGAGCCTGGGTTTCAGTTTTAGCAGCCTTTTGGTGCATGGCACTGTTGGAATGGTTCAATTCTGAGTGCCAGGCTCTTTAACGTATATGTAAGGGAGACACTTCACGTTTCTTTCTCATGGAGTATTGTTGGCCTTTAAACTCTTGGTGATAATCAGAGGCAGCAACAGGCCCATGTTGATCTAACAGCTGTTCCCTGTCTCTTCAGAGAAATATACAGGAGACCTGGGCAGTGGGATGCCAAGAGGACCACCCTGAATTGAGCATCCCCAAGTAAACACATCATTTCATGGAGGAACCTGGCCCAACATCTGGGCTGGAGCTTAGCTCAGAACTATGAAGTAGTAAAAATTGGCAGTGGTGGAAAAGCTGTGTCATCCTATAGTATGTTTTTGTAGATATTAATTATCCTCAGTCATGAGGACAGGAGTTGGCTGCTGGTTGATAGTGCCCAGTGGGCCAAGCCTAGCCCCAAGGAAACTTCATCTGTGACCTTGTCAAGTGGTTTGAAAGAATCACAAGTGCTTTTGAATGGGCAGACAGCTAGCAGCTGGAAAACATTGTTAGCAGCTGCAGGACTGCAACAGCCCAGTTGCAGATATTAGCTGCCAAATCCTTTCCGATTGTTGCCTAATCAGCTGGCTGAGGCTGCTCACAAACAGAATTGGAGACTGAAGTACGTAAGTCCAAACACAAAAGCTGTTTGAAGAAAAGATATGTACTGATTTGTTGGACGGCAAAGATAAATTTGGTGATATTCAGAGTTCCTGGTTGTTGTTTTTTAATAGAAGAACCTTGTGGGTTACAGGTTTGCAGAAAATTATTAGTCTCTAATTAAGTATCTACGCCTAATGTGAGGCAACACATTTGTCAAGCGAGGTGATTAGCAATGCCCTTCTGTTGTACAAAGAATGTGGTGACATTTTTTCTTCCCTTAAAGCAATGAGAGAAGGTGTCTTACAGGCACCAGCCAGAAAGAGAAGACATGAAAATAATTTGCTTTAGAGCCTAAAAACTTTCATGTAACACTTTGGTTTATGTCTTAATTATCCACTGCTGTCAAGGTATCTTTATAAAACAAGGTTTAAATTAAATTTGTGTGGAGTTAAAAGTCATGTAGAATCAAACTCTCATTTAAAACCAAACATTTAAAACTTTCTCATTCCTCTGGAAGATTGTAGAAAGCAAAATTGCTGCCTACTCCAAAAACCCCCACAGCATCAGGGTCAGTCCTCTTACCCCAAGTCCACTTGACCACTATGGAAATGATATTACAAATGTTCTCCATATCCCCTCTGGTTTTAAAAAATACTCAAAAGTGTCTTATGAAAGCAAAATGCCTGAGAGTTCCCAAGGTCTTGTTTTCCCTCTGCATGGTGCTTCATGATGTTATGTAAGGATATTATAGCTTTGTATTTCCATTCACTGTATACTGTGTCTTCAAGATTAAAATAGGCTTTCTAGGTACATTAGTGTTGGTGATTTCTAATATTCTTGAGACTTAATTGGTTCCTCTTTTAGACAAATCACCTGAACAGATTGGATATTTTTATTATATTGAACCAATTCTGAAAGTCTTACAATAGATTAAATTATTATTTTATTTGCATGGACAACTGAAGTTTCCTAAACAATATTTGGAATGCAGACATGCATTTACAGTGATTTCTTCAAAATGAAGGTATTTGCATCCCTTCTCAAAAGACTTTTGAGAGATATTTGTACTTTTTTTTTTTTTCCTGTGCTTTTCTTCCTAATGTTATTAGGGAAGATACAGCAATAGAAGTGGCTGTTGACAATTTCTCCATCACAGGTACTCTTACCAGAACACGCAAAGAAATGAGAAGAACTGAGCAGAACTGAGCCATCCATTTTCTCGTGCTTCAATTTGGACAAAGCAAATCATGTAGATGTAAATCTTGTGAAGGAGTCACAAACCTGATTTTCTGGCTGTTTTGGCATTGTGAAGATGAAACTCTGTGATCTTAATAATACACCAAGAGTATCTCCTGCCATTGCAGCTTTCAAGGGAACCATCGCTAGGATTTCAGCATGTCACTCCATGAGTAAGAGTTTGAAGTGCGTTGGAGAGATCCCACTCACTTTGCTCAAATCTAGGAAACTGGCAATTCATTCGAGCTGGTATAAGGTAAACTCTGGAGTCGTGAACTGAACCCAGGCTTTCCATAATTTTTTAGTATAAAGGAAGACTGGAAAGTACCAAAATCTATTTATTAGGGTGATCCATTGAGCAATTCAGAGTCTGTGCCGGTGTTTCTGAGTGCTGCTGTCCTGAAGGACCGCTGCTGGTCTGTAACCAGTGTGATAGTCATTGGCTACATGTTTGAGTTACGCCAGAGTGAAATGCTGTGCTGCTTTCCATCTAGAAAGAGCAGACTTTCCGTGAAGGGCAGTGGTTACATGCCAGCCTCTATGTCAGCCCTATTTTGTTTCAAAGAGACAACATGAAATTCTGCTTCAGCTCACATGTGTCAGACATGGCTGCTGAACTGAAGCTAAAGGAAAAAAACCCCTCTAATACAGTTTGTTTTCTAAAGAAAGGGAAGGGAGGGGGAAGGGGAAGGGAAGGGGAAGGGGAAGGGAAGGAGAAGGGAAGGGGAAGGTCAGATATAACTTTCTGTTTTGTGCGCAGTCCATACATTACATGGAGAAAGATTCCTAAATTCAAAAGAGCAGGTTTAACTTCTGGAATCAGCAGAGCAGAATGTAATGAGCTTGTTCAGTGACACTGGCTGTAATGAGAGCCTCTGGGCACTGTTCTTCTGTGACAGGCAAGCAATGTTGGTATTGATGGACACCCTCATCTCCCTCTGTTTTGTTCTAGGAAGAAGAGTTGAAGGAATGTCTTGTTAATTTACTTGTGAATTGCTGTGTCCTGATAAGAAAACAGGCTGAGTTCAGCATCTGCAACTCTTCTTTCACACATGGTTCCATTAGCACTTGAACATCTTAATTCCTAAGCTCAAATTCTAATTCTTAAGCTCAAAGTGCAGCAGAAGGGTTGTCCCTGGAGCTCAGCTCCCTCTTTTCAGAGTCAGCACAAGCTGAGACAGGGAACTTTCCTAACTTTCACTGCTCCATCTGTAGCTATGCCTCGCTGTCTGAGAGCATAGTTGGTGTATCTATATACATTTTGCCTTTCTGCTGTAAAGTAACTGGTTATGTAATGGCTGATGGTTAACTTTTTTTTATTGGTGCATATTTGCACTACAGTTAAGGAATACACTTTAAAGAAGCCATGCAATCAGGAGCTATCAAAATTTCATCTGTCTCTCTCAAGTAATTTGATAGCAAAATAGAGCAGGTTGGCTGCAGGCAGCTCTTAAGAGCACCACTGAAACTTAAGAAATCCATTTATGTCTGCATTGGCTGTGCCAGCTGTTTGTGGTCAGAGGCACTCCCCTCACAGAATTAACTTTGTTTTTAGTTATTTGGCCCTGCACTCAGATTCTGGCATGAGTGAACAGCATCTGCATCGTATAGAAATGTTTTGGCAATTATGAGCCAATTAAGTTTAGCTTGTTCCCTTGTTTGATCCTTCTATGATATCCAGCAAGAGGACTCATGACTGAAATACTTAGCATGTATTAAAAAAAAAAACAAAAATGTCTCAATTTTGCAGAGTCTGTGGTCTGTTTATCTCTCTGCCGAAGTTTCCTTGAAAAATGAAATTTCAAGGGAAATTATCATTAAAACTTCTTCACAGAAAAATATATATCAAAAGGAATTCTAAATCTTGTATGGTTTTATTGTCATTGGGCCACTTGTGTTAAAACCCCCACTGGGCATTCAGATATTTGAACAGTGTCATCTAAAGTTAACTAAACTGATGAAATAGGATTAACAGGGAAATAACAAGGATGGTGGCTTTATCCACAAGTCATCTTTACCCTTTCTTTAATTTGTTTTTCTTGGCAAGGCTTCTCCAATGAGAGATGAAGGTATTGCTTACCCCTTTTAAAACTGTCAGGTCAGATCTGCAGATGAAAGCCATCAGTTGGACAGATGGAAACCATAAAAAACCAAATATCTAGAAACACTCCTTTGTGTGATGTTGTACTTTATTTTACTTGCTCATTAAAGATTGTGATCCATTCATTGATGAGATTTATGGCCACCATTACAGAGTATTTATGGGCCTCACAAACTGTTAAAGAAATCATTTTTGCAATGCTCATCTCTGTCTGAGAAATACAGCTATTTCTGTCTAACAGGTAGATCCTGTCACACAGTGTCAAGCCGACTTGCCCAGTTCTCCTAAGAAAGGTGTGACAGAGACTGGGTCAGCCCCAACACAGCACCTAAGCTGCTGCATACCTTCTTTCTCTTTTTGCTCTTTGTAAACTCCCTACACTACACCAAGGGGGAAGTACCTTTGGATGAGGGATCTTTAGGCACTTTCACAGTAGCTGAAGTGATGTTAGAAGCACTCAGTGGTGGTTTAGCGAATGGTTGATATATGCAGCCATTAGGAGAAACATTAATGCAGTTTTCAGAATGCCAGAGAGGAACAACCAGAAAGTATTTGCCTGTCTGAAATTTTACCTTTACAATTTGTTTAAACTACAGCTGTTAAGGGAATCCTTAAACAGAAGCAAAGTAAGTGGAACACCTAAATCACTGATCACAGCTGATGGTTAAAGAGTGAGGTCTTACAAAAAAGGGTGAGGTTTAGTAGATACACCGAACCTAGAGGGCTGGAATTTCATCCACTCTGTACTGCCCATGTCCTATTGTCTTTACCTGAAGACATAGGCACCATAGCAGGATAAGTGGCAAAAAGCTGTTCCACTAAAGCTAATCTACTTTTATAGTGAATTTCTGCCTGATAAAGCACCTTTTGCTCCTACAGAACTAAATTCGGATATCATGTAATTCAGTGGCATTTTTGCCATTTGTTTTGTACTGGAATCAGATTTTTTTTCTATAGAGAGTTCAGCAAGGTATTGTCTAGATAAGAATATAGCACAGTGTATTAAATGAAGAAAAAGTCAATGTTGACAGGTGGGAAGCAGAAAATAGTTCTTAAGCAGAGAGTTTTAAAATGAATAAGGTATCAAATAGGGAGCAATTCATCTTGGGATGTGTTCTTTCAATATATCAAATAATGAATGATAAGGAGGGAGATGTTAACACCAAGTTAATTAAATCCTTGGATGATATTGGACCAGAGAGGATAGTGTATATCAGAGAAGATGGAATGAAATTTCTGAATCATCTGGTAAATTTTAGGAGATGGATGGAAGAAAAGGAAGATGAGTTGGAAAAGGCAGAAATGTCAGACAGTTCATCAGAAGAGAAATTGTCAAATAAGAATGACATGGGGTGGGGAAATTGTTAGGCTCATTCTTTATAACAGCCTTTTGTCTGTGTATATTAAAGTGAGAAACCTGTTAGAATCATGGAATCATTAAGGTTAGAACAAAACCTCCAAGATTATTGAGTCCAACCTGTGACCAACCACTAAGTTAACTAAACCATTCCACTAAGTGCCTTGTACAGTCATTTTTTTGACACTCCAGGGATGGTGACTGCACCGCTTCCAATGCTTAACCACCCTTTCAGTGAAAAGATTTTTCCTCATGTCCAACCTGAACCTCCCCTGGCACAGCTTGAGTCTATGTCCTTTTGTTCTGTCACTGGTTGCCTGGGAGGAGACTCTGGCTACAGCCTCCTTTCAGGTAGTTTTAGAGAGTGATAGGGCACCCTTTAGGTGCAGCCTCAAGTAAACTTAAGCATTAAGCTAATTAAACTTAAACTAAACCCAGTCTCATGGAGGAGAGTTCTGAGAATGGGTTGGTTTCTGGTTTCAGCAAAGGAAAGAGCATTAACTGAGGATATAAGTGACGTTCTGGAAATGACAGTGGATAAGCATGAGAAAGATGGGATTAAAAGTGTGGACTTCTCCTTTTTGACTGGTAAAAATTGTCATTATAGGTTAGACCTGAGACAGAGTCCTAGGATCTACAACTCACAGTGATGATGAACATGATGGGGATCAGTGTGGAGGTGCAGGACACTGATTTTGTGCAAGAAGTCTCAGGTGTTGTGAGTTGTTGTGTATAATGAAAAGACCAGTCACACCCAGTGGTGTTTCTCTGTTTATATGCAGAGCAGCTTCAGGGGTCCTTGTCGATAGGAACTGATATTGAACCTATAGGAGAGGCTCCTTTGGCTTAGACCCTGACTCTAATTTCTAAGATTAGAGGGTCAGATTTCTAAGAATGAATACCCAGAGGTATTCATTCTGCTGTGATGCCCAGCCTCTGTTCTGTTCAGTCACCTTGTCCTGCAGCAGTGTCTCACACCCAGTGGGTTGTAGACCTCAGGCTATTCATGAAAAGTGAGGGTGGGAAGGGTTAGGAAAAGAATTATGTATTTGCAGTAATCGAACACTAGTCCCGTATCTCTCTGTCTCTCACCAAGTCACTCACCTGTTTTGTTTGGGATCACCTGTTCTCTGTAAGCTTCTTAAATGTGACTCACAGAGAAATGCTAAAAAGTAAGGCTCTGTTAATATGTGCACATAGAAAGGTAAGAGCTTGAAGGAGTTTAAAAATTCAAGGGATAAAAATTTCTTCATTTTGAATAACCCAAGACAGCTACACAGAGGCATCTTTGTATGGCTGGAAAGGTAATAGCAATGACACTGCCACCTATGAATAATAATGTCATTATACAGGGCCTTGGCAGGACTGAAACTGGAACACTGCAGACAATAATAGGCCATTCACTCTGAGAAACAGAACTGGAAATAAGAAGTTGGAGCATAGTCAGGGAAAAACAAAGAAGAGGTCAAGATAGTCAGGATTGCATTGAGCTCATCTATGATGTAATGCAGTATATTTTCTGGTAGATGATAAGTTTCTGCCAATGAATCTATGTGCAGATTCATCTGTAGGCTTCTGTTGACTTCAGAAATTCCTGATCCGAGTTGGATGATCTCATCCTTTGTCTGCCATTTTATTCCAACTGTGAATGGTTGACTCTACTGCTGGACAGGTGTTCTTTCTTTACATTTTGGCCTTGCCAGTTTTCTGTATCTCTTCCAGATAAGACTCTGCTTAAGGAAATGAGCCTGTCTGACCATCACTACACATCTGGAAGCCATCTGAAGTTGCATTATCACTGTCTTGCAGACCTCTCTCTTCAACTGTCAGAGGAATATTTAGAGAATTTTTTTCTAGGCTTTCTGGCAGATAAATTCAAGCAAAGCTACTTTACAGACTCCAAGCCAGTAATGACTTGCTTCATGAAGCTGCCCTGAAGGAAACTTAGTCCTAGAGTCACAATCACTGGCCTGATTGTGTAGGATAGCATGTGAAGTTCATGTATAGAATGAGCTCATGTATAGGATGTGAAGCTCATGGAGAGCATCTTTCCTCAAAGGAAGTGTAGCTGAGAGAGACATTTTTTTTAAAAAGAGAGTTTTCCAGATAAAAGATGGGCTGGACAAAGTCACTTTGTTTACCCAGTGTAAGCCCTAAGAGGGAAAAGAGTCAGCAGTGAGAAATGGCAAATTTTCCTAGGGGGTTTAGATAGCATAGTTGTGTTTAGGTTTTAACAAGTACTGAGGATCCCATTTTATTGCAGTAGTAACTGCTTCATTCCAGCTGCAAGATTTGTTGTGAGATTTGCCTTTCTGTGTTTTTTTTTTTCTTTTTATTCTCTTAATTTTAAATTCTTCATCTCTGCTTAATCCAGTCCAAAGAGCCTGAGCAGGCTGACTTTGGAGGGAGCTGTGATATGCCTGTCCTTGTCTTCAGATTGATCTGCTGCCAGCTGTATCTGCCAGCACTTCAGTCAGCTGCTTCTCTCCTCCCCTTTTGTTTCTGCAGATACCTAGCTAGAATTTTAAATCCTGTACTTTGTCATCCTTGTGTTTTGCCAGCAGAAGCCAATTTTTCTTTCCCCATCCCTAAGGTGTACTGGAGCTTGACTGGGAAAGACTGTGGCAGTGTGGATGTTTAACTAGAGTGGTCTTCTTGTTTCTCCTGCCTGCTCTATCCAAATAAGTATTTTGCCCTTTGGTATAATATGTCTCTTGAGTATATTTGTAACTGGAAAGAGCTGCCAGGGGTGGGAGACTCATATATGTACTGTCAGGCTTTCCTGAGTCCTAAACTCCCATGCAGTTCTCCCATTCTTACTTCAGCTGAGGATACCCAAACACTGGCTTGAGGGAACTGCATTAGACTTCCAGTACTGGTTAATATGTAATAATTAGAGATGTGAAAACTTGAAACAGCATCTGAAATCTGCAATGTGGTTGCATCAGTATGGAAAAGGGTTGGAGGTCTTTGGTGGTCTTGATTCCCCCACCACTACATTCCATTCCCACTTTTTGACCTCACTCCTGCACTTGTGCTGTACTGTGTTGTGCCCTTCTCCAAGAGCCAGAACAAGGATGTTTGACCCAGGAAAGTGGTGCTCTGTATGGCCCCTTCTCCAGCCACATCCTGTTCTTTCCCACAGTGTGTTAATGCAAACAATGCTTGGCTGTTGCCACCAAGAATCCTTGTTTGGCTCCACAGCTGTCCATCCAGCTGTTGCTGTTTGTGACATGAACATTAGCCACCTTGCCTTCCAGGCTTCTACAGAAACTGATGCTGCAGGTATTTCCACTGGTGTGGAGACTTGGAATATCCTGTCTCAGTGAGAATCGTTTACCAAGTGAGGGAGAGGTCTAATATTGGCACTACTTCCATGCCATCTGTTGGATGGCATCACCTCTCTGAGATTACCACCAAAGGCAGCGGTGTAGGCAACAGAGAGTTTACTTTAAATATTGAAAGAGACCAGAGAACAAATATGGAAGTGGATTACTCTAAAGCAGAAATACAATCTGCAGTGTGATAAGCAGATTACTGTGTCAGTGAATGGGTTGTGGAGAAATATGGCAAGCATATTCTACCTCATTGTGGTTGCTGGTCTGCAGCATTTTATCACTTAATGATGTAACAAATAAATTAAAAGAAAAAAAAAAGCAGATACAATAGGTGGTGCAGTCATTACATATGCTCTTCTTTTCATTTTTCTTGATTACCTCAGGCAAAATTGGTAGGACACAAGTTTATAGAGAGGAAAGGCACTTCACAAAATAGAAATTGAAATGGGGAAGGAAAAAGGTGTACAGCAGGATTTCTTGTTATGAAAAAATGAAATTGTGTCTTCTTTAATCAAAGGAATACATTTTGAGAACATTTATAAAAATGACCTTAAAAACGTTGCCATGGAGAAGAATTAATGTGACATTAATTAAGAAGATTGATCCAAAAATTTGGTACAGGAAGTACAGGTCCTTTCAGAGAACAAAGTTGCCTCGGTTCATAATAATATTTGATTGTAGTTCTCATAGTGATTTTACAGACCTTTTTAATGGGGTAATGAATGGAGTAAACTGTCACTTCTCTCCTGTAATAGTCAGCAATGAGTAGTCAGAAATATGGGTTCTCCATAAATACTTCAGGCAATATTCAGATAATTTTATTCCGTTCTGAGGGAAGCTAACGTGGTCTGGGAGGTTGCTTTCAGGTTGCTGTGGGAGTCATGAACAAGGAAGAGCTGTGTTTATAAGGGTGAGCATCAGAGGTTCAAGTCTGTTCCCTGTTGCCATCAGCAGTAGTTCGATCTCCATGCAGTTTCTGACTTCTCGTTCATGCTTAGGAGGTTCTTTTCTTCTTTTCTCCTCCTCCTCACTCCTCTGTTACAAGTCCAGCTCCCAAAAGGTAATTGGACAACTTTTGCTGTTGTAATGTTCCAACCACTCCAGTGGAATCTTCTCAAACCTGCACTGTGTGCCACAGAAAACTGCAAATCTCAGTTTGGGATTTACAGGAGGAGCATTATCCATGAAAATACAGGTGCCTACTCAGCTGTTCCACTTTCTTACCCTTATTATCATGCCTTCAAAATACTTCCACTTGCTAAGGATGTTGTAGAGCTGGAAATTCTTTAGTTACCTCTGGGCCCTTGAGAGTATAAAAAGCTGAGAAAAGGTGATTTTGGGTTTTTACCCAGTCAGAGAGAAATAAATGGAACTGAGATGTAGTAAAACTGATGGTTCTTACAGTATTCTAAGAATAATAATGATTTAGCAGGTATCTATTTGAAGAAAATTTGGTGCTAATTGATTCTATTTTTTTTGAGCCATCCATGTTGTTATAATCAAATATTTCACTAGCTGATCAAGGAATCAGCTTTGCTAGAAAACAGAAGGAAACTTCTACAAGCTCTAGTACATACTGTATGAATATGTTTGAAGTTGTAGGGAAAAAGATGTGAATAATCAATCAGAAATTAAACTCAAGCAGTTTAAAAAAATCAGGAGAGGATGGGTAATGAAATCTGAATTAGAATCATAACCCTTTGCAATCTTGCACAAAGCAGTTTAGAAATTTAATTGGACCCACTGGGTTTTGCAAGCTTACTTGTCTAAGGGGCTGCTGATTTCTTTAATGGAAACATCATCCTTCACAGTGTCAGGAGACCACATGGGAATCTCTGATCACACATGCCAGATGTCACATTTTGTGACACTTTTAAACCTGAAAAGCTGTTGTCGTTTTGGAAATCCATAAAAACCAAGGATGGCATGCCTTGTTCACTAGTGGTTCTTTTGTAAAAGGCTATTGGCACTGAAATGCTGTCAATAATCACAACCCCTCTGGTAACATAGGATCAGAGTGTACGTGTATAAATTGAGGCTTAAATAATGACATGAAGTATTGTATGCTGGCTTCATAAAATGAAGTGGCTGTCTTGATTTTTGCTGCAGAAAATATTTTAAAATCTTTGATATTAGTAAATGCAGCCTCTGTGAAAAATCACATAATTTGTTGTAGCTGGGGTTTTACTGAAAAATGTGAATTGAGCCTTGGAGTCTGAAGTGTTCTAGAACAGTGCAGTAGTCTGTTTTGCTTTCTGCAGGCTATGAAAGGTTGTCTCTGATACAAGTTTCAGATTTGGATGGCTTCCAGCAATCCTTCTCTGTTCTCTGTTATGCTGGTGCCCTGAAGAAGGAGTCAGGCATCAGGAAGCCATTCTGATAGACGGAGCCACACAGCAGAGAGACAAACCAACTTAAACTGGAGAAACAGCGGACAACAGATGGATACAATCAGACAGCAAAACTCAGAGAAACAGTGAGACAGTACTGACCCAGAATATGACTGAGCTGCAGTGAGCACATCAAGAGCCTGGTTTTTTAGGTATCAGAGGAAAGAGGAGTCTTAAGAAGGAATTTGAAGGGAGATAATGAAATAGCTCTGCAGATGTTTACTGAGATTCCCTCCCAGGCACGAAGGAAAATGTGGGAGGAACATGGAGGCACTTGTTTGAATATTTGTCATGTGGGGGTGGAAGCTGATATTGTGGGTTATCAGAGAGAGATGATTGCATCTCTCTGGTGCAGCAGAGTTAGAGCAGTAGAAGAACATAAGGAAACTGCTTCAGCCATCAGTCAGTCAGTTCCTTGGAGTTCTCAGGCTGAATCCATCAGCACTGAGACGCAGTTTTGGTAGGACAAGTAGAAGAGAAGAACAAGCATGGGAGAAGGGTTGTTTAGTTGATTTTATGATGATTTCGGAGTATGTCAATGATGTTTTTATAAGGAATCAGAGAAGGGACTCAGCTCCATTAGCTTTATTGACTGTGTTTCATGACTGTATCGAGAACTTAGTGTGCTCACACAAAGATACCTACACCAGGATCTTAGCAAGAACTGAATACCAAGGATATAAAATCTCAGGCTGCTCAGAAGGTTTAAATCCTTCTTCAGCTGACACTGGTAAGAACTTTGCCTGAAACTTCAGTCAGACTAGGATTTCTCTTTTTGTGCTCTACCCAGTACTTTGTATCCAAGCATTTTGTTCAGCTTGCAGATGATGATACTGCTTTAATTAAAAATTCCTACGAGCTCTCAACTCCCCTATCCATCTGTTATTCCACTAATATCCCAGATAATATCTTACAGTAGCTCCCAGAGAGCCTAGGCAAAAAAGTGACAACATCATTTACTGTTGGGTTGCGAAGTACAATCAAAGCATTATCTTTTCTAAAGGCTCCTACACCCTGAAGTTAAGCATGGCACTGGCAGCCGAGTCCAAAAGGTGTGAGCAGATATCTCCACACATCCCTATGCATCCCTATGCAGTTCCTTATGGAAGATAATGCCTTGGATCTCAAAAGCAGTACAGCTGCCTGTGTCTGTGAGAAAGTGTCCCTTGCTTTAGGGGCAGCCCCATGTTATACAGTGGTCTTGCCCATCATTGGAACAAGTTGGTTTAGTGCTTCTTGGGCTATTTTGGTAGCATTGCACTGTAGAATGGGAGTGTGTTTTAAATAGAAGATATCTATAAGATGCTTTTTAATAATGTGCTCTGCTATTTTTTGTGATGTATTCTATTTTGAAGAGCGTTTTTTTTTTCTCTTTCTGAGCTAAAAATTGTGCCACAATGATAAGCAAGAGCACTCCTAAGACTGGAAGTGAATACATGTGAAATGAACGACTCATTATTTGAATAAGTTTGCCTGAAGGGACAATTTCTAAATTTTTAGTAAAATTCCATTCCCTTCCTTCATGTTAATTAAATGAAAGCTAGGGGGATAGGAGAGCATAGCATGGTAGTGTGATATATCTGGGCCACAGCTCAAGAAGCATCTCACCCCCTTTGGCTTTTTATTGAGTGCTGTGATATTTCATTTTCAGTAATGAACTGCTTTTATGCAAAAGTTTTCAGTCCTACCAAATGAAAGGAGGAACATGTTGACAGGAAACAAAAATTGCATAATCTCTGCAGAAGTCTGTGACTGAATCACTGCTCCATTCAACCCTGTGCCATTTGATGTGGCATCAGGAGGTTTCTTGCTTCCACTGACTTGAATAAGAAAAGGATAAATGACCTCTGCCATTAAGGCATTTGTTTCAGTTATAAATTATCCCTGTAGTAAAATGGGATCAAATAGTCCATGTTTATGACCTCCAACAAAATCTTCTAGGGAGATCATGTTATGCTTGTAATCAGTCTTTTCAGGCTGGAACTGGTGGAGTGGGTTAACGCAGTAGCAATATTTCTCCAGGTTTTCCCCCATTTCTCTTTTTCACACTTGGAAGCAGTGACTTCTGGCTGCTTTGTGCTGGACCACATGTAGGCACAGCAGGAGGCTCTTGGCTTCTCTGACTGCATCTGCTGTCCAAGCAACTGCTCCTCACTCCCTCAGAGGAAGACACAGTGGGCAAATAGAAATACTTGGCAGGCCAGATGGGGCTAATGGACCACAAACCGGAGCATTCTGACCAAAATGCCTATTTAATTGCAGGTTGTTTCTTGAATTTCTGGCATGCACTGTGCTTGACTGGTTTCTGGTGACCAGATCTAGTTTTGCATTTTTCCTGATCGTGTCAGTATTATTCAGAGGCGCTCAGACTTTCCAGGAATTGCTTAATCCCTCAGAGATCAGACATACCTGCATACATTCAGGTAGTCCTCAAGTAGTGCAGTTAAATGGTAGCCCTGCAATATATAACTGTTGTCACATCCACTGTGGTAATTTCTGGAAAAATGTGCTTTCATTGTTTTTGTTTCATTAGGTTGTGTTTTACACTCAAAATGTTCTCTTTCAGTTTGTGTATCCAAAGGAAAGTTAATGCTGCTTGTCCAGAATGTAAGGAATTTCCCTCAGGCCTATGCTTTTGTTCTTCATAGCTTTAGGAGCAATTCTCTAGATTTCACCAGCTCTGTGGGGGCTGGTTAGGGTATATGTGAGGTCTGCCGGGAATGACGGGGTTGCTGGCCTTTGTTATCCAGTTGTTTTGGTTTTGACATACTCTGATATCCCAAAGTTAGATCTTTGTGTACATCTGTTACATGTACATCTGAGACCCATAACATTTATGGGCTTCTTTCAGAATATCCGTTGGATCAGATTATTTCAGTGTTACAACCTGCTTCTCAACATTTCATCTATTGCTTATTTAAATAAGAGGTGCTCCTTTACCTCCTCTGTCAAATAGTGCAACTTTTAGATATCTTAAAGCAGCTGCTGCTGCACTCTGCACCATCGGTGGTATCATTTCATTGGTGGAAAATAAACCCTTGTTAAGTAAATGTGGTATAAAGTGTTATGCAAGAGGAAACATTTAATGAGCAGATACCTGAAGTTCTGTTTATATTGTACGCCCATGGCCAGTTAAGTTTTTCTTGGCCCCATTGTGTAAAACAATATGTCTATCCTAAGTAAGGATTGAATTTGTTTTTCTAACACTCCCATCATGATGGAGCTAACATACTTGACATTGCAAAGCTTTGAGATTCTTCAAGAGAGCATTTGTAAGATATTGTAGAGACTATAAATGCAGAAATAAGAGTAAGCATGTTTAGATTGAAGATGGCTTAGTTAAGAAATATGATTGCTGAAAAACATTTCCAATGCCTTCTGATGATGTGTGTGGCTAGGCCAGTGTGTTCTCCCTTTCTCTCCAGGTAGGACACCAAGTAAGGAGTTTGTAAGACAGGACATAGTTAAGGATCAGCCTTCAGATCCATCAGAAAGTTGGTAGTTATCTGTGTTCAATTGACACCACAGAAGAAGGAGCCTAACATATGAGGCATCAAGCAACAATAGCAGAGGTCTGGAAAAAAAATCCTAAAAAGGACTATATTGGCCAAAGACACCCAGACAAGATGTTGTCTTGACTGGTAAGATGATGCCAAGGGTCAGACCACAAAACTAAAAGAAATGAGATCAGACTGAGAACTTAAGTTATGGCTAAAATCCAGCCCTCCAAAGGAATTAATCAGATGAGGTTTGGAAGGCTTTGTCTGGGAAAAGAGATGTCTTCTCTGCCTTTAATTCTCTGGCTGTTGTTGTAAAGAAGCAGCTTAGGCTCTTTCATTAGATGTGGAGTATGTGCAACTTCGTTGTGCAATAAGAACCAGTGTGTGTGTGCATGAAATTGGTGTGTTGGAGCTTTTTAGTGGACTCAGGCCAAAGCTTGCTCTGTCAGCAGACCTGTGGGCAAATACTGCTCACTGAGCTGCTGCACACAGTGCTTGTCCCACCACAATGGGCTGTGTTCAGGAATTACCTAAAATGTGCTGATCCAGTGAGCCACTTATACACAGAACAGGCCTTGAGTAAATGTCCTGTTCAAGTTCTCTTTGTAGCACTTTCTAAAGATGAATCTGTTACTGAGGTAAGATACCCAGTTGGTTCTCCATAGGTAGAATAGAGGTATGAAATCTCACAGCCCATAAATTTTGAGCTGTCTATGGGTAACCTTGCTCAAATTGTCAGCAGTGTAGGAAAGATCTTGTAGGAGATCAAACTCTTGAAAATACCTAAAGCTGACTCTTAAATTATTGTCCGTGTTCTATCCAGTTGTATCTGAAGTATTGAAAATGGGTTGGAAATGGGACACAAACTGCTAAATGATCTTTAAAATGAAGTGGAAAAAAATTATTTGAACAGTGATAGGCATGAGTCGAAAGGGAAAAACACATCAGTTTTTCTCCCTCTTCAGAAAACATGTATAAGATGAACATTCTAGGCAGGCCTAGCCAAAATACTTTCTTTCCTACATATGACTCACCAACTCCTTGTTTCTAGAAGAGGTTTCTAATACCAGACAGAATAGGAAGCCATAATTTACTCATCTCGACTTGTTCAATTAAAAAATAGCTTGTCTAATCATGGAACATGCCAAAAGATTTTCGATAACAGTTTTTCTTACCACCTGTACATTCATTTCTGTCTACATAAAGTTTTCCAGGAAAAACACTTTCACATTCTGCATCCCAAGACTAATAAAAATTTAAAACAAATTCTTTGTAGGGTTTTAATTCCAGCTTGTTTACCTTCATCTGGTCTTAACAGCTTCCTCTAAAAGTGTGCTTTTTGCTCTTTATGCAGGCTGTATGTGGATGGACCTTTTGGAAGTCCCTTTGAGGAATCCCTGAACTACGAGGTCAGCCTCTGTGTGGCTGGAGGTATTGGGGTTACACCATTTGCATCTGTGCTCAACACACTGCTGTAAGTGACCTTAAGCCTTTAAAGACATTTTGCCCCAGTTTACAGCAATAATGCATGTCAGAAAGGCTTTGACGGTCTCAGGAAACTTCCCCTGACATAATTGAATTATTCCTAAAAGATGTAGAGGACTGGGATGTCCCTAAAGGGCATAAATCCTCTCGTACCAATTCTGTAGACGAAAGAGTTGTGGCAGAGATGTGCCAGAGATGCACCTGAACTGGGACAGTTCAGCCTTTGTATCCTGCCACCAACCAAGCCTGTGATTAATCTGGTCACAGCCTTTCAGCAAGACTTGTTCCTCTAGTCCCAGCTTAGATGAGGACATGTACTGTGACAATGTTTGGGAGTCAAGCAATTGTGACAATCCTTCTGCTGGAAATGCCGAACCAACTCTCCTGGTTTGACTTTTTGAATGTCTAAGCTTGAGGTTTTAATGAAGGGGTTCAACCTGAATTCAGCTAGCATGCAAATGTTTAACCCCATTTGAAAAGTTTATATTTTAGGTATGTATTTTTCTGTTTTTCTCTTCTTGTTTCTCTCTCTATCTTTAAGTTTAATTTTAATGTAAAGCATTTGGTATTCCATGGAGATGAAACCTTTCACATCTTGTTTTTCCGTCATATTGACAGCATGGTTCCCATTAAATCCTATGCTGTGTGAAATAGGCTTCCTTTTATGATTGTTATTGATTTTATTTTTATTTGCTAGAGTTATTGGTTAAGGGCTACAGTCACAGGCTGAGCACCCCTGTTTCAAAAGCCAGCCAAAGCAGCAAACCTTCCCTTAGAGGCCAAGAGGCTAACTGGCTTTGGGAGGGCTTTACAATTCTCTGTTAAAGCATTTCTTGCAAGATGAACACGCCCGTGATCAGCTTTAACTCCAAAGCCAGGTTGAAGTGTGGATTTTAGATGCTGTACACGTTCTTCTGTCCTTAGCCTGGGCTGGACCTGACAGTGCCAAGTGCTACTGAAAGTTATTAACCTTGTGGGTCTCATAGTGCTGCAGCCCCCAAAGACCATCTTGGGCTCCCTCATTTTCTTTTCTTGAGAGCATATGGATCACCCTCTCAAAACCAGGGTATATTTCTTGCTGAAAGCCTGGAGCTCAGGTGGATAAAATGACTGTTTTCCTTGTGATGGATTATCCCTGACAGTGTTTAGCAAAAAATGTCATGGAACATGAAGACGGGCCAGCAGCAGCTAATAAGGTGTTTGCCTCTCCCAGTGTGTTATCCAAGGCTGTAGGAATTTGCACAGACACTGTAAGAAAATGGTAGTGTCCAAAGGATTTTGGATGGCAGTGTCCATTTATCTGCATAAAGCCATAAATTGACTTCCAAGGAGCTAATTCCATAAGCTGCCTTTGGAGCCACCCTTCCCTTTGTGCAACATACAATATACAGGGGAATCATTCTGGGGAAGAGTAGCAGTCTTAGTCTGCTTCCCTCCTCAGTATTTAAACATCAACAAAGCACTGGTTTAGTGGCTGATCTGCCTGTGTCTTTGCCCTGGCTTGGAAGCAGATATTGGCAGATATGAACATGCAAATTGCCTGATGGTGCCAGCGCTGCAGAGCAGCCAGGCCAGTCCTGTTGTGTCAAGGACACGCGGGTCTAGGAGAGATCCAAAGCCTGCCCTTGAAATCTCGTTTCCTGCTCTGTTGTTTTCCTGTTGTATGTACATAATTTGATTCATGCCCCTGCCCTTCCCTCCACTTAGCTGCTGAACCCTGTGCCCTGTTTTAAGAAATTACAATGTACTTTACAGAAAGCTAGAGGCTTTTATGCACAAGAGTCTGTGAATAATGGCTGCTATGGGCAGTGTAATACAGAAATACACAAGAAATGTGACATACACATGGTTTTAATGGGGGGGTTGCACCTCTCCTGCTCGATATATCCTGCTGGAGGAAGACCCAGGCATATGTGTCTGGGGTGCTATTTTAAATCTGTGCTGGACTGGTTTGCTGAAGTCTTGCAGTCCAGCCTCTTTGTCCATCTGCAGTGTTTCTTCACCGAGAGTAGTGTTTTGTTGCTGAACTTGGGCATTTCAATACAAAATGCCTTCCATTTTTCTCTTCTTTTATCCCTTTTTATGGTGAAAGGCACTAATTTTCCTTGCTACTGTTTATAATTCTCTTGTCATATCTGACCAGACTGTGACCCTTCCTAAGTGCTTGTCTTAGTCTAGGCAGTCAGAAAGAGATGGAAAAAATCATGTTTGGAAAGTCAGCAATTAACAAATAAAAAATTGGAAATCGGGACTTGAAAGACACTCTGCTCCCCAGTCTGAAAGCACTTTTTTTTTACTCTCTCTGGGGAGTTTACATGAAAGGTGAGTTCTCACTTCTGTGTGCTGCTGAGGTGCTGCTGATGTCTCCATCCTTGCTCCTCAGGGGAGGGGTATGGGGAGGCAAGACACTGGTTGGAGCCATCACTTATATAGATCTATTAACCCTATATCCTTGCTGGATGTGCCAACAACTCTAGAGTTTGAAATAAGGTACAGTAGGTATGGTGAGATGTATCACGAAACTTTTTGACCAGGCCTGCCTCCTAGGATTGGCATTTTAAGTGAACAGGCTGTGGCCTTCTCTATCTGAAAATTAATCTAAGAGTTAAAAGGAAACTGTGCACTGACCATTTCAATGATCAGAACAACAAAAACCAGTGTTGGCTAACTAAGAAAATGCTTCCTGAATACTTGTGCTTTATTTGAACTCATTATTCATCAGGATATTTTTATTTCTATTTTCTTTCCCAGTTCATTCAAATCCTTCCTTTGTACTTACTTGTGTTTTAATTGAATTAGAAATCTGACACGAGAGTCCTGTTTTTCTAAATGCAATGCCAGAATCTGCCCATGGCTGCACTTTATCCACCAGCATTTTCTGAGGTCTGTAATGTATCACACAGCTCCCTAACACAATGCAGCTCTGATTTGATTTGGTCTTTGTGATTCTGCTACAGTATTAATTACAATCAAGCAGAGCCTTTCACATAGAAAGGCAGAATTAAGTCCTGACATTATTGCATTTGTCAATATTTTCCACTTATGGGCCTCTTTATAAACCTAATAAAGCACTGACATAATACACTTGAACTTAGAATGCCTCCTTTGCTTTGAAATAAAAGTTTGATGATGATACACGAATCCATATTTGCTGCCCAAATCGTCTGTATAGCTGGCAACTTCCTAGTGTGGAAGCAGTGTCTATGATGGCTGTTAGCTCTGTGCTGGATATTTAATATTCTCAGGATCATCTGAATAGACTGTGTTGGTCAATTCAGTGTCTGATGTATCACAGCTTGAAGTGCAACTTAGCAGTTAGCTTCTAAAGGAAATTCATGTTTCCATTAATAAATATAAAGCCTCCTAATTAATGTTTCCTTTTCAAATGATAATTTTTCACTACCCACACATTTTATTTTGAAGGGATGGCTGGAAATGCTACAAGCTCAGAAGACTCTACTTCGTTTGGGTGTGCAGGGACATTGAGTCTTTCCGCTGGTTTGCAGATCTGCTCTGTATGTTGCATAACAAGGTAATGGGTGTTGTTTGGAGGGATCCTGACAGCTTAAATGCAGAGTATGCCCACACCACACACCTGGCATTCTGTAGAGAATGGCAGCCTCGCTCAAAAGGAGTGAGCTCCAGCAGTAGCTTCTGCTGATCCAGGCTTCATTTACTCTTGGAGCTGCACAAACCAGTGTGAATATCCGTCACCAATGTTTCATTGCCATATTCCACTGTGGAGTATTGCCATATTCCATGGAGTGTTGCCATATTCCAGTAGCCTGGACACTTACCTGTGTCCAGACTACTTTATGAGATGGAAGAAGCAGCATGTGCAGTCTGGGAAGCCTTGAGTGGCCTTTAGTCAATGGACTAGTAGGCAGATTGAGAAGGGAGTGGGATTTACAATTTCAAGTGTATTTTAAGAGCCGTATAGCTTCCTAAAATAATATTTTTTATGCAGCATGATGTGCTATGAAAGCGCATCCACTTCATTAAAAAGCTTACTTCGCTGATGCTGAAACCCATGTCCCTCAGCATAGTAGGCACAAGTGACTTCACACTTACATTAAGAAAAAGAATATTATTTCACTAGCTTTTTTTATCATCCTCCCAGCTTTGGCAGGAGAATCGGCCAGACTATATAAATATCCAGCTGTACCTCAGTCAAACAGATGGAATACAGGTATGTGGCCAAATGTTGTTTGTAAACTAAACTAGACCTTGGAGTAATAGGCAATGCAAACTGTCTGTCAAAGGCAGAAGGGGATTACTGCACATGGTAAAATCAAGAGATGAGGCTGTAAACTTGGGTAACTGATTCAATAATAGAGCAAGAGAGCCAGTTCTTCCCCACAGAGAGTCAAGTGCAGTACACTTAACTTGATTAGGCGTGGGCAGGAATCCATATCTTCCTTTTCTAGGAACAAGGTCCTTCCAGGCCAGGCCACAGACCAGACAGTTGGCCGTGTTCGATGGGAAATCTGCATTGTTTCTGGGCTAAGAACAAAACCAGAATAGTTCTAGGAACTTGCAAGCTCAAATCTTCTTTTCCCGTATATATTTTGAAAGAATCTAGCTATTTTTAAAAGCTTTTTATTTCATTGTCTTGTGTATGGTAGAAAGGTAGAAATTTCTTGATGTGTAAGGCTGGAAATTATACTGAACTGTCAATTGACACGTATTGCCAATGCTGAGGCTGGGCTAATTCCCCAACCCTTTGCATCTCCTGTAACTATTTAGGCTTGCAGTGTTCATTTTACATTATTTAGCACATCAGCCTAGGTACAAGTCTTTACTGTGCCGTGTCAGGAAGCTTTCCATTGACTACAGGGGGGCCAGAGCCAAGACATGAAATGCAGTGAAAAACTGTGCCCAAAGGATTTTGATCTGCCTGCTATCAGGTGGAGATAACATAACATTCACAGCTCTGGTAGGAACACAATCCTGTAGTTTAAATGATGTGATAGCTACAGTAGTTATGACTATGATAAATGTAATGCCTGGACAACATATGTTGATGGAAATGGAGTGCTTGAAGATGCCTAATTGATGAACCTGGTCTGTAATGGTTAGGTTAAACTTAAAACCTGAAGCAGGACTGCAATGCAATGAGATAGGGAAAGTGAAATAATAGTCGGTTCAAAGGGAGTTTTCTAATACTATATAGTATACCATAGTGATACTAATCCAGCAGCTGCTGAATTTAAGTTAGCTTTTTGGTTGAAATCCTTCTTTAAAGTCACTTTTTTGTGGCTGTTGAACAAAACTTCCATAAAGCAAAATGCTGCTCATGATTGCTCAAGGAGGAGTTAAGTCTCCATGGCCGTACAGGTGGTGTGTTCACTGATGTTAGCCCAAAGCGCTGACTGCCGCAAAAATTTGGGCAGTTGCACTTCATAGTTCCTTTGTGAGAAGCCCTTGTGCCTGTGTGGTGAGAGCCCACCCTGCAGCAAGTGCCTCTTGTCTATAAAGGAGGCTGAGTTGGCCAGGACTGTGTTTGCATTGGTGTGAGCAATGTTTCAGGTTGTTCAGAAAGGCAGGGAGTGTGGCAGCCTAGATAAAGTATAACTCTCTGCCTCTTGCTGTTGCTTTAGGACAGCAAACTCAGGGTTGTGCCCTGCCATGGGAGGGCATTTCACCTTACCAGAATGCTGGTGAGTTAGCACTCTGGAATGGAGTGGGTTCCATCTGGGGAGCAGTTTTGGCTGCTTTCTGCTGTTACAGCAGCTCAAAACAGCTGGCAAACTACTCTCAGGGAGAAAAGTAAGATTTCCCTTGTTACTTTTTCAGACCTAGTCATCTTAATAGTTACTTGTACAAAGTTTAGAAAAAAAGACTTCAGACAGAAATATGATTTTTTTGCTTCAGCAGCATTTCTTCCAGCTTAGCATTAAATGCTGGTGTGGGAATGAGTAATAGGAGGATGGTTATTGTTTTATGGCTTAAGTAAATTGGTTTAAAAATAATGTGGAAATTAATGAGGGACAATGTATAACGAACACCAAAGAGAGCCATTGAAAAGGTACTGAGCAGAGGCATTGGTGCATAAAATGACTGCAGTTCTCATCACAGCAGTTTGGTACTTGTGCTCAGGTTTTACACCTCAGCTCTCTGGCAAGTCAGCCAATAGCGAAAATGGGAGCCCTGGGTGATATGAGGCGATTTGCAAATCAGGCAGAATGGATTTTTTTGGTTTCTTGCAGAAAATAATTGGTGAAAAATATCAAGCTTTAAACTCCAGGCTTTTGATTGGACGACCACGGTGGAAGCTCCTGTTTGATGACATAGCAAAGTGCAATAGGAGGTAAGTGCCTGTCCACTTGAAGGATGGCTGGGCATATCTGTTCCTAGCTATGTTTGTATGAAAATATTCCTGGGATTTATCTTGCTGAGAGATAGCCTATACAAACTGAAACACTTTTTTTTCCTGAGCTCAGAGCAGTTCAGCTTTTCACGCAGCTGAGATGTTCAGTGGCTCAGAAAATAAAAGTAGCAGATTTCCATCTCACTGCACAGAGATTGCATATGTTCTTGTCCGTGGCAATGTCTTGCTTTCAACATATGCTGTTTGTTTTGTCTTAAAATTTTTGATTCATGATTTGTAATGCTAGTTTACAAACAGAATTCACGAGGAAGAATTTGAATTACCTGTATTGTTTTTATTTAGAAGGTTTGTTGTCTTTGGGTGTTTCTAGCTATTTTTTATTCTCTTTTTCAGTGTGTTCGGAAATACTTTTTCACTGTGCTGGGAAAGCATATTATGGTCTGAAACAAGACAAGTGTTAAGCAGAGAAGACGTGCACATGGAATATCTTTGTTCAGATCCAAGTTTGTTGTGTGTTTTACGTGCCACTGGCAGTTTATTGCCTCAAAGCTGATCTGGACAAAGGGACTGTGTGAATCTTCTCTAATCTACATCTGGCAAAGTCAGTGGTGTGGGAACAAACCCCCTGAGTATCTGTTGATAGCCATCTGGGTACATCAGGTTGAGAGGTGCTCTGCAGAACTTTCCCTCAAGAACTTTTTGTCCTCTCTTGCACTTGTAAAGTGAAATCTGCCTATGGCTTATTGACTCTTCTCTCTTGAGGCTAGATATAACTAGGGGACACTGAACCCTGGCTCTTGAGAAATACTGAGTGCCAAATGTATCACTGTGGGCAGTGTGAGCTGCTGACAATACTTGTATTGGATTCAGGTCATAGAGGATGTTGTGATCAGGATGGTCTAAAGGCTGCTACATCTCTAGTAGAATTTCCACACTTGGAGAAGTGGTTTAGAGCAAAGAACTATAGGAAAGAAAGGGAAATAGAGAGTTCAGAGAACCAAACTGACTCTCTGGGCTCAAAGATCTCTGCAGAGTGGACTGTTGACCTGTTATGCTCCATTCTAATGTCTTTGTTTAACTATGTGAGTGCAGTTTTAAAAGATTAAAATTACGAGGTTCCTGCCACTTCCTTCCAAGGATGTAAGAGCACATAATATAGATGAAGCCCTAGTAGTAGTAGTAATAATCATACTTGATTTTTCTTTTTTGCTTTCCATTGCATTACTCCTAATTAGAATTCAAGTACCATTTCCTCTACATTTTCTCATGAGGTCTTTAAATTGGGCCACCATTTTTAAGCAAGATATCTTTAATACCTAAATAATGTTCTGATTCTTTTGATTACCTTGCGAAGATGTCATCTCTTTATCAAGGTTTCTATAGATCTGTACCTATAGATGTAGCTACTTGTAACTAGTAGTGAAGCCTTTGACAACCTCAGCTGTCCTGCAGAAATTTACCTTTTGTAGGTAATTATTCTCCGTATTTCCATGGATGAGATGGAAACTTCATATTTTCCCTCTAGCTCAATTTCCAGGTCTGCTACTAGCTTTATTTCAGTTCTTATTTCCCTGTAACTTTCCACCTAAGTGTCCCTGCTGCTATACAGAGACCAAAAAAACAAAACTAAAGCAAAACAGGTCAATCAAGTTGTTTCCAACATCTGGTGCCAGTGTTCAGACTCTCACATTTGCAATCATCCCCTTGGGCTTGTTTATGGGCAGCCAAGATATTTTCCAGTTTTTATCTTGTGATTTTAGGAAAAGCTGCATATAAATAAACAGGCAGCTGGCAAAGCTCTCACTGTGTAGCTCTCTGATTGCTGTGTGCTTTGTGAATTGTTGCTGTTGTTGCTGCTTGGGTCCCAAATAAGCAAAGTGCATTTGTAAGTGTCTGAGCTTTGCCAGACCTTCAGAGCGTAACATGGGACAACTCAGCATCAGGGTCCTGATCCCTTTTTTTTTTTTTTGAAAAGAGGAGCAGATGTATGCCATCTACTGTTCATAGTGCATATTTCACCTGCAGACCCAGCAATCTGAATTGGAACAGTTACATAATAAATTACTGGTATTTTTCTTTCATTCTTTATGTGGGGGAATGGAGCAACAGCCTTGTTCCTGTTCAGTTGCGTCCTGGATGGAAAGCTTGCACCATGCTCAGTTTGCTTAGGTCAAATGGGCATGTACTTTTTTCCAGGTAGAGAACGACCTAGAAAAAGACATGAATATCTGTAGGAGAAAAAAGCATGGAGCACCATGATACATTTCTCATGTGGTCTAAAGGAGAAACCTCTCTCTAGGAACAAATGTGGAATTTAAAACAGGAACATTTCAAGTCCTGACTGTCTTCTCAATAGCAAACTATTTAATCTTTCTCTCAACTCCTGCTGTTCATAAAATGGATGTAAGAATTGTGCCGACCTACTCATCCCATAGGAACACTGAGGAATTACTTGCTTAGTACTCTGAATGAGTAAATTCTATATTGAAGTTTATAATTATTACAAAGAATGGCCTATAACATAGTTTCCTTCACTGTAAATATGTTAATGGTATTATTGAAGATTTACCTGTTTTCGTCTAAAGCCTCAAAGTGAGACTTTATCCCAAACAAGTGATAGATAAACAGTTAAAGCCCATCAGCTCAGGGCAGTAATATGCTGCTCCATGTAGTAACTTTCCTTAGCCACCTTCCCGCTTGTGTTCCAGCATCCAGGCAGGAGCTGGGCAAGGCAAGGGGGGGAGGCATCTGCAGGCAGGGACACAGGGGAGGAAGGTAGATGGTGTGTGAAGGATGTCCAGATGAGATGCTGATGGTGGGTATCCCAGGAAGGCAGCCTGCGGCTCACTGCACAGAACAGTGACTCAGCTGGGTTTTAGGAGACCTTTGCTATGGGTCTCTTATGTGAATTCAGGCAAATCATTTAACCTTCCTGTGATTCTGATTGCTAGCTAAAAAATCTGCATACCTTGGAATGATGTTGCTGGGATGGGAATACATTGGCAGTATGTGCTCCTTACACATGTATTTACTTTGTTGGCTGTTTATATGTAAGGAAAGGGAGAGGGACAGCCAAACTCTTTGGGGTTTATTTTGTCAGTTCACTGTACTAATTAGACTAAAGAAAACAAAAAATACCCCAAGCCCAACAACAACAACATTAATTCTTTCAATTAAATACACAGTAGAAGACAGAGTCCTGCTGGCAGCTCATGAATCCTTTTTCTCCAGTGTGCACAGATTAAAGTGAGTTCAGAGTCTGCAAGTGCTGAGGAATCTTATTTGAGAGCAACAAGCAACAGCTCTCTCATTATTGCAGCAAATTCAGCCACCAGCACAACACTCATTGCCATTCAAAGGAGTACTGCCAGAACAGGAAAGCTTAACAGATAAATATAAGGGTGAGAAAAGTATGACTTATGACTTTGCCGTGGATGGATGTGAGAGATGATGCCATTGAAGGCAATTAAAATCCACGTTGTAAGTTTCCTGTACGGGAACACCACTGCAGTTACCTGCATAAGTTTGTGATGATTTTTGATGTTTGAGTGCTCAGTTGTACCTTGCCAACGTTGGCGTGCACTGGTGCAGTGTGCACTGCCGTGCTGTTCCAGGAGTTGCCTGACACCTGACATGTACATGTATGCACCAAAGATTTCTTCTTGTATTAGTTCCCTCCTCTCATCAAACACATGCATAGGGAGCTTTAAACTGAGCTTGATTATCTTGCAAATGTTAAAATATTGTATATTAAATAGTTACTGGATAAAATACAGAAACAGTCCTGGAAGCAGAGCCCAGAACCCAAATCTCCAGCCCCTTGGTGACTGCTATAGATCACAACAATTAGAGCTGTGTTCCCTCTTGTATGCTTTTTTCTTCATTTTTGTAAATCTTTAAGATCTTTTTCTGTAATGGCACAATTTCAGCTGGAAGAAGATGATTTTTTTTTTCCATGATACAGAAAAGGCAGCACTGCGTTGTCTTTCCCTGCTTCCTTTCTCTGTCCTCATCTTTAGAAAAAAGGAAGATAGTGAATATTGCAAATGGCAGAGTCCCACTGTGGTGGATGTGCTTTGTTCTTGTGTTGGTTACGGTTCTGAGCCCTCAAATGTTGTATGAGTGTGAGTCTGACTTATAGTCTATTGTTAAGGTGACCAAGGAGCCCAGAGCTGTTGTCAGTAGAGTGGTGGGAAAAAGTCAGGTTGGCTAAAAAACCCAGGCCAAGATCTATGGGTGATGAACAAAGATCATACTCTGTGTTTTACTTTTTGTAAGATTTCCCAATATAGATGTTGAAGGAAAAACTGCATGCTAATGTGAAAGTAAAGCAGTAAAATTATTCTGTTGCTGCCAGAAATAATCATGGGTTAGTAGTGCTCTGTTTTCATTAGTGTAAAGAATCACTGCTAGTGACTAGATATGCTTGTGTAATTCATGAGGTACACTAAGGAAATCTTTACAGTGAGACATATTTTTAACAAAAAAGTGATCAATCATGGAAAAAAACATAGAGTGGAAAATAGTAATATTTCATCATTTAGTATCTTGAGACTAAGATGAAGTTGAGTTGTCTTAGATAAATAATAGGGTTTGTTGTAGGGATACTTGGAAGAGATATGGTGGCTTCAGTAAAACTGACTACATCATCTAGTGAACTGTTCTCACCTTAAAATCTATATGTAGGTGGCTTATTATAATACCATGAGGATCCACTTCTGTCTATTGTTGGAAATTACTGTTTATTCACAGTGTCATAACTTCCCTTTCCCTCTTTTTTTTCTTTTTTTTTCCCCCCCACAGGAAGACCATTGGAGTTTTCTGCTGTGGACCAAACAAAATCTCTAAGACACTTCATAAACTGAGCAACAGCAGCAATTCTTATGGGACAAGGTTTGAGTACAATAAAGAATCCTTCAGCTGAAAGTCTATTGGAGCAAGACTCTCTAGAAGATAAAAGTGCAATTTTTTGTTTGTACAGCTTTAAAGTTCAGCTGTGGTTTAAACAGACAGAAATATACCAAAGAATAGCACAAATGTTTTTATTTATGATTATTTAAGACTGATGGATGCAGCAGTATACCAACAAATAATCAGTGCTTTTACTCAAATGCACTCACACAATATTTGTGGTGGGAGTGATTCTTTGGATTTGTTTCTGTTAATTAAAAAGTACAGAAGCTGGGGAGAGACACAGTTGCTTTAAAAGCTGATGGAAGAAGAATCTGTGGAATGTTTGAACTTCTTCCACTTCAATCCTCTGAAGCTGGATCAGTAAATGAAACCCCAGGTTAATCCAAGTGGCAAAACATAATGTATTACAAAGACTCTTGCTTTTGTTGGTATACAGATCTTATGGCTTTGGGGTGAAAATACTCCATATTAAAGATTTTATTATACATTGCAGAACTGGGATTCTGTATTTAAAATATAGAGTGTTACTCTTGCTAGTCTACTTCTGTAATGAAGTTAACCTAAGGAAAAGTGAGCACAATTGTGTAGCACCAGTGGGCAGCCTCTGCTGTGATGTTAGTGACAGCCTTTTGGCAAGCACACATCTGTACGTGGAGAACTCTGTATCTTGCATCATTTCAGTATTCAGTGAGTTTGCAAAATAATTATGATTTATGCAGCTATAAAGATGGAGCAAGAAAAGCAATGAACAGGAGCAGACAGAACCTGAAGTTTTATTATGCCACACACTGAACATGGAAGGTGTACTCACTCTGCATTCACATGACCTAAATATCTAATACTTCAAGCTTTCAGATGCTCTGAGTGATTATTTTATAACACAGCAGGTTGAAATCCAGTTTTAGAGGTCCCAGAGTATGGTTGGTTGACTGTGATCCTTTGAGTATGTTCCCTGGAGCCACCCTTGTTTGCCCTGGTGCCACAGAAAGCAAGATCAGACCAGATCTACAGCAGAGTGAGAACAAACCCCTCAGCTCTGTGGCTTCTTGGATGATGATGTGTGCAGATAGAAACCTTGCAGGAGCTGCAGTATGCTTTCACTTTGTTCCATAGAGGAAGATCTCAAAACATCCCAATTTTAAGCTTTCCTTCCCTTCTCCTCTCAGTTGTTTTCTGCCTGTAATTGCCATTTTTTCATTCTGAGGAGCACCCTTTTTTTCCATCCAAATAGCCAATCCAACTTCCTTTATTTCTTCTTTTCTCCATTTTCCTTACTTTGCTGAGATGAGGGCATTTAAACAGGAATCAGACACTTAGCTGGCATAAATAGGCACCATTCCAGTGTCTCCTAATGGAGCAGCATCACTTCACCGTGGTGAAAACCTTCCCCTTGATCTCCAGCAGAAACTTGGGAGCAGTACAGTTTAGGTTTTGCATCATACACAGTCAGAGGCTGGCTTGACAACTCTTTTGCCTGTGGTTCACCTGTGTTTAGGGAGGTGCATTTGATTTCATTTACATCTTTCCAATGAATACCTTTTTTATTTTAGTGGAAAAGGCACTGCATTGCTGCTCAGGACACAGACTCTGTGCAGGAGTCTGCAAGTATCAGTGAGTGTTCAGAGGGAGGCATTTTTCTAGTAGGTGGTGTATGGGCATACTGTGTGTATAACTAGTGAGAAGGAGTTTGGTCTTTGCCTTGGCAGCTTCTGCTCAGGAGTTGCCCTGGGTGAGCAACAGAGTGGAGGTGCATCAGTGAAGCCACATGGGAATGTGTTCCTCAGTGTCCAGACTTGGCACTGAACTCTTTGCCTCTGGCTCTGCCCAATTTGAAATCCAGGGAGGAAGGGAAGGACCAGAGATAGACGAATTCCTGCTAACAAAAATTCTCGAAGCAGCCCAGATGAGAGAAGCCAAAATAGAAATGCAGTGTGAGATGGGAGCCTACATTACAGCTACTGATTTTAATTTTTTTTCTCTTTGAGGCTGAAAGGACCATTATTTTCCTGCTGTTTCTCATTCATCCATCACTATAAAACTGGAGGTGTGCAGCAAAGGATTAGCTTCTTTTTAATCAGTAAGATCTATTTCTAATACTGCCTGCATAGATTTTATAATAAGCATAAAACTGTTGGCAAAATGCATAGATACTGCATATTGTAGGTCCTGCATACTTTTTTTGTTTGCTGGCTGTTAGTTTGAAGCATAATTGAAATCATGCCTGCATCTGTTTCCCACAACTAGAAAGTGATCTTCTCCTCTAGTTTCAGGATCTAATATCTCATGCTTTTAAAATACAGTTTAGAGTCATCTAATCACTATGTTGTTTGTGGTTTTACATCTCCTCTGACAGATACCAGCTCCATTACCATATAATGAGCAGCTAGTTTTGCAGTTACCTCTGTGCTAAAGCAGATTATGCTTTCTGGCTCAGCTTCTGTATGGGTAACACTTTATAATTAAAATAGTAATACTAGTACTGAGCTCTTACTCTGCATTGTTGCAGGAGCTGATGCTGTTTGTAGGCATGTTAAACACATGTTGTTACATTAAGCAGTACTGTCACAGCAAGATCAAAGGAGATCCAGGCTGTCCTCTTTCTCTCTTTGTGCTGTATCTGACTCAGCTGACCCACTTGTAAAACAAGCCCTGGACTGTCTGCCTTTCTGGAGTGTTTTGAAGCTTAATTAGTGTTTTGGGATCACTTTAGCACACAAGTAATGGAAAGATCTGTCTAATTGCTATGTTGATGTGCTTGTGTTTTGTTTTGGGTAAACCTTTCTGTTGCTGATTTGAGTAATTGCTAGATCAGGTGAGGAAGAGTTTGGGGAAAGTCTAAAACCTTCAGTTGCTTTTTTCCTTTTCCTTGAGCTATGCTTCTATAAGACAGGCAAAAGGTTTAAGGGTTGTTGAATGACTGTGACTGTGACTTGGCTTCAGGAGTGGCAGATACCATGACAAACACAATCTTTCTACAGGCTGTGTTGTCATTGCTCTTTCTGAGTGTGTCTCCAGCTTGCAAAACAGTGTCAAGCCCTCTTTTAAATTCTATTGCTTTTATATCTAAAGCCAAGTGTATGCAAAAATATAACTCAGTGCCAGAAAAGTAAGTGAAGGCTGACAGCACTCAATTCCATATTTGCAGATCAGCTGGATTTACGTAATTGAGCATCACTTTGCACTTTAAACTGCGTCCTGTGAGTCTGTCATAAGCATCCTGCTGGATCCCACCCTGTATTCTCCCAGTTTTCACTTAGTCCTTTACAAAGCTACAGACCTCTCAGTGTTTGTTCATCAGGATCTTTGTGTTTTATTCATCAGAATTGTTTCAGGACTCTTTTTTTTTACACCAGGAATGTTTCCCTACCATGATGAAAACCAAGCCCTTTCCCTGCAACAAGAATCCAGCCCTTGTTCAGCAGTGTGGGACTCAGGGCTTTACACAGCTAACAGCAGGATTAATCAAATGTACCCCACACCTACTCCCATATCACTGAGATTACTTGTGTGAGTAAATGTCCACTGCCACAACAAAGAACAGCAGAGATGAGCCCTGATGTTGTGTAGGAAGGCCTGGTGGGGACTGACCTTCAGCACTGGAGTCTGCAGAATGATCTGTCCCTCCACAATGATTATTCCAGCCCTGTGTTTGGAGCAACAGTTCCATGTTTCAGCATGTGGTACTACTACCAGCATGTGAATTCTTCCTTGTCTTTTTTTTTCCTTTCTGGCCTCTAGCACATAGGTGGCAAAGAGATTTGAAGCTGGCTGAGAGAGGGCAGATAATGCATTAAGTAGCAGACCAGCCATGTTGGGAACAATAATTCAGTTGTAACAGCCCAGCAGAGCAGAGATTAGTTTGTAATGGTTTAGTAGGGCTTGGAGAAGAGCAACCTAAAAGGAAAACCTCTACTCAACATTTAATGCACCAACTTACAATTTCAAACCACAAAACATAGCTTAGGGGAGGCAGACAGGAGGGTAAAGAGTCATTGCCTATAGCAGTTCAAGGACCATAAGTCAGAGAAGAGACGTAGTTATTAAAATGCAATGTTTACTCTTTTGAAAAATAAAAGGGCTTCTAGGGAGATTAATTTTCACTTCAGCCTGGCAATCATTTCATAAACACACCAGTTTGATATAAGACAAAGTGGATCTGTTCTCTAGATTATGCATCCAATTTTTCTGCTAATTTTCCATCCCTCATGATTTCAAACATTTTTTTATTGTTTTAGCCAAGAGGATTTAACAAGAAGGTTTAATCAAAATGCCCCTGGTGCCTGTGCTGAGCTGAGGTTTTCAGCTATTAATGTAGATTTTTCAGGGAGATTATATATATATATATAAAATGTAGCTGATGACTCAACTGTGAACTGTGATTTGGGATTTGCATTGTTTCTACTGCTGATGTATTTCATTAAGGCCACTACGGTGATGCACTGGCAAAATGTATGGAGCTGAAATGAGACTCTTCATTCCCATAAAGAGCCTGGTATTTTAGTGCCTGTACTAAGCATAGTAAATCCTAGAAAATGAAATTTCCTTTGTAGGCACAGTAGATTATTAGCATCTTTTAATGTTAAAAACCCTGAGTCCTCTGCTGGACTGACATGTATGAAGAAGACTCTGACACAAAGGTTTTGAGCAACAAATGCTTCTCCTTGAAGGGCAGTGAGTTCTCAAGGTTTGATGTGCCTGAAGTGTGATATTCTCTAGAGGGATCCTATTTGTAAGAGGCAGGTGCTGGATCTGTACTTAGAGCAGTTCATCTGTCCCATTAATACATGGGCACAGAGAGAAAGCTGGAAAAAGCTTTCCCAGTTGTAGATTGCTTCTTTCTTAACAGAGCCCTTGGGTGAGAGGGAAGGCTGGTCCTGAGGCTCCAGGTAAACTGCTGTCAACTGAGGAGCAACCCAAGGAGGGCAGGAGAGGATGATGAATGCCAACAATAAACAGGGTAAAATATTTTGTGCCTGGGAGCCAAGGGGAGGGAAGAGACATTCTTCTTAGCTTCTCAATGTTAGAAATTTAAAAAAAAAGCAAACCCCATTTTCTAGATGTGGATACAGAGTCTCCCTGGGGGTTGAGAGCTAATGTATGCAAATACATTGCATTGCCATGCACAACTCAGTGCTAAAGCCCAGAAAAAAGCTAGTATATTTTAGCAAACACCCTGGAAATAAGCATTCCTTTGAAATAAAACCTTTAGTCTTTCAAGTTAACCTACTTCGAAAAAACATTACTTCTATTCTGCAGCTATGGAATTGAAAAATAGCTTTACCCGTTAACTTCTTTTCACCAAAATACTGGAGTGTAGAGTTCTCTGTGTCAGCTGTAAGGAGCTTTGACAGTTTGATAAATAAATTTCGTGTTTGTTGCTGCTGACCCTAGGAAAGGACAGCCTTGAGGATGAGAAGCCGTGTTACATAAGTGTCTAGTGTGCATAGCAACACTGAGCAGGGAGACGCTGCTGCATCGCTTTTGGTGCACCAGCCACTCATTAAAATTCTGTCATTGCAAGGTCATGTTGCTCATCTCATACTCTGCAACCCTGGGGAAGAAATTCGGATGAGAAGTGGGGGAGGAAAAGCGAAAACTTCCTCCTTGTGCTGTAACCAAGAACATATTCATCGACAGCAGGGCACATGTTTTGATTTCAAAGAAGCGTGCCATTTCTTTTTTGGGGATAGTGGGTTCCCTCCTGTGCTGCGTCATGGTGTTTGCGTGTTAGGAGTGTAACGCAGTGATAACGGGTTGCTTCTGAATTCAGTAAATAACGCCTCTGAGCTTTTGCTTTTCACTTGAACAGTCTGAGGGAAATGCAAAACACCAGAGAGCATCCAGAGTGGACTCTGTCCCAAGCTGCACTCGGCACAGCCTGGTTAGGAATGCTGCACAGCAGCTCTGCAAACTGCTGGGAGGAGGCAAGGCTGAGGTTACGAATGGATGGACCATTCCCTTAAATGATGATCCTTGTGGGTCCTTTCCAGCTCAGACTGTTCTGTGATTCGGTGTGACTGTTTCAAGGAGAACACGTCAGTGATACATGATCCATGGTCAGAAGCAGGCCAGGTCACCGCACTGGCTGTCACATCTCTGAACCACAGCAAGTCTGAGCCAGTCCTAGGTGTGCTTTGGCAAAGGGAGAGTCAGGGGCTCTTGGGCTGGGTCTGCAGGGTGAGGTGGAAGGTGTTTTAGAGAGACCTGGATGAGCCTTTCTGTGTGCTCTGTGTGCTCAGAGCTGTCATACCTGAGGGTGAGTTGTGTAGGCAGCGAGCTGCTCTGACCTTTGGGCACAGTCACAGTTCTATGGTTAGCTGAAGATATGGACACACCCTATTTCTTTCTCTAGCTTCATAGAAGCATGTTGTTCAGGGACAGGGCAGCAGATTATGTTATTGAACCTCATCAGGTGTTAAATGCTTGAAAGCATGTACTGTTTAGAACAGGTGAGGATGGTGAATGCCAGCTTCCACCCACAACTGAATATACTCTGCCCATTCTTCCAGTAGTGTTCCTGAGGAGTAAATGGCAAAATCTCTGCAGAGAAGACACAAGTGCTGCCTATTTCTTTTATTATATCAGAGCAACACAGTTAACTGTTAAAAAATATTTCCTATGAATGTGAAGATTCACTTACGACATTATTCTTTTTGACTGTTTAAGCCCTAGTAACAGTTTGATACATACTTTTTGACAAAAACATAATGCCCCAAAGCTTAAAAATGAGACTGAGATGGAACTTGGCAAGGGATCTCCACCTCACAGTGAAATATCATTGTCTGTTGGAGCCGGATGCATTTGTGCTTCATTCACCTTGGTCTGCTCCATCACTGTGGAAGATTAGAAGGAGCTGAGCTTTCAGATCCACTCTTCCTCTCTGCATATAACCTCAGCATTCATCTAGCAGTGTGTTTGAACCTTTGGATCACTGGATACATCATTACCCATGTATCACATGATCCTTCTTTTGTGCTCTTTGTCTCTCCATAGCACAAATTGTATTAGGAGGCTTTTTCCACTCCTTGTTTCCCATAACTCAGGAAAATGCCATTTTGGGAAATGCAGAGGGCCTCAGTTTAAATGGCAGCATACACCAGCCTGTATAACGCTCCTGGTGTGTGCAATCCAACGAGGCTCTTGTAGTCTCTTTGATTAGCTTCAGGGAAATGAGGAGTCCAACATCCCAGTGCTGGAGATGCTTCTGGCAACCAGAGGAGGGGCAGTGCTACAAGGACAGCTATGTAGAAGATGGGAAAACTCATAAGAGCGAAGATTACGTCATCTTCTGAAGAGAATTGGGGATTTGGTTTTGTGCGAGTCAGATCTCTTGTGACTACCATTGAAATTAAGTCATGCTTCTGCTTTCACATGTAGGCATTTCAGGACACTGGGCAGTGATGAAAAGGGTTTCTTTTTTTCAATTACATTTGCTATTTCCATACAGCCCCTACTTTATCAGCTGCATATAATTTCCTTCTTTCACTGATTAAATATTTCCTCGCCTGGTTTCTTTGCTTCTGGGAGCTTGAGAGCTCTTTGTTTATAAAGGGAAAGAAGAAGTACTGTGCTGTTAAGCAGGCAACTCCCCACAGCTCTGCATCATTGAGAGGGAGGCCCTGATGCTGCTGTGAGTGCAGAAGGGCAGAGCTTTCACTGAGATTCAGATGTGACCAGAACCCTCTTCCAGGCTTCATATATTGATGAAGCTCTGGGCTTATTAATTAGCTTTTTCTGAAACAGCTACCCTTAGTCCAAATGTGCCAGGTTGTGAAACCCTTACTCCTACTAAGCATTTGTCTCTCTATGTTCGTACTGATCATTTGCAGGAGCAGATTTGATGAAACATGTTTGGGTAAGAAACGGTTCTCTTGGTCTGTGGTCGTTGAGAAGAAAAGTCATGACTGGGGTATCCTCCCTCAAACTGATATCCAAAAAAGTATTTTGAATGGCCCAGCTATAGTAGTTCCATAGTGTGTATGTGGGAAGTTTCTTTCAAGACCTATGATTTTATATTTTAAATATAAATCTAATTTAATTTTCAGAATCAACCAACCAAAAAAAATCTGAAACACCTTTTTTATGTTGAAAATGCTCATATGTCCAAAACACATCTGTTTTAAAAGAATTCTTCCAAGATGCTTAGAAGAAGAGTGGAAGCTAGCTCAAAAAAACTCATATTTTCTAATAGCAAAGCATTCTTTGGTTTTGGGGTTTTTTTGTTTTTTTTTTCTTTCCAACCTTCATTCGTGAAAAAGTACAGCTCAAACTAAGCAATAGTACCACAGTCTGAGCTTCAGCAATTCAGTATCTTCCTTTAAAAGGAAGGCGTCTTTCTAATGTCTGCACTGTCATCTGAACCTTCCAGGCAACATATGTAGCAGGTCTAGACTTGGTTTGCTGTGAAGAAGAAGACATGATCCATTTTTGTCTTACTTTGGGTAATTGCTTTGGTCTCAAAAGCCATGTGAGAGTTTGACGTGGTAAACAGATAGGCACTGGAGCCACTGGTACAAGTGTGAGTATGCTGAAAAGACCTTAGCCTGTTATCCCACTAGTCAAATTAATTAAAATCCAGTCTCAGGAAGGAAGATTGTAGGCCGTAAAGGAAATTCTTGCCATCCCTAAAATTTGGAAAAAGCAATAAACTAAGATCAGCTTTCCAATTTTTCTTTTAAGAAATGAGCCCTGGAAGTAGTTATTTACAGTTAACATGTATAATGTGATTGAAAAATTAATGCTTTTCTGTAGCTGTGGGTCTTAACTTTTTTCACTTCTGACCACATTCTTTTCTCACTCTTCCCTGTCCCAAAAGGAAGAGACCAGAAAATTCTTTCTGAATTTCAAGTTCTGTAATTATATATGTTTTCCACCAGAGGTGAAATAAAAATAATTTATTAAAAAGGAAGGCGACATTTACTTTTTATATCTCTGTACAATGTGCAAGATAACCATTTTGGAAAGTATTCGCATAAATGTCCACAATTTTGAGTACTCAATGTTCTTTTCAGAGGTGCCTGTTTATATTAATGTAATTTCAATCTGTTCTTATGTTTTTATAGATCAGGATATGGTACAATTCTTTGAAGAGAAATGTCTGCTTAGTTTCCAAGTGGAACAGAAAGCAAAATTTGGTCCTGAAATTCCATTTGTAAGTTTTTCACCCAAGCTTGACTTTAAGAAAAAGAATAGTACTTAGTGAGTTCATGACTATAACAAGTCATACCCTTGCTGTGTGAACCAGCCCATTTTGTAGCTTCACCTTGCTGCCCCCCAACACAACACAGGGACTGTGTTTCACTGACTGGAAGGACTTAAATATTTCAACTGCATGCCTCATAAACCTTCTAAGAGTAAGCAGTAAGCTTTCTGAGTCTGTTAGTTCCACCAAAATGAAGGAAAAATTTTACCAGTTGTCTACATAATAAGACAAAACTAGAAAACTGATCATTAAAAAAGCTCTGGGTTTTTATTTTGCTATTTCCTATTTTCCTATTTTGGGTGATTTATTTATTCTCTTTTTTTTTTTGAGTCATATGCAGAACTCTTTTCCCATAGTGTCCCTTTCTTACACAGTGTTGTGAGGGTAGATGAAATTCATTGGCTAAGAAAAAGGACGCAGACAGGGCTCTTGAACTTTATCCCATGTTCTTACAGAGTTCCCCTACAAACCAGTCACTCTGTGTAGGCTCTTCAGAATAACATGAAGAGTCCAAATTCACTGAGATTTTTATACCCAACTGCAGTAGGTCTCTTTCTAAAATCGCATCTTCTTTTTGCCTACATGTAAAATGGGGACAGCCACACTGGAAAAAGAGTTTTGGTTTGCCTGGCAAATAGTCCTTCATTTTAAATTTGTTTAGTTAAAATACAAAATCCTGGTTGGACTATGGAAAGGAGGCTTCTTGCCCAAAAAACTCGTCTGAATTAGCCATTTTGTCTTAATGGCAGTCCTGACAACTGAAGTATTTGGCTGCTGAGTTCTTTTGCTGTTCAGATGTTACTTTTACATTCTGTTATATTAGCAGATCATCTTAATGTGATTTTATGTCTATTATTGTATTTGACAAAGCACCGTATGTTTATACACCATGTAATTATGGCACTGTACTCTAAAGGTATTTACTTTACAGGAAGCTTCATGACTTTGGAATAAACAACCATTCCAAGACTGAGCAAAACGTGGCTGAGTTGCTGTTTGTGACCTGATTTCAATTAATGACATACTGCCTTAATTGTGGAAGCATTGTGTGTGTGCACGTGTGTGTGTGCATTACTGCTGGTAGGGGAGGCTGGTATTTCACTGGCTGGTAGCAGAGGCTCTGATCCTCGTTGTGATGCCCTAAACTTGCTGAAACATCCACACAGGGTTCACAGATCTGCTGCAGGAGACCCAGGATCCTCTGGTATGACAGCAAGAAGTTGAGTAGGATACTCAAAGTACCAGAATTGTACTAGGCACCCTTGTTGAGTGACCCAGAGTCATTTTCTGCCTTAGAACATGAGGCACATGCTTACTCCATTATGTATCTCTGGCTGAGAGACCTCCTCAGAAGCAGAATATGTTACCTCATTCTCGTTATCTCACACACTGGAATTTAGAAGAATATCACTCCACTACACTCTTTGTTCAGAGCACAGTGGAAGGAGAAAGGATCATCTGCCTGATTCTGAACCATCAAAATCGGGGATGAGCAAAGTTCCTTCCCAGATCAGAAGCATGTAGAAATCCTCCCCACCTGTGCCAAACACTTGAGTGCCTGACACTGAAATGTGCCCTGGGCATTTGCTTTAGTCTGCTTGCTCTGGTGAAGTGTTTCACAGTGTGCTCACACCATGCTGCTTTTGATAGGTATTAATCTGAGAGCTGCTGTTTTATTATGATCCTCAAGACACTCCTGATTCTGCAGCAGATCTGCAACAATTGGTTTAAAATTTGTAATTCACATCGAGGTGGTGTGTTTAGAGGTGTGTTGGGTGCACTGCAGACTAAAGCGGCCACTTCCTGCAAGATGCTAAATGTTCTGGAGGCTGTCCTCCTAATCATTTCTGCATTTGGCAAGGTTGTGGGTTTTTATAGGAAAACTGCACATCAGACATAGATTAATACAAGTGTGCAGACTTCTCTGAGATTTTTCAGAACTGTTAAAAATTCTGGGTAATTTATTTCTGAGAAGTAAGGATATGTAGTAAAACTGCATATATATTGATCTCAAAGTTGTATTTTTTACTTTCTCATTACAGAGTGGTATTGATACAATGATGGGAAAAGGTACCATCCCTCCAGAATAAGGAGTTTAACAGCAGCAAGATAAAAGAAAAAACAACAAACTTCTGTATATCCCTTCTTATTTATTTTCAGTCGTTAAATTAATATAAGGAAAGCTAACAGGTGCAGTTTAGAGAAGTTCTTATCTTTGCAACTGCAAAAGGTGTTTATTTATACTAAATGCAGGGTCAGTGGCAGGCAGGGCAGAGTTATCAGAGGAAAAAAATTATATTTTCAAAAATTATGATGGTGTTTTTCATTAAGAGGAATGTCCTTTCCCACTCACCTTCCCCATGCCAAGTAATGAGGTTTGGCAAAATGTGTTTTGGCTCTTGAGCTTTGATTTTCTGTCTGATATTTGGAAAGTTTTTATGGGAAACTATATTTCACAAATGCATTTGATCAAAAGAGAAATATCAATGTTCGTGCAAGAAGATTATGGAAAGGGGAACACAATTTTTTTTTTTTTTAACAAAACCTGTCTGAAAATGCTGACGCAAATAATAAACTTTCCTTACAGTGGACAACAAAGAAAGTATTGCATTCTGCTTTTTTCCTGATGGAACAGAAAAACTACTTCCTTCTTCCCACTTCAACACTATATGGGCATCATGGTTACCAATTTTTGGTAACCAGGTGAGCAGAAGGATGAGCAATAGTAGGCAAAGAGCTTTTCTAGAGAGAAAATGAGCAGCTGTGGGCTCAGCAGCAGCTGTCTGCCTGACCTGGGCACAACCTCACATGAATCTAAGGTATTTAATGGACCAAATCTCATAAAGTAAATGAACACCCCTCTCACATTGTCAGGAGGCAGTTGTGAAAACCTTTGAAGACCCTCCAGGGAGATCTGATACACCTGACTTGGATTTTTTGCTTTTCGGGACACAAAATCATTTCAAAAGTGATTGTTTTCCCCTCCATTGGTGTTACAGTGAACATACTCATTTATTTGGAGAAATAGCATGGTATGGGTCATAAGCACGGGTACTAGTTAAATATGAACTGGGTCCCCTGTCCTAAATTATCTCAGCTGAAAAAGCATTGGAAAAATCTATTTGCATATTTGAAAAATTAAAACCATCTGAGGAGTACACACAGGTGATTCCTCATCTGTTCCTAATGCTGGAGTAAAAGGAGTAAGTACCCCCCCTTGCTGGTCCCACCAGTCTCTGGAAGCTGGGGAGCAGCTGTGCAATCCACTCACAGCCTTGTTCACAGCAGGGAACATGATGCTTTGCCTTAAATGTGTCCTAAAGTGCATTGCAGGCATGTGGATGTTACAGGAGGGCTGGAGAGTGGCACATGGGAATAATTAATAATCAATGCAGTAAGTTGGGTTGTTTCTCCTGAAAACCTATCATTTTTATAAGTAAAATGAGTCCAAATAATCTGCATTTCTCATCTGTTTTCCAACTCCTCCCAGTTTAAAATCCTATGAATTTAATGGCTCTATAATTTATAATTTATCATTTCTCTTTCTGGTTTCTTGTTAGGCTATGCATGAGCATTAGACTGACCTTAATAACACTGTGCTTTCTAATCTGAAATTGTGCATTGTGGATTGATGACTGATGGGCTGAGTAACCAGCAGCTTGTCTTCCTCCCCAGAACTATTTTCTGGTTTACCTGCAACTTAATTTTGTTAGGCCACAGTTTCTGATCTCTCTACAGATTAATTTTGCAAACAAGCCTTCCTGTAACTTTTTCCAGTAGTATGTCTTCTTGTAGGGGAATGTCACATTAATTAGGATGACTGCAGAGATCTCCCAATCTGTCGTCTGTGCCCAGACTGCTAAATGCAATTTCTGAAGTGACAGCCTCCCTGCAGACATCCCCGTTTGGTGCTTTAGAGTGCCATGGCTCCTAGGAGGAGACAAAAGGCCACCACTTTTAAGACCTGGTGTCTAGACTTTTGGATTAAAGCGTGTTTGTTTCACTAAAAGGGAAGAGTCTTTCTGACTAGATGTGAGCTGATTTTCTGAAGTAGCTGTGAGGAAGACAGAAAAGCCTGATTTTCATTTCTGCTCTCAAATGAGAGTTGTTAAGAGTCTGATTTTCCCTGAATATTAATAGGAGGTTGATGCTTTTAAAGTGAGCCCTCTGGATTAAATAATTGAGACCACAGACTACAGAATTAAGAGTCTAAAATGAATTATAAAGTAGCATCTCAAGTCCATGATGGTGTAAGAGAGGACTTGGAGCCTAAATTCTCTAGTGGTCTGTATCTTGAGTGGTTGCTGGTATTACCTGGCAAGATGACTTCTAAAACAAATTACCACTGTTCTGACTTGAGAAATCTTACATTCACTTGCTTTTGTTATAAATGACTGTAACATCATCCAGATGAAAGGGGAGCTGGAAAAAGTCCTTGTAGTATCTGTCTGCAACATAGGTGCACATTGCACTACTTTTACTATTATAGTGTGTGTACAGTTATTTCAGTATTTGTATTTTTGCTATGTGTATATGTATCTTACTATCAGCTAATGACTGTAGTAGCTCTGTTACTCTAGGTTGTGTGTGGTGCTTCAATTAAAAAAAAAAATCACATTTTCTCACCATTGCACCATTAAGTATTTCTGTATACAAATACTGCTATTTTGATAATTTGGTATTTTTTAAGCTGTTTAACCATGCATATATTTCATATCAGTCATCTGACAATGTAATCAGTCCATAGTAAATTTAACAGAGCACTACCTTGCCAATCTCCCATACATTTATGAGAAAACAGTCCAGGCCTTCAAGTTTTTAATACACTTTCCTGATACATTCAGCTCTGTGACAAAATAACCAGCGTTTTTTTTCTTCAATGTTATTGCCTTTGCATGAAGGGGTCATATGCAAAGAACCTAAGCTTTTAGCACTTCTTCCAGAAATGTATTTTCTTCTTTGGTATGTGTAGACTATTTATCTGTAATAGGTTGCACAAAGGAACGAAGGCGCATGAAGATATTAATGTGGTAGAAAAATTCTTGTCATTAGTCACTGGTGGGGAAAACCAGAACCTGATTACAAGGAAGGATGTATTGGTATGCAAGGCAAAGGAAAGGCTTGTTCATGGCTCTGCCCTAAGAGTTAAGAGGCTCTGCAGACTACTCTATTTATATTTATGGCATTGTTGTCAAAAGTGCTTGGGAAGATGTACACCAGTTTGAAAATGTAGCACATTAAAATGGTTGTGTTGAAGTTTTCCAAGAAATCACAAGCAAATTCAAACCAAAAGCACTTTAACATTGTTTTGGTTACAGGAAAATGTGTGAAAATTTGTCAACAATGTGTAATTGACCTGAAAATGCCTTATTTGCTTATTATTGCCTGAGAAGGTTTCTTTTACTTGAAAACAGTGAAGAAGAGCAGGGAGATGCTTTTATACACCCAAGTTCCTTTAAAATCTGTGTGACACACTGCTGTACATACACAACCATGCCTGCCATCACCAGCACTATACCAGCCCCAAAACTGTGGGACAATCCCACCACTGAGCCCCCAGGCCTCCCTTTTCTGGTCAGATAAGGCAGTGCAGCCTGGGGTGAAAGGAAGGGGAGTTAAGTTTCATGAAGAGACGTGATTGGAAGTGCTAAGCCACAGTGAGGGTCCAGAAATAATGTTTGCTGCCAAATTCTTGTTTCAAAGAGGATTTCTTTTTCTGTATGTGGGGAAAGTACTTGCTTTTCTACATATTTTATTGATTGACCAGATTTCTCGAACTTTTTGGCATCGTGTGGATTCTACATAACTGATGCTCTCAAGAGAGTGAGGTAATGGACAGACCTCTGGAGAAATGTCCATTTATGAAATGGAATACCAGAAAGCCTAATGGGTAGAAGATAGATATGCAGGACTAAGTTGATTTTGTAGTTATAAGAGTTACTTCATATCCAACTGAAAGCTTATCACAAAAATTACAGTTAGAGGCCATTTTTAATGACAAGGTCTCATTGCTGCCAATTTTCAGCTCACTATGAAGATTGATTCAAAATACACATGTGGGAACACAGATGGTGAATTACAGATTTAACTCAATGGAGAGGCCAGGTGCTAAAAACAGAAATTTGAGTAAAATGTGGAAGGGAGAATAGAATGAAAAAACTGACAACTGTTCATTGTCTTGCCCTGACTAAATGTGACTCTTAACAGTCTGAAAATGTAAGAGAATAGGCTAGAAAATGAAAACTTGAGATGTTAAGTCTCTTGCAAAGGCCAGAAACATGCAAAGCTGAGTACATTATAATGAAACTATCAGGTATGTCCTAGGTTTCTGAATTTTTTCATTATGTGAAACAACATGGTGCTGGTGCTGCAAATACTTCCCTGGACATTTAAACTCGTGGGCTTTTCACCTTACAAGTACTTTTGTACAAGCCTGACCTCGGTGCCCACTGGGTGAAGGTTTATGTGGTTGCCTGGTGTACATACACAGGATCTAGATTTTCAAGCACTAAGTACTGAAATGCCCTATTTTTGGCATTGATCTCATCAGGATAAACTCCGTAAGTCTGATCCAGCTGCCTCATAGCAATGGGAAGTGTCTTGTTTCAAGATAACTTGGCCAGACAGAGGAAAAGGTAAAGGCAGTATTTTGTTTAAACTCTGATCATTCTGATTCAGTGAGATCACATTGTAAGCACAGCCTCATGGCATTACCTCATTCCCAATTTAAAAAAAAAAAAATTGCAGCTCCAGCTTCCATCTCAGGGAAGCATTTATGAAGAAAAGAGCTTCAACATATGTTTGAGCACAGGATTAAACACAACCCTAAGCATGACCCTGAGAAGAAAAAGGATGCGCCATTGCATTTGCAGCTTGCAGACAAGAAAGCACCATGTCTCCTAGCAGTGCTGGTGGCCAAGAAAACATTTAGTGCCATGGTGGCAAATGAAGCTTCTTCTTTCTGACCCATCCAAAACCTAGGTGGCAGGTCCAAGCTAAGATGCAAGGTCCCCAAAAAGCCCAAGGGAAGGCATGTCTGCAGGAGGATTTCTTCTGTCCCAAAAGAGTTGCTTTAAGGTTGGTGCTGTCAGTCCACACCTGGCACAGCGGTGTTTGCTTCCCATGCTGAAGGAACCTAAACAGCTTTGCTCAGAGAAGAGAAGCAGCTGGGGCTGCTTCCATGTGCTCAGATACAACCCTCAAGGGGTTTGACTCCCAGCTGGCATCAGGCCACTGGTCTGAGCAGAAACACCACAACAGTGGAGAGAACCAGCATGTGTTGCTTGTGTGAATGCTGTCCTAGTTACTAAGATTAATACACACACTGTGCTATCTACTGCTGGCCACAGACCATGCTGACTGTTGGAAACAGGCCTGTGTTCTTTGTTCCCTCTCAAAGCAGATGTGGTCTCCAGGTCGTATGGTGAGTGGGAAAATTGCTTGGGGGTATGCCTACAAATGTGAAAGGGATAAAAATTCTCTTTCAGCAGTTAGAGCTAGTTTGAGTTCTCTGTGGTGAAACTTCCAGGGGAAGAAAACAGGCTGTTAGATCCTTCCCTGAAGAAAAGGGAAAGGAAAATGCCTGCCTGGGAATTGGTAAATGATCTGAGCAGAGCATAAACAGACTTTCACTAGTAGGTCATGAGTTTGGTCACAAGTATAAATTATGTATTGCATGGTTTTGAGGAGGAAGGGGTGGTCAAGAGCTGCCAAAAAGTAGGATTTAGAAGACCTGATGAGCCAAAGCTTCACTTTGATCCTTTCACCAGGGAACACTGGTGATCTGTGGAGAAGACATTAGCAGCTGAACAGTTGAATCAGAAATGACTTGTTTGCCATGGCTTTTGTAAGTGGGTGACATCTGATAAAAATAAACTTGATCAGTGTGAAAATGAAATGCTATCATGATGGAATACTCAAAAGACTGAAATGAACTTGCCTAATACAGTTAGGATTTTTCTATCAGAACAACTTTTCAAAGGATGACATCTCTTTACAGACACTGAAGTATTTTGCATTTTATTCAGCAAACATCTAATGAAACACAGGAGTGGCATTTCTGTGAGGACAAGCACCCAACCAGGGATCACAGCTTTGCCAGTCTGTCCCAGACTACCACAGCTATTTAGACTGTCTCAAAGCTGGACATTTGGGACTTTTAAGGTACACAATTGCAACATATTCTGGTCATGTTCTAACTCTAGGACTGTGTACCTCAGAAGCATACCAGCTCCAGATTCCAACAGATCTGGATTTGAGCCTGGGAAGAAGGGGGGGCTTGGGGAAGGTGTAGTTTTTTACTATTATTATTATTATTCTCATTATCCTATTCTGATTTTTGACTGGCAGGAAATGAAAATTAAACAAATTTCCCCAAAACAAGTCTTGTTTTGCTCATAGCAGTATTTGGTGAATGATCTTTCCCTGTCCTTACCTTGACACATGAACTTTTCCTTGCATTATCTGTGCCATGCACAGCTGAGGAGGGCAGTGATAGAGTAGCTTGGTGGGCACCTGCTGTCCAGCCAGGGTCAACCCACCACAGTTTCTTTTGTTGTATGTGGGTCACCTGGTGGCATCTGTGCTTACTGAGCAATCAATAGTCAGCCATAGTGTGAGCAATCATCAAGTCAAATGGAACAGAGGTGGGCATGGTGAGACCAGGTTTCCTCTCCTAAAAAATCACCCAGCTCCCCAGATAAGTGCAAGGCAGTATAGAAGACAGGAAGCAATGAGCATTTAAAGCAAGCAAGAAGTGTTTTCTGAGCTTCCTCTTTCTTCTGCTGATGGCATTCCATCGAGGACCAACATTATGGGACATTAAAGGAGCTGGAGGGAAAATTCTCAGAACAAAACGTGTCTGTGGGACAGTCACTCTCCTCAGTCACTGTATATTTTTCTTACTGGACTAAAGGGCTCTTTCTGCTCTTACATTCAAATACAGAGTGGATGTAGCACCAATTATGCAGTCAGGCACCTATCACCATATCCATGTACCAAACACAGGGGTTGGGCTGTGAAATTGGACCCTACAGTTGTGAAAAAGCAAATAAAAGAGAATTATACATTAAATCCACCACACAAGCTGGTCTTGTTTCACAGAAGCATTATTTAATCAAGCTTAGGAAATACATGGTGTTCTTTGGGTGGCGTTGTAGCTTATATTGGTTCTGGGAGATTTTTGTAGGAGTGGATCTGACAAGATGCCACAACACCGGAGGTTACAAGAAGCTTGAGACCGCCCATCCTGCTTCTGCAGCACACCTCAATAAGGTATTTGTAAACATCAATCAAACACTGCATTCTTGATTAGCACCTTGGTAACATGACTGAGTTAATGGAGGCCTTTAGAAATTGGACTGGTAAGTTATATTGTTGTAATCTTCACTTTCTATGAGCAAGGGTTGTATCTCTGAAGAAGTCCCTCCTTTTTTCTTCTGGCAGGCCCTGCTGAGCCCTGTGAGCACAGCAGTAACAATGCCTCCAAACACAGCTGCTCCGAGCAGCCAAGGCCAGATCTGACGGGCTTGCTGAAGATAGGGTGTCAAAAAGTCTTGGAAAGACTGAAGGGCTTGAAAAATCAAAGAGAAAAAAGAATGATCATTTAACTTGATGCAATGTACTGTCAGTTTATGGAAGCTCTATAATAGATAATACTGGAAGGCTGAGTATAAGAGGCAAGACTGGTAGAAATTGTCTGAGAGCCACCAACAGTTTTAAACAGATCTCTTCAGATCTGATAGTCTGTTTCTCAACCTTCATGTCCAAGGCTGGCATAGCATTCACTGTCCCCAGTGCTCCTCATGGTTTTGTCAACCATGTAACCCAAGAAGTTTGATACTGTATGACCAAAGGTCCTGCTAGCTCAACATCCTTTGGCAACAACTGAGGCAGAACACTAGGGAGAGTTTAAGAAAAGGTCAAGTTTATTACAATGCTTTCACAAAATACTCACCCAGCCTCCAAAACTTTGCAGGTCAGGGATTTCCTGAAGCAGATGTGGTGTCGTTGTGTGTAATAGTCATTGGAGGATTTTTTTTTCTCCTTCCATCATATTTTCAAGCTGCTCTTTGAACTTTTATCACAACTTTTAGCAGCAAAAAGATCCCTGCCTTAAGTGCGTATTGAGTGGGAATAAAATCTTCCTTTCACTAATTGTGAACCTGCATTCCACTTGCTTTGACAGTTCCTCTGTGGGGAGAGTGACCCCACAACAATTCTGTGGTCATTTTGCACAAGAAATCCTCTTTCTTTGGTGAATCCAGGGCAGCTTTCTCACTGTTAGACGATCAGCTGCCTTCTTGCTTTGTGATATGAATGTGAGGGTCTGTGTCTGTTTTGCTTGCCATGGCTTAATGAGTTATGAAAACCCTGCCATACAGGGCTCTCACTTCACAGCAAAGACTGGAAAGAAACCTGTTCAAAATGCACCCAACAACCTGCTGAAAAATAGGAATACTTGTCTGCTTGCATAAAGGAGGATTTGGAATCCACATCTCCCAATTACTAGCTCTAAAGAGCATTATTAGCAGTAATTATTAGCTAGCAGGGAAAAGAAAGAGCACCTCTATGGGCACCTTCTCTGGGAACTCCTATGGTGGTTTAATTTTGGATGCTCTTTATGCATCTGGACTGATTTAGATGTACTCAACCAAATTTAGAGTGTTGGATCTCCACAAAGGCTGTAAATGTCTTCCCGTTATCTTGCATTTTCACTAATGCCCAGAAAAACAATCCATATGTCCTCTTGGGTCACGATACTTCCAAGAGTTTGCTGTTACATGCACTGTGCTCTGAAAAGATGCTTCCTCCCTGGGCCTGGGTAAGGGATGTAGCCAGGAAGTTGCCTAATTTGGTGTGGCCTCCCGACTCTGTTAGTACTCCAGGTGTACTGTTAGTATTCCAGGTGGATAGGGATGAGACTGAAAGAGTAAGTCCCAGGGTACTCTAAAGGGACTTCAGGGCACTGGGGCATTGAGTTAAAGGAGCAGGTGTTCAGACAGTATTCTCCTTGGTTCCTCCAATACTGGGGGAAAATACTGAAAGGAATAGCAAAACTCAACAGATAATACAAGGCCAAGAAGTTGGTGCTGTAGGGGGAATTTTGGGGTTTTTGTCCACAGGGTGGCTTACACAGCACCAGGCTTGCTCATGTTGGATGAGGTACAGCTGAGTCAGAGGGAGAAAAGGATCATGGCACAGGAATTAGCAGGGCTGATAGGGAAGTCTTTAAACTAGGCATGAAGGAGGAGTGGGATAATTGGTTTCTGCCATATCTTAAGTGTTTGTTGTTCACTGGTTGTGTATGTCTGGGTGTTCAGAAGAAATGCCTGTGAGACTTCCACAATCAAAACTAGGAAGATAAGCTAGGAGAGATTCAAGTTATGGAGTCCCTCAATCAGTTTTAAGGCATGGTTACTTGTCTCTGTAGTGGTGGAAAGTTCACAGCTCCTACAGATTTCATCAGTCTCCTCATTATTACAGCTTGGAAAAATCTTTTTTAATGGAAAGGATTTTCAAGTACTGGAACAGGCTTGAGGGAAGTAGTAGAGTCACCATCCCTGGAAGTGTCCCAATCATATAGATGTGGTGCTAGCATATGGTTTAGTTGTGGGCTTGACAGTGCTTCATGGTGGTAGAAGTGTTTTCCAACCTAAATGATTCTGTGATTCTATAAAACTTCCCAATGGGAGAGGGAGATTTTCTGGGGAAAAGTCAAGACTGCATCTCTAAATTTATCTGTTTTCATTTTTGAAAAAAAGGAAAAAAATACAGAAAAAACTCAGCCCAGATGTTGAAATATAACTCTTGAAACAGCTCTTAACAGAGCAACTTGTTTTGACAGCTATTGTCAGGTGGTGCAGTTAGTCTTCCAAATCCCTGTTATTGATGCTAACTCGTGTTTGTTTTCAGGCAGCCGTGCAGGTTGTGGTCATTTTACAGCTCACAGTTCTCATGCCAGGGAAAGCTGGCTGTCTGCTCCAGCTTCTGCTCAGAGCAGCTTCCCAGTAGCTACACTGTGACATGTGCCTTGAAGTCCTGAGGGATGGATTTCCATACACACTCTTTGAGACCACTTCTGCTTCAGCGCTGTCATACATATAAAAATAAATGAAGCTGCAATTAAAACTATGTACTCTTACACAATGATCTGCTTTGCAGCAGAAAGCAGAGCTACAGGCATCAGTTTTTCCTCAGGGACACAACTACAATATAATTTAGCATTAAAATGCCATTTTGTTGTTGGATTTTTTCCAAGTTTTATTTCTTGTAACCAGCCTCATTATGCTCTGTATAGTCCTACTTCATTTCTCCTAAGTTGCTGGTAATGTAACTCAGAACTGCTGCTCTTCACAGAGTCACAGAATCATCAACATTGGAAGAGACCCCCAAGGCCATCTAGTCTAGTGTCAACCCAGAACCATCAAAATCGCCCCAAAACCACTTTTTTTAAGAGCAAACAAGACCAATTTTGAGAATAAGATGGGGTCAGCTCTCGTGTGCTCATTCCTCATTCTGTCTTGTTCTCTTCCTCTGCCTTGTCTCTTCTCCCTCATCAGGAAGACCTGCAGAAATGCTGCCTCTTCTTGACCACCCAGATCTTTGCTACTGACTTTTTTTTCTTTCGTAATTTTTTCCTACTTGTCCAGTACTTCCTGTTTGCCAATCACAGACTTTCTCTTCTCCTGAAGAAAAGTCTGTATTTATGCATCAGAGTGAGAAAATCTTTATCTGTAATCTGAGAGTCTGGCCATTTTCCATTTGTAACCAGTTCTTTCCCTCAGATAAGAAATAGCTTAAGCTTGCTTCTTCTCAGTGAGATTAACTAGTTGTGCAAAATCTAAGGATTATCTGGGTTTTCTGAACAAGGTTGAATTTCATTCATTTTTTTGATCTTTCAGAACAATTAAGGAACTACTTTCCTTACCTCTGTGTTAAGAACATGGGCAGAATTTAATAAGATTTCCTTTTTCTGAGGACTATGTGCTGCCTTGGGAAAAGGGAAGAGTCCAAGAGGCAACAGAAATTAATTGTTGGATGGTAAGTATTTTACCATTTCCTTCCTTTTGCAGTACAATGTCAGGATTCAGAATTCCTGAAAGTCATGGTATTTGCCACTTTGTCTGAGTTTTAGAATTCAAGCAATAATATGAGTTCAGGAAACTAATGTCTTTGATTTAAAAATATGTATATGTATTTCTGGTCTTGATCTGGCTGTTTCATGAGCTTATATTCCAGCACCTGGAATAAGTCTTTTCTGCATCTCATTCCCCAGTCTGTCCATAAATTCAGGATTGCCCCATCTCAGGTGCAGAATCTGACACTTCCCCTTTTTTGAACCTCATATGGTTAGTGATTGCTCATCCTCTAATTTGCTGAGGTTGCTCTGCAAGGCCTCCTTGCCTGTAAGGGAGTCCACAGCCCTTCCCAGTTTTGTCTAGTCTCCAAACTTGCTTAGTATCCTTTCCAGTCCTGTGTCCAAGTCATTTATGAAGATGTTGAAGAGCACAGGACTGAGGATGGAAGCCTGCAGAACCCACTGGTGACAGGTCCTCAGTCTGATGTCACCCCATTCCCTGTAACCCTCTGTGCCTGACTCATGATCCGGTTGCTCACTCATCACATATATGAAACCAGAAATGTAAAAACAAGGAGGTACAATTTGGGACTATATTCAGGGAAAAAAAATGGAATTAGAAGGACTTTTTATCTTATATGACAGACATATTCCAGGTTGTAGGAAAGAAATTTTACATTTCACCTTTTACCCAAAATTATAATGTTACCTGGTTCTTGCAGATATTGATAGTCATACCCCAGCTCTCTCGAGGATTTAAAAAATTCTCCATTTCTGTAAAGAGGGATGAAGGGGACCATGTAATTTTCTCGATTGTGCCCAATTGGTGCATTAGCTGCTGGGTATACTTCAAGCATGGGCCTGTGTCTTCTTAACCATCGTTCAAAAATGCTGTGGAAGAAAAAGCATGCTAATTATTGATGGGGATCAGCAGATTTTTTTTTTTTAATTAAAAGTGATTTTTTTTTTTTAATGATGGAGACAGAGTTGCATGAAATATCTTGTGTTTATGTGTGTGTAATGCTTTCCAAATTTCCAAATTTGGGGTTATCCACTTCAATGTGGAGTTCCTATGTAAGCCTACAAAAAGCAAATGCCTGTGGTGCTGCAAAGAGTCTGAATGTGCTTTTAAATTCCAAAAATTTAAATCACTCTCTTTCTGTGCTCAGCAATTCATGTGGTTGTGAGGGATAGAGAGAAATAGATTAAAGGCCTCAGTCCTTCCTGCTCACTCTCAGAAACATTTGTAGCTAGTTGTGAAGGGTCTTGTTTGTAGCTGCTCTGTCCTGTTCCTCTTCCTCTAATTTCTTAGCAAGGGTTTTCACGCCTGCAATGAAGTATGGTTACAACATGATCCTTTGGACATCACCAAAGGAGTGGAAACATCTGAGGAAGAAGGGGTAATCTGACAAAGCAGGCCAGCTGTCAGTAAAGTGTTTTTCTCCACCCACAGCTTTTTCATTGACCTTAGTGTCTGCTCTGTTGTCTTAACACGTTCCTCTCTCCCAGCTACTGTGCAGCTTTATTTAACCTCTTCTTCAATATGTTATCCCACAGGCACTGCCAGTGTTGCTGATGGGCTCAGCTTTGGCCAGAGGCAGATCTATCCTGCAGCCAGCTGGAACAAGCTCCATCTGGCATGGGGACAGTTTCTGACACCTTCTGACAGAAGCCCACCCTGTAGCCCCCTAACTCCCAAAACCTTGCCATGTAAATCCAATAGAAGCTGCACCCCACACCTCCAGCCTCATCTACTCCATATTTCTCTTCCAAAATTTCTTCCATTAGCTGTCTGTCACCACAGGGCTGTGTGTCTGCTCTTTAACTTGGAACCAGAAAGCTTAAAGGCTTCAGGTAGGGGAAGTGTTTAGTGGCATTTTCAACTTAACTACTGAATGTGTTTGGAAAGCAGAATCAAGAACCTTCCAAAACATTCTCAGTTCTCCTCACTTTCAGCTTTTTCTGCTCAACTCTTCACTTTCAATCCTCAAATCCTTTCTCTGATCCCTTTGTGTTTATTCACTTGATTGTGCCAGGTTGGAATAGAGAAGGTGGAAAAATGCTGCAGGGCAAGCAGATGCAGGTATCTTCTGCATGAAGAAAGAGGACTCTATACTAAATCCAATGATACTGGTGAGAGGTAATTATCAACATCAGGCTAAGGGAGGGATCACTAAATTCATTTATCAGTTACAAGGAATAGAAATGATCTAAAGAGACCTGTAAATTGTGCTTTCATGGAGATTTTAGCTAAACAGTTGCTCCTCTCCAATACTGGCCACTGAGCAGAGGCCATGGACTTCCCTCGCTCATTCTCTCCCAGCTGTTCAGGGACTCAGTTTATCTCAGAAATACAGCTCCTAAATGCAAGTGCTCAGAGGTATCAGGATCTCTGCAGGTTATCAAGAAATTCTGCCAGTAGATTTCTACCTCTTATTTTTGGACAGAAATATTGAGAAACACTCTGTGTAGCCCACCAAATTAAAGCCATCCTAATGCTCATCAAGATACAGGTAGGGCCAAAATCTTGGTTCTCTTTATAGGATCAAAAACTCTAAAAAATGAAAACATGACTGTGATCATACACCTTGTCTACCCTTTACAATGCAGGTACTAATTTTGGTTTAAATCTTCATTTGTGTCTCTCTTCTTCAGTTAATTTCATCAACCCTGTCTGGAAAAACTCTTATCTGATAATAATGTTTAACTAAAGCTTTTAGATGGATAAGTTTAAACAATATGAAGAGTTTGGCTGGAGTTATCTCAAGAAAGTTTAAATGGAAACTCTGTAATCTTTGGAGAACAGCATGAGGAAATTCAATAGTCACTAAAAAGATGTAGAATATAAAGGAGCAATTTAGCTTGAGGAGGGGTGGGATGTGGGGAAGTGTTGTACTCCAGTCTTTTCCCTGCCTAGCTTTTACTCATTCCTTGGGTAAAGTGCCCTGACTATCAGAGCCTTATTTTCCTAGCAGTTGTAGATAGGAGATACCTCTTCTCTGCAGCACAGGGTTGTTAGAGGTGCAGAGAGACTCTGATTGTGGGAATGTGGTAATATTTTATGAAGGCAGTGGTAGGATTTGGATCAGGTTTTTAATGTCTGGTGATGATCCATACGCTAACTTTGGAGTGCTCATCCTGAGGTACTTCCTGGGGCCTGATGTTTAGAAAATGGTGAACAGTCACAATCTGAAAATCTGGAGGGCTGATGAGCACAAGGTTCAGAGCTAAAAGTCATCTGCCTGAAACAGCTTTGGAAGAAATGCCCTGAAATGTGCCATCCTTGTTGTATGAGTTAAGTGTTGCCGTTGCATAAGAGCTTTCAGTAAGAATCCTTAGGCCAGTAATCTTTCAAACAGAATGCAAATGCAAAGCATTTCCATGGAAATGAACATATGCACTTTTGGATTCCATCTTTTGAATTCCTTCATTTGCAGTGTGGTACCCACATGAGGTATCAAGCTTTGCTTAGCAGTAGCTGCAGCATTGAATTGTCTGCCCTTGCAGCTGATCCTTATAGTCATCTTTAGATGTGATCATATGCCTCTAAATCCCAATGTGATGGGTTTTGCTGATGCACAAGATGTGTTGCACAATTCATTGAGTTGTTTGGGAGCAGTTGTCTCCATTAGCTGGCACAAGATCTTATCATCTTGGCTCTCAATGACATCTCTTTCATTGAACGTATCTGTATGCCACCATAGAAATCTCAGAAACATTTTTTAAAGCTTTAAGAGTCAATTTTCTTTTACTCCCTTCAGAACAGCTAGTCATGCGCATTTATCTTCTAGCAGTCTTTGGGTTCTTTGCTTTTGGGTTTTATTTGACACTTTGAAAGATTAGGATCCTATTCTGCTTGCTAATAAAATGATTGGGTGAAGTTGCATGTATTATTTCAATTTAAAGGCTTTTTCTCAGCTTGTTCAGTAAGACGGACTCAAAACACTATTTTTTTCTTGGCCAGACAATTCATGGTGATTTGTATTTTCAAGAGAGTGTTGATGGATTTTTAAAATTTTGCATGAGAAAACTGACAGATTTAGAATATCAATAATAGTTTTTACATGTACTTCATCTGTTTGTATGCCTTCTTTTAAGCTAGGCATTGCCATTTCCCTGCCTTACTCGTATTTTTGTAATTTATGGAAGAAGAACCTTATTCTTGCTTTTCAAGAACAGTTTCCCAGCTTAATGCAGAAAAGAAAGCTCCGAATTGCATCCAACTGTCCATGGGGAGAAAAGCCCATGGACAGGGCACAGCTTCAGCTGTATTTCTATTGGTAAAGTACAAATGCTTCTCCTTGGGCACCATAAGCCATTTCATATCAGAGAGTTACATTTTATGACTCCTCAGCCAAGACCATTAATTCCCGTCATACATTTTTAAGGAAAACTGAAATTCTGAAGTAGCCTTTGGCTTTTGCTGTCAGCCAGGTAGTGACACTGGCACAGTGCTCCTGTCCTTGGGGACTTAATTGAAAATATTTGAGCCAAAAAAAAGTATATTTGAAGAAAGTAATCACATTCTCTTTTGTTTCAGAGTACTGTGACCACTGACTCAAACATTGTAGAATACCTTTTTCTTCAAATAAGGTGCTTTCTCCAGCCCTGGCTATATTTAAGGCTGTTAGCATCACATATTTTCTCTGTCATGCAGGGCTATCCTTTCCTGAAGGCAAAGGGAACATGTCTGAATAGCTGATGGATCACTGCAATTCTTCCCTGTGCCTTGGTCTATAGAGACAGTTGTTTAATCCGATAACAGGCATGAGGTTTCCACGACAGAAAGATATCAGTGTTTCAGTCATCAGATGTTGATCTGCTTACAGCTGACAGAAGTTTTTCTTTTCTTCTCCTAAGCAGTCATGTAAGATATTTTGCTTTAGTATCTTGAAAATGTGTGGTTGTTTCCTGTTCTTTTCTCAGGAGCTACCACCTTGGAAATGCTTAGGTCTGCAGAAATAATGCTACATGCAGAGAGACAAAATGCTGAGGTGGTTGGCTGGTCCCTTCATGGAGTGACAAAGCTCCTGTTAGAAAAGCCAGATTTGTGGCAAAGCAGCAGACCTTAACTCCCAAGAATTGCCGGTTGTCTTGGTAAACCACTGCTCTTATGCTCTCTTCATATGAATCTCCGCATCCTTCCCTGGATCTGAGAGCGTAACAAAGCAGGACCATGAGGTAAGGGCAATTTCAGGGCCATTGCATTTCATATTTCCTCCCTTTCTTGGCATAATTTAACTAAAGGTAGCAAAAAGGACATCTTAAGTCTCAGATCAGGGCTTTGCTACATCCAGTCTCCATACTTATTCCATGCAAAAAATAAAAGAGTACTGGACATAAGCTTAGTGAGAAGGAGAGAAATCTCTCTGGCTCATGCAGAAGTCTGGTTGGTTACGTTCCTCCTCAGCATCTAGGCAAAGAAAGCAAGTGGATAAGTAGTTATTTGTATAGCTGGAAGTGATATTTTCCAGAGACAGGGGCTTTTTTAGCATTCAATTCCAGCTGGACTGGCATCACTCGGGAGATGTTGGCAGTGCTCAGGGAGCAGATGGGATGCGAGCATGGTGGGAAGACAAGGCGGGATAAAGGAAAGAAGAAAAGAACTAACCAAAAGTTGTTGGAAATTTTACTCAGAGAATGGCAATGGAGAGAACTCAGCCTGGGACTAGCAGCAATAAACCGTAAATCTTTGAGGATGATAGGTCTACCTAGAAGGGCCACAGACAATCAAAGGTTGAAACATGGAAAATAACTGAATTAAATAGAGGTTGGTCTGATAGCCCTAATGCCCTTTGTATTCCTTCAGCAGCAAGCAAAATTGACTTGGAAAGAGTAGTTTTTATTTAAAGGATTTGGGCAGATTAAAAAATAATTCTGCCTAGATTAGAGAAAATACTGTTTGCATCTGGAAGACTTCTTCCTTTTCTTGAAAAAATCAAAGTGCCCAAACTGAATGTCCCAAATAAGAGGCCCAAGAACTGAAAGAGGTTGGAGAATAAATTTAATTTTGAAACGTGCCCTGTCTCATATTTATTGCTCAGAGAGGCTCAGTCTCTCTAAAGTGCATTTCCAAAGTAGAAATTATTTTGTAATGGGTATAATATCAAAGTAATCACTAGATTATGATAATCAATACCCTATGCAAAGATTATTTTCTATTTAGAGGAAATGGAATTTTAATATTGTAGAATGTGTTGGATTTAGACAACTGTAGATTAAAATAAGGCTCAGGTTTCTATTTAAATCTTGGAAAAATTGATTACGGTAAATTCGCTGTCACTTAAGGTCTGATTCAATCAGAAGCGATCTTTGATCCAGCAATATCTAAGGAAGGCAATCACATCAGGATTCCCAAAAAATCATAAATGCAAAGAATATTTTTCCTGCATATTGGAGAATCCTTAGCGACTCTTTCAGGCCTCATTTTACTCTACACAAAATAGGCAGAGAGTAAAAAAAACTTGCCTAAATTCGTACCAGACACACTGTATGGGAGTGGGACCTCAGCTGTGGGGCCAGTTTGTACCAAACTGTGGCACTTCTAAGAGTTAGGTTATACTGCTGCAAAGCATGGAGTCTCGATTTTATTTAAAAATTTTAATATATATCTGTATACAGGTCACTGTAACTGCTGATGAGCTTAATTCTTGTGTGTATCAGCTCTAATAGGTTCCAAAGAATTGATATGTGGTAAAAAGTAATAATGATGCCCACCTGCTATGTAGATGCTTTGTCAGTTTAAATTTTCATTCAGGGAAAATATACTTTGCTTTTGCAAAACATTGTAGTGTGGTACGGTGAGAATTAAAGCCATCTATAAAAGACATGGATATATCACTTCTATTTAGTTGTCTATAAATAGACTCAAGTATTTTCTTTATTCTGCTCCATACATACCAGGTTACACGAAATGAAATTAAATGAGCTGTAGCTGAAAATTAATTAAAAAATCCAAACAAACAAACCCACCTTGGTTTAACGAGTGCTGGGAAAATGGAATTGATTTAAGGATGATTAAAAAAGGCCACCAATATACATTTTCATACTGAAAATATGAATTAATATTGTTTTATGAATAATATATGCAAAGGGATTATAACTAATGAAAGGATGAGCCAAGAAATAACTGGGTTTATGCTGCCAGTGGGAACTACCAGGCCGAGTATAAAAGCATTGCTGTATGGAGGCTGGATTCCTTCCTACTGTTCCACATAGTGCTGTGCACTCTGAAAAGACACTGCCCACAGGAAGGAAATCTTAAAACTAGAAAAAGTAGAGTAAAAAAAAAAAAAGAGTAGGCATTTTTCTTTATCATTTTGCAAAGCGTCCCTTCTAAGGGCCATTTCCCAAGTGTGCTACCACAGTCATGAGCAGAGGTACTCTTGACTGACTGAGTGTAAGAGGAGAGACCAGACCTTAGACATCCATTTCTAAGATTGAGGCAGCTCAGAGCAACTGAGGTGTAAACTAACTGTCCCTTCAGGAAGATTTAACATAAAAATTTAATCCAGTGTGTTCTACCTTGTGATGGAGGGCAGCTGGAGAGAGGTGAAGGGGGAAAGAGAGGGTTCAGTACCTCTGTGTGAATTTCTGTCACACACGAAGGAAGAAGAGTGGCATTGCAGGTATGCCCGGTGGGAGGACTACAATCACTTTATGGTGAAGGCTCCTGGTCACTCTGAGTCCTTTGCACTGCAGGGGACACAGTACTGGTTTCCTCCTGCCTCCTGGTCCTCACTTTCCTTGTGTTTGCACAATCATGCCATAAGTGGGATTAAGGAACTGATTTGGTTTAAAACTAAACCTCTCCTTTATCTTCATTTGTTCTGAATGGTTTAGATGAGATAAAGCCATGGATCTGATTCATGATTCTTTTGTGTGATGGCCAGTATCAGCACAAGGGAGAAACCAAGGTGAGTATCTCTGGGTAGCCATAATTACCGAGTAGGATTTTCTTCCTCCTAACCTATGTGCCAGGCCAAACTGACTTAAAACAACATTGAGAAACAAAGGGCACAAGTTCAATAGCCTGATAAACCTGTGCCTCAGCTGAGCCTGCACTCAGTATTGACCGTTCAGCTGCTAGACAGCTGCTTGTAAGCCACTAATAAATTGTCAGGTTCAAACCCAAAGCCGTGTCCTTTGTTGTGTAAGGTTTGACACGGAGACTGATTCCTCATCTCCAGTTGTGAGACTGAGGCAAGGTCAGACTGACTATGCCGGAAAGAATACAGAATATGGTTGCTTAGAGCTCACTTACACAATTTATTTCAGTATCATGAGATCTGACATGCTGTAGAAGGAATCTGGCAAGCAACATGTATTTGCATTTAGAAAGAAAAGAAAAAGGAAGTAAATTAAACAAAGCTGAAATGCCAGCCCAAGGACTGTGATTATACACTAGTCATCACTTTAAAAGTTGGCACTAGTCAGCTGGTATTGCAAAGTCACCTCAGGTAATTCCCATCCCAAGCATTTGGGAGAAAGATCTGTGCTTAAGTCCTGGAAGAGGTGCTGATGCTGAGGCTATAAAGTCAAGGCACTATACTGTTTGCCAATGTATGCGGTTATATTGCAGTATTTATTTTTGTTCTTTTTGTTTTAAGTTGGATAAGGACACTACAGGGATTCTCAGGGAGGTTGTAAACAAATTACACCATCATCATTCAAGTGTCTGATTAAAAATTAAGATGCTGCCCTCAATTATTGTGAAAACCCATCCAAAGCCTTTGAGGCTGTGTCCCCCACTGGTGACTCACTGCCAAGGATTGCCCTGGGTTACAGTGCTTATTTCGTCTAGTCCCAGCTGCTGGAGAACATCCAAGGGCCTACATCATCAATTCCACGTTGCAGCATGCAGCAAGGTATTTTGGACAACTTTGTCTCTTCCTCAAACCCTCTCAGTACCTCTGTGAAGTCACTCCTATGCCAGCCCCTGGGCCAGCCACCAGAGACACCTGTGCATGCAGCTGCAGACTGGGGGCTTGGGTTAGTGCCTACACTGCGTGCCTAAGGCCAGTTACTGGGGAATCCAGGCTGTGCTTGGATATATCTCTATGTAAGTATGTTTTCCCATAATGGGCTTTCATCACGGTCAGCCAAACAGGTAAAGAGGATGAGGCTGTTGGCTCCATTGGAATGTTGTGTGAGTGCTGCATTTTTTGGGTTGATCTGCATATCTGATCAAGCACGTTTGCATAGATGCATGACGTGTATATGCAGATATATACACGTAGTGTGTGTGTGAGGTTGGGAATACATACTCAACCTCGGTACTGGCTGAACCCAAGGATATGAAGCTGTGGTAGCCATACCACCTTGGGCTTCTAGATTTGCCAACACTTAAAAGATAGACTTGCACAAAACAGAAGAAAAAAAAAGGATATTTTAGCCTGGTGGAGCTGTCTTCCCACTTAATGCCATGCTTCTGATTTTTTTTCTCAGAGCATGTATTCCCCATGTAGATCAATTATATGCATCTGAAACACGAATGTTCATTTTAAGGAAAGGTATGGCCTACTCATTATTTCCCTTTACCTCATCTTCTGAACCAAAAATGGGGATTTTTTTTTTGTGGACTTGAGTGGAATAGACCACCTGAAACATGAAGGCACAGCATGCCAATGACCAAAGGCGCCTTTCTTATTCAGCAAGACTGATATTGGTTGCAGGCTGTCTCCTAAAGTACCATTCTCTGAGTGAGAAATGCACTATACTGACACCTTCCCAGCAACTACAAAGTGCCACCAGAGCTGGGGAACCATGTGACACCTGAGGATCTTGGCACTGCTCTGTTCCACGGATGTCACTACAAGCATTTAATCTCATCTGTTCTCACTGCATGAATTGGTTGTTTGGAAAGTGTCAGATAAAAGAAACAATGAGGGAATTGACAAGGGTGTAGTCCCATGTAACCAATCCCACCTAAGAGAAAATTGATATCACTTTGCCTATGTCCCACTTTCTTGAAAACCTCAAGGTTACTGCAGCAGCTGCATTCATAGAATCATAGAATATCCTGAGTTGCAAGGAACTCTCAAGAATGATTGAGTCCAGCTTCTGGCTCTGCACAGGACAGCCCCAAGAGTCACACCATATGCCTGAGAGCATTGTCCAAACGCTTCTTGAGCTCTGTCAGGCTTGGTGACCACTGCCCTGGGGAGCCTGTTCAGTGCCCTACCATTCTCAGGGTGAAGAACCTTTCACTAAACTAAGGAACTGTTTCCTGAGCTTTTTGAACCTAGATTCCCTGGACATAGTTCCATTCCATTTATGAGATATTTTTAATATTTCCTCTACCAATACGATTTAGAACTTTTCCCCCTTATCTATTAAACACCCTCAACATGTCTGTAGGACTAGTGAAGGGTCTTCAGACTTTCCATCTGAAACTTTTCCTCTTTATGTCAAACAACTTGAGTTTCCACAGCTATTTGGAGAAGTTGCAGTTGGATCTCTCGTTGCTGCTTTGCATGCTCATTTGGCTGCAGAGAGCTATATAATTTCCCCTCATTGCTCCAACAATCATGTCATACTCCAAGTGTTTCTCTCCTAGAATAAAAAATTTCACCAGCTCCTCAAGCCTCTCTTGTGAAAAGAAGCTGCTCAAGCACCAGAGTCCTGCAGAGAATTCAGATAAAATGATCCTAAGCAGACATCACTGGTCTCTGTTCCTGTCTCAGAGAGGGTTGCTGAAGTCCTGCAGTTCTATTCCCTATTTGCTGTCACAATTTCCTTTGGTTACATTGCAAACTGCTTAACCCTTCCCAGCAAAGTCGTGTAACTACCTGAAGCTTCAATGCCATTGCATAAAAGTCTGGGCTCCCCTGCCTCAAAGCTTAGCAAGCTGAGCAGTACTGTAGCCTACTTTCCCAGTAGAGAAACCTTAATGAAATATTACTGGGTTTTGCCTTCTCAGAAAACTGGGTAGCATGAAACAAGTGCTGAGCCTAATTGCTGTTATATTACCATGTAAAAATCTTTATTTCTACTAAAGAGGAAGATAATAGATAAGCTAAGCTTGACTCCAAAGACAAGAGTTGAGTGTTGGGAAAAAAAAAATATGGAATCTGTGCAGAGGAATGTCTGTATTCTCTAGCACAGGACATAGTAGTGCCTTAGCTTAACCCAGTTACTGGCAAATCAATCTAATTCCTGTGGGAGCTTATTCTGTATCACTGCTGGAAAGAAATGTGTTTAAATGAGGATTAGAAGCACTGAGGTTCTGTCAGATATCTGATCTGAACTCTGTTGCTTTTCTTAGACAAGTCAACCTTTGTTTAATACCAATGAAAGTTGTAAATTACTTTTCTGAGGTACAGGAAAGGAAAACTTGTTCCTTAAATAGCTGTAATCATGTATGCTGTTTCACCCCTTGCTGACAAACCAGAGCTATGTTTGGCTAGAGATATTTGTTTCCCTTTCAGATTTAGGTCTCCAATACTGTCCAACAATGAAAAGCCCAAGTTATAGGTGAGACATAATGGGGTGTCCTGTGTGCTTTGTAAATAAGGAAATACAAATGCAATCATGTGCTGCACTGAAAACAGAAGTTAGCATTTGATGGAATGTATATCCTGTGTTAAATTTCTCGGATTCATTTTTGCCATGGTTTGCTGCTAACACAAAACATCACTTGAAGTCAGAGAGAGTAAAAATGCCAGCTACTCCAAAGTTTAATAACTACTTTTCCCTGGAGAGAAAGATAACAAGCAGATTAAAATGGACTGCTGTGGAGGTAGCTGGACTGACACCATGGAACCTGCTTTTGTGCTCTGCAATTCAGTTCTTTTGAGAGTTAAAGATTGTCATTATTGAGGTTCACAAGGGTATATAATACATAAATCACATCTATGGAAGTGAAGTGATAATTTCTTTTGATGAATAGGAGGTAGCTACATGTGGGTGAGAAAAGTACCGTGTTTTCTTGTGATTTTTTACAATTTGAACAATTACATCAGCTGTTATTGCAAAAGTGCTGCAGGAAGGAAATGCTAGCTGTCTGCATCAGAGTTCATTTTGATTGCTGTGCCAAAGACAGCTCCCTCCTCCTCCAGCATTAAGAGAATAGGTGAAGACTAGCCATGCAGCTCTTGTGAACTTTCAGGGCAGTGTAACTTTTCCTTTTAAAAACCAGTAATTGCAAAATCTGTGGTGTATGAAGTGATCCATTCAGTAATTGTGTTGGCTGAACTAAAATCTTGTAGTAAGACTGATATGAAACCTGCACTTTAAATGCGACTATTTGAACTGAACCTGCTATATAATTGACTTTTAGGAACAGAATGGATCATTACAAACATCTAACCTGAATAATGATGTGGCAGGTGAGATTGCCAGCTGCTGTATTTCACATATGATCCAGAAGACTGTTTAACCTTTCTCTGGTCATTCCCCTAAAGGTAGAGCAGCAGAACTATAGGTTCTATGCAAAAAGAATATTTATCACCAGAGCCTGATCCTTGTCCTTATATCTCTCTATGTCTGCCACTGTATGGTCTATCTGTGGATATCCAGAGGACTCATTTAAGGTTATTTCAAATGCAGATGCACCCTCAAGTGTATTATATATATAAAGTCCCTCTCTGTCCACTGGAGGAGGGATGCTCTAAATCTATACTCCTTCACTTTTTCCTCTAGCCACGGTACGTGTTAGACAGTGATGTGACCCTCCAAGGCTGCTCCTGCATCCCTTTGGGTGCTTTGCAATTGTAACTGCCCAGGTTTACTGAAGTAGGTGTCAGAGCCCAGCTCAGTATCCTGGTCTATGATTTTCCTTTCAGCCCCAGATGCAGCAATATCAGAGCAGAGATACTGGGGAGCTGTTTCTCAACAACACCCCATCCTTCCCACTTCCACTCTGCTTTCCATGGATATATTTATGTGGTATTTCACAGTAGATGTGAGCTCGCTCTGCCCACATACTGAGCCCACTTTGAGTGAGTCAGCTCCATCAAGCAAGCTGAGTAGCTCTGGTTAACACAGCCTGAGAGGTTAGGAGGGAAAGGTTAGCAGCTCTGCTGGGTGCCAAGAGAGGGCTTGTGGTAACAGAGGGAGCAGGTGTCCTCCTGCACATTTGTAGACATCCCCAAGCGGAAACAAAATTAAAAATGTAGAAATTTCCTTTCTAAAAACTTCCATGCTCGAGCTTCCACCCACCTTCTGTACTTATCTGCTCTGTACCTCATACTTGCTGTAGGAGTTTGTGTGTGCCAATAAAGGTTGTGACCAAAGGCATTCCTGGCCCACCCTCATCTCAAACATTCTGCTGGAGAGCATTTTTCTTCCTCTAAGTCCCTTGTGATAGAACAGAGCTGCTTTCTGTGTGCAGGAGCTGCTGTAACAAGGTGATTTTTTTAAAAATATCAGGGAATATTATTATTTTTTAAAAATATCAGAGAGCTGAGCTACCTTGCTGCTGTGCCACAGAGCCTGCTGGTGGAATGTAGTTGTGCCTGCTGATCAGAGCTCTCTTCCCAGGATATTGCTAATGGCAACCTCTTGACCTGCCTTTGTCTAATAGATTTAAAGTGGCTCCAAGCCATAGCTCATTCAGCTCCAGAAAAACATGACTTCTAGGCTGTGTCATTTGCAAATGTAACCTCAAAAAGAAGTAATAGCCTTGCTGTCCCACCATATCAAGAAATAAAACTAATCATACAATTTGTGTTTATAAAGTGATTTTTCAATTTTTAGACTGCTTTATTATTAGCTGATATATTATTGTACTACAGCTTCCATGTCAGCTGCACCTCAGTCAAAAGGTTTGATTTCCCTAAGTTTTTGTATACCAAAGGGAGAAAAAAATTTCTCAGCCTCATGCTTTATCTGTGTTGTCTCCCACTGGAGACATATCAGGATAAAGAATCACTCTTATTTCATGTATTAAACAAGTCTGGAATGATAGCATTGTCTTACAAGAATTTCTGATGATTCTTTTTGAATGCATTTCGCCAAATGTTCCAAATTTTCAAAGCAAATAGTTTTAAACTTCTAAAATAAGTTCTTGTTTCCTGTCAACATTTCAAAACAAGAGAACAACTTGGTTTATTCTTATGCCATTTTTTGGTTTAAAAACCCTGAGATGACATTCAAGAGAAAATGAAAATGTTCTGTTTCAAAAACACAGTAAAAATAGGAAGCTTTTATTTTGACATTTCCTGGGATTGAAAATCAAATTTTCTCATGTTAAAGCATTTTTTGCAACTAAATCACTTCTTCCACTTTTGCCATAGTGCTGCCTTTTTTTTTTTTTTTTTTTTTTTTTTTTTTTTTTTTTTTTTTTTTTTTTTTTTTTTTTTTAAGTGGAAGAAGGTGCTTGCATTAGGGTGAGTGTATTGAATCCACAGGGACTGAAAGTGTCCATAAAGCTGGCTGAGGGACTGGGGTGCTGCTGATCAGATCAGGGATGTTCAGCTGTGTCTTGTCTTTGCTATTTCATGTGACAGTAAATGAAGCAATTGTTACCTCCTGTTTCTTTGATACCTGAGAGCCACAGTCAAAGGCTGAGGATGTGCCAGGTGCTGCACTGGGACTGAGATAGTCCACTCACTAAGGAGGAGTATGGAGGGACCTGTCTGAATGCCAAAAAGGTGTACAATAGAGAGTGGTATAATGAACATTTTGGAGGGGTACCTGTGTTCCTTAACAATGATTTGGGGTTGAGCAGTGAAAGGCTTTCACAATAGAAACCAGTTCATCTGATGTGGCAAAAACAGAAGCAGCAGAAAGATATGGACCAAGAAGAACACTCGGACTTAAGAGGAGCACTGAGTTAATGTGATGGTGGTTGCAGCAGTATTCTGAGCTGTGCAGTTATTTATCATAGCTGAAGAAAACAGGTCTTGTAAGCATGGCATCACTAGAACTGGCAATCTGGATCTAGCTCTAGACTAATATGCAAATAGTCTAGCAAATATTAGACTGTAGAGAGGTGAGAGATTGATATCCTACACATCTGTTGTGTGTCTACAGAAAATTATTTCTAAATTGCTTGTTCTAAAACCAGGGCCTTTGGAAGTCATTCACATTTTGTAATAAACCCTGCCCATTGCTACAGAACTTAAGAACAAGATGAGGACTGAGGCCCTGTTGCATTAGCTGCTGCATGGGTATAAGGTTGTAAGGAGATCTTTAATGACAACTTTTATTTACTGTTGCTATTTGGCTTTTCTTAGGGAAATTGTTGGGTTGGGGTGTGTAAATCCAGAGTTATAGAGGTATGAAATAAACGAGAAGAAAGCTGAAATATTCAAAGGAGAGAAGTGCAGTGAGAACAGATGAAGATACTACATGCCTCTAGAGATGAAACATCTAAAAGATCCAGCAGAGAGGAAAGGATTCCTTCTCAGAGCACAGAAAACACCCCAGTGATCTCAAGTGGGACGGTGGGCTTCTGCCTTCATGGCCTGTGCAGCTGCTCCTTACAGCTTGAGTGGGCTGACTCCTCCCTTGTTATTCCCTTGTGCTGACTGTAGAGCATATCTGAATAGTAAAAAGATTTGCAATTAAGAGAAATGCTTCAGAGGACTAAAAAAACCTCTTGTTTTTGCTGAATGTATATTTTCTTGCATCTTTTTTCTTTTTTTTTCTTTTTTTAAAGCCATTATATTAACAATTAATAATTTTGAGGGTGGTCACCTGCTTTTACTAAGCACTGAGACTTGACCCCTATGTCTTCTAGCAAATAAGAAGGCAAGGAGCCTGATTAATCATTGCTAAGAAAGCTGTTGCCTGGGTATCTTCATACATCTGCACTACTGAGAGGGAATGACCTAAAAAAAATTGAAGTGTTTATAAGCCATTGCTTTTTTTTTTTTTTTTCACCTGAGGGGTCTCAACTGCACCTCTGCTTCATCTTTCTTTCCCTCCTGTCGTGCACCAGGCCTGGGCAGGGAAGGTGAGGGACAGCAGATGATAGGCTGACTGTTGCTCCGTTTAGAAAGCAACTCCCAACATTTGGCTCACACCTGTCAACAGACTCCGTATACACTTGTTTATCCTCCTCTGTACCATATGTTTCCATGCAAAATCAGTTCCAATAATCTATTGCTTTATTGCTACCACTCCTATTATGGTTGTAACTGAGCATTTCACAGTCATTAATGCATTTACCCTGACAGCATCCCTGCTGCGTAGGCATCTAATATCACCCACTGTACAGATGGGTTTGCTCAAGCTCAGATCCACAGCTCCTCAAAAGCCTCATTGAAATTGATGGGAAGGAAGCACATCTCCAGGG
>VZSR01003803.1:4679331-4747627 GCA_013398615.1 Brachypodius melanocephalos | reverse complement strand
CTGCTCCCTGCCTCTGTAAATCCAGAACATCTGTGGTTGTTTTTGTCATTCGAAATGCAGTTGAAAAGTTAGTTAAAATCCCTTTGGCCCAATGTAGTGAAAGCAGTTACCTCAAAAGTATTCTTCCCAAATGGGAAAATTTGATAAGGACCAAAAATTGTTCCCCTGCTGCTCTGGAGTCTGTGTCCCACTTCCTCTACTCTTTGTATTCTTACTTGCCTTTCAGAAAATAATTTCTTTGCAGCCCTCCAAGTCTTCGTAGGAGAGGAACAGATTTTTCTAAAATGTACTGTATGTACCTATCAGTCACCTACTTATTAATTATAACTAAAAGCATGATTAATCTGTCACAGATAGGGCTGCTAAGTAACCCGAATCAGGCTAATGCATTTCTGTCACCTGCATAAAAGGCAGCATTGTTCTCAGATTTTACATCTGTGTGTACTAAGGCCCACATCCACAGCAGCTGCAGAGCACTGGTGATGCCTTTCTGCCACAGATGGGATGAGGTTGCATCATGCTTATCCCTATTGACCCCACAGAGCCTGTGCAGTGATTTATTTCTTCAACACTAGTACAGTTTAATGAGATTATCTTTTGCAAATAATTTTGCCTTTTAAAATTGATAACAACTACAGTTATGAGAATTATTCCTAGGGACTCTTAATGACTGAAATTCCTCTTTGGAAAGGGTCAGCATGAAGACCATGGTGGTATTTAAGCTCTGCAATGAGTAGGAGCTAAGAGGTGCATAGGTTTCCTGCAAGTGTCAATGTCTAAGAAAAACAATTCTTTTGATATGGCACAACATATTTTTTTTCTCTTCTGTGTTCCTTTCCTCTGTATATTCAATTGATCCTTTCTTTTCAGTGGCCTAGATATTGGAAAGTTAATTTCCAGGCACCAAATTGAGATTAGTAACCACACTCAAAACCCTCATACATCCGTCCTGTGAAGCAGTCAATGCATGGATGTGCTAAATCACAGCTAAGCTACACTGTGTAACTTTTAAAATGTCCTCAAGAGAAGCTTTTCACATAAAAGATTTTCAAAACTGACACCTCCAGAAGACTAATTATACCCTACAATTTGAGGAGCAGAAGACATGTAGGTCAGCCACTGAAGTAACCATTCCACTGATGCCTGGGTGACCTGCTAAAACTCGATGCCCTGTTTCTGGATGGTAAAAATATGAGGAATATAATCAGTAGATTCATTAAATATATAATCTATTTATTATATATAAATAGATAATATCTAATATATATTTTTATATATTAGATATAAATGGGATTTTTTTTCAGCCCTCTTATATTTTAAATATATGTGAGGAGAAAAAGCCCAACCTTGCTTTTGTCTTTTTACACCTACTACCTTTTCAGTTAAATAAGATAAGAGTTTTGGTGTGAACTGCCTCAGACTGCAAGATGATGCTTGCAAGATGTAATCTGCATCCCTTCTATGTTGCATGCCTCAGTGGTCCAAATGAAGAAACCATTTTGGTGTTCATCTCAATAGGCACCTTGCTGTATGCAGGCTGAGTCTCAGACAGCAGGTTTCTGAGCATACAGATTTATGGAAGTTTGTACAGGGTAATAGATTTTTTTTTTTTTTTTGGTCTTAAGCAATGCAGTAGTCAAGTAACATTCAGTGGAGAAAAAGTAGAAGATGGATAAGAAAATATAAACTTCTCCAGAACAAGTGCTGTTTATGTGGCTTTTACAATACTTTGCTTAGCTTTTTTTTTTTTTTTTTTTTAATTGCCCTTTAGTCATCACAATATGGTATAAATACAGTCCAGAGTAAATTGTTTGTAGTCATTCACATATAGTATAGTGATACAGAAATGAAATCTTGGAATGCTGCCCTTAATGTAACAATTTCACCAGTTTCTTGCAAAACAGTGATCTCCTACCCTTTCTTATTAATAAACATGATATCTGTTTGCTCTCCTTTCATTCTGCACAGCTGTACTCTTCTCTTTCATCAAGAGGCAGTCATAATTTTGTTTTTCACACTCAAATACAGATTTTTTTCTTCTTTATTTATGAATAGCAGGCTTGGATTTTCCTTATGGAACAGAAATTAAAACAGCCCTGACATTTAGAATGTAAAGGCATTGCTCCAAATGATTACAGTCGTGTTAAAATGAGTCACTCACTTTTGATCCAAACTTCCTGACATACACATCCATATATATTAGTCATTATGACATCATTGAAGACCTATTTTTTACCTTTTAAATAAAAGCAGAGTGCATTTGTCAACTCATCAAATTATATTTAATCCAGTGAACATACAGACTGGTTAGGAAAGACACGTGCCTTCAAATAACAGCAGAGCTCATTTCTACATGTCTGAAAATGCTGTGTGTGTAAAAACACGTAAAATGTTTGCACCCTCTGAAATGCAGGTGTAAAGCCCACTGCAAAAAAAACCATAAAAAACCCACATAATGAATTCGTTTTACTGAGGAAAATGAAACTTACCTGTCCACAAAAGCATGGTGTAACACAAAGATGGGATCATTTGCAGAGCCTTGCACTTGGGACATGGAGCCGTTCATGTAGATGTGAAGCGCGTTGTGCAAACCGCTTTGCGCTGGGTTCGATATCGCGGTCTGCGGATCAGCAAAGCCTGTAGACTCGAGAGAAAATCAAATGCTGATATGACAATGTGGATAATTCCTTTGCAAGTAACAGTGAAGATCAAAGTACTTACTTTCCCTTCATTTACATTCGGCTTTTTAGACAAGAGCTTAGGAAAACTTGTAAAGAAGTGCTAATATATTTTGAAGGCATAGCAAAGATGAAATTAAAATAGGCTAAATTAAAACTCCTGCCATGTAGCTAATGCAGCGTGTCAGCAAATGTACTGTTTAATTGCTTTATATTTTTAAATTTCTCTGTTCATTTTGTCTGGCTGCTAAAACGCAACATAATCCCTATAGACATTTATGTGTGGACACTTATTTATATTGAGAAAACTTATTCACTTTATTTTCATTTTTAATCTTTATACTTACAGGCTGCTAAACTAAACCAACTATTTTATCTCATCATATACTCAGTCATTTATTAATGTTTGTCTCTATAGAGCACGTTCTTTTATTGATAGGAGCCAACACAATACAAGCTATAATCATTACAGAAGGATTTGGTGAGTAATCAATAATCTTTTACTGTCAGACTTGCAGGATGGAAGTCTGTGGATCGCTGTTATTTTGGAGGACACTTAAAAGATGGGCTTTAGGAAGAGTTTACACAGATCAACTCCCAAGCAGGAAATACTGGAAGACAAGTTTGTGCATTAGTTTTTATCTTGGTAGCCTGTCTATGTTTAACTCTGATGTCATAGCCCTACTCATGATCCTATCAGCCATGCTTCCAACCTATCTGCAAGGGCTCCCAGTAAAAGCCAGCTCAGCCATCTGGTCCTTTTCTGGGATTTTCCCAGAGGATAGGAGAAGAAAGCTATGTTGTCCTCCCAGTCTATTTCTGAACCTGATGCTAGTTCTGATATTTAACCCATGCTACAAAATCTCTCACATCTGTTTCTTTTATTTTGTTTCTGGAGATGTCTTCCTCTCACAATTTTTGTAAGCTGTGGAATGAGGAAGCATAGTAGAGGCACATTAAAACAGCTACACAATTTAATTATCAAATAAAAGGAGCTATGAACAATATGATCATTGTGTTGATCCTCAGTGTTTTCCAAATATTGTTGCAGTTTATCATATCTCCAAGGTGGAAAAAATAAAGGCATTAGCTTTTTTTCCATGGGAAATTCCTAATGGACTTTGTACACTTGTTTTATTTACTTATTTGGACCGAGAAGTAGCATATGCATGAGAACCAGTAATATACTTTTGAAGTGAATCTCCCAACAGTCTTGCTATTTGACTCTGTCACCCACACCACAGGGCAATTGCTGACTTTGCAAGCTGGATTCCTTTTGTAGAAAATCTAAAATGTGCCAGCTATCAGTGAGTGTTCACTTCAGGGGGCTGAACTACAGCCTGTATGAAAAAAAATCCTTCCCTGTGAAAACCCTAACATGTAACATGGAATTTGGGTCCACAATTTGTGCTGTTTTGCTCTGGATTTGCTCCTCTCTGAGTCACACAAAATATTGAGATATGGCTAGAGTAAGGTCATACCCTGAACTTGGAAACCTGAGTTTTACACCCAACTGGGACACTGATCTTCTGTGTGAAATGATTACATTGCATTGCCACACTAAATTCCCTCATTGGGCTTCTTGTTGTCAGTCAACCTCTTCAAAAAAGAGGAGAGCATCTGTCATAAACCCACTGGTATTTATAATAAGAATCAAATCATAACCATAGCACCTAAGAACCAAAATACAATAATAACCATCCATCTTTCTGAGTCTGTAGTATGACAAAGCTTTTGAGAAATTCAAAGGAAGTCAGAGTTGAAAACATAATTAGGACATTTGGAGAAGGTAGAGTTGGCTTAATATGAATATTATAAGTCTTTAAGGTAAAGTCAGTCTGGATTTACAAAACAAAGAACACATTAACACCTGCAGATTTTAAGTACATCAGATATGGACCAAGATTCTGGAAGAATCTGCTTGATGACAAAAGCAGCAAAGGATAGAAGTTCTCAGAGTGAGAACTGGGCCCAGAGAAATCTGTATGATGGTGACTTATGTGTTTCCTAGCTATCAAATCAAGGGAAAAAGAGTAAAATATCACTCATGAAGAATTATGTACATTAACAGTCTGTCCAGAACTCACAGGAAGCAGTGGTAACAATTTTGGCTTTCTTGCTGCTGGCCACAGCACATGGTTATTGGAATCAGTCAATTTAGCAATACTAGGACATTTCTGTGAACATTAAATGGATATCATATATCTGTGTATCATTCTGAAGCAGTCTTTCCACTTATATTCCACTTCATTAAGTAAGTAAGTATGTTTAAGGGGAAAAAACTTTTCGCAGGATCTGAGTAGACAGCTAGATGTTTGATATCAGATTTTGGATGCTTTTTACATTTCTTAATGCATTGCAAACACTTAATCTAATCATTCATAAAAATACACAGAATATTCATTTTGGCTCTGGATAGCTTTTCATGGAACATCTGCACATAAGCAATTTATCTTAATCATCAAAATCTCTGTACTGGAGCAGCTTTAGCAACCCCACCCTCTGGCTCCAGATAGTTGGGGTCCACACAGTCAGTGTCAAAGGTGATGTCTTGTTTAACCCCGCACGTGAGAAGTTCTAATATCTGATCTCTTGTTGTGAAAACTCCATATGAATTTTTAAGTTACCAGCAATAAAGCCAGGACGTGATGTCATTGTATCTTATTAGCTTGGGTCTTGTCCTTTTCTCTCAGACTTTTTAAATGACTTCACAATCAGCTATGTGGGATGACAGAGTGGAGTCACCCAAAAAGCATGTGTGAACAATTCACTGTTTTTTTTTTTCAGAGTACAGGAAACTTTGCTGAGGTAGTCGCAGTAAAATCACCTCTAAAGCAGATGTGAGACTACAGGTACAAGCAGTGAGCTGAAATATGAGTCCCTCATCTCTATATAGTGGAACTCTTCTTCCTCCAGCTGTCTTGCCCCATGCTGTGCCTTCCTCTCCTCTGCACTAACTACCTCGTCAGTCCTTTTGTGAACTGATTCACTGACTATTCTGGCAGTAAACTACCCTGGAGTGTGAGATGTCAGGTTTTTGGGTTTGTTTTTTTTTTTTTTTTTTTTTTTTTTTTCCCAGACCACTAAAATGCAGAATCTCCTGTAAGGATATGATGAGAACAAGTGGCGGTACCAAAAAAGGACTGACAAATGGATGGAGGAGACTGCAGTGGCCAGTACAGGAAGCTGTAATATTGAAACATTCTTATAAACGCTTGGTTGCTCATGGTGTGTCAGAAATAGCTATCAGGACATACATCACTGAAGTGAAGTTTCTCCAGTGATTTGAATAAGAGAAAAATCACAGTTGTAGGGCTTCATAATCCTCATTCTGCTTCTGCTCATAAAACTGTTGATAAGCAACAGTGATTCAGTGGATTTGAACTAGCTTTGCTGAGCCAGGCCAAATTAAATCAGGTGGGAATTCAGACCAAAGTTTATTTTAATAGAAACTAATGATCTCACTCAAAATTAAGGCTGCCTGACAATTTTTAGGATGGTATATAGGCACTTCTCATTGAGTATGCAATTAGGTCAGGTGTGTGTCTTTTAACAGAGTACTTAATTTTTTTTATTAACTGTGGATTTTGCAGTCTGCTAACACAGACCACAGAAGTCCATGCACGATCAGTCAAGTGCAGAACTTTATGTGCTGAAAGCAGGTAGTGTTTTCCTCAGCTGCTCATTTGCCACTGACTGAAGTGCTGTAACTACACTTAGCAGCAGGTATGCAGAGCTCAGAGAGCATTAACACTGCAAAGTGCTACAGAAACGGATAATCTATTCCAACAATCCTATCTTCTTTAATTATCTTGGGGAACTGCTAAGCATCTCTGGCATTCTTAGCATCATTTAAATATCCATAACAGTTTTGCAAGTGGTTTTCTGAACTGCAAAACAGAATTTCTTACAAAATAAATTTTAATTTTGTGTGATTTTCTAGGCCAGCAGTAAAGACAGCTGGTACTTTAAAGGTTAAATTCCGCTTTGCGTGTTGCGTGTTGAGGGGATAGATTGCACCCCCAGTCAATTTGCAGAAAATACTAAGCTGAATGGTTGATCTGCTGGAGGGTAGGAATCACAGAATCAATGAGGCTGGAAAAGACCTTTGAGACCTTCCAGTCCAATCTATGACCAAACATCCCATGTCAACCTGACCACGGCACTCAGTGCAATGTCCAGTATTTCCTTAAACACTTCCAGAGGTGGTGACTCCGCCACTTCCCTGAGCAGCCCATTCCAATGTCTAGTCTCACCTTCTGTGAAGAAATTCCTCCTAATGTCCAACCTAAACCTCTCCTGACACAGCTTGGAGCTATGTTCTCTCATTCTGCTGCTAGTTTCTGGGAAGAAGAGGCCAATCCCACCTGGCTACAACCTCCTTTCAGACAGTGAAAAGGTCCTGCAGGAGCCTCCTTTTCCCCAGGCTAAACAACCTCAGCTCCCTCAGCAGCTCCTCATAAGACACGTGTTTCAGACCCTTCACTACCCCTGTTGGCCTCCTCTGGACTGGAGGAAGGCTCTGCAGAGAAGGCTCTGCAGGCCAGATTGATGGGCTGAGGAAAATTGTATGAGGTTCACCCAGGTGAAGCGGTGGTTCACTACATGAGCCCTACAAGTTTGGAGAAGAGCGGCTGGAAAGCCGCCCATTGGAAAAAGACCTGTTGGTTGACAGCAGCTGAACATGATCCAGCTGTGCCCAGGTGGCCAAGAAGGCCGATGGCATCCTGGCTTGGATCAGCCATAGTGTGGCCAGCAGGACCAGGGCAGGGATTGTCCCCCTGTGCTGGGCACTGCTGAGGCCACACCTCAAATCCTGTGCTCAGTTCTGGGCCCCTCAGTGCAAGAAAGACATTGAGGGGCTGGAGCGTGTCCAGAGAAGGGAAACTGAGCTGGGGAAGGGTCTGGAGCACAAGTGCTATGAGGAGCAGCTGAGGGAGCTGGGGATGTTTAGCCTGGAGAAAAGGAGGATCAGAGGGGCCCTTATCACTCTACAACTGCCTGAAAGGAGGGTGCAGCAAGATGGGGGTCAGTCTCTTCTTACAGGCAACAAGGAACAGAAGAGGAAATTACCTCAAGTTGCCACAGGGGAAGTTTAGAGGAGATTTTAGGAAAAATTTTTTCCTGAAAAACATAGCTGGGCATTGGAACAGGCTGTCCAGATAAGTGGTAGAAACATCACGAGTGTTTACAAAACATCTGGATATGGTACCTGGAAATATGGTTTAATAGTGAAAATGGCAGATTAATAGCTGTACTTGGAGATCTTAGACATCTTTTCCAATTTTAATCATTCTGTGACTCTATGGTTTAGTGATGGACATGACAGTGTTGGATTTATGGTTGGACTCAATGATAAATGTCTTTTCCAGTCTAAATGATCCCATTCTCCCTGAGTATGATAACTTTTCTTTAATAAAGTTTTCACATTTTAGAGAAGTTCAGGTCAGATAGATGCATCTGCTTTAAAACAGGAGGAATATAAGAATTTTAAGGCCATATTTTTGAAGCTCTTTGAAATTAGTGATGTTCTTCTAGCTTATATTTGTGCAATATTTATGTCATTGGCAAATTCACAGGAAAATTTTCAGGGTTAAATCTTGCATACTTTCTCAGGTGGTGTTATTACTGTAATACCTCTAGAGTGAGTAGCTGCAAGACCCATAGAAGTTGACTTATGTGACTGGAGTAAATGAAAGATTGTGATTATCTAATTTAGACCACGTCACCATTTACTTATTTTTTTTTTTAATTTGTCTTGTAAGTTCCAATGTGATCTGTGCTGAGTAGTCTTTCCAGTTCTCTAGCAATGGCTCTTTGCAACTTGACAACATTTTCTCAGTGTGCAGCATGAATTTACCTAGAGGTGGAGGTTCAAACTGGGTGAGGAATGTTGGCTGTAGCCTGAAACTTTTTCAGTTAGAAGTTTTCTATTGGCTTATTTCATTTTTAGAAACCATTTTTTTCTACAGCTTTATGGATTGCTGTGAAAATATTGAGAAAATTTTTCCAGACAAATATTTCTCATTTCAGAACAAAAGAAAAGGAAAATGTCCTATTGAAATGAAATTACATTTTGAAATGTTTGATGTTTTATTCCATTATTTCATGACAGAATAGCAGTAACAATACATAACTGTGACAGACAATGGAATTCTATGACACAGTTTGGCTTGATACCATTTGTCACAAGTTAATTAATGAATAATGAAAATGATACAGGGTTTTAGAATTTTTAAATCTTCTTCTGTGACTTTGTGCAAAACGTAGAAGGCCCTGATTTTCATTTGAAGTTGCTGTGATTGAACTAATTTCAACTGTGGAATCTGCTCATCATGAAAAAGAAAATCCAAATTTTTCAGCCATCTCTTATTCTTAGGAAGTAGCTTTCAAGGTGCCACACACCAAAACTGAACTGAACAAAGAAATGAAATTATTTAATTTGTAGTCAGCTAATCCATTTCTGATCTTTTCAGACGCTTTTAAACTAGGCTGATTTTCCGTCCTCTTATATCCATGAAGTTTCCAATGAAGTCAGCATTGTTCCCCAGTTAGGACAACGAATCAGCAAATCCTATTTAAAATAATTGCCTCAAGGGGCAAAGGGTAAACTGCTCTTAACCTGTTGTTTTTCATTCATAGCAGAATCTGGTCTGTCAGAGAATAAGAGGGCAATTCATGGGCACAGCCTCGTGGGAGTGTTTTATTGAACAATATTGACCTTTTCTGTTGATGGCTGTTGTGATACAAATCCTTCAGTGACATGATTTCTGTCTCTGCAGCAGCACTTTATGGTAGTCAGACAGAAATTTCAGCCTGCCTTGTTGTCATCTGCTCGTAATGATGCTGATACTTGGCCCCTTTAAAGGATAAAAGTTTTAGCCTTTGTTCCTGTGCACTGAAGAATGAAAAAGCATAGTTTTGCCCAGAAGGTGATGTTCTATGTGATCACAAGAATCTTTCATTACAGAACTGAAACTCATGTGTAAATCTCACATTGGTGTAAACCAGGAACTGCTAAGTTACAGTCACTGACTTAATTCTGATCACCTCTGTAAACCTGGAGTAACTCCAATAAGGTCAACGCACTTACTTTGGATTTCCTTGGGATCTAAAAGGAATTAGAATTTGACCTTAGGTCTATTGGCTCAAAATTGTGCCAATAAGTAGAGCAGGATAGAAAAATGTTTTGCTTTGAAAAAGAACAAAATGTTAGGAACTACAAAGTGCTAACAGGTTTGTAAGAACACAGTCAAGAAGAAGTAGGCACAGACACAGTAAATGCAATTTGCCAATCTAAGCTTGGCATTTTTACACAACAAAAAACTAAGCTAGCCATTTTTAAGAAAGGAGTTAATGCAATTATAATAGATTTTTTTTTTCAGTAAAATTTCTTTGAAAACTTTCCACCATCTTCTTCAATATTAGCCATGAATTCTTGACTTCACACTGCAGTTCAGTATTTTGTTAGCTAAATAAGTTGGTTGGCAGAAATGTTTGTGGTTCTGAAGTGTACAGTTGTGTTGAAATAATTCAGGTTAAAAAACAAATTTAAAAAACACCCGCAGACTCTGCTTTTGCTTTTGTTTACAATACAAGTAGCATGATGGTTGACCCTCAGTGATTCATTACTTGTTTACTTCAATTCTTTTTTCTCTACTCCTTTTACTCCACCCTTTACATCTATTCACACACTTTATGGAGTAAAATGTAGTCAGGCCTCTACCCAGTTATGTCACATTTTTTTTTCCCCAATACTCCATGTAGTTTCTGTTTTCAAGGACAGAAAGCACAATTTTGTTTGGAGATGCAGCAAATGATTGTCTGGGTTCTTTCTAGGCTGCAACAGACAAATTCTGAATTTCTGACTATTTAAAAAAAAGGTCCACTTTTCACAAAAAAAGCTTTATGACATTCCACACTACATTAAGACTAAGGCTGAACATATTGAAAGTTTTGCTGTCTTAGAATCATCAAATAGTTAAGGTTGGAAGGGGCCTTAAAGATCACCTTGTTCCAACCCCTCCGCCATGGGCAGGGATGGCATTCACTGGATCAGGTTGCTCATGGCCCAAACCAATGTGGCCTTGAGCACTTTCAGGGATGGGACAGCCTCTCTGGGCAACCTGTGCCAGTGCCTCACCATCCTCTGGGTAAAGAATTTCTTCCTAATATCTGATTTAAACCTTCAATCTTTCAGTTTAAAACTATTGCCCCTTCACCATCTGCCCATATAAAAGGTTCCTCTTCCTTTTTTTTATAAGACCTCTTAATGTACTGGGAGGCTTCAATAAGTTTCCCCTGGGGCCTTCTCTTCTCCAGGCTGAGCAACCCCAGCTCTCTCAGCCTGTCTTCATAAAAGAATTTCTTCATCCCTCTTATCATCTTTATGACTCTTTTATTATCCTTACTCCTACTCCTATTTTGTATGGTTATGCCCTTGTGCAGTTCCTTGCAAAACAAAAGCTCTGGGAGACCAAAAGTAGATAATTTTTGATTCAGCTGATACATGATATTGTAGAAATATATTTATTGATAAGCGTACAATGTGTTATCCTTGCTTGTTAGGAATTTTACAAGATTTGAAAGAGTTTAGTAGACAATTAAGAATTTCTTTTAGTAAAGAACTTTTGCTTACTAGCCAATTAGGAAAACTCAAAACAGATTAAATAGCTAGATAGCTAAGATAAACAACCAAATTATTTTGGAAAATATACAAAATGTTATTTTTGAGGGGTAATTTAATCCATATTCCTTAGTGTCTGGAGTTTTTGAACTTCTGTAGAGTTCACAGTGGAACAACATAGACTTTACGTGCCAGCTGGCAACATCGTCTTTCACCCTTATTATCCAGCATGGTCCCTGGAAGATACTGTATTCCATGGCAAACATGTACCCTCCATGGCTACATGGTTATCTATGTTATGCACAAGCAGATTATTGGATGTTCTCCTTTCCTCTGTGCTGTACTTTTTGCAGTGCCTGGTGCTGACTGTATGACCTAACAGACTTAGGGTCAGATCTAGTCTGTAGTTTCTAGTTTGTTATCAACGCCCTTAATGTGGTCCTTTCTGTCTGCTGCTATTCCAGGTGAAAGAAGGAATAACTTTTTCTTTCTCTTACAGTTACTCTTCATGAAATTAATTCAAACTTCCCAGAGCTTGTAGACTCTAACCCCAGAGAGAATCAATTTGCAGACGGAAATGGTGTAACAGAATAAAACATGTTACCTTCCAAGGTGTTTCGGAAACTGTAATTGGCCATTTTATCCATGGGTCCAGATTCATACTGAGTCAGTGAAAGGCAAAATTCGACATCAGCTGAGGATGGGAGCCTTGGGGTCCTTGATTTATCATTGTTCCCAGGATTTCTCCTTATAGGCCCCTCGCTTGTGGCACTGCATAAAGCCTGTTGGCTGTTGTACTCTTCAGACCGAGTGCAAATTACCTGTATAAAACACTTTCTATTAGAGGAGTTCCAATTACAAAAAAATAAAAACAAAATATGTACTTTGATGAATTTTAAGAACAAAGAATATGTACAATGTAATGTTTGTTTCAAGATTTATATTATTTTTTATATTTTATGTATATGATTTTGATATAAGATGGTTATTTCATACAAACCAGCCGTCTAATATAGTGCACATTTTGAAATAATACATCTGTATCCAAAATTGCCCATGTGGATTAAGGCATCAAATCATTCATGGTCTTGAAAACTCACTGAGGCTAAATTCAGTGTTACTCACTAATGCAGCAGGACACGTGGTTAAATGTGCTGCTGAGTTTGCTAAATGAAGGATTTTTGGCTTCAGTAGGCTATTGAACAAAGTCATAATCACAGATTTTTTTTATTTTTTTTTTTACCCCACACAATAAAAGTGGGAAATGTTGACTTGGAATTATTGTTGGCTTAAAAAAATTATTGTGAAAATATCTATGTGTGCTTTGTCAGGGTAAATGACTTCCTCTATGTCTCAATGATGCTACATCTATGAAATGGGAAAATTGCTGCTGTACTTCCTAGAAATGTTAAGGAGAAGAATTTATATCACCAACTGAAATACCATAGTGATGAATATTATGAAAGAGAGACGGATAAAGATGTAAAATACTGCCAGATTCCAGCATCATTTATATGAATGATCTGGGTTAACAGACAAAGTCCAATTACAATGGCATAAAAAGTCATTATTTGTCAGATGATCTGCAGAAGCTGCCAGTCCAGTTTGAGACTCCTGGAAGAGCAAGGTAGTTCAGTGGTGGGTTTATGAGAATGAAATGGAACAACATTGGCTCAGAATTCCCAGAAGTTGTTTTGTATCCTCAGCAGGTACTGTTGAGGCTCTGAATCAAGCTCAACTATTGTTTTGCTTTCCTTCTGAAAAAAACACCAAAACAAGTACAACTCCAAACCACCAGAGACTCCTTTAAAACACAGGACTCTGCAGTTAACAAGTAATCAATGTGGTTAATGAGAAATTTGGGTAAAGAAAGAATAGGTCTCATTAGTGAGTGAGACATCATAGGGAAGAAAACACCTAACACTGAAACCTCAACTCCTTTTATCCTGAAGGTATATTTCGATTTCATGGGCCAAAATAATGAACAAGAAGGTGAGTGAAAGCAATCATCTCTGCTTTGAATGAGATGGAAGAACATGAGATCCTCTGTTGAAGGAAGTTGGTGGGAGTTTCATTTCACCTATACTAGCCACACAGAAGCTGTGAGATTGAAAGTGACACTCTAGGATGACCTCTGCAGTCAGGAAAGAGGGAGGCATCTCCTGAGTGTGATTCAGCTCTCCCAAACCACATGTCGGGTAGGTGAGATCCAGTTACCTCTAGGAGTGTCTGACTCTCTCCATTGACTAAGCCAATGAAATAAAATGAGTAAAAAAATCAATGTAGAAACTGTCTCTGGACTGCAGTTAGCAAGGGAAGCAAAATTAAGAGTGTTCAACTTAATGCTCGGTTTCTGCATTAGGGCGGGATGAATCACACCCTGAAGGCTCAGATGTGCTTCTGAACTAACTAAAGACAGAGCCAAAGGCAAGTTGATGTGCTGCTGAACTAACTTTTGAACAAGTGGAAGGAGATCAGATGAATCCTTTTGTAAGTGATTTGACGACAAATTCACAGATAATGTTTGATGAAGGTGGTATATAACACAGAGTTCTTAAGAATCTGGAGCTCTTGAATGATAAATTTTCTATGAATATGAATATCATGAAAAAATTATTCTCATCTTTTTTGGGGGTATATAAGAAAGCTTATCAGAACAATTTATCCTTAGACACTGCACTGTTAGCTGCAATCTGTCCATGTCTGTCAAAACTACTGAGGTGCCCTTGGAGGCTGTAGGTGGTTTTCCAGCAGAGATTTGCAGGAGCACATTTCCCCGAGAAGCTCACCAAATGAGTCAGGATTGTACCTCCAAGAGGGGCTCAGGTCAAGAGTGTATCTCTAAGAAGTCTCTTCTAAGAATCCCCACCCGGAAAGGAGAGGTAACAATAGGGAGAGGCCCACAGTTATTAACACAAACCATAGTTTATGCTGGTTTTATGATTGGTTTGTGTTACTGAGTGAGTGGATTCCCATTAGACGGTGGATGATTCAGGAGAAACTCTAGTAATTTCTTTGTTTATAAAGATGTACCATTCTGTGTCCCTAGAAGTTCATTGGTGATGAAGGCAAATACGTCTCGGTTGGTGAAGCTCAACCTGTTTTCTCAGTTGTTGCTTGGCTCAGAAACTACCTCTGTGTGGATTTTTTCTCTCTCTCTCCTATGGGCTTTATCTAGGTTTATATCTCCTGGGTTCTCCATCCTGCCATCTTCTATCTTTCATCGTTTTCCTACTACCCTGGGGATATATAGTTATTGTGTCTTAAAGAGGAATCACATGCTAGGTTCAAGACCCAGTTTTCAGATATTCAGACAGCGAATCTTCAAGCATGAGCTTAAATATATCTCTAAACAAAGAAACTTTCCCCTTTTTTTTCTGTTTATCCATTTCAATGGGATTTAATGTAATTGCTAATGTCACAAGGCTTGTAAATTTTTAGAGTGCTAATGCTTTTTTTCCATTTATGTTTCAGTGTAGACCTCATTAACTGTCTGACTATCCAAATTCATCCTAAACAGAAACCAAATATTACAAGGAAATTAATGGTCAAGAGATGCCACAACATAGGATTAACCAGAATGCTTTTCCAGAAAGATTTAACTTAGGTGATATTAATTATGAGTCTATTCTGAAACTATAATTTGCTGTTTTAACAGCCATGTGATGTGTAAGTGATAACAGAACACAGATCAGTCAAATGGTTCTTTGTGGATGTAATCTGCATAAAGCATACATAAAATGGGTCACATCGTTGCCTTCTTTTCCTTCAGCAGGAATACTTTCTACTATAAACGTGTGGGTATTAAACAGGATATTTTGTTCCCTTTGAGAACAGTCCTGAGGAAATTTCTCAGTTCACCTTGGACAAATCTTCAAATTTCAGTTGCAGCTGCTTGTGTGAATTCACTACTTGCAGGGAAATTGTTAGGGAGATAGTCTGAGGAAAAGCTTATGTAAGTAGCGAGCAGAGCAGACACCAGTAGATGGCAGTCCAGAATATGCAGCATCACTTCTGGACCTCGTGGCACCCAGCAAAAGATATCCCTCTGTGCACTGCAGCTGAGATCTTGAACACAGATCTTCAGAGAGCTTCTTAGACTGTACAGGGTACTGTCTCACACCTTTGGCAAATGGGAAAGTCACTTTTTATTTTATCTTGCAACTGCTTGCACAGACCAGCCCTTGTGCCAAAATAAAGGGAACTGCATTACAGAAGATTTTAGTGATGAAGTCTTTTGCCTTTTGTCTTTAAATTCAAAGCTTTGGGGAATTTTGTGACAGATTTCTTGGTATTACTTTTGCTTATTAGATCTGTGCTCACAAGTGCTTTCAACACCGGTAATATATACCTAAACACTTGGGAAAAGAGGATTCTCTATGGTATTGAAACGGGTGCTCACTCACAAAGTGATCCGAAGTTCCTCAGTTTGATGGGGCAGTAGAGCCACTCAAAGGGCTAATCCACACCTCTGTGTCCTTTAAAATAGGTATCTTGCACTGCTTCTCCTCTGAGGCCACTAAGCCCCTTCCAGAAGGTGCACCAGCATATTTTCATAGTGCTGTGTTGCAGATTAGATAGCCTAAAAGAACCACTTCAGACTACAGTCAGAGCAACCACTGGACTTGGTGATGTGTGCCAGCCACAGTGATGTGATGTAGGCACTTCATGGCCTTCCTTGACACCTCCTCTCACCTCTGTTTCTCCTACATAAAGTCTGGACTCCTGAGTTGGAGCCTTGGGTACCATTATGGAGCCAAAAGAGATTTTGTACTGATTCATTGTCTTTCTTTGTCTTTCTCTACTTATTCCCACAACCTTGCTTGGGAATGTCATTAAGGCACAGCTCTCACACTGGATTTAAAACATTTGGCAGCTATAAAGAGGTTTAATTTTTTTCTCTTTTTTTTTTGGCTGCATTAAGACCTGGCATTATTTAATCCTAATTAAGTGGCATCCAGAAGCCATTTACTCATCAAACTGGGAAAAAGTAAGGAAATCCACAGATACAAGCTGTACCTGGGGACTTTGTTTTCATAGGTGGAACTTTGAAAGGTTCTGTATCTGTAGCAGACCAAAAGGGTTTTAAGAGATTGTGTATATTTATATCTGGTTCTTCACTGCTGAATATTGCAGAAATGGAAAAGTTATATATGCAGAGGACTGAAAGAAAAGGAGAAAAAATGCAAAGCAAAGCCTTGAAGAAATTCTATGGAACATCTAAAAGGGTGAGGTCCTTAATTGTCTTTCTTCCCCTTATGGCACATACATAAACTGGGGGAGCTGTGAAACTCAGACTAAAAGGAGATGAGTCAAACATGAACTGACAGCATTAAAACAGACCTGGGGCCTTCAAAGTGTTTTCTCAGCCTTCAGTAAAAGCTGGCTGAGTTTCACCTTTTTGCTTGAAGGCAGCCCAGAACTGGAGAGCAACCTATACTCGATTAAGCACCTCATAATGGTGCTGGGCTGGAGTAGGACAGCCTGTTAACAATTCCTGATGAAGTATTCACTAGCACCTCCTGGTCTGACAGGCCATGATTCCCTGCTCTCCAGCTGTCTCCAAGCTGTACCATCACTGCTGCTGCCTCCAAGTCTATTGTGAAATCCCTCAGACACCTCTCTCTAGAGAGAGATGGTAGGTTTCTTCTGCTGGAGATTTATTAACAAACCCCAGTTTTTATGAAATCAGTCTAGCTATTGATTTATACCCCTCCAAAGGTGTGTATTCTTTATCTTTTACCTTACGTGACCCCTGAGCAAGCGTGGCTATGCACCAGTGAACAGCCAAGCATCCAAGCACTCAACTTCACTGTCACCCACCCATGATCCCATGGACAGCCAACCACAGGGACACAGAGGCTGAGGATACCCAAGTGACTTCTTCTGCTGTGCACAGAGCCTGATACCTTCCTGCTGTGGTCATGGGGTGGCATGTGAAGAAGTACCCCTTCCTAACAGAAAATGTTTCAAATTCATAACCCATGTAAGTATATAATGAGAGAACACACTTCATAAATTCTTTCTTTATAGTTGCTCCATTTGGGCTCTTGATTTTTAAGGTACCAGCCTGTAGCTGGCACCACAACCTATTAAATTGCAACAAAAAATAAAGTTTGTGAGTTCCTTGGGTGTCCAAGTAGATGGATGTAACATTTTGGCTGATTTAAGAATCAAGAAGTGCTGCCTTCTGGTGTTTGTATTTCTGAAAATTTCCTGCATTTTTAAAATGCAGATGTAAAATAATCTTTCAAACAATGCTGTCAGGCAATGCAACTAGCAATACAACTCCTTCATAAAATGTTCTTAGAATTAAATAACTGTGACTGAATAGCTGAATTCATATTTCTTATTAAGTCATGTTTTCAGGTAATGGATCTAAAGTACTGTCACTATTAGTTCAGAAGCATTTTATCAATTTTCTGTTTGTGTAACTTGTTCCTCTTTTGTAGTAGCTTTGCTTTTGTGTGAGTGGCTCTTCAGGGTGATATGGAATGAAGTGCTAAGGGAAATTTTTCATGCTTGCAACAAAGAATTGGCAGCAGGCTTACCCCAGCACATCCGAGAGCAGCCAGCTCTCCATGTTATGCAATTGCTTCTCTCAAGTCTTAGGAGAGACAGAATAGAGGGAGCTGAAGCTGGTGGTGTTTCCTGCTTACCACAATAGCAAACTGAAATAGCACTTAGATTCTCTAACTGTATTTTCTTCATCCTATGCCTAGCACACTGTGGGGATTCCCCGACTCTAACGTTAACTGCCAGCAGAAAGATTCTGCTTTCAATTTGCAGGAGGCTTTTATCCATTTGCAACTCCATTGACTTCAGTTGTTTCTCGAAATTAGTTCTGGTGTAGAAGAGAGGAAAATTTTAACCTCCTACTATTTAGAATCATAGAACAGTTTTCGTTGTAAGTGACCTTTAAAGGTCAGATAGTCCAACCCTCCTGCCATGGGCAAGGACATTTTCAATTAGATTTTTTTTTTTTTTTTGCAATTCCATTATTTTGAATAATTGTAGAAAAGAGCACTAAACCAAAAAATTCCCTCAAAATGTCACAGAATATCTCAAACTCCCATATAGTTTTCTGTTAAGTTGATACGGAATTGCAAAAATTGCTAAAGCATTAGTATGTCTCATGCAGTCCTAATGCTGAGTGTAACACTTGAATCATCACAAACAACTAACTGAAAACATGAGAAAACCCTTTCCACCCACCCTAAAACATGAGCTAAGCAAACAAACAAAACCAGTAAAGATTCCTGATGTCCTTGCTGGTAAAAAAAAAAAAAGGGCAGGAATCAGAAGTGTCACTTAGATGACAAATATGAGAAAAATGTGGATGGATAATTCGCTCAGCCAAGTGGTAACAGCAGCATGTTGAAGAAAAAGTAAGGTGAAAGCAAGAATTTCAGCATGTATCCATGGGTATCCATGTTGCCATGGCAACCCTTCAATGGAATAAAGTATTTTCTCCTTTCTTTGGGATTAAAAAAAAAAAGAAAGAGAGATGCTGTTCTGCAAATAGGCACTTTACCTTTTTTAAAATAAATCCAAACCATTTCCTAACATAGCAGGCATTGTTTTGTTATGTTTTGGAAAGACACTTTAAATTCTAAAAAGGACACCATATTATTGATGTACTATTTAAAGGTTTCTCTTTCCCTCTTTTTATTTTGAATTCTTGCTAAAAGCCGAAATTCCTTCAAATTCCTTCACATTTCTGGATCCTCCTCTTTTTTTTTTCTTTTTTTTCTTTTTTTTTTCTCTCATGCTGTTTAGCTACAGAGCTTAGATAATCAGAGCATTCCGCAGCGGATCTGTGGCTGTTTTCGGGTTCAAGCTAAGGCTATTTTTGTCTCCTTTTGATTTTCTGGAGTGATATTATGATCTGTTACTTTGTGCTACTCAAAGGAACCATATTGACTGTTATTCCCCATTAAGCAATTGTTTAAATTTGGATTCAATGCTAATAGAGAAATATTTTTACCCTAAATTCATGACTGGAAATGCAGATCTGTTCAATCTCTCTCATTCTTTCTCTAGATAAGACAGAAGAGTCATACACAGATATAAGATATTAGAGGGAAATAATACCCTTTGAAGGTAAAGTCAGTACTTATTTTGGAAAGTTTGATGAAATTGTAACATTTCCAGAAGTGGCTGAAAATGTGTGATAAGCATTTTTCAGAAATGACGAGTAAAACATCAACAAACGACTTAGGTGCTCTTGCCTATGAACCTTGACACCGAATGTGTTTTAAACATTGCTTATCTTTTATTCCTGAGCCTCTTAAAGTTACACAAAAATGTCTCTTTGAGCAACTTGTTCCATTATAAAATCTTTATTTTAAGACCATATTAGTGGGAACTAACTTTAAATGAGGAATTATACACCTGATTCTTTCTTAAATATATTAATTGCTATTAATAAATTTGCTGGGTATTTACTACCAAGATGGAAATATTTTAAGAATCTAGACAGAATTGATAAAACCTTTGAAAAAAAAAAAAAAGAGTCAAACACAACTACATGACAACTGCATGTCTTTTAGAAAATTCTGCTGACAACTTGCTGATTCCTTTGTATTACCTGCCTCCTTCTGCCTTGGTTATCTCATCCAATATACCGTATTGATAGCTCCACTTGACATATGTAACCAGTGCAATTCTGGTTTCATTTAATCCATTTTACCACATGTGCAATTTTCACACAACCATTTAATCAGCCCACTGCAGAACAGCAGAAAAGATCCACTTCTTTCTGACAATACAATCTAATTAAGCTAGTAGAGTTGATCCAAATTAAAACTTCTAGAAATAAGAAGAATCCTAGAAAATGGGACAAAAATATATATTTGTATCTGTATCTATTTTATGGCTATACAAACACTAAATGAAATGCATCCAGGAAATTTCCCAGACACGGAGGCCAAGTGACATCAATAATCTGTGTCTATGTCAATAAAATAATTTTAGTCTTATAAACAGTATGTCTCTATGCAAACATTCTCTTGGGAATAGCCTAAAAAGTACTGTGTAATACTGAATATACACATCCTCTATTACTGAGAGAGCACAAATGAAGACTAAACACAGCACAACCAGCCCAGTAAGCCCAATTGGGTGCTGATTTGTAATATGCCACAATTCCCCAGAGCTGCTTGAATTTGTCTCTCTGTTAAATCACTAGAACTGCCCAACCTTCATTTGGGCTGTTGCTACAGAAATAAATAGAAGATAGATTCAGACAAACGTAGTCATAGACTTCAATGCCAGAAGCAACTGTTGCTATTGTCGTGATGGAGTGTGCCTATTGAAGCTAATGGACCTTTGTCACTGTATTTTAGGCAATGTGGCAGTGATGAGCAAGAGACAAAAAAAGCTCTCAGTGTTAGCACAGCACACTATAGTTCAGCTGTGTGAGACCTTACCACTTATGTGTACATGTAATTTCACTGTGGTTTATGGGCTCATTTGAAGTGCTTTTAATTAGAAGGAATCACTATCGTGTTTGCCTCTCAGTTCCTTTGAGCAACAGAGATTATTCCTTCTCTATTTCTTTGAACTACTGATGTGAATTAGACAGCTGATTCTTCTTTGCTCTAAAGATTTGGTTTATTATCACTGAAAGTAGGTTAGTTTAATTTGATAGTTTTTAACTTGTGGATGGGAGGAATACACAGGGAGAGGGGTAGAGTGCCTGAAAAGCCTTTGCTTCTATTTCCATCATTCAGTCACCTACTGGTTTGCAATGGTGTCAGAAATTTATGTGCATAAATCCTGCTTCTCTGGACTAACTGGCACACCAGAATCAAGCATTTTTAACCTGCTAAAGGCCCTGTTTGGACACAAAGGCATAACTTTCCCCCTTCCACTTAAGTTTTATGTTCTTAATTGACCTAAATCCTACAGTCAGAAAGAAATGAGACAAAGTTACAAATTAACAGTTCTAAATGAAGATTATGTCCACCTAAAATCAGATTTGCTCTCTGATATTGCTTACTTTCTCTCCAGGAATGTCTAAGGGAAGGCAGTATGGCTCAGCCCCCATCTTGTTCTCCTCACCTAAGTGCTTAAAATCAGATAGGATAATTCCCTTCCCCTTTACTCGGTGGGTTCTTACCTGCCACGAGGAGAAAATTGATGCTGGGCTGAGTAAATTAGGGTTGGTGGGATGTCTGCCCCCCATGTACTCATCATTGCAGACCTCACAGTCCTCTGCATCCCGCCAGTCCCAGTAGGGGATGGTGAAGTTCTCATCGCCCGTTATCCTCTGGATCTGACGCTCCCACATCAGCAGGAAGACCCGATGCCAAGGCAGGAAGCCAGGGGCTTCATGGGCAAAATCAATGTCCCTCCACACGTTGGAGCCACCTAAGAGTGTGTCCCGAGAGGCATAATAATGCATCCACACAAAGAGATCATACACACTGATGTCTCTGAACATGGGGTTGGAGCCATTGTTCATCTGAGAATACGTGCCAGTAGCAATAACGTAGTCCTGGCTTGGGATGTTCTTTGCCAAGTTAAGATAGGCAAGAAACTTGTTCTTCTCACTGGCAGTGAGCTGGAAAATGTTTCTTCTTGTTTTCACTTGCCTTTCAGTGCAGTTGAGCCCGGAGAAGCCAAATTTGCACTCCCCACAGCTGAATCCCATGAAGTTGCCTTCACATCTGCACGTCCGGTTGTAAAATACAGAGGGCCAGTCCTCTCTGTCATCCACTCCTGAAAAAGGGAACTGTGGTCCCAGTGGAGCTTGGGAGAGAAGGATGTTCTGGCAGGACCCTCTGTTGGAAAGCTCCCCACAAGGGGACCCATCCCCATTCCAGGGGGGACAGCACTCCTTGCTCAGCAAACTCTGCACGTTCGCACAGACTCTGGGGAACTGCCCAGTGGACGGCTGAGGGATGATGAGCAGAAAACCCAGGGCAAATAGCAGCATACTGACTGAGCAGCAGGAGAGCATCAGCGCTATGCTTCAGTGCGTGGAGTGTTCTCTCTGACCCCTCCAAAGGCCTGTGTGTGGAAGGAATTCCTCCCCTCCACCAGGAATGCTCCACTGCTGACTTCTGCTACAACACACCCTTCAATGGCCTTTCTCATTCCTACATGAGATGCATTTACACACAAAATGCACTTCAGGGTTAATCTCATTATCACATGTTCTAGGTGAAAGCCAAGTGACTTTCCCTCCGCCCCCTGCAAGTTTCAAAATGCAGGCATTTATTATAAACTTTCGTCTTCTGCCTAGCACATGATTGCTCTCCCCTGGCAATTGGAGAGGAAGTAAAATTAGAGTTTGGACACAGAAGCAATTGTAAGCTCCTAGAATTCTTAGTTTGATTATACGCTTTAGAGCAAATGGTTGGTTAAATAAAGACATGGCAGAATCTGGTCAGTTAAATAGGAAGAACAGTCAACCTAAAAATGAAAAAAATAAAAAAGAATTTATGAGCAAACTATTTTTTTAACAGGAAGCAAAAATAAAATGGGATCAGATTAAGTAAGAACATAGGGCAGAACCAGAACAAATTTGACTAAGCATTTTGCATTTCAGTGTAAACTGCCTTTCTGGAATTAGCATATGGCAAAGGGAAGTGAGGGAAGTATTGCACTTTTTTATCAGAAAATAATTTGTGTTCTCCTACAACTCAGAGCGTTTTCACAGTTGGTGACACACAGAAGTCCACATGACAGTCTTCTCCACAGTTTTGTGGGGAACACAGACAATATGCCAATAGATTTTCAGAAAGCACTTTGAGCATCTGTCTCTGGATCAGAAAAATAACCATTGACTCCTGTTTTTCTCCTATTAAGCAGTTTGCAAACACCATATCTGTGTTCTTTACTCAATATGTTACTGGGCAGCCTCCAGACCACCCACCTCTTTCTTCTTGTACAGTAGCCTGAGCAGATCTGACAGAGCTGCATGAGCAGATTTAAAAGTTAGACATTCTTTGAAGCTGCCCCTTGCAAGAGGACAACTGTTGTTTCACTGCTGGGCAAAATTCACATGAATTTTCTGTTATTTTCTTCAACTACTACTGCTGTTAGTAAGAGTGGTTTTCTTGGGTTTGTTTCTTCCTAAAAGCTTTGTGAATTATTTCCTTGTGCTTAAGGAGGGCAGGAACAACCTATAGGAAAATGAAGTGAGAACTTTGCTGGGGAATGAGCCCTTTGCTGGGATCAGGAGGTCATCACATGACCATGCTGAGGAGCACGAGGTGCTTTAATCCTGTTGACTTCTATGCCTCAGGTATTCCAGGGGATTATCCCTGAGTCCCACTTCCAGGGAGCCTGTGATGGGGGAGCCTGGAGCAAGAAGGACAAACAGAAAGGATTTGTTTTTTCAAAAAATATTTCTAACCATAGTCTTATGTTTTCTATTTTTCAGCTGATTCCCCTGGTTTCCATGTTAGGCTTTTAAAACAGATTCTATCACAGAAATGCTACATGTTTGATTTATTTTATTTTATTTATTTATTTTCAAATTTTATTTTATTTTCACCTGGGTGTTTGGGAAACCTTGCCATTTCGTTTATTGTTCCTCCCATGGATGTTATTACAAAAATACTATACATGAGGAGAGACTCATCTCTGAGGATACCAATATGTATTTTTTAATTTTCCCTGAAAAGCTACAGGGATTGGGAGAAACTTGAGGTAGAGCTTCAGAGTGAACCAGAAAACCCCTCAAATATATATTTATGCAGACCGTCACATACACAAATATGTTCAATACTCAGTTTTAATATTGAAATGAGATTTTATGTTCAGTGTTACAAAAGAAGGATCTGAGCCTTGAGACTTGTCATAAGATGAGCTTTTGAAGCAGCTGGTTAACCATGGAATTCCCTGTGCAAGGGTACGAATGAGGAGCTTTGAATCAGGGATGTGACTCAGGAGCAGCACATGCCCCTCTTGCTCTATAGAGACTTCAACAGTTACTAGTAGGTAAACTTCCAGAGTAGTAAGAAGTCTTCCTGAAGCTCACCTGCTGGCTTGCTTGCAGCTCTAGGATCACATTTTCAACACTGCTGCCATGCTAAACTGAGTTTCACAGAGACATGGCCTGTGGATTTCTGGACAAAGAACATTCCAAGTAAAAAACAGCAACATTGGATGGGGGTTCACTTTACCTCATAGAATTAACTTTTTGTTTCCTCAGAGCTGAGTGGGCTGATCCTCAAAATATCGTGCCTTCCTTTTGTAAAATGCCATGGAAATGTCCATTCTGGGCTGCTAATACTGAAGCGATCAAAGTTTCAAGTAGCATTATTGTGTTTTAAAAAACTCTAATAGCTGGATGGCACCATGAAGGAAATATCCCTCAGTATTGTTAATTACTTGTTAGGAATTCTGTGGGGATTTTAGGTCTGGTTGGCTATGTTGAATGGGGAAAAAAGAAATTTGGGATGGGAAAATGGAGCATAATTTTAATTGTGGTTATTTCAAAAGTCAGGCATAAAACTGTGGAGAAACAAGGGCTGGATAGACAAAGTTGATGCTGCTTGATTACCACTGGAGATATGAATTGTCTAGAGAAAAAAAAAAAGAAAAAAAAAGGTTATTTGAGATTATTTGAGATGGATAGGTACAAGGACCGCTTGACAATCAGAGAACAAGTGGAAGGATAGATAGTCTCTTAACCAGACAGGAAATTCAATCTGATAAACCAGTGGGCTCAGATTGTGTGAACCAGTGAATGTTACTGGATCAATGCTTTTACTATTGTGGCCATGTGGTTTTCTTTTTTGTTTTTTGTTTTTTGGGTTTTTTTTTAATCTGATACTGAGAGACCTAGACACAGACTTAATGCATAAGAAAACAGGCATTCAGACTGGTATGAAAACACAGGCCAAATATTACAGGCAACTTCTAGGAGCAAGAAAAATGTCATTGATCTGCAGTCCAAAGCAAGGGAGAAGAGGTGCTGATGCAATCAGAGGAATGAAAGCATAGAAACTATGGCAAAAGGCAAAAGGGAGCTTCTCCCTGTTATAGGCTGAAGACAGCAAAAGCAGTTATCAATCTACCAATCTACAGTCTGCACAAAACTTGCCTTGTACCTGTCAGTCTTGATGACAGGACAGCATCTAAGGGGGATACCAAAGCAATATTTCCTACCGTTTTGTTCCACTCCACTTAACACTTCACCTCTGCTTTCAGATCTTTGCTGAAAGGCAGCAAATGTGACTTCTGGCTTTTGGAAACATGCTGGGCAGAGTGGAAATTTTGGTATGTGGTTCTGAAGCTGAATCAGCTGTCAGAGGAAAAGCATCAAACAATTTCTTAGCACTATGTGGCTCATACCTGTGGCCTTGCTATCAGACCAGGGCCCAGATTTAACTAGGTGGATAGTATTGTGCAGCTTCAGGAAATCCCTGTCTCTTCTTAGAGCTCATTGAAATTGAAAGCACAGAAAGTTTTTCAGCAACCTACAGGGAAATTATTAATGGTTTTTTCTGGTTAATGTTCTGCTAATTTTCCAAGGGAAATTTGCCTGCTGAGGGGTCAGACAAGCAATCCTCCCTGTGCGAAACTAATGATGGAAAAACTAGAGGGAGAGGGAAGACCAGCCTTTGCTCTGTTGGAGCTCTCCTGGACTGAGACCCCCATCTTGCAGAGCTGCATCCTCTGCCATCATCACAGGCTCCCCACAGCTGTCTCAACCAGCTGCAGAGCTTTATTCTTGCAGATAAAAGCCTGTGCTCTTCCTCCTCCTCCTCTCCAGTGTCCTCTGATTCCAGGGACTGCTCTGCCAGTTGACAGGAGGAAGTTTCCTCTTGGGCTGCCCGTGGTGCTGGGCTCCTCCCCAGAACCAGCTGTATCTAAAAAGTGCCTCTGGTTGCTTCTCCCAGACTTGTCCTGCTCCATTTATCCTGCTCTGCAGAGAAACAGAAAAAGAACAAAAACACCCAGCTGTAGTCGTGTGTTGGTTTTCTCTGTGTGCCTGCTTTGGGAAACAGATAATCAAACAGTGTATTAAAAACCACCAGAGTGACATTTAGCACAGAGCAGGTCTCAGCAGCTCCTGGTGGTAAGGCAAACACAGCTGGGCAGTGTCAAAAAACTAAATTTGGAAAAGGAATGAGAGAGTCAGTTGGGACAGGTACAGGTATATAAATCAGCTGGGACCTTTGGAGGCTGAGGTCACCTCATATAACCTCTTCTGGACCCAGAGCAGATCGGCTTCCATTAAACCTAGCTTTTGCTTATAAGTAGGAGTACACCAAATAAGCAGTTCAAATGCATATTTTTCTCTGAAATTCAGCCACATATTATTTTATTCTTAAATTGATCCTTTAAATATTCAAAAGTGATGAGGAGAATATTATAGTTTTTCTAAAGTGTATCTGAGGGATTTGTTGAGGTGAATAAAAACTTTGTGGATAGCAAAAGAGCCTAAATTTTACACACCAACAAAATATCTTTTAAAATTAAAAAAAAAAAAAAAAACTCACAAAAAATGTGATTAAATGTGGCCAGTTTTAGTGGAAAGAAAATATGTGCAGAAGAAGTTAATATCATATGCTGCTTTTAGATTTTCCTTAGAGTATTATCCTTACCTGCAGTAAGCTTTACCTCATTTCGGTTTGAAAGGAAGTTTAGCTGGCTAGACTTCCAGGAACCTCAGAAAACCCCTTAAACTTTGTGATTGTTATTGTCAGTGGGTTCTTAAAGTCTGCAATTTTTCTTTCCTTGAAACCCCCTTATCTTCTCACACTCTGGTAGAAGGAGCAATCAGATAAACCCATGCTGACAGACTACAATATAAAATGTGCAGACATCTTCCATGAGATATAATGAGAGAAGGAAAGCTGTGGGAAGCAAATGTTCCCTAATTCCCACATTGCTACCTGCACACCTGCTTATTATTGTAAGATCTGCAAGCAGAGGAATGTGCTGGAATGGGCAAGAAGGAGATGACCTGCAAGCCCAATGCGTGAACAGGAGAATGATGTGTGTCCTCCTTCTGCTTCCCCTGGACCTTCACTCCCAGATCAGTGCAGGGAGAAAATGAAGATAAAAAAGAAGACATCTATAGCTCCACTCACATTTCTATTAATTTTAACCTCTCTACATCGTATGAAAGATAAGGGGAAAAGACACACATTGTTTAGAATTCAAAAAGTCTTATTAACCTTACATGACTGTCTGACAGTACTCAAAGGCCCAGCTGCATGAAAGACTCAAATATAGTATGTGGTCTCTGATTTCCCTCCCCTCCACCCCTTTCCTGCCAAATAATGACTGTAATGAAGAACCAAATTGTACTGAATTTTACATTCTCTGTAGAACTTCACTAATTATTCCATGGCTAAATAAATATGTAAATAAGACCTTGACATTCAATTTCACTTCAACGCAAACAGTGGATAGGAAACTCTATTAATTGGGCTGCAAACTCTCTGAATAAAGAACTAAATATCTTGGTAAGACATTAGGCATCTGGGAAAATGGGGAAATAAAAGTCCTTCCAATGTAAAATTATTCTGATAATAGCTGACAGTTTTGAGTAACAAAGAGAAGGGAAATTACGAGAGATTTTTCTCACTGCCCTCCTTAATTTTTTGCCATGACAATGCAGTGTGTTTGAAACAAGTAAAAGGAGATTTCTTTTTTCTTCCTACAAGTCGTAGTTAAGCTGCTATGCTCATTGTAGCTGAAAATTTTGATGAGTTAAAAAACTGACCAGATGAATTCAGGACAGAATAAGCCACAGAATCACAGGACATGAATGCACTGTCTCTGGCTCCTGAAGTCTCTGAACCCTAAATTCCTTGAGGAAGGGAGATCACTCCAGGGAAGTGTCTGTACAGACTTGCTCTGTTCCCAGGTCTACAATGCATCTTCCAAGGACCATTGAGGGAGCAGGATAAGGGACAACAAGGTCCTTTATTTTGATCATTCCTATGACAAAAATGAATGAAATATTGTGCAATTGCAGTGGTATCTTCAGCACAGATGTCACCAGGCATCTCGTCTATACTGCACAACAGTGCAAATAATACAATGTATAGCTCCTTGATATTTGACAGCAAGACCCTTAAAGTAGTTGGAAAGCAAAAGACACAAAGATTTGGAGTTTATTTTGCAAATTTAAAAAAAAGCAGACCTGCTTTCAACTTTTCAGAAGAAAAAACAAAGATCTGGACCAAAAAAAAAAAAAAGCAAGCCTAACAATTTTGTGGATAATAAAGCAGATTTTGTTGAGGCTATTCTCATGAATATTGAAAACATTATTTGTGCACCAGTTATAAATTCTGGGAGGTCTAATGTACTAAGAAAACATTTGAAAGAAATGGATGGGTAAGTGTGTTCCTAGAATTCTTTTCTTCTCCCCAGGCTGGGCAACAAAGATGTGGAATGTACCAGAAATAAATAGTTTAGAAAGCAAGTGATGCATCAGTTGTGCAGGGTACTAAGGTATTAAATAAGATAAATTAAAAACTTTAAGAAGTAATATGATTAATATTTCTGACATAAGTGTAATATATTCTTGTGACCTAAATGGCTAAATTAATCTTAAATTTTCCCTGGTCATATGAGATGGACTTGGCCTAAGGAATTTTATCACTTCATTCTTTTTGTTAGAGTATGGTTTTGACAAAAAAAAACAAAGCACATTAAAATTTTGAAGGCCTTGAGTGTCAAGGCTAATTTCAGAAACTGTGAAGGACTGACTGGGTTCTGATCACTGTGATTCAGCAGATCACTTGGGAGGCTGGAGAAGCAAAGATTTCTGAGAGTTCTCAATGGAAGCTTTATATCACACCTTCCACATCTGTAAAAACACATAAAAATACTAAAAGACCTCAAGCTTATGCTAGGATCTTTTATCACCCCTTTGCTCACCTTCAGACATAATAGACATAACATATTTATCCCCCTACAAGGAATGTTTAGCTATATCAGAATTGAAGGATTTTATTTCGTATAGCTATATCAGAATTAAAGGATTCTATTTTGTGTGTGTATGTTCACTCGCACTGATGCAAAGACGGCCTTTTGCACATCACAGACTTGGACTGACACACTGACAGTAAATTGCTATACTTCTCAAATAAATTCATTGTCAGGCACATGAAAGATTTTGCTGGAAGCTTTGTGCACATTAGTGAATTTTAAGGTGATCTAGCATTAGGTACTGTCAAATTTATTTGGATCTTGATCTTCCACTCACCAAAAAGGAAGCCATGCTTAACATTATGTTAGGGAAAATTCATTTAAGCACGTGGAAAGTGCAGGGCAATACTGTGCATCCTGACAGCACATGCCTACCAGCATAACCAAAGATCTCTTCACCACTAAGGAGTGATAAATATGGAATGAGAGAAGGACTGAAAGTGAGTTATGGTGTGAAAACTACTGCCAATGTACATATGGTTAATCTTAATTACCCCTTACACCAAAAATAAGAAGACACCAGTGAAGAGAAGGGTCTTCAATCCCTTTTGTATGGATGCTTTCTTGAAGAGGCTGGGGGTTTTTGCAGTGTTTTATTATTATTGTGCAAGTGATGATTGAAAGCAAACACTGGAGCAAATGCCACGTCAGATTCCCCCATTGAAAAGATGCAAAGCTCAGAAATTACTGAAAACATTTGCCTGTAGCTTTTCTATATGAAGTGATGTCTCAAGTTTTCTAGGTCTGATATTTTGGGATCTCCCAGAACTAGAAGTAAGTGTCAGTTCTGCTCTACTTTTGGGACTCTCTTCATTTCATGAGGGCAAATCTTCTGTTTTCTATTTCAGTGCCTGAAAAATGTTGGACTTCCTACTATTTGGTGGGCCTTACAATCTGGGTGACAGGTGTTTTTCGTGACTAACTTTTGTGGGTGAGTTTTTAATTGTTTTTGTTTTTTAAACTGTCCTTGCACGCATTTGATTTCAGTGTGATCGGTATGTTTCTATGTGTAACATCTTGATCTTTGAATACTTTATGTCACCTAGAGAACTGTAAATGGTTAATGTATTGGCATGACATGTAAATGTGTATTTTGCCTTAATTCTCAGGGAGATATAATGAAGTGGAGAGAAACAAAACAGCCCTGTGCTGAGGCCACTCAAACTCTATTTTTAATATGTTTGAGAAATGTATAAAAACTAACAACAATAAAAAAATATTAATTTTCAGGAACATAATGCAGAAGAGAGCAGATTGCAGTACCATTCCACTTGTGTCTTTCTACATGTCCAGTCTTTCCACCCTGAAACAGATGATTGTGATAGTTCAATTTAATCCCTTTCAGAAGGTGACAATTTATCTCCATCAAAGAAAGAAAAGACAGGGTGACCAGCCCAGAACTAGACATCTGAAGCAGCCTGAAATGTAAGAAAGGTGATCTTAACCTTCCATTTAACCACGCATTGCCTCACCAAGGCAAACCTGAGCAGTCCTTGAGCCCAGCAGAGATGCCACGTGTTTCCCCCAGCATGGCACTGGTTTGACTTCATCTCCACTGGAACATTTTCCTACCCCTTGAAAGAAACAGAAATAAAAATATCCCTGACTGAGTTGCTGATAGAGTCTCCAAAGGCATCTATCAGAAAAATGAACTTGCCTATGCATTTTTGAGCTGTACTGGTAAGTCTACACTAATTCTACAATACCATCCTTACAAACAAATGGGCTGGATAAATGCTCTAAATTTTTCAATGAGAGCTATGCCACCTATACACTTCAAAGTACAGATAAATCAAAGAACACAAATTCCTGCAAAATCAGGTTTTTTGATGACTTTTATTCTATTTCTAGATAACCTTCTGAAGTAGAAATAATATTAGGAGATAAGTAGCTTTTCTAACAACGAACAGTGTACTTCCTACAAATAAAGGAAAGTTCATCATTTCCAGATATCTGGGCAAATACATGACATGGAGTACTTCTGCCTTTCTAGAAAAATAGTATTGAAGATGCAAAGCAGAACTATTTAAAATAAAATGTAGACTAAAGGAGCCTGTACATATGTTGACTTTGAAACGCAATTTCTATGGAAACAACAAACAAAGAGGGTATCACAGAGAGTGCCAAGCTCATATTCATGCCTGGACTGATTTCAAGTCTTTTCCTTGCTGAGAATTAAAGCTGAAGATTTTCATGCTGAATTCTATAATAAAAGTCTTCCAGCAAGTTATTTTCATTCCTTGATTTGTCCCCCCTCCTTTTTGATAGCAAGGCACAAATAACACTTTATTTTTCTTGTTTTTTCTTAAAGGCTAATAACTTTCAGTGCCCCAAATCTTGGGGTATCTACTTGTTAAACGTTTTTCACTTTTGAATATTACTATGTAAAAATATCATTGCAAAAGAATGTACCTGAGTGTGTCAGTCCAGGTTTTTATGATCAAAGTAGAGAAATTGATGGTTTTAGGTGAAATCAGTATAGCCTTTTCAGATATCTACATCACAAAGATCTGAAATGCATTCTATAAACATCTGTTTCTTACTACTTATTGTATATACATATGTATGTATATTGTATATACGCTATATATATATACATATGTGTGTGTCTATATATATATATATTGCTAAACATAAAGATGTAATTGTGTATTGCACCAAATATAGTCGGTACATACACAGAATAATCTGTAATTACCAGATTATTTCCCTAGGGACAAACACCTAATTTTAAAAGAATCTTGAAAGATGAAGAAAAAAATCCCAGGAGACTTGGAAACTAATTTGCATTTTGATAAACTATGAAAATCTAATAATTCAGAGGGTTTGTTTCATTATTAATAAATTCATTTTGTGTTTTGAGTCCCTTATTAACAAAAAAGTGTTTTCATCAGAAATAAAAAAACACGACAGGAATTTCAAATTTGAGTACAATAAAAATAATTGTGAAAGACAGTGTTGAGAGAAAATATTAAATCTTGCAAGATATCAAATATGCCATGCTGCTTTTCATTAAAAAAAAAAATGAAAATCAGTAATTTTTTGTTGAAAACTGTGTGGAAAAAGGTGTCTAGTCAAATTTTTAAAAATTGTATTTTTGCAAACAACCAAAGTATAATCAGGATTTTAAGGAAGATTTTGCAGCTGCCATGCACATCTTTGTATTAGAAGAGATAGAACAATATCTGTACTGCCAGTTTTTTAAACTTTAAAACCATTAAATTTTCAGAGTTTCCTTAATATTGCAGCACATATTGTGTGAGGGTACAGAACAATTAAAATGTGGGAAGCAGAAAGACTCTCATCTGAAAATACAGCCATATAGAGAACACTGAGGATCCTTATTCCTGATCTTACTTAAATACGTGTTAAATTTTGAGTTTGAGTTGAGTTGAATAATAGTAATTATAACTTTCTTCAGTTTAGTTTTCTTCTTCTACTTTGCCTAAAATGGGAAAAAAATCTTTAAACCACAGTACATCAAAAGAAAAGGAAACAGAGAATAATTTTCTCACAAAAACAAAAAATTAATCATTATATTTTGGGTTTATAAATGATTTGTCTAAAGATTTTTATATTTTTTTTGTTTTAATTTATTGAAAAGATAGCCTGAAATTCCATTTTTAAATAAAAAGTTCATGCATTTTATCAAAATTTCTCAAACCAAATCTTCACTTGTCTTAATTTCCTCTCATGCATTTAGCCAATTTCAAGCTCAATTTGCTTTTGTCTTAAAGTGATCAAACCTATATTTATTAATGAAAAACTGACCTCCTTTTTCTTTTAAATATCTGTTCAAACATCTGAAGACATAAAATCTGTCTTCAGAGCAAACACACACATGGGAGAGGAAAACTCATAAGAGCAAAGTATTTCATAAATTGCTAAATTTCAAATGAAAACAGCTTTATTTTGACATTTTCTTCCAAAGTCTGTATTTGTAATGTAAAGGTTTTGTGTAGCCTTGTCAAAGAAAAGGATGAAACTAATTAAAAACCAAATTGTATCTGGCAGATGCAGTTTCTTTTGGGAATTGAGATGCATACATTTATTCACCTGCAAGCAGGTGCATCCATGGATGTGTGAGACAGGTGAGACAGGGACCTAGTTCAGGTCTCTGGAGACACTTGAGCTTTTTCAGATGGAGAGGACCAGGAGAGAGACCAGGAGGCAGACTGGTACCTTCTGGAAAAGGCAGACAGAAAGTTGATGAAATAGGCTGAGGCATCTCAAGGGAGTCCTGTTGTGAAAAAAAATCTTGCTAAATAACATCATGGTAATGTTTGTCTTATTAGTCACAAAACCATGCTAACAATTAATGAAAAATAATCTTGGCGTTCAAAACGGATATTGTGATACCAACACAGACTGAATGCTATGTTCACATCCACCTTGAACTGGAGTTCAGCTATAGGATAGAATGGCTCAAAGCAGAGCTTGAAAACCTTTGAGGAAATTACCTTTGTGGTTTTGAAGCAAACTGTGAGCAATAAGTATCACCATTTGCGGACTCAAATTTTCCTCTGTTTGGACCTGTCCTCCATGCTTGTAACCTGGGCTACAAAAAGGACTCCCTTGGGTGAGATGAATCTGCACAGTTAGTGCTATGTGTAAAGCAGAACACATTTAGACCTGTGCTATATCTTCAGAGCCTTACAAAAGAGAATTAACACATTGGGAAGCCTGGCTGTTATTTTGACAATGGCCCCATTATTTTATCCTGCTAATCTGATTTTCAGAGATTTATACATTAATTTTTTGTACATTAATCCCTGAAACTATGCTTGGAAAGCCCATGCTATAAATACCACACGACTAATGCACATGCCAGGAGTAGACAAAATTTACAAGAAACAGACAAACCTCAGAATAATAATTTCATTATATCACCCTTATAAATCATCCCAGCTGTTCCAACACTTTAATTACAAAGTGACACTTCCAGTCTTAGAGTATTGTGCTCTGTGTAATAAATCATTTCACTCTACACACATTGTGAGTTTGACTACTGTAGAGTCATTTTACAATCCGTCTCCTCTACAAAGGCAGAGAGTATACAAGAGATTAAATAATACAACTATAAAACTCAATAAAAATATAGTGTCAGTCTTGAATTTATTACAGTGTATATACATGCAATATGTGTAGTGTTTTCCACATGCTCCTTCCCCGTATCCAACATAATCTTCACTGTGGACTGCAGGTATGGGCTGAACAGCCTGGGAGCAGGAAGCAGGTGCCCAGTTCTGGAGCTATTGCACCCAAAAGTTGATATTTTATGAAATCTGCATGCAAAGGACAGAAGCTCCAGAACAATTTCACTAAGCAACTTGTAGACAAGGGAGTAGGAAGAAAATCTGAGTGAGGAAAAAAAAAAGTGTGTGACTTGTTTTCAGTCTAACACACTCTCCACACAATTACAATTAAGAAAAAGCAGAAAGAATAGAACAGTTTGCTGTAAACAGTGGCTTCAGGAGGTCAAAATGAAAATGAAAAACACTGAGTTATTGTAGAAGTAAGTACAGCCTACCATGGAGCTACTGGGGTCTGCCCTTCTGTTAGGCATGTACAAAGATTCACAGTAATGTTAATAAAGGCTGCAGAGACAGACAGTCTGAGTCCCATACACCCATTCCTTTCCAAATCTACCTACAGAGTTATTTGTTCTGCAGTCTTAAATCATAAGAAGCCATTGTTGTTCAAGAAAAATGCCATCTTTTGTCTTCACTTTGTGGTGTGTTTCACCACAGACCTAAATCTAAAGCAGCAGGGTTGCTGGCAACCACGATGTACAGCCTCTCTGAAAAGTTGTTTGCAATAATAGATGTGTTGGAGGGAGGTCAAGCTGTTTTCCATGGACAGAGCCTTCCAAAGCAGTGGCTTAGATGCTGGAAATGTTCTCCTTTCTTATCACTTGATCCTCGTCTCGACTGCCTCTCTCTGCATTCACTTTGCTGATTTCAGCTCGTTATCATCCAGCTTTAAAGGCATTTGACTAAATCAGAAATATGAATGTTGCAATTAACATCAATTCGTGTGCATTCCCCTTTGCAAAGATGAAATAATTTCACAGATGTCTCGGGACATGGAATTTTTACGTGATCATATTAACCTCAGCCTACCAAGCACTAGTCTATTAGCTGTGAAGCATTATCAGGCTGGAAGAGAGGTATCATTATTTTGCTCAAAAAAGAAGCAGCTTCCCCACATACAATCATTGCTTTTAGATATTAATTCTCTCAGCATACATCCTGGCTAGAGTGTTAGCATTGTGTAATGCAAAGTGGTATTCATAATTAATGAGCATCTCAAATCTAGGCAGTCATGATTTTAATTTCTCTGTAGCTATTTTTGTCTTTGTTTTTAATTTGTGAGGTTTGAAAGGAAAAATAATAGCATGGTCTCTGTCCACCAGGTTTACTTTTTATTCTCCACTTATTTTCCTTATTGAAGTTTCATCTTTTTGTCTGTGAACCAGTAAGGTTCTGCACATAAAGAAACCCATTCTGAAATCAGCTCCATATGGACAGACCATATGGGCACATTGAGTCCCACTGAAGTGAACTATGGTTAGCATTTCTTATTTCTGCTATAATAACATACATGAGTCCCTAACCATGGGCCTTGTTGTGCCAGGCACTGTACAGACAAAAGAAAATCTTAGTGCTAGCAGATAAACCATCACGGTACAGATAGCACGAATGCTGCAAGTCATTATGGTGGCAGACTAGATTGTCAAATGGCACATATCGGTATTACTCTGTCAGATTTAATGAAATCACCATTTTTATATCATTTCCCTTTATTGTGCATCCCTCTAGAAGAGGTCATTCTCATTTCCTTTCTGGATATAAATCATAAGTGTTCTTTCCTGCTGTCAGTGAGGTTGCACATACGTATGTTAAGGTTAGAATGAAAAATTATTTTGCACTCAGGACATGTCTAGAGAGGGACGTAGCTGAGGAATAAGGGATATAGGGAACATATAGTGAATTAATAATCTTACATGAGCTCATTGTTCTTGAAACTGGGTGCAGTAAACTACTCAGTGAACATGTCCATGTGGAAAGGCACTGTAAAATAACAACTTCCATATGAATTTATGTCTATAGTGTTTTACAGATGTTCCCTTTTTAGGAGAATCCTGTATAATGACACCAGAATTAAACCAGAGGTTTATTTTATGATGGTTATGTTTTTCATGGCAAATATTTACATGTAAAAGCTGGAAAAAAATGATGCTTATCCACTCAACAAAGGTGAGGTCATGCTTGTCTGTCCTAGGAATATTATGAAGGTGACTCTTCAGAGAGAAGGAAGAAAAAAATGGAAAGGCTATTGCATGCACATATTTTGTGATCATCAAGGCTGCTCAAGATTTCACAACCAAGCTCTTTCCAGGTAAGTCACAATTATATTGCAAGCTGCTTGCTTGAAAAGAAATGATGGGTAACTGGAAACTAAAGATTAAAAATAAGAGGCAAAACCTTAAGAGTTATGATAATATCCCATTAAACAATTTATCTGGGGCTGCAATGGATTCTCTATTATTAAAATTCTTTAAATCAGGTTTAGAGGGCTTTCAGGAAGAGATGCTCTCGCTTAATCCGAAGTTATGGGCTTTACTTACAAAATTTTGGGTGAGAGTGTCTGACCTGTACAATGCAAGCAGTCAGGTTAGATGATCATAATGTTCCTTCTGGCCTTAAAATCTATCAATATATTAAGCCTCCCGCTGTAATACTCTGATGCAGAGGCACTTTACATCAAGTCCTGAAGAGCACTTAAATTAATTGTTTCATTAAAACCCATTTGAATGCTTTTACATCTTGATGTGCTCTACTTCTGGGTGCCTCACAGATTTCATTTGGAGATCCTCAGCTCCAAAGAGCCTCTTATGTTTGCCTGGCCTGGCTGGTGCCTTTCTGGCGGCCGGAACAGGCTGTTCCTGGGGAATTCAGGAGGCGAGGAGCCCTGGTACCCTGTCTAGAGCCCGTGGGTGGTTCCCTGGCTGCCACTGGGAGGTGCTTCCAGCGGCTCCGCTCGGCTCTCCCCTTGGCATCATCGGGAATGCGTTCAGCTCTGTGTGGGAGCGGATTTCAGATCTTTCCTACACCTACAGCCTTATGCCAAAAATAAGATGCAATCATTTGTTTCCTAGGTGATAAATGCAGTGAGCATGTGCAGTCCCTGCTGCCTCTAAAATGGTGAAGTGTGTTATCAGCCTTCCTTACAGTGCTTTTGAGGCAATGATCAAGCAGCTTTTACTGCAGAACAAATGGCTTCTTGATTATGTACAGAAGGGGGGAAAATGTATTGAGGTTTGCAATTCAGTACTCATTCTTGGCAAAAGTAATTTTATTCTATTTGTTTGCTTTTTCTGTGGTAAGTGAAGGGAAGAGGGAGCAAGAAATGTCAGTTCCAAGGTTTCTAAATAGTAGAAGACCTTTTAGATGTTCTTTCTTGATAGTCTTTCTTTATCTGTATCTGTATCTGTATGGAGCTGCCGAAGTTCTAGTTCCAACCTTGTTTTCTCATGCAGATTTTGAAAGCTTGTCAAAGCAGAATATCATCCAAGTGTGTCTTCTATCTATAGAGCCACTGAATGCCAAAAAGACATAAGAATATTTGCATTATGCTAGTGTCCTTTGCAGGAGACAGTAAAGGTAACATAAAAAAATATAAAAAGACTTTTTGTATCCTGCTAGAATTTTTTAGTTCATCTTCCTTATTTCAATATTTCAAATGTCTGCAAGTTTTGGAAACATGCAAAGAATTTCTGAGTTCTTGAAATACTGCACTTCAGTTGTTGACTTCAATTTCATTTTTGTTTACAATAGATATTTATAGAGGATTTTATTTTAAAATGTAATATTTTATTGAAAGGTCTACTAAAACTTCTTTGTTGTCAGAAATTCTTGACTTCGTTGGCATAGTGTCCACTGACGAGCCAATCAATGATGACCCTTGCTATGTATTCTACTCCGTTTAAGGCAAATATTTACATTAAATAAGTAATATTCTTTTTAAAAATCTTCTGAGTAATACTAATCATCATGGACAAAGTGATGGGATTTCACTATATAGACATTTTTATAGCCTTACTTTGGGAAGCTAAAATTTGCTGATTTAATTTATGGATATTTTCATCCTGATTACAAGTAAGAGTCTAATTCCAAAGTTTCACGCTCCTTTGTCAAGAGAGCAATCTCTCTGCTCTATCATTGATTGGTGTAGTGGGATGGAATTCCCAGTTCCATAAATTGAAGATGTCCTCTAGGTGTCCATGAGGAGTGTTATTGGCACCTTCCCCATCTGGGGGTGTGAGCGTATGGAGAGGAGTTTCTTTCTCTGTAAATTGATTTTCACACAAAATGCTCCACCCCTTACCCCAAGCCCCCCAAAAACACACATATGCACAGCCCCCCAAACGAACAAAAAAACCAAATCAAACAAAAAAATCAAACTAAAACCCCTAAAAAATTGGAAGATTGACTTCTCAACCCCATCCTCCTATTAGAGGATGACATGGAATTAATGAAAAGGCAAGCTCTAAAATATTTGTAGCTAACTAATTCTCATGGGGTTTTTTTCCTACTTGAATCAAAATCCTGGTTATTTCATCAGGTTCAGGAAAAGGTCACACAGCAAGATGATAATCTGCAGAGCTTTCAAATCATAGTAAACCCATAAAACTTAATTTGCATGGACAGTTGTGATATTAAAACCCTGGAGGATTGCAGTTTACAGGTCTACAACAGAGCAAAGTTCTATGTTTCAGAGGGCATGATTTTGAAGACAATGTGGTTTGTTAAACTGCATTTTGATATTACATCTTGGTATGAGAAAAATTATAGAAAAAAGTAATGAATCTATACCACAAAAACCCAGAGTGAAGTGTGATGAATACTGCTACGCCATCAATTGAACTGATAGCTGGCCTAGGTGCTGAATTATAACAACAAACCTTGAACATGTCTAGGGGATTCTTGTCATCTTTCTAACAGTATCTTTAAAATCTTTCTTTGTCCTGGAAGCCATTTTTGGATAACTCACTTCTGGCTACAGGAGTAATTTATTTTCAGTCAACACAAGCAACAAACTGGCTGTATTTGCAAAGAATTTCGTTAATATGGCCACAAAGAAAATATGGCAATGTGCACTCTTGGTATCTTCTTTAATGTAGCAAAACATTACCAAATTGGTTATACTCTCTGCAGCAGTTTTACAGTCCCTCCACACTTAGCTGCTTTTCTTTATATTATTATTTTTTTAAAACTGAAATTATTAAGGGCATTTCTGGAGAATTAACAAGTGTCCTCTTGCTGCTGGAAGAATGTCAGTAGTGTCAATATCAAAGACGCTGCAAATGCTTTGTGTGCAAAACTAAAAAAAAAAAAAAATCTAGGCTGATATGTCTTGTGAAGTTGGTTCCTCCATTGCATCACCAAAGCTTTTGCATCCTTGGTTTCAAAGATGTTAAACTCCATGTAAGCAAAATCATGTTGTTTTATTTATTGACAACAGCGTCAAAAGCCAGAAGTATTATCAATATTTATAAAAAGCTTAACAAAAAGAAGCTGTTTACTGGGGAAATATTAGCATCAATTCAGAAGGGAATTGTCTATTCAAACATAGTCCCAACAAACTCGACCATGTTATGAGAGCTTGGTTTCTCTTCTTCCATCAGAGTTAATAGATCTGTGCACAAAGCAGTGTTTTGGGGCCATTTTACATGTGAAATTTGACTCTGTGTGTGAGAGTGGTGGGTTGGTTCTTTTTTCTGTTCAGCACAACACTTTATCTCTGCTTAAAACAATACCTCTTTGCCTTCCTTGCAAGAACATGTGCATAGATATCACTGCAGTTTTGGCTTTACATGCAACCATCAGCCTTCTTCTTCTAGGTCATGTCCTCTAGATACCTGAGTGGTTCAGATATTTCTGTTTCTTAGATCTGATCTATTATTTCAAGCTTTTTTCATTCATGCTGTTTATTCAGTGGGTACTGGTTTGGAACCAATCAAAAGTCCATCCACCTCTATAAGAATAAGTATTTTTCTATCTGTGTGCAGGTTTGGATATTATAAGGCTTTGTGAGACTCATCTTCATCTCACCCCAATTTCATATCAAGCAAACAGGGAATGAATGACAGATTTTTGCCTACTTCTCTTCCAAATTTTTAATTTTTTTTTTTTTGTTTTAGCAAGACATGACCACCTTCAAAGAAAAGTGGGAGATGCAGGTAAGGCAAACATTTGGCTTGCCCTAGAGCTGTGCTAGAAACATCAAACGGTTATCTAATAAAGTGCAGCAGAGCTATACCTGTGGGAAAAAAAAAAAAAAGAAAAAGAGACACTGATTTTTTCCTACCAAAACACAAGGAGGGTTTCACTGGTACCTCACTTATTCCTTATTCTTTTTTACTTCTTCTGCTCTCAGAGGTCATCCAAGTGCTCATAGATGAGCCCTTCAGCGATACAATTGTAATAATTTTTTTTCAGTCATTTCTTTTATTTTCCATCTTATTTAAGCCTGAAGTGATGTGTCAGAACTTCTTGGGGCCACAGTGGGATTTTTCATGTGGTTTCTTAAGGTAAGAATTCGTATTGGGAATATCAGCGGGGCCTCGCTGTAATATGCATTTCTGTCAGCTCAGTGCTGTGGGAGTAACTGCATTAGAAATATGCACAATAAGGTAGGTTTGACAAATGAATAAGCTCAAAGTGTTCTTTAGCACACCATGTGTCTGAGCTGCTTTAATGCACAGACTGATGTTTAAACACAGAAGAATTGGAGAAGTGATCATTTGAACTTCATATTCAGTTAGTGGCCCATGCTGGGGAAAAAACAGATGATTGTTTCACTCAGTCTCTCTCCAAAAAGAAGTTTATACCTGAGTTTTTACAATTTCTTAACCAGACAGTTTTTACAAACACAATTTTTCCTTTTTTTATGAAAACCATGTCATATCCATCTGGCCTAACTCTAAGAGTTCATAAGGCAGGTGTCTGCTTCTCAATTACTCTTGTTTTCATAAATTAGCCAGTCTTCAGGTACATTCACTTGAAGACTTCTTAGCAGTGACACCTTGTATCAACAGTTCCTTTCCACTGATCATGAAGGAAGTACAGATGTGCAGAGGTAGAATTCACATTACAGTAGCCTACTTCTGATAAGGAAACTTTTGTTATGCATCCACACTCAATATCCAAGCTGTTCATGCTCACACATTAGTGTAAATGATTTGGATCCATCAGCAATCAGATTATTCATCCTGCAGGCTACCATGGCACAACTTTTGATCTTGAAAGAAGAATCCAGAGGAGATGTTAGGAGAATCCCTAATTATATATAGAATATGACCAACTGGGTCTTAATAAAACACCCTTATATTCCTGGAGTCATATAGCATCCAAAACCAGAGCTGCATTTCTCTTAATTGCATTTTCTTTTAGTGTGCACTGATAGTCGAAAGAAGAAAGTTTGACAGAGAAAAAATTTTGTAGATAGATTTACCTAAGGGAAAAACAGAGCAATATGTCAGAGAAGGGAAATGCATTTGGTGTTTAATTATAGTTCAAAGTAATTTATCTACTAATTTTCTTCATCAGCCTCTTCCTTTTCTGGAATGGAAAAAAAACCCTCAAAACCAAAACCAACAAAAAAACCCCATTTCACTAATTCAAGAGCCTACTCAGTGCCAATAAAAAATTGAGGTGCACCTGCTTCTTCAATGGGCCATACAGAATTAATTATTTTGACAGAAACTGTAAATTTGTGAACAGCAGCCACATTGCTGGGTCTCACAAAAGTAATCATCTTCAAAATACAAAGATGTCTTTTGTCAACTCGTTGTTACTACGGTAACTGAAGTAATTGTTTACCTAGGAAAGCAATATTGAGGATTTATAATTTAAAGATGTGCACTAAACTTAACATCTCTGATTACTGCTTGCCTTAGTCCATTTTCCATCTCTTTTTGGTGTCCTGCAGGAGGAAGGGGGACTGAAATGATTTTGTGTCTATGTCCCCTGCCACTGTTACTAGTTCTACTCCTGAGCTGACATTCTGCACAGAAATAGCTACAAGCAAGGAGACAGAGCTGGCTCCAAGTCACCTTCTGTGGCAGGGGAACTGCCAAGTAGGCATGTGCTGATCTGAGTCTGTGTTACTGCTGGAGCAAGGTTGTTCTGTGCTCTGCATTTCCCAGGCTTTCGCCAACCTCCTTTGTTTGTAGGGGGAACGGGATGCATATCACAGTGTCAGCAGGGGGGGAATCAGCTGGCCAAGAATAGCTGGAAATATAAATGTTTCAGCTGAAATACACCACTAAGATGATTAGTGTGGAGCACTGCAGTGACATTTTGACACTTCTGGAGGACAGGGTTTTTTTCAGGTGAAATTCATCACCTTTTTACTTTGTTTGGTTTGTTGTCGTGCAGGGTGGCTCTCCAATCAAAGGGCAGTTCTCCACAATGGTCAGTGATGAGCTGGGGGGCATGAAATTCCACCTGGGAATGAAAGAGCTTATGGCAGAGCCTGAAAGGCAGAGCAGGGACAGGTCACTTTCTAGTGGCTGTGTGTTTCCAACCAGGAAGACCAAACAGATGAGGCTTTCTACAGACAGAGAAGCAGGTACACATTCATACGTGGCAATCCAGTGACATTCCCGCTGACTGGAAAAGGAAAACTTAACACCCACTTTTAAAAAAGGGAAAAATAAAGACCATGGCGACCACTGGTCAGTCAGTCTTACATCTGTGTCTGGTAAAATCATAGAGCAGATCCTCCTGGAAACTGTGCTAAGGTGCATGGAAAATAAGGAAGTAATTGATGAAAGCCAACATGGCTTCACTAAAGGCAAATACCTAATAAATTTGAAGGCTTCCTATCAAAAGGCTTATGGTGTTGGTGGATGAGGAAAGAGCAACTGCTATCATCCATCTGGACTTGTGCAAAGCATTTGACACTGTCCTGTAGAACATCTTTGTCTCTAAACTAGATAGACATGAATTTGACAGGTATTCCACTCACAAGGTATCATAAGATAAGGATTTGGTTGGATAGCTACAAAGAGCTGCAGTCAACATCTTGATATCCAAGTGGAGACCAATGACTAGTGGATTTCCTCAAGGATAGGTATTGGGACCAGAACTGTTTAACATCTTTGCACCCAGCTCTGGGGTCTCCAACATAAACATTGATGTGTCTGAGTGTGTCCAGAGGAGGGCCATGGGATGATCAGAGAGTTGGAACACCTCTCCTCTAAAGACAGATTGAAATAATTGAGATTGTTCAGCCTGGAGAAGAGAATACTCAAGAGAGATCTAGAAAATTTCAGTACCTAAAGTAAAGTGAAAAGTAGAGGGAGTGGGGTTTTTTAGAGGAGTATGAAGTGACAGGACAGAGGGGAATGGTTTTAAACTGACAGAGGGAAGGTTTAGATATGTGAAAGAAATTCTTGTCTGTGAGGGTGGTGAGAAACAGGCACAAGTTGCCCAGGGAAGCTGAGGATGCCCCATCCCTGGAAGTGTTCAAGATCAGGCTATACGAGGCTTTGTGCAGCCTGCTGTCATGGAAGGTGTCCCTGCCCATGACAGGGAGAATGGAGTGAGAAGATTTTTAAGGTCCCTCCCAACACATGCCATTCTATGATTCTATGGATGAAATTAATTTGTAAGAGTGTTTACCTCTGATATCATTCCTTCTCCGGAGTGCAAAGTCTGGATCCTGGAATGAGTAGAGAATCCATTTCAGAGCCAGGAACTTCTCTGCCTTGTATTCATTCACATGAATCCATAACACTGACACAAGTCTGACCCCATTTTTTCTAGACTGGGGGACTTCACAACATAATGGCCTCACTGCCACTGCCTCCCCGCTGTTCAGCTGAAGACACCCAGCCTGGGTTACTAGGCATGAGTTCAAAACGTGAGCTCAAAACTGGTTGAGTTTCACCCATTCAATACTCTACTCTCACTGCAGAGAGAAGATAGTGTATCATACTGCAACATAATTGGAGGTTTCATTCTGTCAGCCTTCATCAGAAGCACTCCCCCACTCAGATTGGAACTCACTGAGTAGAAATAGGAGCAGCAGTATCTGATTTTGAATGATGTGAGAATTCTAAACCAGTTTTCTCAGCACAGACAAAAACATTTCTGTAGGGTGTGGAGTTTCCTGAGAACCTTACTGTTACTGAATTTTACTTTTTTTGATTTTGTTTTGGCAACATATATTTCATTCAATTTTAATAGGGATGCCTGACTATGCCCTAATCTCTCCTTTCAATGTGTGCATGCTGATTGCATTTAATTAAGATCCTCACACATCAGGTTTGAGTCTCTTGATGACTGAGCTACAATTCTTTGGTGGAAAACAGTGATTGGAATAGCATAGGATACAATAGGTAGACATAAAACTCACAGATACTACAAGAAAGTGGAAATAACAAAGGAAGAAGAAATCAGGTAAATGTAATGCATTTTTATTGATTTTATAAAGTCGAAAATGCTTATAATATTTGAAACAACAGGAAATTGAACTTGAATAATAGGAGTAATATCTTTATTCATAAAGATAAACTAAATTTCTCAGTTGGAGTTACTGCCCCTGAATACTCCTACTAATGTGAACCAGAACTGTAATTCTGCAGAAGTTCCTCTTACCCCTTTTAGCAAGTACAGCTACTTTAGACATGAAATTAATTCTCTAGAAAATGCAAAGAAGGAGTTACAGGGAGAACACATAGAACAATTTCCTAGGGTAAATAAAACCATTTGCTTTTAGTGTTTCAGATGCCCTGAAAACTGGTTTTATTCTCTTAAAATAATTTCTTGTGAGTAAATCTGAGGACATCTGTGTGCTACAACCTCTTAGCCACACCTGATGCACCCCATTACTCACATAAATCTCCACAGATAATTTCTTGTTCCTGTTTTACAAACTTGCAGGCATCCTTCTCAGAGTTCTGTACCCTGTCTTCCTCTCTTATGTCCTGTTTTCCACTGATGAATATAAGAGGCAGGTCAAAAAAGATCTTATAGGCATTTCCAATTTTATATTCTAAGTCTAAATCTAAGGTAAGAATGCTTACTCAGGGCCTGAATAATGTTGAAGGAGCTTCAGACCTAGGTTCAGTTGGGAGTTTCTGATTTTTGACAGCTTTTAAGAGCTGGGTTGCTTCCTTGCACAGAACTAGAACAGTCTTCGAAGTATTAGGTATTTCACTGTGTCCTTTATGCCTGTGCACAACCAAGAATAAAAAATTGGTCAGATTGCTTAAAAACACCCTGGTGCTTTCAAGTTATCGATATCCCTCTGAGGAATAGATTCACTTTGGAATCTCTGAAGTGAAACGGATGCATCTTAACATCTCCTTCTTTGTCATTCTAAACAAAATGTTTAAGGTAGATCACATGAACTGCATCCTAAAAAAAGTAATGTTCCTGTGTTCACTCTGTAGTGGAAATTAAGCACCACGCAGCTGATCCCTCAGCCCCACTCTTCCCTGCCCCCAGTCTGGTGGAATGGGATGGAGAGTCAAAATAATATTTGTAGGTGGAGATAAGAACAGTTTAATAATCAAAACTAAAGTAAAATACAGTAATGATGGTAAATGATGATAATGATGATGATAATGATAACAACAAGAAAACCTCAAGTGATGCACAATTCAATTGCTCACCATCTGCTGAGTGATGCCAGATCCCTCTTCCTGACCCCAGATTTGTTCCCCTTCTGCGTAACTCCCCCAGTTTATATACTGGCCATCACACTTCTATGGTTTGGAATATCCCAGTTCATGTCACCTGTCCCAGCTATGTTCTCTACCGATTTCTTTTATACACTGACAGAGCAAGAGACAAGAAAAAAAAATTCTTGACTTTGGGTAAACATGACTTAGCAAAACCCCAAAATATCTCATTCTGAATCCAAAACACACCAGTGCAACTGCCACTGAGAACAACTTAACACTGTAGTAGCTGAAAACAGGATAATTCTTAAGAGAATATGAAATTTATATATAAATGTCTACAGAAGAGACATATAAAATCAGACCCTTGCATTCCTCAAGGATGGAAGAACAATAGGAACTAAGGATAAAGATTCTAAATGTATTATTATACCCTAGCAGGCTAGATTTTCTTTTAATATGTATTACATAGCATAATTTGCACCTTTTTTGTCTCCTACATAACAGACCTGCCATTAGTATACTTGCTAGGGAGGCAAGAGTAATTTTCTTGATTTTAAGTATATAATGAACTATAAGCATACTGGATTATTCCATTTTCTCCAAAATGAAAGCAAATACTGTTGTGTATATGTATATTCATATATATACATACATATACATATTATATGAATACAAACATGTAATATCTTTTTTTTTCTTGTTTTTTTTTTTTAACTTTAGAGATTACTTTGCAGAAAGCATGCACTTGGCTTATTTGGTCAATATAACATTACCTTCTTGTCCACACTTTGATTGTGCTGCCCGTGTCCCACATGGTTTATTAATTCTGGAACTGAGGGGAATCCAAATTAGTATTCCCTTGGCCTCCTTATCTTCTGTCTTAAAATGTTAGTGTGGTTAGGATGCTCTTCAGAGACACTGATTATACTGGAGAGTTACTCACATTCTTTTTACCCCTGCAATTTTCTGTATATACGAGTTCCTCAGAGTGCAGAGATACAGCAAATGTACAGCCTTGCCAATGTGTTAGTATTTATAGGTGCTACTGCCACAGAAGTAATGAGTGTTACCAACGTAAAATGTAGTCATTACATCTCCTCATTCAGATACCCGTTTATTTATTTTTTGCTGGTGCTTTTGCAAACAGGAAGAGGAAGCTTTCTTTTTCTTAACTTTAAAAATAGTATCAAAATAGGAGGGAAAAATTTGTGGTAGGGGAAACTGAATCTACCGCCAGTAAAAAAGACAGTGGCTAATTTTATGGGTTCTGTGAAATGGGTGAGAATGATGGAAAGAGAGGAGGGGAGAAAAGGGAGAAAGAGAGCAAAGGAGAACCACCTTTTATATATCTGTATTTATTGGGACCCCATTTAAAGGGTCAACGAGAGGCATTAGGAATGTAAATGCCATGGCCACCCCCATCCATTCTGCTTGCCTCCTTTAATCTTTGATCCAGCTGCTCCAAACATCTGGCACAATGAACTCTGACTCTGGGATGTGATTCACAGGGAGTCCCTTGGGGGTGTGTGTGTAGGAGCTGCTTTGCATCCCCTGTGGCTGCTTCTACACAGCTCTGTGTGTCCTGCTTATGTGGGGATCCTCTCCATCTCCTGCTGGGGTCACCCTGTTCCCTGCCAGCCAGCTGGCTGTCTCTGCTGCCAATGAGATGTGGCTGCTTTCCCACTCCCTCATCACACACAGTCCCAGGGGAAGGCAGACAACTGCTGTGACAGCCCAGCAAAGCAATGGCACCTCCCCTCTGCCCCGATTCATCCAACATTGATTCCTTCCAGACCCCTGTGCTCAGTAATATCACTTTGCTTTTGATCTCACCATCCCTTTCTACAGACGGGCCCTCCCCTCCTTCTGTCTGTTCATGTTTTTTCTGCAAATATATGTCCCTTCTTCTCTGTCTCCAGGCTCCTGACCTTCTAGCCATTTCACAGTGCCTCGTTAATGAGAAAGATGATGTCTGAGAGAAGCATGGATCTAGGGAGGAAGGGGAAAGACACTCCTTACCTGTCAGCCCACGAGGGCAGTGACAGGAGTGGTAACTAGTGGGGTCTCCCCTGTCATAACCCGCCTTCAGCCCATAAAGCACCAGCACAGAAGCTCTTGGAACTACATAGAGGAAACAAAGGGTTAGAGTCACACACGCTCACCGTGCTCTCTGCTTAAGACCTGGCCTTTTCCAGGGCTTCTGTGACTGAAGGAGACAGGAGAGCTGGGTGAGGCTGTGAAGCAGGTGCCAGCTGATGGGCTCCCAGCCAGGCACTGGCTGGCATTGAAGGGTCATATGAAGGAGAAAGAGGCCATACTCCCCACCTGGTAAAGGCATGTGGGATATCTATCCTTCACAATCTGGGTTTAAAGAAGGAGTCAAGCTGGTAATCTAGTGGAAGAGAGACAGTAATAAAAGGATCACAAGGAATTAGGAGCACAGATGGAGTCATAGTAAGATTTTTCCTCTTCCTCTATGCTCTAACAACTTTATCAAAGTTAACTCAGAGGGGCAGGGGTGTGAGCAGGACACAGTGCAGGTTGGATTTGGCAATGCATTTGCACTGAGGGAGCCACATCATGTAGTGGCTGGGATTTGGGTCATTCAGCAGCTGCTTTAAAAAAACTAAAAAGAGATAATATTTTAAGCAGCAACCCAAAGAGGGGAGAGCCAGCAGGGAGTGTCAAGCTGTGGAGCAGTGGCAGAGTAAGGCTGTTAATTCTTGAAAATGGATGCACAGCTAATCCTTCCCTGCAAACACAGCCTGGTAAATGGTCAGCAGCTTTTAAAATGCCCGATCAGCTCTTACTTAAATGCCATTTTGTCTTATTATTTATTTAGTTATTTTACTTTATTTGCCCGTTTCTCGGCTAAGAAGAGCTTTGAATAAAGAGACGATCTGTCTGTCACTGTGTTGTGATGGTTCCTCGGCGCTCCTTGTTGCAGTGAGAGTACAGGGATGTGTTGAGTTTGTCCGGGCTCAGGCTACCTCGGACCTTTCCCACCCACCCACCCAGCCACCACCCGCTCCCCGCGCTCAGAGCCGCCGTGCTCGGCGCTGTGCCCACCCCGGGCGGAGGAGCGGAGCCGTGCGGTGCCGTGCGGGATGGCTGGGTGTGAATGCAACCAGGAGCCGGGTGTGCGGGGTTGAGCCCTGAAACGGGGGAGAGGGGGAGAGTAGAGGATCTGGGAAAATGCAGGGGTATCGGAGGAGGAGGTAAAGCCTCGGCTGGCTTCCGAAAGGAAGGGTTAACCGAGGAAAGGTGGCTGCGCGCTGCGGGCAGCAGGTAGTTAGCAGGCGAGAGTGCTGCTGTGGGATTTGTGGGAGGGCGGGGAAGCGGAAGGGCTCGCAGGGTACCGAGCTTATGGGCAGAATGTAGGCAAATAAAAAGCCTGTCCGTAGGTCTGCAGATACGGTCCAGGGATGCTGGCTGAGGAAGCGGAGGTCTGGCAGGGAACTGCAGAGCCTCTGTGTCCAGAGAACCCGGGATGCCCGAGGGGAGAGAGCCCGGCAGGAAAAGGTGGCTGCAGGTAACACCTGCCGTGGGGAGGAGCGGGGGGCAGCCCGGGGGGACAGCGGCAGGGGCACAATCCACCCGCGGGGCTGGCAGCTGCGTTTGCCCTTGGTGGGGGCATCGGTCCTCACCTTGCTGTGCCCAGTGTTGTCACCCTGCAGGCGAGGGAAGGGGCGAGGGCTGGAGAGGGCAACCTGTCCTTCAGTGGCAAACAGTCCCTCCTTTTTGCTTGATATTTCTGTCTCTGCGTGTGCATTTTTATGCAGAGGGCTGGTCGCTGCTCTTGCATCCCCCTCTCTCCCTTTGCCAGAGAGCAGCAGGCAGAGCCCAGGCTGGCATGCTCCTTGGTTTCCTGGAGGGATCTGTGCCACTTGGTGGCACTAAAAAGTTGCGCTGAAGCCCGGCACTCGCTCGTAAGGAAAGCCCCCTCGCCCCCCGCCCGGTGCGGCAGCGGAGTGTCCGAGCCTCCGGCACCGCGACCTCGGCGGACAGCAAAACTTCGGGGGGACAGCCCGCAAAAGGTCGTCGGGACCGCAGGGGTAAACTCTTCCCAGCGATTCCGTTTTAAACAGCTTTTTTCGGTGTTTTGTTTTCCGTTTTTTTTCGTGTTTTTTTTTTTTTTTTTTTTTTTTTTGGCGGGGGGGGCGGTGTGTTTGGGTTTTTTTTGTTTGTTTTTGTTTTTTTTTTTCCTTCCTTTGGATGATGCTGTTCTGAACCTATCGCCGCTTTCTTACTCGCTGAGGCACAGTGTCGAGGAGATATGTCGCTTTGTAGGGGGACTTTACAACCTTCAGAGCATCTGGAGACGTTTCCTCACAGGACAAATCGCAGGGTTAGCTCACTATAAACATAGAGAGATTGCTGCCGTGCAAATGTGAGGAAGGGAGGAGGTGTTTAAGCAGGTGGGTCAGGCTGCAGCAAGTATTTAGGAAGACCAAGGCTGTGGTGGCAGAGAGCAAAGACCCATCTGTTGTTTCATCGTTTGTTTGTTTATTCCTCCTCCTCATGCCTTCCCCCTCCCTTAAATCCAGGGACCGTTCACGCCTCTTGCAAATGAGATTTGGGCGATGCTGAGAGAGCAGCGTGTTGCATGGCGTGTGCGTGCATGCATTCGCGGGGGTAGGATACCAGCCCTCAGCACTTGCCTGTGATCAGAAGAAAATAGGATGTACCTATATAGCTGGAGGAGTGACAATGCTAACCGAGAGGGGCTCACCTGCTGGTGATCTTTGCAGAGGCATTTGAGGATTATTCAGCTCCAGAAGGTCTGTGTGAGGAGTGCTATCTCAGCCGTGGTTGAAAATAGGAGGTGCCTACCCCTAGCTGTCTTAATTATTGCCACCGAAAGGACCATATTGCCACCACTGTGGGAAGAAGCACTTGCTTCCACTGACAAGGTAATGCTGTGGGTTGGGAGAGGGTACTTATGTGCCCTGGATGGTGGACAGAAACCTTGTGGATGAAGGAAGGAATCTTCCCCCCGTCTCCTTCCCTTCTTGCTTTTGCTCTGTACCCTGGTTGATGGAGGTTGATGGTTGGTACCCTGGGGTACCAACAAGCCAACTGGTGGGGTACCTCTCTAAGGGCTGCAGGGACACGGTGGGGTCAGGATGCTGGAGGGCAGCTGGCACTGATCCCTCCCTGGGAGCATGATATGTGCGGGGCTGCAGGGACTGGGCGTGCTGTCATACCTGGGCTTGGTGATGTGTGTGATACCCTCTGCTCACAAGTGGGTATTTGTCTTGCTAGGAAAGTCTAATGGAAACGGGAATGTATTTGTTTTCCGGAGACAGCCAGGCTTAGCTCAGCCATAGACTTTTCTGTGTGACCTTGGGACAAATTGCTTGGCTCTGCTCAGCGAGTCCCGTCTGTTACTTGCATAATAATCAAAGCTGATCTCCCCACGTGCAAAGATAATTCATTATGGGCTGAGGGGGGCAGCGATAGCCCTAGCCGAGCAGGGAGACAGAGACCTAAGCACCAGTGTGGGTGCACATATGCACGTCTGTATGCACAGCCACATCGTTGTGGCAGCGCAGGTAGCTATGCCTACAACCTCGTCCAGTAGTTTCCTCGAAGACTCAGATCTATGCATTTATCTGTAAAAATGCCATCTTGCTTGCCAAATGTGACCATGGTGGCAATTTTTACCACCGGTTGATTTCTAGGTTGTTTTATTTTCGTCCTCCTGTTCCGCAGCCCTGCCTGGCGGCGATGGCCAGCGGCGGGAGGTGCTCAGCACCAGGGACAGCGTCCGCTCCCGGCTGCCCGCTGCCCGCTCCCTCCCCAGCGCTGCCCGCTGCCCGCAGCCAGCCCTGTCCCGCACCCGGGGGCTCCGACACCCCCACAGCCCTGCTCACGCTCCTTCTCTTCCCTGAGAAGCAATTTCCGGTGGTGGGGAGGGGGTGAGTGGGTGCAGGGAGAGCCAGGACGTTTCTTTCTTGGAGACAAAGTAGGGGATCCTCTCAAAAGTGGCAGAGGATCGTCTTGAAAATGCACCGCTCTAAATCCTGAAAGGGAGGGATGTATAGAGGAGTTAACTGCCAGGCTCTTTAAATTCCCTATGACTTGATGGGTTTTTTAATTATCGTATTCCTAAATATTTTTATTGCATGCTAATCTTTTGTGAATTCTCAAATATTTTCACTACGTTTTAATATTTATGTTACATGATCACGGCATTGCTCATTATTTCAAATGTTCAGAGAACGTTTTTTGGACCCCTATATGGATTTTCTGTCGTTTTATCTCCCTAAATAGTTATGACATTGCTGGCATAGTGATAGTACTGGCATCCCACCACGACCACTCTTGTTGCAACTTGCTGGAAAATGTTTTCTGAAACTGCTATTGGTTTTTCTTGATCACCTCCTCCATCCCATACAGTTTCAATAATTAATAAAATATCTAGGATTACAGATGAAAACACACCCGAGCTATTAGTTCCTGCATTACATGGTGTAACTGGGTTTTGGTAACAGCAGCAATACATACTACATTTGGCAAAATTATAGAGATCATTGAAAGTTTCCCTGGGAAGTTAAGCACATATTAAAGCCAAAATTGTTTCGTCAACCTAAAAGCATGTGTGGACATAACATGGGGAAAAACTTCCAGGGATCGCTAAGGATCTTGTTGATAATTAAAGCTTTCTTTGTTTACTAGCTATGAAGAAATGAGATCAACACTTCAGTCTGTCCTTTCCAGTGGACATTCTGACCAAATGGTGAAAATTCTCTCTTGCTGCTTGGCTTTTTTGTATTTTTAAGTGGAATTATAGAAAACTGCATTTAGTCACTCCTTTTGTATAAAACTAGGTTTGTGGGGTGGGGTTTTTTTTTGTTGTTTTTTCTTTTTTTTTTTTTTTTTCAAAGAGCTTGATCCAATATCCACTGGAATTTGCAGAGCTGATAATGTAATGAATAATGTTTGCTTGATGTTGAGTTTTTTGTTTGTTTTGTTTGTGGACAGAAAAAATAAACGGTAGTAGAAATCTCAAAACCGAACAGGGTGCTCATATTTCATGATTTTCAAATAAAGACCATTTGAGTGTGTCAGGTTTTGTGTGACCAAAGTGCATTACCTCTGAGGAATGGGTAGGGGGACCTTCTCCTTCAAAATGAGCCTCCCCAGAACACTGAGAGATAGATTGCCAGAATAGCTCAAATGCAATGCTTGGAGTTTTCAATGCCGTAGCAGAACTCAGCAAAGCTTAGCATCCTGAGTGTACTTACTCCTAACGTTGTTCCAATTCAAGATGGGCAGAGAGCTCACTCTCTTTATGTAACTGTTTTTCTAAAGCTGTTCCAAATTTTGGTACTGTAAGATCTTCACTGAGAGCTAAGTGGTGTGACTGACTCTGAACCAGTAGTTCGGTTGCTGCTTGCTATGATTTTGTCATTTCTGATGACAAAACATAGGTAATTGCTTGTGATACACTGATTCGATCCATATCAATATATATAATATAATTTCTGATGGATTTAAATTAATTCTCGTATGTATTGTAAATGAATGCCTGGAAAGCATTTGTACTCAGCAGGTACAATGGCTTTAAGTTATACAAACATAACATATAAGCAAATTTTGTCACTACAGATGAATGGATTTTAAAGACGTTAGTTTTTGTGATTTTTCTGATCCTGAAAATCCTTTAAGGAGAACCTTAAACTTTAGATAAGTCTTTACAGATATTTGACCAATAGTATTTTTCTGAGAAGCATGGAACCTATTCCTAAGTGCTTTTCCAGATTGGGCCATGAGTTCTATTACAGCACTGTTCTTTGATTAAGCAATCTGGTGTTTTATTTTTGTTATTTAAATCTGCCTGAAGATTAAGAAACCATGAATGAACCTGATGTAAACTTACAAAAGTGTAACAAAAAGAAACCCAAAGGGAAGTGTCGTTACTTCTCCCTTTTTGATTTTTTTTTTCTCCTATGATACAGATTATACTAAATAAAACTATTTCCCTGAGCCAGGTTGGTGTTTTGCATCTTAGAAACCAGGGTGCCAAGGGGTTCATGTTGCAAAGCGCAGGTGCTTGGCTGCGGGCTCACTAGTGGGCGCTGCTATAATGATGTAAGCCCCGGTGGAGAGGGGGTCACCCTGCAGCTTTCGACACAGTCACACCTGCGGCAGCAGAAGCCCTTAACAACAGCCAGACCCATCCCACGAACAAACTCTCAGCCACAAATACAGTGGAAAATCAGCTCCTCGTGAAGCGCTGCTCACGGTCTGGTTTTGGATCAAGTTTTTTTAATTAACGCCCTTAAATACTAGCGTGTCTTTGTTTCTTTTGGTCTCTACAGACTGCAAGTACAGATGGACACGCAATTGAGATTGGTATAATTTTGAAAGATTTATATATTTTTATAATGAAAGATTTGCGTGATGTTTCATGGAATATTACAGATGCTCATTTTCTACTCGATTAAACCTCAACATGAAGTAGCTGTAACTCTGCCCTAAGGGAACAGCTGAGAATTTCTCCTGACAGAGTCTGGCATGAAGTTTATATTGCCAGGGAGAACAGAGGTCTCAGGAACATGTTGAGTGTTTCATCAGATCTGTGTCTTCAGTCATCTGTGCAGTATGTAAACTTTTGTCTAGGGCAAGACTGAACAAGGGACAGATAGGCAGTGTTATTTTTCTGTTCTACTTCTTCTGCAATTGCTCCAAGCCTGAAGTTAGTGCACCAGAAGACTGAAACCAAAGTGTCCTCTGTTGTTAAAACATGCGACTTCAGGATAAGTTTATAGTTAGATCCGCAACTGAAAAAAAGAAGGAATGTTGACACACCAGTAATTAAGTACCTGATTCTATTTTCCTTATGTTTCAGTCAGTTTGGGATAAGTCCATTGATGGTAAAGACATTGAACAGCATGAAAAATAAATTTGACTCTAAGTGCTGTGCATGTTGTCCATCAATGAAAACAAAACAAATAAATTATTAATTGAAAAACAATTCCTATTACTTTGTGCATGAACTCAGGAGTTCACTGTCTTTGAAACTGCTGATATCTCTGTTCTCAATCTGAGGTCTATAGCATATCAAATTCCCTTCAGGATTATCTCTAACAAATTAAACAAAGGTTATATTTAAGCTTATGAAATTTTACTTAATTTTGTTTCAGTACTCATCCTGCTTATAATAATAAGATGCCTGTAGTAAGAGAGAATTGTAATCAAAATGTGGAGGGACTTGTATGTGATTCTTTTGGGAGAGAAGCACAGTGAAATTGTATATTTGAATTGTTCCCTTGGCCATCTTCTCTTCAGGAAGACATTCTCCAGGAAATATAATTAGTGTGCTTAGTCCATCAGCTCTCTGCTCAGCCATTTTGCCTGAAACAGGATTTGTTACCTAATTAGTCTCAGGATATCTTCTCATGGCATGGCCAGCTGTGCACATCAGAAGGCTGACAGGCAATAAACACAAATTGAAACACGGGAAATTCTGTTTAAATATATATAAACCCAATCTTTTTACTGTGACTGTGGTCAAACAGGTTGCCCAAAAAAATTGTGGAGTCTCCATCCTCAGAGATATTATGAACCTGACTGGACATGAAGCTCAGAAATCTGTTTTAATTGAACTTACAGTAAGCAGAGGGAATAGACTAGGTAACTTCCTGAAGTGCCTTTCCACCTCAACCATTCTGTTCTCAAGTTTATGAGTGCAAGACCGGAGAATCAGATCTCCATTACACAATAAAAACCACATTGAAATATTAGTCAATATAAATTCCAAGCTGTTTCATTACATTATGAAAGGCCACAGAAAATGTTGACTTCAGATGCTTTGGACATGAATCTTAAGCTCAATACTAAAAAAAACCAGAAGCAATGTTCTCAGTGTACGTATGAACTTTTTAAGTCACAAGTAAATTGACCTTAGCTTTAATATAGTGAAGACTGTCTATTAATTGTGGAGCAGCTGCAGCTTGCATCTGGCCCCTTTTTTTGGAGGGGAAAGATTTTCTGATGCCTTTCAGAAATAGGAATCCCCCAGCTATGACAAATCCTAGTATTGTGGAACCAGAAATATGAAGGAGACCTTCAGCTTTGCCTCATTCTTTACCCTGTAATTTTATCCTGATAGACACAACTATAAGCAGAGAAGAGGAAACAGCTGTTCTTTGGAGGGAAGAAGATAAAAATGGCCTTCCTTCCTTCTCTTTCCTATATAGCCTACATGGAAATTTTTAATCCATAGACACAAGACCAAAATATTTGATGAATATGTGTTGCAGACTTAAAACATTGGATTGGATTTATTTTTTTGTACCACAAGCTCACCCCAAGACCCTGAACTATCTCTATTTGTACATCTGCAGATTCGCAGGCAGGTAGGTTATAAAGAGGCATTTAATTGTATATCCAGTTAGAGTCTGCAGCAGAGCTGGCACTTGCCTAGATATACTTGTGTTCTGGATATGTGGCCTTAATTTGAGAGGTCCAGAAAAGCAAGCCTCCATGGTGTTAAATAACAGAGTACTATTTCTGTTCAAATGTTAGTAAGTTAATTTTTTTTAAGTCATATTACATTCAATTAATTAAAGGTATAGGAATTTAACAGCTATGATCTTGTACAAGGATATCCCCTGTCGTTCATCCTTTTGACTGTTTGCAAATTATATGGTGCCAACTTCAGAGTGATGGAACAAATAATTGCAAGACATAAGCAATAGTGATAGTCTGTAATTAGGGACTAATTAACCTGAACTGAACTGCTGTTATTCCTCAGTGACAAGGGGTTGCAGTATTGATAAGCCAACTCTTTACGGAATAGAAAACCCAAACCTTCTTGAAGTGTTTTACCATTGTCTGAACCTTATTTATTAGTACTTTATATTACTAAAAATAATATTGCATGAACTTATTAATATTGCAATTAGCATTTAAATATTATATTAAATGTTTCTTCTTTTTAAAGATTTGCATTTTATTTGAGAATAATCACTCAAACTTACTCACTCCTCTGTGAAAATAATTTATAATTAATACATCTAGGTAAAACAATAGAGCATCAAGCAGAAGAATGTTTTTATAATTTTTTGTCTCATCTTCAGAATAAGGAGGAGTTTCACTGTGTCACTATACTGAATGACCTAGCTGTGAGGAGTAAATTCAAGAATAAAATCCTGTGAGATTTTTAACTTGAAGAAACACAGGGAGATTTTCTATTGTGATGATTTCTTTCACTACACAGTATCTAGGTGCTGTTAGTGTCATTGTTAATGGATTAGAAGTGATTGGTGGTGTCTAAAATGTATGATATTTTATTTTTTTTATTACATCAAAAGATTTATGTCAATAAAACCGAGACTGGGGTTTTCCCCAGAATTTTGCAGTTGTTTTGTTAAAAATTAAATTGGGCATATTGGTTCACTAAGTAGCTCAACACCCTAGATTTAAAAGTGCACTTACCTTTCTGTACTATCATTGTATTCACTGGCAGGTGAGGAATAATAGACAGTATTTAGTGTGCTCAGGCATCAAGGCTTGGCAAATAACTGTTTAAGCACTATATTTAAAACTGGAAACGTTCTGCTTCAAATCCACTGCCAGGTGCAGAACATTTTCAAGTACATTTTCTACTTCCACAAGTTAACCACAGCCCAAGATATGAAGTGTTTGCTGATTTATTTGTTTATTTATCCTTCAGCTACAGTAAAGATGAGTGCAGATTGCATTGCAATGTAACTGATCAAATATTTTTGACATTAGTTCATCTGTACAATCTTTGTGTTCACTTCTTGATACCAGTGGAGTCTGTAGGGTTGTGTAGAGCATAAAGATTTTTCAAATTGCTTTTTGATGATTTTTGAAGTAAGGATACAAAAAGTTCATTGCTTTGCTGTTTTAGAATTATTGTTTCTTTGCTTAAAACAAATATAAATATTAGTGACAAAATCAGTTTTCTTAATTTGTTTAAGAGCCAATTTGCTTCATGTTGTATCTTGCAAAATAAAAACAGATTTATACATTCTACATCCCTTAGAATAACAGCTTTGTGTGTCAACAGCAGTTTCCTAGTACTGGAGTGGATAATAGAGTGTAGCCCAAGGTACATTAGTGTGGCATAGGTGTATTAGAGATATAGAAGGTGTCTGAAGTTACAGGGAGTTGTTTTCAAAGAAATGTGTTAGAAATGGCAACACACATTTCTTCTGAAGAATTAAATACTTGCTAGTCTTTTGTGCATTTGAAAACATTTCCCCAAAGAATTTTTAAATACAATTGTCAAAAAGAAAGGAGTTGATTTATACTGGCAGAAGTACAAGCCTAAGATTGTGAAACACTCAAGTGAGATAAAGTTTTCCATCTTGAAAACGATGAAAGCAAGCATACACAGTAGACAATGTATTACAGGCATTGATAGCTGTAGAAATAGGTGCAATTTTAGAAAAGATTATAAGATACTATATCTTAATATATAAGATTATATATATTGTTGTCTTTATGAATAATTTTAAAGATCTTTCTCTTATTTATTAATTTTTGAAGGGTATGAGGATTATGACCTCGTGTGCAGCTCTGCATAGCTGTCCACTCGGAGATGATGGTGACTCCTTAGAGATCAGATGCCAACTCCTGGTTAACAATCAGTATAGTGCTCCTTCTGTTCAGAAGATTTGATAACTGCTTTTCACCAGCTCTCCAACTTTTTTCCATCATGTTGGCTCTACCAGCCTAAAATTTCCTAAAATGGTCCTTTTGCTGTTCCTTGCAATCCTGCTGTTGAAGGAAGATGTCTGTGGGAACTTTGGGCTTTTGGTTTCAGCACAGGCAAATGAGAGAAGAGTGGTTGCACACATGCCTGGTGATATTATCATTGGAGCTCTATTCTCTGTCCACCATCAACCAACCGTTGACAAAGTTCATGAGAGGAAATGTGGAGAGGTAAGAGAGCAGTATGGTATTCAGAGAGTGGAGGCAATGCTACACACCCTCGACAGAATTAATTTGGACCCCACGCTGTTGCCAAATATAACATTAGGATGTGAAATAAGGGACTCCTGCTGGCATTCTGCTGTGGCTTTGGAGCAGAGCATTGAGTTTATAAGGGACTCTCTTATTTCTTCTGAAGAAGAGGAAGGGATGGTGCGATGTGTGGATGGATCATCATCATCGTTCCGCTCCAAGAAACCCATTGTTGGTGTCATTGGGCCTGGCTCCAGCTCCGTTGCTATCCAGGTCCAGAACTTGTTGCAGCTTTTCAATATACCTCAGATTGCTTATTCTGCCACAAGCATGGACCTAAGTGACAAAACTCTGTTCAAGTATTTTATGAGAGTGGTGCCATCTGATGCACAGCAAGCAAAGGCGATGGTGGACATTGTCAAACGCTATAACTGGACCTATGTTTCTGCTGTACACACCGAAGGTAGGAGGTTGTTTTTTGCCATATAAAAATGCCTTTGAAATACCCTGATGTGGTCTAATTGTTGGATGATGATAGCTTGATGTTATTAGATTTTTACCAGTCAGCTGTCAACAGTATAGACTTTTACTTTACTCAATAATAACTTTACATTCTCTGTGGGTCTGAAGTTGCATCATATTGGCAGTGGTTGAAAGCAAATTTTGAAACACAGGATGGTGTGTGGTCTAGGGCCAGTCATTTGTAAAAGTGATTGATCTGGAGTGTCCTAAAGGATCTTAATTTAATTCAATTGACATTTATTTATTTTTCTTTATATACTAATCAGTGTATTTATGTAGAATAATAATTATGACTATTCTAGAATCAATGGGTAGTGAGAAAGCATCTGGTCTTCATGGTGCAGAAGATAGCTAGATCATCATTTGAAATGGTAGCTGAGTCAGAATGTGTTCCTGCTGAATATCTGAGCCTCAGAGGCACAGGTACTAGAAAACACATAACTCTGACAAATATTTGAATGCAAGTTGTCCCAGCTCCTTCTTTCCGTCCTTTTTACAGTACTCCATGGAGTATTGCACCACTTCTTCCTCTGGCTATTGTTTTGGGAGAAAGCAAGGGATGTTTCTTTGAATTTCCACACACATTTGTGCTCCATCAGGTGTCCAGAAAATCAAAAGTGTCTGCTAAATTGCTTTCCTCTTTTTATTTATTTGACATGGAGCTTAAGCCTTTTATTCAGTGTTCAGAAGAGTATGGGATTAAAGGGAAATGCTATGGAAAACTGTGCTTGATTTCATTATTCTTTGTACTGATAGAATTGAGTTCATCTTGCTAGGAGTGACTAGAATTTCATACTGTCTTAAAAGCAAGTTTCATCAGCCCCTGCCTAATCACACCATCATTTAAGTAGTTTTATGGAATTAAGTTCTGTGATGGATTTTAAGACCTCATCACCACGCCTCTGTTCAAATAGACAGATGTTGAAAGGCAGGCTCAGAATACAATCTGAGAATAAAAAATATTAAGAGATTGAGTAGTGGTGGTGAGGTTGCCGAACAGTGGCAGATGCTGCTGGTTTTATTGCAACCAATAGAGAGCAGATTGCCCTTCCCACACACTGAGTATGCTACTCTGGCAGGCTTCATACTATTCCAAGCCCCTTTTGAGGAGATACTGGTCCAATAGTATAATGTAGAGATCTCTTTCCTCCTACATATATGCAGAGAACTTATTCTGCAGTATTAAAAAAAAACCCCAAACCAGTTAGAATTTGCATGCAGATGGTCGCAACCACATTTCCATCATGATGTTGAGAGCTGGTAAATAGCTGAAGCCCCTTTTGTGTGGGGATGCATGGATACATTGACAGTTTAATCTAAAACTGCAGTGTTCAAAACAACGTATAAATCACTCTACATGACATTATGTAGTGAGGGTATTCTGTACCAGCTGATGCTTTTGGCATGGTTAGGTGTGCAGCCTTCCTGTCACAAACATGTATGAATAACATCATGGTCAAAAATAATGCCACTGACAACAGCACAAGATTTTATATCCTGACTACTTTTGATGACTCATCCAGTTTTTGCAATGAACAACTTTTACACCTCTCCTTATTCAGATGTGGTGTTTTTATATTCAGTGTGGAAATAGGCATACTTATATCAAGGTCTGATTCTTCACAGAGTGAAAATATGTACTTTTTCCACTTTCTGTGGACACTCTTTGGAGCAGATGGTAGCATATGGCACGGTAATCTTACAGCAGAGAAACTTTGTACTGTGCAAAGGGAATAGGGACATAAGAGCTGGAATAGGACATAGGTGCTATGGGCAAGATGAGAAGTCAATGAGAAAAGAGCTGAATATGAAGAAGGAGAAAAACAAAATAACATAGATATTACAATATGTGCCTGCTTCTGCCACTATTAAAGTAGATGGGGTAGGTAGAATATTGTTAAAACCTGAGGCCTCATTCATAACATATTTACAGCAATATGATTTTGGACTTCAGTGAAAGAACATTAAACTTAGATGAACCTTATGATCCTATCATCTAGTTGCATAGTCTGGTAAGGATGATGAATAGGCTCTCCAGGTGAATAACATCAAAAGTTTTATTACAATAGAACAGATGGTATTTATGATGGAATAGAAATATACTAGCTGATCAAGGTACTTCTTTGAAATGTGACAATGTCTGATGTTCAAGGCACTTTCCAAAGACTATGGCACATGTTATCCTTTGCATTTTTTAAACCACCTTTAAAAATCCTACACATGAATGCTAAAGAAAAGGAATTGAGTAAACAAGCAAAAGAGAGATGATTTATTTATATATTTATTTGTGTTGTAATTATTTTTCATCTTACTATAGTATCTTGTAACTTATTGTTAATATGCCATTCAACTCAGTGTCCTACATTCATAGATATTATTTCAAAACAGAAAAAAAATTGTTGAATCCTGCTCCTTGCAATTTTTATTGATGTAGGATCTTGACCACTCATAGAAAGTAAGCCTTCTTTTCACTCTTTTGGTAGTTTTGGCCATTTACATTCATTATCTTTACATAATTTTCATTCATTAATTTTTTTATTAACCAGACTCTTCTGATCTTTATGATCATGTTCTGATCAATATGATCTTTGGCTTCCATGATTGATTTCCAGGGAGAGGGAGGGTCCTCTCCAAAGTTGGATGGGGAGTAGAAAAGAGGCATGAAAAGCCTGTTAATTTCATATCGTTGGTGGTCCCATCAGCAGTTAAATTTATAGATCTCTTTTTTGTCTAGTGTAAAAAAAGCCTGGTATACATCAAGAGTTTAAATAATAAAAAGTTTCTTGTTCGAATCTTTACTTATGCACTTACTAATTATCTTTGTCTACAGAGGATTAATGTTTTTGGATCTGAAGTTGTGTTGTTAAATCCTTACTTAAGACTTCCAAATTTAAAATGCACAAAAATTATTGTAAGTTTTCTTCCTTTGACATTTAGCATTACAAGTTAAATTAGGTGATGCCTCCAGGTTTTCAAGTAACCTCTAAAAGTACTTTTCCCCCTAAATATGGTAGCAAATATTGCTTTCAGTGTATTTCTTGTAATTTTAAGGAGGAAGGTTCTTCAATCCATTCAGTAGAAAATGTGAGCAACAAATGAAGGACATTTCTCACAAAAAAACAGTCATCCTCACTTTCTGTAGTGTATTTTACATAGGCCAATCAGGAATCTTTGCAAGTCTTAGTCCTGGGTTGTAACTCTGTCTTGCTTGTCTGTTAGGAATCATTATCACCATTATCTTCCCCCACTCTCCAACTCCTCCTTACACCAAACAACTTGTGGGGCTCTACTCTGAACCAATCTGCCTTTGAAATAAAATCTTTTCATGCACAATGAGGGCTGTTTTTCAAGAAGCCCTATCAGTTCTGAGGTTCAGTCCATGCTGTGGCCCTGTAGCAGTGCATGGCAGGGAACTAGGATCAAGCAGGAGTGAGCCGGAGTGAGGGAAACTGGGATGGGAAACTCCTTCTACTAAGGAGCTATTGCTCAAAGCCTGAAGCAACTGCCTTCAAACTTGTGGATTACTACAACAGGCATGCAAGGCTGTGCAGGAGTTCCTACTGATCCAACATTTTCAGTTCACGTTACAGATGGTTTTTTTCGACTTCTGTGGTAGGAGTGTAGCTTAAACAAACTTTCCTTAAAATTAAATCAACATTCACTTCTTAAACCAACTTCACAGGCAGACAGCAAGTCAATAATGCAGCCAAGAACTCTGTGTGTGCTTCTGTCTGAAGAAAAGTAGCACAGCAGAGAGAAGGCCCCTAATTTAGTCTCACAGTCTTGCAAGAAGGTTTGAGATCCCTTTTAGCTCATGCAACTGCTGTCCACCTCTGTGAAAATGCTCATAGGAAGGCGTAGAGAGGGAAATTTGTGCATGTGTTTTTGGGTGGTGATGGCTGGCATGCAGGGGGTCCATGCAGCTCATGCACTGTGGGCATTTTACTCAGCCTTTTCTTGCTCAACCACTTGACACCACGGTTAATCGAAAATGGTGGGAGAAATCAGAAAGAGGCCCGCTGGCTTCTGAAAGAGACAGCGTTGCCTGTTTGCCTCATCTCCCATATGAAAGCATTCCCTGGTCTTTTTGATGGATCAAAGAAAAATATGTGCAATTTTCTCTTCTCCTGTCATTGAGGTTTGAAAGCCTCATTCTAAAAGCCAGTTTGAACTCAATACCCTCCTGTTAAGCAGACTGACACTTGGATCAGGTCTTCGTAGTCAGAAGCAAGAACAATCCCCGAGAATCTCTGCTTAAAATTTGCCTGGAGTCAAATGAATTAATAACTAAAAAGGCAATTTGCATTGCCATTGGAAACCATTTATTTTGCTGCACTGAATGGGGTGAAGAGGTGACGTATTCTGGAAAAACAGAACTGTAACGGGGTACAATTGAAACACAGTAAGGCAAGTATATTGGAGGTGGCAAGGGAGAAATTTATTCTGGTTGTGTGAAGAGTGTAATTTGCTTTTGAACACAGCCTTAAGAAATAAGACAGTTTGTTGACATTTTCTTGAGGCAACTCTGCAGGTAAACATTGAATGAAACTTATCCTTAAAATCCTCTGTGTTTAACTTCACTTTCCTTCATTTAAATTAATCATAAATACATATAAAGAGGTGGTTCACATTCATTTTCTTGGGATGTAATCTGGCAAGCGTAACGAAAGCAGACCTTTTTTTTCCTGCACATAAAGCTTAATTCACACAGCTCCTTTCATGTTTGTTCACATGTGTCTGGTTAAAACACTATTTTTGCCCCTATCTTTTGCTCCCAAATAAAAAGCTAAATCAAAATTAGTCATAGTCTGTGAGAATAGGATGAAGAAATGAATGGAAGAACTTAAAGAAGTTAATGTTAAGTTGCCTGTAACAAACTGTAGTCATGTGACATCTTTCCTTCAGACTCTAGATTTTTCTCCTTTAGAGACAACAGTTATATCATGGTCAAAAATATTATTTGCTTTTCCCAAAGTAACACAATTAAAATTTGAGTTAATTTTATTTGAAGCAGAGGTGATTTTTTTTTCATGCTTTATATGCAGAAAAAACCCCATGTTGAAATAATATACCAAGAACGTCTGTGCTAGTCCATGAAAATATTTTCAGTTGCAAGCAAAATCTGTTTCTAAAAATCCATTTCTGAAAATTGAAGAATTTCCTGTCTAAAGACTGGAGGGTATTCTATTTCATCAATGTTTAATTTTCGCTATTGGGTAAAATTATGTGTTTGAAGTTTTCTGAAATTACTTTTAAGCTGTTTCAAACATAAATTTTGAGATCAGAATTATCTCAATTTGATACTCTTTTAATCACATTAATCTTGTAGCAAAACTGAAAAATTTGTCTCATCTGAAAGAAAACATGGGGGAAAATATACCTAGTTCAAGTTCCAGTGCTATCCTGATGCTTGCTCATTTTTATTGAATGTTGACATCTGAAAGAGGTAGCCGTTTTCTTGCCTAATTTCAAATATTTATCCTAGCATCCCAGTTGTGAAAAGTGAGCAAATGCTGTCTGCCAGCTGGGAATACTGAGACAGAAAAGCGGAGTAACAGTGAGTTAATGTTTGTGTTGCTCTGCGGTGAGCGACTGCCCAGACAACGTTTTATCTCCACTGTTGGGCTGCTCAGGCCAGACGCACCTGCTGGGAAGGATCTTCAATAACAGGAAAATATAAAATGAGGGATATGCTCTGCATTCTGTGAGTGCAATGGGGATAAAAATCCATGAAACTGCCAAAGGAAAATGAGCAAGAGGGTGGGCTGTTCCAAAGCTTAAAAAGAAAATTAACTTTTAAAGGAATGAAGGAAGGGGGACGTAGCTAAGAGCAGGTCATTCGGGTTGCCAATATGTCACTTTGCTTCTTTTGTTTAGGGACAAGGTGTTTGTATGTCAGTTTTTCAGCCAGTTCGATTCTTGATACTTGATACACTGGATAGCAACTCAGTGAAAGTTTCAGTGTCATGAATCTTGCCTTACTGAGAAGAAACAATGGGAGTCCAGCATCCTCCAGTCTCATCTTCCATTTTTCCACCACCTGGGGCCTGGAAAAACCCCAGTTACTGTCCCCATGCCCAGGCTGCATCTCTTCAATCAGAGAGGGATCTGTAAAGTTGATGACATTTGGGAATATTTCAGAAAATGAAATTTCACTGCACAGTGCTTACTGGGTCAGAATAGTTTTATAAAAGATGGTTCTTCTCATATGTGATATCAGTTGCCTATGGGTAGTGGCAGTGATTCCTTTTCTGTATCCCTCATTGATATTTTGTCTTTGAGATTAAAAAGTATATGCTATAGACCTTGTTGGGGAACAGATATGCCATGCAATTTGAAAAGAAAACCAAACATTTCCTGAAGTAAATTTTCCTGAAGTAAAGACAGAACTCAAAATAACAACAATTTTTAGTGAATAAAAGCTCTGACAAAACTTAGAATTTGGTCAAAATAAACTGTTTGACAGGGTTATATTGGGAGTCGATAAAAGATAACATGATAAATCAAATGGGATCTTTGTTCTAAACTGTGTTCACTTTTAATTGCTTTTCACAAATATTAGTGCTCCTTAACAGTTTTGGCAAAAGGTGTTTTATTCAAAAAAGAGCTGGAAGTTTCCCTTATGTCCCTTTTCATTTAACATGTGTTTTATATCACAAATCCTGTATGCAAATTAAACATTTTTGGTTACATTGAAATGTATCCAAAATTATTCCAATAGTTAATAAGAAGATGATAAACAAGGCCCCATTATTCATTATTTGTAAACATTTGTGGTACTTCTGAATCTGTCTTCCTTATTCTCCAAACTGTAGATTTTTTTTTTCGTGTATGTTACCTAGTGACAGAAAATTTAAATCATTAATTGTAAAGTAATTTTTCATAGATGTTAAGGTCAAAACTAAATTTTGATACATTAAAAAAAGAAACAAACAAACAAACAAAACAAACAAACAAAAACTTTCAAAACATTATTTCATATTCCTTGAAATAGATTCTGTTATTAAGAATTCAGGGTTGATTAGAACACTGTTGAAATGAGAGCCAGGAACAAGGAGAGAGAGACAGAAAGAAGCTATCCTTCAGCATTGGAAGGACTAGGATGAGAACACACTTTTCAGAGTGCTAGTTTAAGACCACAGGTAGGAAAAGACTTCACAGGAAAATGGGATTTAATTTCCTACAGAAACAAGGAAAAAAGAGGATGCCCTGCACTTATCATTATCTTTACGTGTCAAAATCTTATCATAGGCAGCTTAATAGTGAAGGAATTAAATCAATGATGCTTCAAAACTTGAAAATTTCTGTGCGGTTAAGGAGCAGAATAGATATTTACATTAGTCCATACATGAAGAATATTTCCTGTGCCTATAAGAGCTAATTTGTGATTTCTTTGAAAGCTAAGAAAGGGCAAAGGGCTTGTGCTAAATCTTTTAAACTTTTCTGCCTTCCCTAAGGCAGACTGACTAGCTGATCCTTGATTCATGCAGGAGACTGTGATCTTGGAGGTGGGCCAAAAATTATAGAATTTGCTTTAATTTAGTTTGAAAGCCACTGGAGAGAGAATAATGTTGCATCCATCTTACTAAAATCTGATTGCAGGCTCATGATGTGGAGGCAGCCCATGCTGTAATGCACGGTGTTTATACCATTATATTGTATGTGTATACATTAGAGGAGTGATTGGGAAGGTTATTAACAGAACAGTTGCCATCTACCTTGGCAACTGAATTTGCAGGCAATATTTTTCATAAATCACTGTCTTGTTTTTAAATGAACATAATGTAACCCATAATTCTGAATATACTGACTGGGAAAGAACATCTTTAAGATTTCCTTTAACTGAGGGGTTTTATTTTTCTTTCTGGAAGTCTGACAACATTTATGGCTGGCCAGATACATGGTCCAGGTGATATATGTGAAAGCTTCCATATAAAATCAATTACCTTGTCAAAGGGCAAACAAACAATGTATGGGGAATGGCTTTTCTCAAAGTGCAATGGATACTTGAAGAATTGCAAAGATAATATCTGGGGTGGATGGTAAACCAGCACACTGAATGAGTCCCATGGCCAAAATCCAACCTGACTGTTGAGAGCAGTGGAAGTGTGAGGAAGATTCCTCCACAGACGGTTCCTCAGTCTGTTGTGATCTAGTCAGATTCTTCCTATTTTAACTGGGATTTGATGTTTTATTTGTATTGCTTCTTCTTGAGATAGATTTCTTCTAACTTTCTAGTTGATGTTACAGGGGGTAGGGGAAAGAATAGAGGAAGTGCTGCCAAAACAGAGGTGCAAAATCATAGCGAGGGGACTGTGATAAGGATCTGGGAAATTTCCTTACCTCAGTGAAGACAGCTCCAACAGGCATCTCAGTTGTCCCAGATTGTGATTCTGGAGTGCATAAGGCGAACACATATAAACTATAGTTGATCACACATGGCAGAATCACAGAACATGTTCACCTTTCCCTGACTTGTATTTGGAAAAGTCTGTTCTCCATATCTAATTTCTGTGGTGTAGGATAGGTAATGAAATGGCAGCTAGTTATTAGCAGTTGTTACTTAGGTTAAAACATTTTGTTTATGAAGATACACACAGAGCATCTTCACCTAAGGACCTCATGTAGAGACAGAGCTGATTTCACTATCAGGTAGTCTGTTCAGACTGTGAATTACTCATCCTTCAAATGAAATAACCAGCTATGTTTCTCCAACCTATAACCCCTTATTATGATAAGTACTTTCCAGAAAAAAAAGCTCCTCTTCCCAGGCATTGTTCTAATCTTTATTTTGGTGAAACCAAAAAGCTTTAGTTCTCCTGTCACTTCTGCAGAGTGGCTTTTCAAGATGCTGAGTTTTTTCTTATAGTCCTTGTATGAATCTTCCCAGTTTTGTCTTTCCTTTTTTTTTTT
>VZSR01003803.1:4658879-4679321 GCA_013398615.1 Brachypodius melanocephalos | reverse complement strand
TTTTTTTTCTTAAGGCAATTGGTATTCCATTTTCTTCTTCACCTTGAAGTCAGGCAGGACTTCTGGATACAAAGTTATATTTCTTACCTTATTACCAAACCAATACAATGGTGGCCTGTAAATAGGTACTGTTTATTTTTCCATTTATGGCTATCTGCCTCCTTCTTGTCATAATTTCTGCTTATATGGCTTACTATCTCCCCATTATCAAGGTTCAGTGGGTTTTTTTTAACCCACTTCCCACTGTTTTTTTTCTGGTTGCAGTAATTCTTTAATGTTACCCCTAGTTAGGTTTGATATTTATTCCTCTTATCCCCTCCCTGGTCAAAATAAGATCACTGAGCAACTTCAGGTAGGTAATTTTATAAATATGACAGGATGCACTGATTCAGAAATTTCTAAAACTTTTGGTTCATATGACCCTGACTATCAATCAATGCGGAGCCCTGGATAAAATAAAGGCCATCAAAATTACACACTATTTTTGGAGTTGTTTTGCCTGGAGATTCCAGATTTAGACCAGATGTATTCTAAAGTTTATTCTTAAAAATCCTTATTCTCCTTTTAAAATATATGATTCTAACTAAATATATTTTTCAACAAGTCTACATTCTTAAAGCCTAGTGTACTACAGTTCTTAAATTTGCAGATTTGGCATTTAGTGAAAAAGAGACATTTTTCACATGCAAGCAAAGCATTGAAGGTGAAAGATAAACTGAAAATCTTCCTCCATTTCACTTTCAACAAGGTTCATACCCAAATTCAGTCTCAGTTATGCCAGAATGGGGTTCTTGAACATGATGTCTGCTGCACTTGAAGAATCCAACACCATCTCCAGCCTGCCTTCTCTCCATCAGGTGGTTTTCGAATATGGTTCTCATAAGCAAGACGAGTGAGCAGTCAGGGAGGATGTGGACGTGCTCTTGGGGGTGTTCCCTAACTTGCAGAAAATGTTGTAGGTGTCTGTGATTTGGGAGCACTGCTGAACAGGCAGCAGAGAGGCCTCCTGACAGCAAATGAAAAATTTCAAACTTTAGAAGTTTGGAATGGGATCTTATACCTTTGTTATGGAGAAAAAGCAGTGAGTGTCAGCTCCTTTCCCATTTCCATGATGGCTTTGCATCCCAGAGAAGAATTTTATCATAGATTTCTAAAGAAGTCCAGGGAAGAAAGTAAGTAAAAACTTGTAGGTGCTGCTCATTTGGTTTAATGAGTAGAACAGAACTTCAGGTTGCATTTGATAGGTTTTTCTTTTTTTCTTTCATCTTTACTGCACAAAAATACAGGACTCAAATCCTTTTTACATTAACAGAAGCTTTCAAAAAGATTAGGATATGTGCCCAAAACAGAACTGTGAGAGAGTACATATTATCTTTCCAATATAAGCTTTGCATATGTCTTCAATCGTGGTTATATATAAAAATGGCTTCTTCTGTTTTTTCATTCCCACAGCACTGTGGCATGTGAAGTTACCTTGCTCATTTTCCTGCATATGCAAAAAGACAAGCAATTTGTCTGACCTATTTCTTTTCCTAATGGGAAAGTATGAGACAAACTCAGATTTAAGGGGTCAAAAATGTAAAAGTTGGATCAGATGCAACTCTTTCCCTGGCTTAAATATCTGCCTTGTAAGCCCACTGTAGAGAGTATTTCAATGCTCAGCTTCTTACTTTGGCACATTCATGCCTCCTGAAAAGAAAGTGATATGTAGATGGTCTGTGTCTTACTGGGTATGGAGCTGAGGATTTTGTTCACTCAGAGAGAATTTCTATGGAGGATTTCTTTTTTTTTAATTTAAAGGTATTTATGCAAAGCATGTCTTGTCATCACACTTAAGTTGTTCAGAATAAAACATCTGGTGCAGCACACATTCAGAGATCTCAGCCTTATGGGTTTGGCATAGAAGAGAGGGTGCTGCAACAACTGGGACAGGCTAGGAGCATAGTATCCTCTGGTAAGTTACCTTAGATTCCCCTGAGCTGTGGAAGGTTTATAGTTATAACAACATCCTGCCATGGAGTTTTATTGAGAAGTGAGAGTTGCTTGACCTGTAGACTTATTAACTGCCCATTTCCTCCAGCTTGTGGAGGAGTGACAAGAAAATAGGTCAGGCACAGGAGACAAAGGGCTGAGAAGAGCCTCAGTCACTCGTGGTTGGGTTATGCCCATGTCAGGCTATGGCGAAGTCTCTCCAATTGCATGTGATGGCACATTCATCACACTCAGCCACATTAGGAGAGAGAAGGCTATTATGTCCTCTACTCTGTGCTGTGGACCTGCCTTTGCTGCTTGATTTACTTTCGTCTCTGTGGATGGAAACACTGTAGCCCCCTTCTTATAGCCTCCTTCAAGAGAAGCAGTCACATCAAATCACCCAAACCAGAAAAGCGAGCCTGAGAATACATGCCATGGAGAGCAAGACAGTGGAGTGGCTACTAGAGAAGAGAGTTTGGGATGGTTTATGTGGAAGTAAGAGAGCCAGTTGCAGGGTCCTCTGGACTATCTGTACGGCCCTGATGAAATTGCAGATGTCATGCCGGTGTCTTACGATGGAGAGCCTGGTTCAAATACACATTTGGGCTGTACCATTGCAGTACTGTGCTCAAGCTCATCAGTCCATTGGGAAGTATGGCATGGGACACAACACTCTGGAGCTGAGCTTCTCAGCACAACAGGCTGGATCAGAGCTGCTTTGGGTGTGCCTGCAGTCCCAGCTGTAGCCTGGTGGGGACATGCCTTCAGCCATCTGCAAAGGGCCTGCCTAATGATTTTATAATGGTTTGGCATTTTGTAGGCTGAGCATTGGCACACATGGGTGTTTTTGAAGCATTTGTTCCTAACACCCACGTTTCAAGTGTGTGATGGAAGTGTTTGAGGAGCAATAATTCGGAGAGAAGGGACACTCAGACACTACTTGCAATGTGGGGCAGAGAAACTCACAGTTATGTAATTTGAATATGTGTTTCTGTTACCAAACACACAGGGGATTGTGTCCTTAGAGAAGGTGCTCTGAAACATTGAGGAAAAGCATCTTGATTGACATAGCTCCCCTGGAAGAAAGAAAGAGAACACTAGAAACATGGAAAATGAAAGCTGTAAGACTGGTTCCTGTTTCTCTTTTACACAAAAGCTTTTATCTGATTCTGGTTTTTTTTCTCCTCTTGAACAGTTGGTAGAGTGGGTGTTACATCCAACACCTCCGTGTGACAAATCTCTGCCTACAAAATACTGACATTACATTTCATTAGCCATATGGGACCTAATTATGCTGCCAGCTAAAATACAGGTGCAAATCCTAGAGAACCTGTTTGCTGTATGGGCCCTATAGACTTTTACAGAATGATTGCCTACACAAATCAGAAATTTCATTTGACATTTGCAATATGGATGGCTTCATCGAGCTGGATAGAGCCTAAGTTTTAATATCTAGCTGAAGTAAAAGGTAAAATTTACTGACAAGATCAAAGGTTTTGGAGAAGGGGCAGCATCTCTGTGTGTGCTACAAAATAAAAAAAATTGTCAGAGTCTTCCCAGGAAGTAGTATTTCAGCATTTTGCAGTCATGTCCATAAAGAAACCTGGCTAAAGGTTGCCAGAGTCCTTAAAACAGCACAGCATTGATGTCCTCTGACTACAGACAACTTGGAACAAAGTGGCCCAGATTTGGCAGTGCTCTCCCTGCCCTGTCTGTCCTGCTGAGATGTTGGCTCAAAGACATGAGTACAACATAATGCCACTTGCAGCAATTCCATTACAGATTATTTTTTCAGGTGGGCTGTGGAAGGTCAGGAGTGAACTCTGTGCAGATTGGACATGAGTGCTAAGAGGGCTCTTAGCAAGAGGAAGCAGAGTATCAAAGGTCTAGGTGAAGGACAAACTCAAGGGTATAGGATTAAGAGAAACAAATTGCAGAAATAGCAACGCTGCTTAAGAAAAATTGCTTCACTGATGCCATTTCTAGACATGAGTGCTTAATACACCCTAGTTCCTGTCCAGAAAACGCCATCAACAAGCCCTGAAATGTTTCATGAAGTTAATATAATTTTATTATTAGGAAACCAAAGGTCTGAAAACCGGCATGCTGTACTGCAGGATAACCATGGCACCTATCTTGTTTCCCAGGCCTCTATTCTTCCTTGAACTGGGCTGTCTTTCATGGCCGATGGTCATGACCTGTCACAATACAAGAGGTGTCACACTGGGTCCTTCAATTGTTGTATGTGTAACAGAAGTTGTTCTTCAGACGAGAAGTGAAAATAAAGTGAGGTTCTCTTGGTATTCCTGAGGACAGTTAAATTTCAGGCTAAAGCAAACTATGGAACACAGCAGTAACTCAGAACAGTGCTTGCATTTATAAGATGTTGATTTGTCCTAAATACGTCAAATGAAAATGACTGAATTTTGCTTTATAAAATGACTCTTCAAATCAATCATGCTAATACCTTCTCATAAGCTGATTGCTTCTCTCTGGCAAGAGGTGTCATTTTGACATGATCATGGTAGAGGTGCTACTAGCTTCACTGCACAAGCAAGAAATTAGTAACTACTTCACAGTTTTGTAGATATGTCTGTAAAAAAGTCATATTTGTAACTATGATAATATTTGTGAGATTTTTGTGTGTATTTGTTCTCTACATTATTGTGAAAACATATTTTTATAACATTTTCCTTATTTTTTTTCTGTGGAAAGCAGATAAACATTTTATATTTAAAGGAGAGGATTTTTTAAATGGAAAATATTTTTCAAAATAGCAAGAATGAGTGTTTGTGCATTTTCATTTTCTGTTGGTAGAGTTTGCTGAAGTCTTGTCACCTACTGCCCACAGTTCTGAACATCCATAGGTGAGACATAATATGCCCAATTGCTGTTTTTTCTGTCCTCTAAAACTAGCAACAGTGAATTTGCAGTGAAACTATTTTGTTAATCTGCTTCAATATGTGAGAAGATGCTCTGACTTCAAAGATCAGCACTTTGCCATGCATGCAGAATTTGCTGACTAAATAATTGGACTGATTGCTTTGGGTTTAAATATAATTTTAAAAGTATTTGGGACACCATATCAAGTAATTACATATCTCAGAGGCACAGGGAGCTGGTCAGATTGTGAAGATGATTTATTGATGGACTTTGCTTGAAATGTGCTATGTATAAAATTTATTATTTTAAGGTCCACAATGAGGTTATTGACGCAGTATAATCTTTGCAACTGAAAAGTCTACAAAAAGTTACCAAGCAACATTTTCTGATGGGAAAGATCTTGTAGTAAGAAAGGATGTTTACTGCACTCTTTCTAATCACATATTGCTTAAAGTTATGAGGAGTTTATAAGCAATGAATAATTGTGTACCAATTACTTATGAACTATATATTAGCTAGATATCTAATGTTTCTAATACAAAAATAGCAAAACACCTAGTCCTGCAGTCAAAAAAGTATCAAGCAGAGTTACCAGACCTATCTGTGAATAAAAGAGTTGTGGAAAAGCACTGCTTGGGTGTTCAGGCTAATTTTCAGTCTGAGCTACATTGCCTTGATCAGTGCTGTGCTTGTATGGTGTCCTGTCCTGCATTTCTTCACCACATGATTTGTGAACATGTGCGTTGCCAGTTTGTTCAACAGGAACATGAAGATTTCTTTCACAGGCAAGAATTGTTTTGGATTTTTTTTTCTTTAACCCTGTCTTTGCTGTGATTCTGTTGTCTACTTACTTGCACTGAAATTTTTTCCTCTCTCTTGTTATGCATTTAAATAGCATCTAGCATCCAGGTACCATCACCTAACTGGAGCCCATTTACAGCATTATAAGTAATTTGCAAAAAGAATTACAATTCCCAAATAGTAGCACTTGCAGTCATGACTTACTTTACTGTTAGAGCCTAAGTCCTTTCCTTTTATCAACGTTTTTATTTCTGTAGTCCAGAGAGTGCTATGGAATCAGACTAAAAGTGATGGTAGTTTCATTCCATCACGTACTCTGCAGGGTTCTGGTTCAGCAAGTGCTCTGAACCCTTTTGCTATTTTTACTTTAAGCAAGTGAGCAGTCTAAGGAGCAGCAATTCAAAAAGCATCCCTTTCTGATGGACAATAGACTTCTGAGCCTATGTTTGACAAATTTTTAACATTGTCTGTTAGAACAAGAACAAGAACTGTTCCTGCTGATGAAAGAATTGCCTGCTTGCCTTAATTACATGTTTTGTCAAGGACTCTTCTTGTGTGTGGCAATCAGTTTATTCATTTTCCTCCCCACAATACTTTTCTCTAAGCAAAACCACTTGACTCTGGTCTTGATTGAAGCAGAAACAGGTATATTATTGCAAATTCTGTAAAACCAGAACCTTGGAATAAAATTGTTTTTGGGAAATACTGGTGGTTACTGAAATGCTTGTTCTGCATATTTGTGTAGTCGATAAAAAAATGGTATTTGTAACATGCTGGCGGCTCAAAATTGTATCTGTAAATCATACCCTCGTGGAACTTTGGGCACTCTTCCAGTTCTGATGTCAACACCTTATGTTTCTCATATTTCTGAGAGTAATTCTAGACTTTTTGAAATAGATTAACCTGCAGTTGCTTGGAACGGGAAATTGAATCTCCTTGAGCATGTGCATATCATAAAATAAAAAAGACCAATGGCTGTGCTTAGGCACTGCACTTCCCATCTGTTAACTCATCCCCTGCTTCACTTATGGACTACTGCAATGACCCCTGTACAAAACAAGGCTACTACAATGAGGGCTGGAGATAAACAGTGCATGCAGAATAACTTATATCACTTGTCCTTGTTTCATCCATTCTCCCATTGTGCAGAAGCCCCTGCATAAACATAAAAAGGCAACATTCTTCTTGGGAGCTTTACAGGAGTAAATGCCATGGAATTCTGATTTTTCAATTGCTGTACATGAAGAATCACAATTTGCTTTTTTTCTTGAAAAGCTGGTTAAATCTGATCACACCAGACCTGAATATTTTGAATACTTTGTGATTCATGCTGTCTCCAACTGTGCCTGGAAATTATTTGGGACAGTTCGGGCAAAAACGATTCCAGGGAATATTATAGCAATTTAATATTGTAGAGAGTCATGTTTCACCACTAGTGAATGTTCTCTGATGATGAATATACCAGTATAAATGTTACCTTTTTCTTGATAAATACCTTTCTTAACCTGCAGGCATATATTAAACAAAGCAATTATCAGTAGAAGTGCAAACACAGGGTTTTTTATTCCATTTGAATCTTTGCATACTCCTCTTTGTTTTAAAGAATCTTAATTTCTTTTTGGCTCTCTACAGCTTCTTGAGATATTTAGTAGCTGAAAATGTATTATTATTAAACATGCTTTTTTTATTGGAGTGAATAATGAGACACTAAAAATGCTGTGAGATTACTCAGTTTTAATTAAATTAATATATTGTGTATAAACATTATCTTTTATTGAAGGAGGGCTCATTTCAGAGGAAAAGATGTTTGAGAAATTAGGAAAGATAATGAATTCTATAAATTAGACTACTCAGGATCAAACAGTAGAATACAAAGAAGAGACACCAGCAAAAATGGTGATTATGATTCTATGGTTCTGACTTTTTTATGCCAGTTAATGATGTCCATTTGAATGGAGGCTACTGGTAATGTATTTTCCCACTGAGAGTGGAGGGAGGAGCTGTGAAACCCTTAGGAAATTTTATTTAGATAGTGTATCATGGATACCCAAAATAATAATGAAGTAAAAATTGTAAAAGTCAAGATTAATTATGTCTCAAAAAGTAAATAAAAACAGACAGCTGAAGTCTACTGTTGCTGTCTGCAAAGTTATGGAGAACAAGAACAGATTGAGTCAACATTAAAAGTAATTCAATCTTGGTCCTAGGTCAGAACAAACATTTCTTGGCATAAAAGTGGTAGAAAAGCGTACTCCATTTCATTTTTTTCAAGCTGCTAACTAAATTGTCCCAAAGACTCTGTTCACACAATGCAGAGTCACTTCTAAGGGGTGGTTCAACCCACCATTTCATTTAACTCTTCATTAGTGGTTACTGCTTTTCTAACTCAGGTATTTTAGATAAATATTCAAAATTATGTGTGCTGAATAACAGATTTAATAAAGATGAAGACTTTCAGATATAAAGGCAAAGGCAAATTGGTTGGCAGGAAGGATAATATGGAAATGAAAATGACCACAACTGAAGTGGAAGAACAACTCTTGAGTAAAATCAAACACAGTGTCAGTTAATTGTGGTCCCAAAGGATTAAGACTTGTTATTTGAAAAATCATAAATCTGGCAGCAGGGTTTTATCTAGAATGATTTTTAGACCATCTTTTGGATGTTTTTTGAAGGAAATATTATTTCAGGATTGGCACTGTAATACTGGAGAATAACACAGACAATGAATATGAATTAGTGCATGTTTGTGTGAGTGAAATGACTTCATTACCCACAGATCATGTCTCTGTAGTATGTTTAATTTAAAAAGAATTTTGAAAAGAAGGATACGGAAGTAAATTTACAATCCCAAATATATACCACCCCCTTCTCAAAAGATCATTGATTTTGTTTTCTCCATAAAGGGAGAGAAATATAGTTTAGATGTCATCTCTTAGGGCTTGTTAAGTGCTGATAAAGCACTACAGAGGGAATTAGGATTAGGGTTTGGGTTTCATAGTAGCTGGAAACTACTGTGAAATTGAAATGGACAGGAAAGTGGGTAAAATGGAAAAAGAAGGTATAAAATTGCATAAGGTTGTTGTCAGCAGTCTTAAGTGATCAGCACTGGGGCTAGATTCATGTAATGATTTTGTAACTGATGTAAGTATGATCAACTTACTCCCTGGGATTTTCTAATGCTGTAAAAAATATTAACCAGCAGAATAGAAAAGAAGAGCAATTGCACAAGAAGAATTGGGTGGTTTTGGAGACTAGGCTATAAAGAAATTGTACCAGGCACTTAGAATCTTCTCTGTCTTTAGATATCTAACCTAAATAGTCTAACCAGAACTATAGTTATCCTAAGCTCTGTCTGTGTATCAGTAAGAAATTCTGAAACCTGCAAGGAGAGGTTCAAATTTTTAAGTGGCTTCCAGTTCTGAAGTGTGTCATGATCTCTATTGACTAAGTGTGAAGCCTAGTGTGACGAAATTTCTATCTTGCCTTCCACAAATAATCCTTTTTCCTTACTGATTAATATTCATTTCTGTTGTTTCTCAGGGCCTCAGCACTTAGGAAGAGAGGGTGCAAGAGAAAAGAGAAGCCAGAATAATAAAGATATGAAAAAGGCAAATAAAATCTTGGAGTGGTGTTTTCAGAAAAATAGATTATTTGTCCTGATGTATAGGATTCTGTTAATTATGATCTGATTGATGAAGCCTGGCAGTCATTAACATCTGAGGAAGAGAGAATCAAAGTGGGGAAACCTGTGGAGAAGAGTTAGTGCAATCTGAAGAGCCTGTCATGAAACCAGGGCCTTTAAGGTCTGGTTTTATTTAGTGCATGAAAATGAAGCTTTAATAATACAATTATGTTTTTAAATACAGCACATTGAATGGTTACTATGTCTGAAAGAAAAATAAATCCAGGCTGAGAATTAGAAGGATTTCCAGCTCTCAGATGAACGTGGACTGGAGTTACCCCACAATGGATAACTTTTTGTTCAGACTGCAGCTGGTTTTGAGTTACAGTACCTGCCTGATCTTTATCAATATATCTATATGTATTTTGAAAGAAAAAACTGCATGGAGGTGTATCTGAAAGCATACACCCAGAATATTTGAAAGCAACAGCTAGGAGAAGAAAATGCATATAAAAAATTGGCACAGTTATTCTAGATGAAGACAGTAATACAATGAATTTTCAGATTACCTTGTTTTTACTTCCCTGAGAAAAAACACTGGCATTAATGATGATTGAAGTGGACTGAGCTACATGGCTGTAAGTGGGAGAAGAACAGATATTTATAAACTGGATAAAAACCCTGATAAATGAAACTGAGGTTGTAGAACCTGATGTCAAAACTGTACCATCATTCAAATAAACCAATAGCTATGCCATTTTCAAGCTAGATAAGGAGGCCAGAAAAAAATGACCTACTATTCAATAAAGAGGTAATTCCTCTTAAACAGAGGTAACTTCTGTGTCTTGTTCTCCATCCTGCCCCCTTCTCTTTCTGTACTCCAGTGTGCAAAGACAAAAGAAAGCAGGATTGAGTAGCATGTAGTTTTGTGCATAGGAGGAACCAAAAAATTCTAAAGGAATCACTTAATAGATTTTGGACTGCCTAGTATGATAATTAGAGCTCAGAGGGAAAAAAAACAATTGATCAATAAAATTTTCTCAGTATACGAAAAGGCGGGAAGGCGGGAAGGCGGAAAGGAAGGCAGGAAGGAAGGCAGGAAGGAAGGCAGGAAGGCAGGAAGGCAGGAAGGCAGGAAGGCAGGCAGGAAGGAAGGCAGGAAGGCAGGAAGGCAGGAAGGCAGGAAGGCAGGAAGGAAGGAAGGAAGGAAGGAAGGAAGGAAGGAAGGAAGGAAGGAAGGAAGGAGACCCACACACTTGAGTTATATCTCAGTGTATTCCTAATGTTAGGAGAGAGACTGGATTTTTTGCATGAACCTCATAATCCTTGAAGGCTGGTTCTAGTCTAGGGTAACTTCGTAGCTGGATGTTCTCTTATTCAGATGGGATCACAAGTGTTAACAAGGGAAAGTATTGTTGTGTTTGGAGATTTTAACAAGAGGATGGCACACCTTGCAGCAAGTTTCCCAGATGGATCGTAAAATCTCCATCCTTGAAGGTATTGAAAGCTTGACTGGAAAAGGTCCTGAGCAACTTGATTTAAGTTTCTCCTTCTTGGATTGAGAGGTTGGACAAAAGGACCTCCAGATGCTTCTTCCAGATTCATTTATTCTCTGTTTTAACTTTTGTGTGCAGAAAAAGGAAGGAGATATATACTACATTGAATTTTGATTTTTCTTAATCTTATTCTTCTCTTCTCCTAATCTAGTATTTTAGGGATTATAATAGTCTGTCAAAAGTCTTATGAGACAGACTGTCACCCCTTATTGTGCAAGAGGGAGGGATACAGGATGAGAATGGTCACAAGACATTCCTAAAACTCACTTTTGAAGCAGGAGCTCTGAATGAAGGCTGAGTCAGCCTTTGTTTCATGACTGAAATATGACTATAACTAATAGAAACCAGAGGCAAGTGGAGCACTGATCTCACTGACAACCTGTGGGATGGGCATGGACATCTCTTACTGATCTGGGCCAAATTGGGGTGGGGCCGTGTATCCTTCCCACTGAACTGTGTCTGAATTAATTTGGTCAGATACGAAAATTCTGCAGCAGACACAGAAAGCTCTCCTCACAATGTACTCTTGGTTGTCTTGAGGAAGGTAGGTGGAGGAAAATTAAGTCTATGTTCCATATTTCTTGTCAAGAAAAATAACATGTTCCTTTAGATCTGAGCACGTGAATATGAACAGTGCTGAGATTTGTTGGCCTGTGGTATGTCTCTCCTAGGTATAAAACAATAGTTTTAGAAAGCTGAAAAACACTTCAAGATGGGAGGTAGGCATATTGGCTGTGGGTTGGTATGTGATGCCAATCTGTTGCTAAGTGTTATTTTTAAATTAACCTTTTATTATCTTCTGTAACACTGGAAATTAAAGTTGAAGTAATGAATCCCTTTACTTTTAACTGTTTGTTTTAAATAAATTTTTGTTATGAGAATCTGACTCAGGTTGTGTGTTTACAGACACTATAATTAAACTGGAGCAGAGTGGGATCGTTCCATCCTGACCTTCTCAGGAAAACAAACTAGAGTTTATATGGACACTGCAGTAGGGCTAAAGAATTTTCTTATCTGGGCTGCTTTATATCCATCTGGAAATCTGTGTGTATGCATTCACGTTTACATGTAGTTGATCCCTATAGCTGTGAGGAGGGACTGTGTGGCCACTCAGGGCCTGTGTTCCTGGGTGACACAGGAATTATCAGTGCTTGTACTGGGAGCTGTGCTGAAGTTTTCTGCTGCCCTTGTTAATGCTGCAATGATTCAGTGCTGGTGATATTTTTACCCCTGACAAATGCAGTCAAACAGCAAGCAATATTTCACAGTGTCAAAAGATCTTAAGTGGATTCTACCTTGAATCACTGACATTCACAGAAAAACAAAAATGGTTTTGGATTTATCTATGATGAATAGATTTAAACAATCCAGTAGATATAAATTAATTGACTTTTATGAGTAATAAGCAGGGCAGATCTCTTTAACGAGTCCCACATATCTACATGTTTATAGATAAATATACACATATCTATTACATTAAATGGTTAGAGGTTGTTCCAAAGCTCAAAGAAACTGCATGGGAATATTACAGCCAAATGTAAATATGCAAAAGAAGGTAAATGTATGTAAGGAAAAGGAAGTGCAGAGGAAGTAACGATCAGTGCTCTGTTTGTTTTTCCTGTGCCTCATCTGCACTTACTGCCCATTTTCCAAATGTAAGGGCAGAGTTTCCTTTTTCCTAGGTTACCCACTGCCTCTCAGACAGGAAATGTAAGGTCAAATTTCTACCCATCGAGAACAAGATGAATAATGTAGAGATATGTTAATGACTGATTTCTCTGTATTGCTGAAGATATGGTCCCTTTACCTACTCACCCTAAGACAGGCTTGTGTGTTGTGATTGCTCCACAGATTTAAATGCCAGAAGAAGCCCATCTGCTCAGACACTCAGACGTTTTGCATAGCATAGGTCATGAGATTTTACCCAGTAAATCAAGCTGTGGAAGAAATCATCCCTTCCTTTAATTTGAGTGTTACCAAACCCATGAGCTCGTGACTAAACCCGTGTATATCTAATGGAAAGACATTTGGTCTAAATGTAAGCCCTCCTGGAGATGATTAATCAGATACATCCTTTAATTATGTTGCAATAGTTAATTACTCTTGCTGTTAAAAGTTGTCTTGCTTCCAATCTGAATGTGTCTGTCTCCATGGAGACATTCTTCTGTGGGAAGAATAGGGTGCCATGACCTCTCTCTTCATAGAGGTTTCCCTTTGTTGCCTTTTTTTGGTAGATTGTTTGTCCTAATCTTAAGCTATGATCATCCCAGCTGATGGATGCACCCTGATATCTTGGTGTAAATACAGATCTCCCTCAATCAAGGCAAAAAATGTGCTTTAGATTTACATGAGTATGAGGCATACCAAAATCTGCCTCTCACAGTTCACATGCTGCTCTTAATAGCTAGAAGAAATCATTATCTGTAAAATGTGCCTCGATTTGGCTTCTCCTGAACAAACTTAATCAAAGTTTCCAGATTTGATTTCCATTCAACTCGGCTATCAGCCTCAGGGAGGTGACATGTTTTTGCCAATATCACAGATTTCACCTTCATAAAGACGTATTGAAAAAGAAATTAATCTTTCTCAGAGAGGGGTTTGCCTTTTACTGCTACCAGTAAGTGATTTTTAAAATCTGATTTTACCATTCTGTGGTGCCAAGGATCAATTATTCATTGGTCGGTACTTATGGCTTGAGGTACCTGACGAAAATAGCAATTGACCTCTTTATTTTAATAATTTATTTTCTGCAGGTGATTTCTTTGTGTAAATAACTTCAGCTTTTGAAATCTGAGTTTCTGAGCCAGAGACTACTCAGGGTAGTTCTTGATATATTTCTGCCTTCTCTTCTGTTGTCAGCATCTCCTAAACAGATGCTCACATTCTGTTCAGGCTCAAACCAGTTACCTTATGTAATCCAGCATTTGGGAGCTTTGACATATGTCTGTCTCTGACTAAGCTTGACTGAAACAATCATATTTGGCTGCACATATTTTTCTTCCAGATAAAACCTGTTTAAAATACGAGAATAAATATAGTCAGCAATTTAAAAATGGTATTTTATTGACATGGCATACACTAGATAGAAATGGCTAGTGACAGAGATGCTCAGAACCACTGTACTTTGCATTTAATTTTACCCAAATATCATCTGCTGTCTGCATGAGAGGGCCTTAAAACCAGCAGTATACAGGTTACTGAGTCCTGTGCTGGAAAGAGTGTGAAGTTGTTTCCATTTGTTATGCTTTTCAGATTCCGTGCCTTCTCTCCATGGAGACGAGGGCTTTAAAGTTACCTCACATGGGCAACATCCAGGGAATTTGTGAATTGGTAAGGGTGGAAGGTCTAGGCTAATTTCCACTGTCTGTTCTTACATAGCATTGTAATTCACTAATAATTTCAAAAGCATTGAGTAAGACATGACAGCTTGGTAATAACCCAGTCTGCAAACTGGTCAGCTTTAGCACAGCAGTTAAAAATACTGATTCTAGTGAGATGTCTAGAGAAACAGAAATAACCTCACAGCTTGTCCATAAAATTCTATTTGTGCCAGGTTTTCATGTGTGAGAGTGTCTCACAGCTCATGTTTCAAAGAGATCTTGCCACTGGACAATTTGTGCCTTCACTGGTCTTCTTACAGCTTCTAAGGGATAGAAAGATCCTGAAGCAAAGGTGTACCCAGTCACAGCCTGCATGCAAAGACAGGGGTGGAGAGGTACAGAAAGTGATACTGAAGCATGCTCTGAAAGAACTGGTATCATCCCAAAGTCCTTTCTGGCTGTTGGTTCACCAGGTGAATTTGTATTTTATTTAATACCTTCAGATTTTTGTCATTATGACTGTTAGTTCTTGTACAGGTGTTCAAGTTTAGCCTTTATCCTAAACTTGAAAAATTCTTGATGCTTGTGTCTAAAATAATAAATTTTGGAGGGTTTTTCAAGCTTTCCCTGCTCTTGTGTAAGACTTCAGGAAAGTATGAACTTTTCATTAACTCCTCCACCTTTCTAGCTGTGGTTTGGTACCCAAACTGGTGTCATCTGGTTCCTCTGTACAGGCAAGAGTTTTCCCATCAGTTTTTCACATACCTACTGGCTCCTGTCATGTAGATAGTGCTGACATGTCCAGAAAAATATAATGTAGAAAACTACTTTATTTTTCTGAGAACTCGGAAATTTAGCTTAGGTAGAAGTTTGAAAAATTTCAGACACACTTAAAACTGCTATTCTTATTTTTAAAAATGGATTATATGCATCCATCGAGTTCTCAAGGACCAAAAACTGCATTTCTTCATGATTCTGTTTGTAAAGGGTTTGTACCTTGAAATCAGTGTGGTGGTTTGATTCTGACTGCACTGTGATATTTCACACCAGGCTTCTGCCTTAAATAAGGTCAAAGCCAAAAAGGGTGCCTGTGCCAACAGTTGACATGTGAATACAAGACTCCTGTCAGCACAGATGCCAGTCCCAGCCGTGTAGCTCAGCTGTTCTTGCTGAGAGCTGCCAAGTGGTGTAGTGGAACAACACATAAATCAAGGTTCTGCATATATGAATTAAGTATCGATGAATTAACCATCCCTATAAATCTCAGACTTCAAGATGACATCCATTTACATTTAAACAGTGCTTAGAGTTTTGCTGAGGCTCAGCCAGACACTTAACTTAAAAAACTGTTCGTGCTCTCCCAAATTATATGATGTGGACTATTTGGGTTATCCTTGTAAGTGGTCATATCAACCAGTCTTTGCCAGTCCCAGCATAGATTTAGCTCCGAATCCAGGAACTCCTCTGGCTCCCAGCTGGATAGTGGAGGAACTGGCACCTGATTTCCACTCCACATGGTGAAAAACTGCCTGAGGGTTTGCCCACAGGGCAGTACTGCCAGGTATGAGTTCACAGAGCTGCAGGCTGAGAGAGTCAATAAGACGTTCCCATTACTTGCTGCTGTGAGTAATTGATGCCAAAGATCATCAGAATGATGTTAACATAATTCTGCTTTGCTCTAGATTGCTGGCACCTGTCTGTATAACATCAGCAGTGACTGGTTGCTGTATCAGCCAGCCCATGTTTCCTTTATCCTCTAGAGTTTAGTTTAACTCTGCTTCTGCTTATGGATACTCACTTTTTTTACTCACTGGAGTGCTGCTCTAACATTCAGCAGTCACTCAAATGCCTGGCACTGAACACTGATGCAGTCCTGGGCACTGCTGAGTATTTCCAGATAGAGGAAAACAGCTTGATTTAATTCTGGAGTTGTTAGGGAAAATGCTACTGAATTCAGGGAGCTTTGGAGAGCCTTTAATATGTCCCTTACCCTGAGGTTGCTCTCCATGCAAATTACACCTTCTTTTTACTGGGTATAGTTCCGTTGCATAATTAGAATTTAAAATAGCAAAACAGAAGCTGAAAGACTGGAGAGGGGAAAGAAAAGAGATCCGAAAAGCTTGGAAAATTTCCACTGACACAGGACCTATTGACATGAAATCTCTAGCAGCAGGGATGGATGGTGAGAGCAACACTGCCATCTCCTGAATACCCTTGGAAAGATCTGGTTTTCCTCTGATTTCTCTTACTTTGTGGAGCACAGCAAGGGCTTCAGCTCCATCTCAACATCCCCACGTGCTGGCTGCTCCAGTCTCTCTCTCAAAAGGTAAGCAATCTAATTGGAGTCCAGACATGCTGAGAGAGAAAAACAAACAGCAAAATGACAGCCAGGAAAAAGGAGGAAGCTAAGGGCAGTTTGGTTGCAGTGTTGTGGGAAACAAGGTTAATTTCTCCAATCCTTCTTCACAGGTTTGGACTTTTAGAGTGTTTAAGAATAAGATCATTAGATCATCTAGTCTGTATGCCTGCCTACTGAAGTATGTTAAGGTCCTTTTTGTTTTACACTGGGCCTCAGAGCTTGTTATTAACTAAAAATGAGCTTCTGGAAAGGTGTTAAGGGCTGAAGTGAAAAATGAACAGATTGAGAAGCTCTTGGTGGTTTGAGTTACCCTCATTCTTAGAAATTCCTGTGTACACTGCAGTTGGAGTTTGTCCAGCTACAATTCACAGCTACTGCCTCTATTGCTAAAGTCACAGGTTCCTTGTGGTTTTGCCTGTGTGAGAATAAGTAACATTACAGCCATGATCTCAATTTATCTTTTACAAACTTAACATCCATTTCAGAGAAAAAGAAAACCAAACAAAGCAAAACCAAAAAGATACAAACCTACCATGTTATTGCAGCCACCTCATTGCATAGCTCCTGACATAATTTTCACCACACATTTTAAGGTTCAAGAGAAGAGCTCATGTTCTTCAAGACATACTTTCTGTCCTTTGTTATATATTCTAATCAATGATAGTAAAATAATTACTATGATGATACTTAAAATACTGGCATATGAATTTATCAATTCCTGGAAGGAATGTCTCAGTTTGAGACTTCAAAAGGTGATTCCTTAGGCTTCGTGAAAATTCAGGAGCACATTCTGAAAATACCTTTCAAAGCTTAAAGAGCTGGAAATTATCTTTTAAAAATTAAGCAAAGTTTAAAAACACAGGACTATGGCAAATGACTGTAAAACTGACTCCCTGGAACATTCACCCTCAGGTAATCCCTGCCTTTTCCAACAGGGGCAGAGCTCTCAATTTGGCAAATGCTGTGTTAGCTAGTCTTAAACTAATACCACAGTGGGTTTTTTTTACATACAGATGAACCAACTAAATCATCTGTCAGCCTTCTCTAACTTTAATTTGTCCTCATATAAGTAGACTAAGGCTGTATGCAAAAGAGAAATCTCATGCAAAAACTGTCACTTTACTTCATCCCTGATTATATTGTTTAGGAGGCTTGAGGAATAAAAAATCAAAATACATTTCTCAGTTAATTGAATTGCCACTCTTTAATTCTCAAATTAATTTGATTTTTAGCACCCTAACAATTCAATTCACACTGGTTTAAAACTTGATCTGGTACAGATTTTTTTCTAAATTTTAATAGTGAGATGGCAAGTACATTCTCCATTCTACACTTCACAAAGGTGTGCCAGGTGTTCTTTTTTAGCACCATCCAGTGAAAGAAAAACAAAATTATTGCCAGCAGTTCAGATTCTTCTTGGATTTTCCCTCCAAAAGCAATGCACTCGTAGACAGTAAATTTTTGAAGTAGGTATTTGAAACACACAAACAAAATCCCTGTAAGTAGCATAAAATGCACAAGTGTATGTTGAAGCAATATAAATTCCATCAGTGGGTTTTCTGGGGGGGTAAGAAGGCTAAATGACCTTTTCTTTGTACTTTCTTTATCTGAATCCACGCCTTCCATTCAAACATTTGCATCTCCTTTTTAATACATGGATTTTCTGTTCTGTCCCTTGACTATAAAAGCAAAACTACCCAAAATCCCAGGCTCCTGGCCAGTTTTCTCTATGGTTTTCATCTCTCCAGTGACAGTAACATGTTCACCACACTTATACGTATCACAAAAATAATCTCATGTAAACAACTTGTGAGCTTGTATAATTGGTCTGAGTTGATGACAATTTTTACTCTGACTCACAAGTCTTCAGTGATATCACCACTCATCATTTGCTTCCATCCATTGTTAGGGTAAAAAGTGAATAGTTCGGTAACATGTAGGGCATTTAATTACTTTTTAGGAGAGAGAAAATTGACTAAAAATGTAAAAATGCTGGGTTTAGATAAACAAAACCAAACTGTTCCTTTCCCTCATGAAAGGAATTTGGAAAGTGAAACAAGCTAAACAATATCACACGTGGCATTGGAAAAATGAGGTTAGCAAGGGAGCATTGCTACTGACTGATGTTCTGCACCAAAATTCTCTTTGTAAGGTAGCTCTTGAACATAAAACTCTGATGCTTGTGCAGCCAACTCATGCATTATTCAGTGGTACACCCATACCTCCCTATAGTGCAGCTGAAAAGATACTGAAAGCACAATGAGCTGCAGCTCAATTTCTTGTCAGGGCAAAGAGTTGTTACTGATCAAACTGGTGTTGCTTGTCAGAACCCTTGATAGCAGTGCCCCAGTGGTTGTATTGGTGGGGTAGGGTTGCAACATCTGTATTTGTACAGAAAGACTGCTGGTAGCAAGGGCTGCAAGTCACGACCTTAAATATTGATTTGTTACTTGCTTTCTTTCTCTTTTTACCTTGCCTGTAGCTCTCCTCTGGTCATCAAGTGTTAGTGCTCCTTTGTGCTGGTGTACTATAGATTTACTTTTTAGACCACATCTTCCAGATTAATTTCATTCATTAGGAACCTATCTGTCATATTCTCTGAACACATCACTGAGTAAATCAGACCACAACAAAAGGGGAAAATTGTGACAATTGCTTCAGAAGCAAAGTCTGAACTAAATGTAGATGCCTCCAACATTTGCTGAGAAATATCTGCTACAGAAGGAAAAAATATCCTTTCATACTCCTTAGAGCTGTTATTCAGACAGCAGAAAATGAGAGCCCTGGACTTCTTTTATAAGCTGTCAAACCAATGTGGCCAGCAACATCTATTCAGATGACTTCAGTACACCAACTTGACATTGTAAGCAAAGGAGAGCAGAACAGAATAAATATCAGTGAATTTCTTGGCCTTATCCCCAGACTGATCTCCTTCTGAATTGGCCTTTTCCTTTTTCTCTAAAGTTCAGCAGATGCTTAGCACAGCAGGACAGATGTGGGTATGTAAAAGAATTTGGCTGGCAGTAGTTATACTGATCAGTTCAATTTGAGTTTGCTGTTTGATGCTTTATCAAAAGATGCATTATATTTATGTGGCAGACTACAAAGTCAGCTTTAAGTTTTGTCATGTATTCTAACTGCTTTCAGTTTTAATAGATAAATATTATGTTAATAAAACCCTCTTGCAGTGAAGTTCTTAAACATTTCCATGCATGAGTCATCCACCACCTCTCTGGGCAGCCTGGTGCAGTGTTTCACCACCTTCACCATGAAAAGTTTCCACCTGGTAGGTTGGGTAGTCTAAATCTACCCTCCTTTAGTTTAAGACTATGACCCTCTTGACTCACCATTTCAGGCACTACTAAAAAGTCTGTCTCTTATCTATCTTATAAACCCCCTCCAAGTATTGTAAGGCCACAATAAGGTCTCTCCAGAGCCTTCTCTTTTGTGTGCTAAGCAATCCCAGCTCATCCTTTCCTCATAGGAGAGATGTTCAATGCTTCTGGTCACTTTTTAAAATCACATAAAGAATGTTTGGGTCACAAAACCATATAGAGACCTGGTCTAAGGGTGAGTGCCTGCTTGACATTTACCACTTTATATTGCATAAAAACTCATGTGCTGGACCACAAGGAAAGTACAAGTAGGATACAGCCCCATCAGATATTCTTTATTATCCTCATACAAATATATTTTTTCTGTCCTCTCCAAATATACAGCTAATTGATATTAATCAAATACTTCTGTGTAGTTCATCCTCTTTAGACAGAATATTTACTGGACATTTGGCGTGTCAAAGTGAATAGAAAAAGTTGTTCTAAGGTTTCTTTTGGTAGTTTTGCCAGAGAAGATTCACTCAATGAGGGGAATCCCATCTTTTGGCCACAGGTCTTATCTTTAGTCCTTTCCATTTTTTTTTTTTTT
>VZSR01003803.1:4581062-4658779 GCA_013398615.1 Brachypodius melanocephalos | reverse complement strand
GAAAGAAAATACGTTCTTTACCCCAAACTATCAAAAATGTTTCTGTAGATTCCCTGGTACCAAAATTTTGGAAGTATTGACCAGCAGCCATAGAAGCTTAGGATTTTTTTCTTGAAAGCATCATTAGAGAATACTCACTTTGGAGTCTTATGTCCTGAAACCCTCCTCAGACTGAAACCTATAAAACAGGAGGGATTTACCAGAAAGTTATATGTTTGTAGCATTACTCTCTTCCTCTAAGTGAGTCTCAACTGGATCTCTACTGCCAAAAGAGAAATACAGTTGCCTTCAGAATGAGATTTATTTTATCCTAAGGTTGATATGTCAATGATATCAATGATCCTTGCATCAGAAATATCTATTTTCCCCCCACTGACCTTAAAGAAACCCATAGGTAACAATCATGGTTGTAGTTATATCTTATTTATGGAATGTCAGGTTGCTGTTTATGTGCATGTCAATAACATGGTTGACTTGAGAGAAAAGGTGAGCAGCAGCAGCAGCCAAGTTGCCTTTTTCTCCTCGTTGAAAAGATTTCTTCAAGTCTGGCATTCATTCTGAGTTACAACTTCCAATTTCCTTGCCTATTAATAAATTCAAGGGAAATGTGTGGTATAGGCACTAACATGCAACTTTGATGACACTGCAGAATCTCAGACTATGTAACTTACCTAAATAGCTGTCTGTTACCAAAATTTGTCTAAGACTATAAACATTTTATTTTACTGAATTATAACAAAATGAGAAAACCAATGTTACTAGTTTATTTCATCTGTGTATATTTTTCAATTTATACTTTTGATTCCATGAGTTTTACATGAGGAACTTGCATCAAAAATGCTACATTTGGAATTTTTCAACCACATTTCATGGAATTCTGCCTGCATTTCCTGCAGTTGCATTGGCAATTCGCTCATCAGTTTCTAATTTATAATGAGTAACATTTTTTTGCCCCCCGATGTGGAAGACATCACATTCTCCAGTGTGTAGCAGTTAGACTTGCAACATATGGAATGACAGGATTGAGACATGTATGTGCAGTGGAGATCACACTGAAAATTTGCAGGAAATGAGCTTTAAACACTATCTCCTCTCACACTTGCCACTCCCAGCCCCATCCATCAGCTTGGCTCCCTCCTACAGCAGGAATTGTGTAGCAATTTTGATTCTCTGCTCAGGCTTGGATACCTGTCTTTGTAAGGGTGTTGTGTCAGTCTGATCTTTTCAACCACGAGAGGAATGTACTTGTAGGGAAGGATATAAATGCTCTCTGTCACTGGGATGTTACACATCATTAACACTGTTTAATCTTTTTCTTTGAAGCTTTGTATGGTATGCAATCAATTTAGTCTATAATTTTCACCTTGTCCTTACATTCATAGTAACATCTAATCACATTTGTGGCACCAGGTAAAAAACCAGCTCTGTAAATTGCAAATACTGTGTTATCTAGGAAAAAAAATAGCTACAAGAAAAAAGAGGCAACTTATTTGTATCCAATCAAAAAAGGCTTTGGTGCCAAAGTCTTTCATGTTAAAATATTTAGTATGGGCAATTCATTATAAACCAGGTTTCTGCTTGATGTAAACAAGTTCGGGATCTTGAAAGACATTGGTGTGTTTGCTTTACTTTGAGGTTGAAATATCAACTCTGAGCTAAAAGGCCTGGCAGCATTTTTCCTATAGAGTCAGATATTTAGAAAGGAAAAATCATATTCTGTCCAGCCTGTATAGCATAGCAACTTAACTAGCACTAATTTGCTTTGGGAATTATTTTCTTCCAGAATAAAACAAACTGCTATTATTCTAGTTTGTGGCCAATATGAGAAAAAACTTAATGAAAGGCTTCAAGTTATAATGGATTTAATGCTTCCTTTGGATACTTGTTTAAGTTGCTAAGTACCTTCATTATTAAAAACATACATCTTATTTCCAATTTAAAATTTTGAAATAACACTGAGAGACACTGGAGGTTGCCAGGCACATGATAATTAAATAGACATGACTTTCAATATCATGGTTTCACCTTGGTGCATAATCTTGAACTTCTAAAGTCACCTCTTCCTAGCAGTTATTGCACCCCAGTACAATTTTTTTTCCCCAGTCTAATCTATAGAGCTTGATGTTTCAATCAGAATTCCTAAAAACGCCTACATTTACAAAACATGGGGTTTTTCGTTTCCACACCTTATTAGTCCTATCATCAAATGAGATCAAGGTGGGAATTATCTTTATATGAAAGGAAATTTTCATTGATGAGTTTGATGAGTTAAGGGAATAAAGACAGTGCTAATTGGTTGCATAATATTAAAATATCTGGAATGTGCAAAAAGACTCAGGCTGTTAATTAAGATAAATTGTTAAAATGGTCACACAGACTATAATTTCCATGTAGTCTTTAAAAGTAAAAGAATTATCTCGGTGAAGGAGAAAAATGTGATAATATATTCATCTGAGAATCTGATTGTGCTCTGATAGTTCCAAATCATCTGCTAGTGGCATGTGCATTTTGGATTTTCAGATTTCCTCCTATCCTCAGTGTCATGTCTCTGTTTTCTACACAGATAGTGATGCTGATTTCTAGAGTAGAATTGAGAAAAGTTATCATAAGCAGTGATTATGTTAAAAATGTGATAATTTGTTAAGAATCTACCATTGTCATGGCCTATATGAACTCATACTATGGATATCTGAGCCACTTATGTTTTACTCATGAGTGGAAGGTACTCAGTGTCCTCAGACTGATTTGTTAGAAAGCATCAATGCTTAGTTAATTTAATGTGTTCAATAAAAAAATGCTGAAAAATAGGTAGTGTATCACAAAACAGGATCAGGAAATTCCACATGCTTAAGTTTAGTCCACTACATTTTTCTTGGCTCTGTTGTTGGTTTCTCACCGTTGATTTTTCTCACATGTTACTCGGTTTCTCTGGGAATAAGACTTCTACTACCTCCCTTGGAAGTTCATTCCATTGACAAGCTGTTAAAACTAGGATACATTTCAATGCCTACACAATTGCTAACCCTTCCCTGAAACTTGCACATCACCAATGTTTTGTAATGACTACTGACAAGACAAAGTTGCACAAATCCCAGTGGGATTAGGGAGCTGCAGTACTAGATGGTATAAGGGTAAGAAAAAATCACCCTGTGCATCCTTTTTTAAAATTCAAATACTTCACTGTAGATCTCGTACTATTCTTAGCACACTTAAAAAATGCCCCCCAGCTTACATGTATCTACTCTTCGAACTGATAGGCATTTATGCAGCTATTTCATCTGACAGTCTCCAAGTGGTTCAGAAATTAGGCCTGACTGCATGCCTGTAGGACAGATAGAAATGATACTGCTTTTAATGTGGAGATGACAAATAGAATTCACTGGATTAAGCTTTACACTGGTCAGGGAATGACTGAGCTAAGGGAGATTCCAACTAAGGATGATGTCATTAGCCTATGAGGATCCAGAGCTCACTGTCTCACCTTGTCGCACCCAGGAAGAGAAAGTGAGTCTAGATGCAGTTTCCATCTCCTATTCAAGCAGACAAGTTGATGAATTCACTGGTTAACACAGGGAAAAATGAATTTCCTGGATCACAGCTTATCTCTGCTGAAAATGGATGATCGTATACCAGTGAATTTTTCTTTTTAAACAGAAAAATTTTGTGATCAGCTAAAAGCTGAGGGAGAGTCTTTACCATCATGATATCTTTGCCACTTTTTAGGTGTGTTCTTTCTAAGCAGCATTTTTGGCTCCTGAAGGTGCAAAGTTACAGAGGATGGATAGATGGGTGCTTGGTCTTATCCAGGATATCTTGATGACTATATATATCCACATGTTCAAAAATATTTCAGAATGGATATACAGTGCACACCCTCCTACAAATTTGAAGGTATACTGCTTAGACATTTGGATTTGTAAATATGCAGAATTGAATTATAAATTTAATGGCTACTGTCTGTCCATCCACATGAAAGAAAAGCCAAAATGGGTTGAGAAGCTGAATATTATATTTCTTATTTCTCCAGTTTTTGTTATTTGTTATATACATATTTGTTATTTCTCCAAGCAAACATCAAGGGAAAAACTGACTTTATGAACTAAAATGCTAGGCACTGATTGCAAGAAGGGCTTGGCTAAAGAATGAACTGAATTTAGATGAGGGGGTTTTGGTCCATAATTGAGAGGGTGCACAGTGAGCTTGTCTCTTATATTGAAAGGGCTTTATGTGACAACTTGTGGGTGGTCCACCATATACTGATTAAATTTATGCAGAAACAGGAAGAAGAAGCTGTCATTGTGTTTTTCCATAAAAGAGTCTATTAGTGGAAGGAATAACACTCTCATACGTTGGCAATATAAGCAAATTCTTCAGCCAAAGTGCCAGTGAACTTGGTGGCATCTTTGCTAAGTGACAGCTGAGAAGTGCAGTTGCATGCTGTCTCTCTGACAAAGATGGGCTTACAAAAAATAATAATAAAAAAAGAAATCAAATTCTGTGTTATCCCCTGAGGGTTCACCAGTGTGCAAGGATAAAACCACAATAGAAATCATGCTCCTCTTGACGCATTTATGCATTCCCATTTGCCCCACCCCTGATCATATGAGGAGAATGAACTGCACAATTGCTGGGCCAAGAACTTTTTGGGAGACATCACAAGAGAATTATTCACAGCCAATAAGTCCTATGATGTGCTTTGAAATCTTCTTGTTGGTTTTGTTGAAGTTATTGGCAAGCCTACTTTTGATGCTGGTGATGCAATGAAAGTCCCAAGCATTGTACATGAGCCATGTCATATGAAAAGCAGGAAACCTGAGGAGTAAAATGGAGCAAAAGAAGGAAGGGGATATTTTGAGTTGAAAATATAATGTCTCTTTCACTAAGCATTGATTAGACTCATTTTTATTATAGTATTGTTACATATGTGAAAGATTGAAATTATTTTCTTTGATACCTGCTTTTGAATCATTTCGAAATTTCTAATCTGAGTCTGCTATGATAACCATTACACTTCACTGCCTACTGCCTAGAATTTCTCTCTACTTGATATTCTGCATGCCTAGAATACCCACCAACTAGCTAACTTTCACCTGCCTGACTTTATTTCTTCACCTGAATTTACTGCTCATAAATTCACCTGCTGTCCTTTATTTTTGGCCTGCTCATCATTTCCTTCTGGGTCCACAGTAAAGCAGGAGCAGAACTAAGACACAGCATTTTGTAGTGAGATTTTGTGTACAGTTTCCTTTCACTGGAGTTAGGGTGGTTGCCAGATGCAGCTGGCGGAAATCCTGTGCAGACAGAGCTTGTGTGACTGGAAGGTGCATCCATGGGGATTTTCCTCTGTGACTGAAAGGGTTCAGAAGAGAAGATTAAAAACCCCAGATATTGACCATGGGATTCAGCTGCATAAACAGAGTTTTGGTTGCTGCTGAGGCACCCTAGTCCATAAAATGCACATCCATGAGACACACAGATGTATTGCAAGACTACAGGGAATGCACTTCACTCTGATGCATTGATGACCAAGCTGGATATCATCTTCAGTTCAATATCGTGTTCTGGGCAAGAAGAGAACATATCTGATAAGCAGAGCCCTAAGTTCAAAATTTAGGCTAAATAATTATCTGATCTTCACTGAGAATGTGTGTGTGTATGTATGTGTATGTGGACATATGGGGTGTCCTACTGTAGAGTATCACAGTACCCATTTCTCAGGAGGAGTATGATTTTTTTCAGCTATATCTGCTTAGAGTAATTTTATATGGTTTTTAACACAATCTAAGAGCCTAACAGCTCTTTTCTTACTGAATTGCAGTTACATATAGCACTTGTTTTTTTTGTTCTGTTGTTACTGGACCTATAAGCCTGTAATCACTCAAGAACCAGTCCACCATGCTCATATTTTTGATCACAGATAATTCCTTTTACATAGGAAAGGGGTGCCAGTTTCTAGTATATTAATTGACACTAGCAGCTACACCACACAACTGTACAAATCATAGAATCATAAAATGATTTGAGATGGAAGATCCTTAATGATCATGTTGTTCCAGTCCCCCCATCAAGGGCAGTGACACCTTCCAGTAGAGCTAGTTACTCAGAGCTCCGTCCAACCTGGCCTTGAACACTTCCAGGGATGGGACATCCAAAAATTTCCTTGGAAATTACAGTGTCTCACCACCCTCATGATGAACAATCTCTCCCTAATATCTAATCAAAATCTACATTACACTTGGCCTTGTTGCACTTCACGAAGTTCACATGGACCAAGCTCTCAAGCCTGTCAGGTTCCTTCTGGATGCCATCCCTTCCCTCCAGCAGCAGTGCCATCAGCAAATTTGCTAAGGGTGCCCTCAATCCCACTGTCCATGTCACTAACAAAGATGTCAAACAGTGCCAGTCCAGATACTGATCCCTGTGGAGTGCCACTTGCCACTTGGACACTGAACTGTTAACAACAGCTCTTGGAGTGGGACAATCAAAGCAGTTCCTTAGGCATTGAGTAGTTCAAAGTCAAACTGAAACTGAAACAAATTCTGGCAGTTGTCAGCTGACTGCTGGGCTACTGCTGTCTCAGCTAAGCTGAGATAGGATTGGCTCGAGCCAAGGAAGACCCTACACTGTCAGACCAAGAAAAAACTGTGGCCTTTAACCAATAATGGCAAATTTATATATATGTGACTACATTTTCACAGCTACCAAAATAACACTCAGAATCTGCACTCAGGCACCTGTACCCTTTTCCATCCAGGAGATTAGCCCAACTACACGATCAGAGAAAGGATGAGAACGTTCCTTACTTTGTGACAGGCAATTCTGCATCTATTTGCAGGCCAGGCTATAACAAGGAAGGCAACAATATGCTAGGGAGAATACAGAAATGTTTGGGTAAGTGTGTTTTCTTTATAAATCTTACATACACCTTAGTCTGTTAGTCTGATATCACCCCCCTTGCATTCATACAGATAGATAAAAAGAACTTGTCAAAACCGGGCAAAAATAGTAAAACAACAGCAGGAATATAGAGCACACTTTTAAACAAATAACCATGGAGGTGACTGATCCTAACACTGCTGATGACAGCTGAGAAGAAAAAAAGCCGAGGGCAACGAACTGATGAAACATAACTCAGTTTTTCCTCTGAATCTTGTATTCCTTTCAGCATTATGAATCTGCTTTTGTTCAGAAGATACAGCTTCTGTTGGTCTACATTTTCTTTGTCCACAAGATTCAGAAAGGAAATTTTGTGGCTGCAAATCCACGATGGCTGAAAAAAGTAATAAATGTTTATTACTGAAGTTAGAGGCTAACCGGGAGTGCCTGAACTCCATGAGTTTTTGGATAAGGAGAAACAGATGGATGAAGAGGACTCTTAGGGGCTGTGTCTAGAAAAGATAGCTCTAGTTAAAGGCTGAAATAAAAACATAGTGTGTCTCACTGTCTTCTCTGGAAATACCACCAAGATCTTCACACAGTCCTTTTCCCCCTTATCTTGAAGGCATATTTCTATTTAATTTAACTTATGTTTATACTAAATAAATTTTTATTTAACAAAAACCACAATTAAAAACCTCTGTTGAGTGTCTGTGATTTGAAAGAACCTAACTGAAAGCCAGCAGGATTCGTTTAGATAAATAAACATATTTTTAAAATTTTCTACAGAGATATAGCATCCCATTTTCAATCTGCCAGCATTTTTCTTCTTGAATTGAAAGCCTGCTGAGCAAGGAAAAACTATCTTCAGTAATATTGCCATCTATGTATTCAAGGACTGGTATAATTCTTCTTTAAATGATTCAAACGAAGAATGAATAGAATGAAAAGTCCACTGTCCATATTGGAAGTAAATAGCATTTTATGGAGGATTTGAGACATTTAGTTTCTCTGGAAACAGGCATTGGAACAATGCTTTGATTTAGGATACAAAAACTTTGACAGTTGACTTGTTTAAATATTCATAATAATTTTGTACTTTAGGAAAAAATGCATCATTTGAATCTGAATATCTTAAAATGCTGCTATTCTGAAAGAAAATAAGCAGCAGTGTTCTTCAAACAGAAAAAAATTTGCTTATTCTTCAGGACAACACTACACACAGGTAGATGTGTCAAGAGAGGGAAATGTTGAACCTCCATATTCCCACTGCTCTCTACCCTTTTCAGAGCCAATAGATCACAAATGATTTGAAACTAGTAAGGTGAATAAGTATGAAAACCTAAAAATCTTATTTTTGTTTTTCTGAATATTTTGCATAATCACCCTGAAAGCAGAAGATAGTTTAGGGTAAAGCTTCTTTCCTGAGGCTTTTCCATCATTGTGCAAATTAGGTTATTTTATCATTGGACATCTTTCAGTTCTCGTCTACTCATTGCAGTGCTCCATCAGTCTTCAAAAGTTCACATTCTGACAGCCAAAAAATTGTCACATCTAATTTTCTTGATCCCTGAAAGATATTTTACTGCCTTCCATCAATCATGGACAAGCACAGAGCTTACTAGTATTTGTGATAGTCAAAACAAATGAGTGCCCTTACCAGCCCTAGGTGTAACCCTACTGCACAGCTCGGAACAGTAATAGGGTCAGGGACCTCTGCACAAAAGAGCTGTGTGCTAATAGTTTGTGTGACCTTTTCCTCCTCCATAGAAAATCCAAAGCTTTCAGCCAGACAATTCCAGACCTGTGAGGTTCCACCAAATGATTTGACACTGATTTACTCGATATCCATTTATTTGTTTGCAGCTTTATGATTCTTTCAGGCTTCCTTCTTTGGCTATGATTTCTAATTTTCATCTGCACTGACTTTTATGTTCCAAAATACATTTATTTCTCTCTATAAATCACATGAATTCAGAACATGGGACTTAAAAAAAAAATAGTTGTGATTTGCACTAAATTTTTAGGGTTGCTAGCACTGTGATCCAGACAGATTTTTATTTGTACATTGTTATCTCCAGGTCCGTGACAGTGGTAAGCAGGGGGACATATGCTAGTGTGCTGTTGGAATTAGACTGAAAGAAAGCAAACTGTTGGTATTAGCCTCGAGGCTGTAGGAAGGAACAGGTTTACACAAGACATTTTGTCAAGACGTAGCTTATTAGAAGTGTGATTAGTATCAGCTGACAACAGGACAGTGGTAGTGTGAAAAAATATTATTTATGCCAGGAAATCTATTTACACCTATTTAGAAGTGTTACCGCAGTAAGTGTCCTAGAAACAGGCATAGAATTTATTACTGAGCCATCAGCTTTCCTGGGAAGTAAATAAAAAGATGTTTGAAATGGAAAAACATCTTCCAAACATGAATTGAAGAGGAAAAATCAGTAATTGACAATCACCTTGTTCTCCCCTGTAAAGAAGCATTTAACTAAAAAATATAAAGAGTCTCTCTTTTAGTACAGGAACAAAAAGGCCTCTAAATAACATTTAGCATCCAAATATTGCTTGTGTATTTTTGTCTTCTTATGTTTTAACATATAAAGGAAGAATGAATACGACTCATTATTTTGGATTGGGTTAATTTTTATGATCAGAACTTACAACATTAATTTATTACAAATGAGCATGCCCTTTCTTTGTAGGATGCACATACTAACTAGCCCCTTTTTAATCTCTTTGTCTGTAAAAACAAAGTTTTTCTGGACGATTCAAGACCTGAGATAAAAGGAAGTAAAGTCATGTTCAGGATATTCAAGATTTTCTAGAAATAAGAACTCCTAAATCTGGTCACTGCAAGCAGATTCTATTGCTATGGAAATCAGTCACAGTTTTGCAAGATCTTCTCACCTAATTTATTGACTGAACGTCACAGTCCTAAGGAGATTTCCATTGAGGTGTAACTGAAATAGTCAGATATTTTAGAATTTGTTGGGGTTGCTTTTATTTTATTTTTTTTTTAAAGCTGTGGACTTCTTGCCCCTTTTGTACTGAGATCTTAGTTATGCTTTTGAGTAGAAAAGTCAGCTGTCAACCTGATTCTAAAAACCTACGCCCTGCTTGTGAAAGATCAGATCCAGACACATTCTTAGGTTCTTAAATAGCCTTATAGCCTTTAAGCTCTTTTGCCATCCCTGTCTGTGTAACTCATATGTGTCATTTCATATATAAGGAAAGTGTTGAAACTTCCAGCATTTTCTTTGTGATCTTTGTCTTTGAGTAACATGCAGTGTTCTGTGCAATGAACTAGGTTGTTATCTATAAAAGCCTGGTGCAGTATTCTTTGAATCTCAGACTGTGTATACCAATAAAAGTGCATCCAGTGTTATGTCTAGAAGTCCTAAGCAGAGGTAGAGCCATCATGTCAGATTTATCATAAGAAGCCCATGTTCATCCTGTAAGACCTGACTGTGCAGAGGCTTTCCCTGGCCCATGCTACCTTGTGGATCATGTCTGCTTGAAATGTTGCTGCCTAACCTCAGCAAAGCCATCGAGGGAATGTGGTTAGAGTTAAATGCTGTACGCATGCATGAAATAAGGTTAAGCCATGCTGAGGCCATGGCTTAACCTTTTTTAATATATGGGTATGGAGGAACTCAGCCAAAAGCTGTTGAGGGAGATAAAGCATTGCTTAGATGCAGGAGCTTCAGCAAAATTCACCAAACAAAAAGCTTATTTTCTACAGAGATTTCCAGACATGAAGCCACATGCAGAACAAAGAACAAAAAAGTAGGAAATAAAACAATTCTGATATCACAATAATGATGACTGAACACCAGAAAAAGGTGCACAGAAGTTTGGTGGAATTTTCATCCCTGATGGTGTTTCAAGGTTACCAAACGAGGTCAGTCTCTGTCTAGGAGGGGCATCCATCTGCAAGATCTACCTTCCAGACACAATGATTCTCCATTTCTGTGAAACAAGGACTGTTGTTACTGATGGAACAATGCTGAGTTTTACCTCCTGCTGCTCTTTTACTGGTTTCAAAGGTCTAAAGGCATGGGTTGAGACACTTGTAGATACACTCCAGCTCTCACCTCCATGAGATCACAGCAACAGAGCAGAGGGAGAAGATCTTGACAGCCTTGTGGTAAATGAAGCAAAGAGCTTGGCCTTGCCTAATAATTCATAAAACAAGGCAAATTGTGCAGTGGCAGCAGTAAATCAGTGTGGAAATATGCATGTGCAGAGTTTCTCTTTGCAAAGCTGAGTCACACCATGAAGATGGCTTTCATGACTCTGCAGGATGTTAATTTTTTCGCCTCAATCAAGTGTGTGTGTTCTCTGCATTCTGCTGATGTACCTGCTCTGATCTATCCTGCAGTCTTTCTGCCTTCTGCTGTACTTACACAGTGTTAAGTCCTTTGGTGACATTTTCTTCACTGAATTTATGGTGTCAGGCACTGTGGGGTGTGCGGAGCTGCTTTTGAAATTCTGTGTTTACTTCTTACACCAAATGTCGCATCTCATTTGATATGTTAATTTTAGAATCTAATGAAGTTTTAATTAAAATAATTTGAGTTAATAATTACAGTTCATGATCCTCTAAAAGGAAGAAGTAGTGATAATTTAAAACTGTGTGTTTTTACTAAATATATTAATTTTTCCTAATATAGCTACTAGTTATATTCTGGTTAGTTACAAAAAATGAATATTAGAAACGGCTGTAAGGGAGATGAAAAAAGAACATTCATAATTTTGTTTCAGAGAACAAGAAAGGACAATTTACCACTGTTCTAGAGCTCTTGAAGACTAACCAAGAGAGAAGCCTGGTCTCTCTGTTTACTGAAGGTTTAAATAAGCTTGTGTCATGGTAACATAAAATGGATATTGATGACTATCTCTGTGACCTTGATTCAAGAAAGTGGACTTCTCAGTTCCATTATAGATGAAGAGAAGGGTGCAGTATATAACTGTTTTGATGAATTGGGATTTAATAACCTAATTGTTTTACGATATAAAATACTGACTCAGCCAATTCAGCCAAGTATTTAAGTGCAGGCCTGTTTGTTTGGTTTTTTTAAAGTTAGCTTTTAGAAAAATAAAAACCTCATTATTTTATGTCTTTCCTGCTGAAAAGAAAGAGATAAAAATATGATCAGAGAACACTGTTTCAGCTAGAAAATGTCATTCTTCCAAATGAAGTTATGACTGCTGGATCTAAAGATCTGAGACCTTGATAAATATTTTAGGATTAAAGAAGAAAATTTACCATGCAGACTGTGATCTGTATTATTAGCATCCTGCTGTCTGACCTAAATAGAGAAGCGAGGAGAATGCTGATTGCTGACAGACCTCGAAGCTTCCCAGCTTAAATGTGCTGTGACGTGTGGAATGAGTTGTGTATAACCTGTACACATACCTGTAACTCAAATTCCTTCCAGAAGGTTTTGTGATAAACAGGTTTGCTGCTTTTTAGAAGTGAAAGCGTGAGCTAGCAGGCTAGACTATTTCTATTGCTTTTTTTTTTCATTTTGGATTCTAAGACTCTTCCTTAAAACGTTCCTCAGTATGTAGAGCATAAGGTGATGATGAAAAATACATAATATATTCCATACTGAAGCTATTGATCTCCCACAAAATTAATGTTAAGGTAAAAATACCTTACGTCTTTGCCTTAATCATCAGTGGAAATGCAGATACTGAACAGTACTGGAACTTAACAAGTAAAGTGATAATGTAAAGAAAGAGGACACATGAAAATAATATGTTCTGCTTTAATAAGATCCATTCAATGATCAAGGACTTCTGGACTACATTACCTACTAATAGAAACCTCCTGACAGCAACTTAGAAACTCAGATGTAAGAAGAAGCTGATTTCACCTTTAAGTAATAGCGCTGAATTATTTAAACATAATTGCCTATCAGATGATTCGCAGAGTAGGTCTGATTTTTCTCCACAAGGCTGAATATTTTAAGACATTAATCATATCCCACTCAACATCCCTAGCAGCTGACTGCAATTTTCAGACATATGGGGATTTTTGGAATTTATTGACTTGTGCCCTCTTGAATCATGCATGCTCATTTCTGCTGTGATTCCTATAGGATGGCATACTTTGATAGGGATAGCAGATAGCTGTGTCTGAAACCTTTAAGCCCTATGTGATGCTGATTTTATGATGTGGGAATATAATATCCCCCCCACAAATTCTCTGTCCCCCACCTTTTTAAAAACAGACAATCTCCACTGTATTTGCTCCCTTTGAGATTTCAGCCTGAGTTTCTCTTTTTCAAATTGTTAGATGCTACACTTTACCCTTCCAAGATGTCAGGTTATATCCCTTGTTATTGGTGACACACAAATAGAGTAATTTAAGACTGAGCCTCTCTGTGTGCAGTGGTCTCCACTGCTCTGTTGAACTCAGTCTGTGCACAGGGGTCAGACAGACCCTTGGGGATCTGTGAGGATCCTCTTCAGTGGCTTATGTTGTGCTGACAGTGATATCACAGGACAGTTGTGATTTCTGGCCTCAGAGGCCTCTGAGTTCTCCTTGTTCTGTGCCTGAGAGGCTCGGGATCAAGGGGTGCTGGGGGAGATGCTCACTTCACCGTCTCTTCTGCTCATTGTCTGCTGCAGACGTTGCATGAGAGATTTAGAGTCACCAGAATATTTCCTTCCCTCCTGATTTAGAACTTGGTAACAACTCATTTATTCAACTACCAAAGCTTTTGTGACCAGGAAGACTGAATAGTACTGAAAAGTTATGAGTGCGCAGCTATTGGGCTTCTGAAACCATCCAACAGAGAGAAAAACTGAATTTTAGTGTATGCACAGAAACCCCAGTGGAAATATTAGGATTTTGCTTTTCTGCTCTGTAAGCCAGAATGGAGCTAAAAGAAATCTTATGAGTGAAATCCAAATGTTGCAATGTTATAGGAGCCCTGTGATAATTCACACAAAACTTTTGTCTGCTCGTTGGAGGATTTTTTTATTTAATTAGATTGACAGACATTGTATTGAAATTAAAATCTTAAAAAAAAAAAAAAGAACTTATGGACCTGAAATTTATCAGGAAAACTGTGCAAATGTGAAGAAGGAGGAGGAATATCTATCATCACAAAGCAGTGAATAAAAAATAAAATTTCACCTCTAATTTTCACTCTTTAATGAATAAGGTGTGGTAGATGTATTTATACCCATTTCATCTTGAGTTCCATAGACACGTACGTTGCTGCAGAAAACTCAATAGCAAGAAACACTATTGAAATATTTTCTTGATTCTGCCCATAATAAACATAGGGAAAAATTTATTTGATTATCCTAAAACCACTGCATTGAAGGAGTTCTTTGCATGACTGGATGACCTGCTTTTGACTGGGCTTAAGCAATGACACTGGACCACAGCAGATTTTGCTTGTTAACACCTCTTCCTCATGATTTACAGGTAAAAACCTGACTGGAGTATTCATTTACTCTCCAGGAACACTTCTTTAATGACAGATGCTTTAATTCTTGGAAGAAAAAAAATACAGGCTTAAAACGTGCTACAAGAAACCACATGGAAAGTGTGACAGGTATAGAGAGAGGTATTCTGGTAACTTTTTACTGTGGTGCATTAACTGTTTTGGAAGAATCCCGTGTTTCCTCATGAGCAAAGCAAGAAAAAAGGGAGAGTTCAAGAGCAAAAGTGTTTGTGAATTTGGAGAGTTTGAAGAATAATTTTGTTATCTCCGAATTAGAGAGAGCCTCAAAATATTCAAAGCTTTAAATAGTTTCTGTAACGTTGTTGATGTTGATAATAATAATAATAATATTAACAACAGCAACAGTAATAACAGCGATTCAAATAATATTTTTAGTAGCAGTATTAGGGACCATAGTTGCCAGTGGAAGGGAAAGCACCACAGGTATGTCCTAATCAGCTGGACACCCATGCTGTCAGAGAAACAGCATGTTTGCTATCATGCTCCAAGCTGTGGTTATCAAGATCTAGTGAGTCACTGTGCTTTTTTATCCTCTCCAAATTTCTTCCTCTTCACTAATCTCATCCTCTCTGTAACCAACAGTCATCCCTGTTTACTCATTCCACACTTGCCCTGATTTTACTGGCTTGATACCTTTATTTTACCATCACAGCAGTGCTGCCTTGATCATTTCTATCTTGGTCAGCAATTCCATTAAGCTAGTACCTCATGTCCTACCCATACAGTCACTCATTTCTACCACTTTCCATGTGGCCATCGCATTAATGGAATCCCAGCAGTCAGAGATGACAACCTGCATACATAACATAACAATACATAATTATTGTTTCCCTATCTGTAACATCAGGAAATATCTTATTAGTGTAGCATCTGATCACAAGTGACCCTCTGCATCCATGCCCTAACAATCACAGATGATCAAAATTGCTCATATAAAAAAGAAAATTTCCAGTTTGTGTCTAGCCAGTTGATTTCTTTGCAACTTCAAGTCCATATAAAGGCAGTGGTCTGTCTACCATTACACAGTCCCACTCCTCAGAAAAGGAGGAATGTTATAATGGGATAAAAGTTTCCTAATTTCAGAAAGTTTCTCATGGCCTTTTTAGTGTAGAAACAGCTTCCATGGACGCTTCAGCCTAAGCATACACAAAGGTGGGCTAAATTTTTTTTTAGTCATTCCCTCTCCTTGAAAAAAGTTTTGTTTTTTTTGTTTCCCCTAATTCTGAAATAAACCTCGAGAATATGTGTGATTTATTGGCTATTGCAGTTCCTTTCTGAGTACACTAATGTGGGGAACGGGAGAGGATATAGAGTTATTCATGACAGATTTAGAGAAGTAGAAAGCCAAATGCACACAAGATTTAGGAGATTTCTCTCATATGTGGAGAATCATTTATTCAACTTAGCATTGCACATTTCTGCAAAAGAAAAACTATCTCTTCTTGGGCCTACATCAGGATGAAAAGTCCCATCTGGTGAGGTTCTTTAATAATGACACAGACAAGCTATGTACAATAAAGGACAAGGAAATAGTCCAGAAAAATGGACCTCCACAAGACATTGGAAAGGATTTAGGAGGCTGTTAGGTCCTCTATGGAGGAGCTAGTGAAGGTATAGAACTGCCTAAAATACTGCCTCAGTCAAGCTACTGAGACCAATCCAGCACTCTGAGCAAGGAGAAAATCACCTTTTAGGAAGATTTTGGCAGCTACAGGAGTGGGGAGATGCCAGGCTATATATGATAAATCTGACTAACTGCAAAAACAATAGAACTTTCCAGAAGACAATGAGGAGAAATCTCTAGTGTCAGGCAAAATCAGAGAAGAAAATGGGGAAAATAGTCCTGTTGCTTCCATAAAACTGATGGCTGTAATAATCTACCTGCAAAGAGATGAATTTGTAAGCACTGCTAGGCAAGAAAAATTCTGAATTTGGTGGACAAAACTATTTTTATTTCCTAATCCGCTTCAAAAGCGTTGTGTACGTGTTTGATTTGGTTTTGTTCTGTTGTTTCTTTGTGAGATTTTTTTTGTTTTGTTTTTCTCTCATGGTGTCTTGGGTTGGGGTTTTTTTTGTGTTTTCTTTTCCTCTTGTGTCATGCATTTTTCGTGGGGTTCTGTGTTTCCTTTTTTTTCAGATACAAGCTTTTAGTTGATGCCTTTTTTTTTGCTGTGGCATTTTACAATTAAATAAATGCTTCAAAGGATTAGGGCAGAAAAATAGACACAGTGGCTAAATGCTTAGCCACTGAATAAAATACAAGAAATTGTTCCTTGGCTAATCACAATACTGACTTTTTACACTGTGCGCCATCAACAAGGGAGAAAGGGTAAGAGAAAGAGGATTCTTAGGTATTCAAGAAGTCCAGTTGTAACCTCTCAAAAGTTATATAGGTTATATAGTTATATATCGTGGAAGGGAGACTTGTATTTATTAAGTAATCACTGATCGGAGAATCACTGAGAAATTATCATTACCATCTGTGCAAAGAATAACAAAAGAGATTCAGCCAGGCTTAGAAATGCAGATTAAAAACAGAAATTGCCAAAACAGGTGCCAATAAGAGATGCAAAAACTTAGGAAGGTGTCTATAAGCCAGCTATATTTGTAAAGCATTTTGGTTAGTTTAGAGCAGCTTGAAACAACCCCACTAAATCATTACAAACATCGGGATGTTGACAGGGAATTCTGTACTCTAGTGCTTAATTGATCTACTGCAGAATACAGCCCCAACTCATTGGGGGTTAAAGTGTCTGATAATTTATATTTTGTTCTTAGAACAAAAGATTATCCGTCTGGGAGTTTTTTGCCAATTTTTTTTCCTGCTATTGATTGTCAGGAAACAACTAAAATTCAGTTTATATTCTTGTGTTATAACATTTTTTCACTGGTGAACCCAATCCAAACTGTGTCCCAAAGGAGATAAACTGAATTAGTAATGATTTTCAATCACTGTGTGTATGGCCATTAAAAATGAAACATTAGAATAAAGTCTGATTAGATTATCAACTATGATTTGCACTGTCTGCACAACCTTTACCCTTTCTGGAAGAAAACAATAAAACAAAACAGTACAAATCAGATTAAGTAAAGTTCACTTTTAAACAGATCTTTTTTGTCCTGTTTGGTCCTTTTAAAGCTGTTATGGGATAACAAACACTCCAGGACAAAGAGAAGATTTCTCAGTACGCACACATATTGATAACATTCACAGTTTACTATTCTATGAAGAATTGCAAAAAGGATCAAGAAAATAAAAATAAGACATTTTCTACCTTTCTGCACTAATTCAATACAATCAATAATTGTGAGGAATTGTGGGAGATTTCATGATGCTTGTCTTTTAGACTTTTTTTTGTTTAAATGAGCAGTGTGAAATTGAATGTGTGGAGTCTCCATCCTTGGAGATATTCAAAAGACATCCAGTTCTGCTTGAGCAGCAGTGTTGGATGGGATGATCTCCAGTGGTGTCCTCCAACCTCAGTGTATCTGGGACTCTGTACCACTGTATTCTTTTCTGTCTGATTGGTATCAGTCTATTTCAACTGTGAATGAAGTCTGGACAGCCACAGACCTGTATCCCCCACACCTGCTTCTTGCACTGCCAAGTTATTAACCCCTACCTTGATCTGAAAGGTGTACCATGAGATGCAGAAGGAATAGTACATTGCCTGCTACACAAGGTATCTATTCACATCTAAGGAAAAGAAAGAAGTGCAAGTTTATTTAGAGTTTTCAAGCAGTCCTGGAAAGACCAGCGGGGTTTGGCAATCACCATGCCCGTGGATTTTCAGATAAATGAACAGCTGCCTGTATATCTCTAAGGAACCTGTTACTCTGTGATCAGAGTGAATAATAAGTAATAATCTTTTTTGGGGGGTGAAACAAGCAAGAACAAATGCTCTCACTAGAATCTTGTGCTAAACAATTCTGTCTCAATTGATCTGCAGTACAGATGGAGAAATCATGCATTTTTCAGACTGAGGAAAGTGGAGAATGTGACATGGTTTTCAAGTAGTTGTAACCTTCTCTCAAATTATTTCCATTGGTGCTTCTCAGACTTGAAGTACATTCAGTAAAATGAAACGAAAGAGGAAAGAAAGAAAATAGAAAGAAAAGGAGAAAAAGAAAGCAATGACAAGAAAATGGAGAAAGAAAAAGGAAAAGGGAAGAAGGAAAGGGAAAGACAAGACAAGGGAGGATGTGTAGCTGTCAGTACAATAATATATATGATTCATAATACAATCTCTTTCTTTACATCCACTTACATTTTGTTTCATTTTCTGCTGATTATTATGGGAAGGAAGCTATCAGTTTGAACAATGGATTTAAAAATAATTGTTCAGTTGCTTAATCTTCATTGGCATGACGTGCTGTTTAATGTAAAGGGAATAAACAGGTAGGTGATGGAAACCAGCCTGTATTCTACTCATTATTACAAAAAATTTTGAAGAAACACGTTTCATTGCATTCTCAATTCAATGTAAAGCAATTTCCTTCAAAAGCTGTCACAGCCACCTCTGCTCTTTGAAGTGGATGTCATCCTTTATTTGTCCAGATGCTTCAGTGTGAGTGTTACAGTGAAATTTGGATCACAGGTCTTAATGGTTAAATGTAAATGGAAAGCCTCTGTAAAAATGAGATGGTTCAGTTATTCCTTTCAAAGCCAAATTTGTGCACTAACAGAATTATTTAAAAATTTTTAAGTGACTTTTCAGTAAGCTAATAACACCATATCTTTAAAAAACTGATGCAGAACATAAAATTGTATTGGAAGCAGAATATATTTCTGGGGAGATCTAGAAATGTGTGTTCCTGTGACTGTGTTGGATACTGGCTCATTTGCTTCTAACAGTCTCAGTTTCACTGATGAAGTGTCCCATTCTAAGTAGTTAAATTTCTTTGTGCTAGGTTCAGTGAAACAATAGATTTTCCAAATGGGGTTTGCAGCTCTCAGAAAATGGAATGCTGTCTTGGTTTCAGCTAGGGCAGAGTTAATTTTCTCAGTAGCTGTTACAGTGATGTGTTTTGGATTTGCAACAAGAATGATGTAAGGTCTGTACCCTAACCAATAGCAAGAAAAAATTTAATATTTCTTGTCTTTTCTCCATCCAGTTTAAGAACTATTTTATTACTACCTGCAAGGCAACATTATTTAATCAGGAACAAGGTCCCCCCATCAGCTTTGAGCTGTTGGTAACATTTATCACATTGAGGTTTCTTATGTTCATTATACAGTGAGCTTTTTACAAATGAGTGGGATTTGTAAACGATATCCAATGGTCTAACTCTTCTGGCATCAGCTGGAACACTTCCCAGCCAAGAATCCCCAAAAGATCTCTTCACCGTTAAAGTCAGTCAGAATCAACTTATATTCCACACACCCTTAGCAAGAACAGTCATGTGTTGTAGGGTATTCACATGGCCATAACACTGGAAACAATGAGATTCCTATCCACTATATTTTCCCACCCATTATTGACCATTTTGGTACTTTCCAGTGACACGGAGGTTTGTCCTTTGAGGTCTCAAGGCATTCATTCAGCCCAGAAGCTGAGATGAGGTCATGAATGGCCCCCATGAGCTTAGGGACAGGGTGTTCTCTGATGTTATCATTTGTGAAACATGAAAGGGAGGCAGTATTTGTAAGACTGCTTATTCACAAAGTTGCTTCATTGATATGTAGAACATTTTTGTGGGCACTTTAACACTGATTGATCCTTATTTGTAGAGGGGAAAAGATGATTTCTTCAGGTTTTCTAAATGAAAACTTTAGGAATAAATATCAAGAGATTCTATCTAGGAAACAGTGCACCAGGATAAACAAGTACTTAGATGAAAGAAAAGGGAAAAAATACCTACACTGAGAGGAAAAATTAATGACAAGTTTTCTTGTTTTTCTAAAAAATCATACAGTTGACTTATTTACAAAATTTTAACGAAATCTCTTGTGCCCATCAACCATTTTTTTAAAAAACCTTTTGAGTGACTCTAAAAAGGCCCATTGTGTTGCATAATCAACACTAAAAATGAAATAAGTTACAAAGATAAAAAATATATTAATTTTCCAATTAATATCTTCAAATGGTTATCAAAGACCAGGTTTTTATTGTTAATTGAAATACTGGTGCATCCTCTTTACTCAAACCACCACAGCTTGCTTCTGTTTTCAAAATAAGGAACGATTCATTGTTGACTTGAACCTTCAAGCTCTTGGCCTTTCTCAGTTATTACCAATACATTTATAGACAGATGAATTAACAAATGCTTCAGGCCATGGACACTGATTACCATAAGCAGCAGTCAACTGATTTTTTATCTCAGCATTTCAAACACCATGATACTGTGCTCTAGATTTATTTTCATCAAATATTTAAACTGCAAAGGAGATTGTTAATACTTGGGCAGTTTTGAATGGACAACTCTCAGTAGTCTTTGAGGTGTTAGCAATTTGCACAGCAATACTCCAAATTTATTATTACTAAGGACCTACAATCAGTTATGTCAGTCTTCCCTCAGATTTTGTCTCAAAATGTTACTCTCAAAAACTTCATCCCTGGAGTTAAGACTAGTGAACATTTTGGGCATGAGAGGACATCAAATCAAACCCCTTTATTTTCCAAATCTATCACTGGGTTTTGCAACTGTCCTCTCTTGACATTGTTGACTCTTATGGAAGAGCATCAAAGCCCTTCTCCAACCAAAAGACAAAGGGATTGATTGTAGCCATTGAGAAGACTATAAAATCTACTTAATTCTATTTCCTTATCCTCTTCCCTTCCAGGACCTATGAGATATGGCTTCTCAATTTTAAATATCTAAAAATATTTTTGTCCTTTTTGCCAATACATCACATGAAATTTTTCTTTACATTTGCTACTTTCTTTCCCTTGAGGCCTGTATTACAACATATTTTTCTCAGAAAATACAGAAATTACAGACATTGATGTTCAAATTTTTTCAAATACTTAATGTCATCACCACACACTTGTATTTATTCCTTACAATGGAAAGCTCACAGATGAATGACTTTAGAACTGTGTTAAACTGACATTTATCTCAAAGGCAGAACAAGAGAAGCGTTAACTAAAACAGAAGTTAACCAGCTTACTTCAACAGCTTTACTCTGAAATACTTGTTTGATTCAAATGCCTTTAAAGAAACAGATATGAAAGCTGTCCAGGCTTTTACATTAATTGTTTATCTCATATTTTAGCTGTTTACCTGGAAAGATGTTCTGACCAAACCTTTCAGAATCTGTCTTTCTCTCAATTTACATTCTTGGATTTGACATTTGCTCAACTAGCTTGTAAAAATTATCCTTCATTTTGCAATACTGTATATTAGAAAGTATAAGGCAAAAGTACTGATGTTTACATGGTTTTCAACTGTATAGTTCTTCGTATTGAATCAACTGCCTTGGCTGCTGTTGGTTTGCAGGGCCTGGAACAGACTGTTGATGATGGATAGTAGTTGTAACTTTGCAGCTGAGAACAGCAATTGATTGTGGGGAAATCAGGAAAGTTGTTTCACATCAGGCTCTGAGCACTGTCCTGCTGGCAGCAGCACTGATGCTGCAAGGAAACAACTCCATGCTGCTGAAATAAAGTATTATGAGTTTTGTGACTGGTAGCACATCTGCCAAACATTTGATAGCTCCATGCTTTTTATCCAAGGATTTTAAACAGCTTGGTTGCACATTTAACTTGCAGATAATGCTAACATTTTAAAAAATTTCATATACTAAAATCAGTGTCTTGGGAGTCATGTTCTGTGAGAAGTGTTTTGATAAGGATGAAACCGCAGCTATTTTTCCTGACCTGCACATCCCTGCCGGTGTGTATCAACCCTTCCTGGGACTCAGGCAGCAAGAGAGCCTCTGTTGTGCAGAAAGCTGTTCTGGGAGGTTACACAGAATGCCCTCAGGCAGATCCCCTGGCTCATGTCTCTGGTTTCATTTCTGTCTCTCACTTATCCTCCATGTCCTCTAGGATGAACAAGTTAAATCGGTTTAGATAATTTTTATGTTTAAATAATTTTAATGTTTAAATAACTTTATTTTTTCAGTACTATCTTTACTATCAGAAAGGTTTTCAAGAGAAGAGTCTAAGGTCAGGAATACCTACCTACTGCATGTCCAGATGCATGATAAACTTGGTGCATTTCCAAGAACCCATCAGTTCAGTGATTCTTTTCTGCTTCCCCTAGCATTGTTCTGTTTTCCCAGAAGAACATGATGCCAATGTCCCTGACTGTCCCATCAGATGTTGTGGTCTGAGGCCACATAAATGAAGACTCTTGCAATAAATCAGCATTATGCTCACAGAGACCACCCATACATGTTCTGAGTGGGATAACACCTGTTTCAGGTTTATTTTACATCAAACCTTTCAGATCCATGCTGATATGTAAAAATACAACTTCCTTTCAGATGGTCCTGATGTTGTTTAAAACATCACCACACTACTGTTTAAACCAGAAAAACGTGTGGTCCTCTGAACAAAGTTAAAAAACCCTATCAACAGAAATCATCTGTTATTTTTGTACTTGTTCTGTATTTAATTACAGAAATGCTCACTTAACTGTCTGACATGAAGTTGTCCAAAATTTATTTGGTTTATCTAGAAGCTGCCTGTTGTTTTTTCCGATGTCCTGAAACCCAGAATGAATGAAAATGTTAGTGTGTACAATATCATTCTTTATTAATCATATTATAATTTCCCAAGTAAGAATCTTAAAATTGGTAGTTAAAATAAAAATGAATCAAATTAGTTGGGTTTGGAAAACAAAAAGGTAATTAGATGTGCTCTAAGTGAATGTCTGCAAACCAGATTACCTTTTATAAGCAGAGGCTTCCTTTTCATCATTGAATCCTTTGTAATATGTTTTATAAGATTAAGAATTTGTCAGGTGTGAAGGAAAATGAAAGCTTTACTGAACTCCTAAATAACTTGGCTTTAACTAGTCTAGTTCTTTTGTTTATATATAAACAGTACCTTTTTACTGGTTGTTAATTTGATTCAAATATAACCAGAAATAAACAATGGCTTCATTTAAATTAATTTTATTTAGTTTTTATTAAGTATATCAATTTCTATTAAGTAATTGTTAGAATATTTCCATATAAATTTCTATTAAAACTGAGAAAAAAACATAGAACTTTAACTAACACTAAAGTATTCCATTCTGAGTGGGTAAATCAAATATTGGTGTCTTTCATGGAAATTATCCTGGTTTACAATTGGCATATCGTATTTCTATGAAGAAGGTCTCAGGAAGAGCTGTAAATGTCACTGCGTAGAACTATTCCTAATACAAATGTGATTTCAAGAACTTTGATCTGCTTCATCTATTCTAATTATCCAAACTATTTCTGGGACTGTCAACAACGAAGTACTTGGAAATAGGCATTAGAACCGTGGTTTTTTCTTACGGTTTTACTGAGTTGGTTCACACCAGCAGACAGGATCTGAGAGAACAATGAAAACAGGACAATTCCCTTTTCCTGTTCTTATTGGGCACTGAAGTATGAATTTCTCCAAGGGGTTTTGCTGTTCTATTTCACTCAGTATTTTTACCATGATTCTTCTCTTGGTTTCAGTGCATGTCTTGATTACAAACCATTTGCTGTGAGTGCTCTCCACTGAAAATCGCTGAGGGATCAGTCAATTGTGGTTTGATGGGGAGGCTGGGTTAAGGCTTTCCTGCTCTCCAATCCCTCATCCAGAGCTCTCTGTCTGCTCCCAAAGCACACAAGGCTACCACGAATGTGCAGGTCTTAATCCTTCCATCACTCAGGCTGTCTGTGTGTCCCACAAGAACTGTTGTATAGTTTTTAATCAGGAAAAAGAGACACAGAAATCATTGCATTTCTTCCCACAGGAGCAACTCGAAGAATACTAGGAGAGTTTCCTTTCTTAATCTGGCAACAGAACATATTCCTAGAAAGTGCAGTAGTAGAAATAGGCTGCTGCTGGATTCATCAGCAAAAATTTGTTGTAGTTGGGTAATGTAAGGCAATCACAGGTACAAGTCACTCAAGTCAGATAAAAAGGGTCTTTATAGGGTTAGGATGACATTTAGATTTTATGGCCTTTCACGTAATTATTGGTTAGAACATAATTGATTTCCAGACATAATCAGGATTTTTTTTTTTTTTTTTTTTTTTTTTTTTTTTTTTTTTTTTTTTTTTTTTTTTTTTTTTTGTGTGTGTGTGTGTCTCTGTGTGTGTGTGTCTTGATTGGTTGTTTTTTATGCCTGATGGAACTGCATATCCTTCTTCAGAGCAAGGGGGCAGTCTGAAAGAGTGGAGAAAACAAATGCTATCACACTGAGTTAAATGAAATGTCCCTTGAAAATTGTGGGTCTTTATTTCTTTCCATAAAATAAATCTTTTGAAAAAAGTAAAATACAATGAACAAAAATTGCATAGTACTGTTCTTGTCATGTAGCTTTACCTGTTTTCCAGAATTTCAATGGTACATCAACAGTAGTAGAGCAAAATGATATCACATCGCTCCAGAGTATGATGACTTGTAATATTTTCCCAACTACTATTCTTGCAATTTTTCAACACATTTTGGTCTTTGTCCATAGTGTAAATTCCACCTCAAAATCTCATATGATGATGCATCATTTTGCTCTACTGCTATTTACACATTATGAAATAACATGAAAAAAATAGAGCATAAATCCATGCTAGTAGAATATCTTAAACCTTAATTTCTATTTCCAATTCTTTTATTTTTCAAACTAACTAATTTTGAAAAGTTTACAAAATTTTAATTTTATGGTAAGTTCTGAACTTTATTTTTCCATATCTGTATGAAAAGTGTTGAAATACTGAATTATTGTTTTTATAACTGATTGCCTAGATGTTGGCAACCTCTGTTACAGTCTCTGAGTTTCACTAGTAGTTCTTTTAATAAAACAATATTGGTTTTCCACATTTCCAGGTGAATTCATAATATAATAAAACCATTATGATTATAATTTTAAACTCTGATCATTTCCCATTGAAATTTTCCAATTAACCTTAAAAGGCTCAATATTTTAACACCACACAGTAAGGACAGTTTAATAGGAGATAGTTTAAATTATCACCGTTATTCTTACATATTTGTGTGTTGCTGGCAGTGTATGCACCTGCACATTCTACCAATTTTGCACAAAATTGTAGGAAATTGTGTGAACCCTGTAGAAACTAGAAACAGTTTCTGAAAGCAGGAGAGTGATAAGAAGCAAGGATGCAAAAGTTCTGTAGACGTTTGCACTGATTTTTTCTCTGATGGGTTGGTTAGCTTTGTAATTTTATAACTATCACAAATGAACAGGGAAGGAACAGACATCAATTTTTGCTTTGTAACATTACAGAAAGGATTTAGCTGAAAGCAGGGCTGCAAATTGAAGTGTGAAATAATAATTTCATTTTAACTTCATTGTTAACAATTAAATCTATTGGTTTATGTACTGTGTAAGAATTGTTCCAGATGGAGAAAAGCTTAATGAACATGTAAGACAACTTTGAAAAAAATAATGATCTAACTGTTTTTAATGTCCTGGAATGTTATTATGTTTCTTGAGCTTTCCAGCTTCATCTGGAAAATACTTATCTAAATTTGAAAAATATGCATATTACACCTTTCACCAAAGACAATCTATATAATTACTATTTCAAAAAAAAGCTTATCAGTAGGGATTATGTGTATTTTTTTTTTACTATTTGCTATAGATTTTGAGAATTATTTTCTTGAAATAAGAAAGCATAGACAATGTGCTTCCAAATCACTTCAACACTTACTTTTCTGATTTCTCTTTACCACTCAGTGACTTTTGTTCCAAGTACCAATACTGCATAATTTAGGACAAGGAGTCTTCAGAATAGCTCATCCAACTTCTTTTTAACACAGTTTACAAATTTCACTAAGTTCTCTCATACAGCACTTAAATTGTACCTGATTTTGTAAGTTGAAGACATCTGTTCATTGATACAGCTGTTCTCTTGTTCTGTAGGTTGATCAGCCAAATCATAAACTCTTACTTCCAATTCCAAGTTTCCAGAATAAATACACTTACAGCCTGGTGGTTTCCCTCCTACAGCATGGCCCATCTGCCAACACATAGGCCAGACTAAGGCAGAAATCCACAACCTTGTGCTCTACTGGTACACTAACCCACCCTACAGATAAAATTTCTTACTTCTGTGATCATCTTCCTACCATCCCAACATCATACTAACATCAGCGACTGTCATGCATCGTAGCCAAGTCCCCTTGCCCTTGTTTCTCACAAACTAAATAGATTAAACTGCATTAATCTGGGACATAATGATTTTTTCTCAAGATTTTGCAAATGTTATGTGTGTTTTTACTCACCCATTTGTCAAAAACAAGAGATGTTGTGACATTGTTGTGGCTATAACAAGGCAGTTTTATCTTAGCATAAGATTTTCTTCCTGATGGTGATCACACACTAGATTCGTCTAATTTTTCCAGTTTCTCCAATAATATCACTTAAAATCTAGCACTTAATCTCTAGCAACATGCATCTTGTGGCTTTTATTGACCCAGAAAAACACATCTCTTGGTGATTATAGTAGCTGTGGATCTTCATTGCTGTGGGTTAAACCTTTAATTGTTGTGAAGATTAGGCTAAAAATTCAAGTAGCTCATTGGACCTGACTGAGAACCATGAGAATCACAGCAGACATATCCCAAAACTTTCAAACTAACCCTTAACACAAGATGACTTTGTGCATTACACCTCTAGCTAACTAGGTTCTCTGTCAAGTCAGCTGCAAGTCACATTTAAACCTACACAGTCAAGAAATTTCCAAAGTGAAACTCAAGCTCCATCTTTAAATCACTTGTATAATGTGCACATAATTATTTTTATGATGGTTATCCAGCTAATTTGGAGTATTGATGTATAATGAGATCAGGTAAGGACTGTATGTCAGCCATAAATCCCGATTTCCTTGATTCAGTCTGCATGAGTCAGGCCACAGTACAGACATTTATTTCAGTTTAAAGCCCTCGTTATCTTCTGCAAGTACATAGTGTCAGAGTAGATGAGGGGGGCACAGAAATAACTTTGAACAGAACAAGAGCATTTTGAAAAATGTCATTAATTTGATAGCTATGGAGTCATTCAGCTTCTTCTTTTGAGATTCAGAAATTCCTTTCCTTCTTGAACGAGAACACAATTGTATCAAAAGTCATGGCTGGCTGAATGTCTCTCTGACACAACCCTAATTTGAAACCCTATAGTCAGTGTTCCCTGTGAACTTTCTTCCACCCTTCTCACACAGGAGAAAATTGACCCTCAACTAGAATAAGTGAGCTCAGGTAAAGACTGCTGCTGACTTTCATAAGATGATCTGCTGCAAAAATTTGTTTCCTCTGCAACACAAAGATAAAGATTGGTCAGTTTTATTAAACTAATTGTTTGCACACATTGCTAGCATGTGTAAGTCTAAGTTTAATAACTTTTTAAAAATAGAAAACATGTTCTTATGGAATAGTGATTGACTGAAAATGCTGGAAAACAAAAAAGTTAAATAAGAACAGGATAGATGCAATAAATTAAAGCCAGTATGATTATCTGTGTCAAAACATGTAATCTTTGAGTGTGGGCAAGATGACTGGGATGGTGGCTGTTTGATTTTTCAGTTTTTTATTGAAGCTACCAACATATCCAGGTGTCAGGCCACATGTAGGGAGGCATCTCCTGAGAATGACTTATGCTCAATAAAACTTTCCCTTTGAAGGCAGCCCAACAGACTTGCAAGATAATAATGTCTGTGAGTTGCTGCACCTAAAACTGACTCCTGCATGTCCAGAAGGAATAAAAAACTGCTTTCCCTCACCTTCAACATGATTAAAATATAAAAACAAAACCAAACAATCCAAATACAAAGCCTGTACAATAACTGAGAAGATATAAATTCAATCCTATAGTAATTTTAATGTTTTAAATTGAGTTCCTTCTCTAGACATACCTTTTACAGTGTCAATAGATCTTTATGTAGGCACAATATTGTTCTAAGAACAGCTATGTAGAGACTCATTTAGTTTGGGGATCATTGTATTAGAGTAGTTATTGACAACAATCACTCCAGTCCAGAACAGGGACTGTGAAAACAAGAAAAAAAAATGTTTTCTCCTTTTCATGGATCATATTCTAGTCTTACATGTGTCAGCATAGCACCAACACAGCACCAACAACTTTGCCGTAGAAAGAAACATATATATATATATATATATATACAAGTGTTATATATACCCCTATATGTACAATGTTAATGTTCTGTTTTCCTATAAACCCCCGTGATGATTAACATTGTCATTGCTTTGTTGCCTGATAACAAAAGGAAGAAAAACCATGCGACAGAGTTAAAGTGGTAAGATAAAAAAGCAATTCTTTAATGGAAGCTTTCAGGTGCACAAAATACAGCATCGCATATAGGTGATATATGACTTCTATAACTTTTATAAGGTTAATGAATTAGTATATCTAGCCTGTATATCCAACAGGAAATCAGTTACTTTGGTAACCCACCCCTTTTTCAGCCCCCTTGGAGTGGGTTCAGGGACTTCTTTGCCTTATTTGCTTTTTATGTCTCTTAAATTCTGACAGAAAATAAGATGTCTTTGTCAGGAATTCTCTTTTGAAGAACACTACTGAACAGAATTTCAAGAATGTAAGGGTTTGTTAAACTGTGAGAGATGACAGGAAAAATGCTAGAAGCTACATAAATATATATTAAAAATCTACAAAGCTACAAAGATATGAAAAATACATAAAAATCTAAAAAATCCTTATGCATCAATTTTGTATTTAACTTTCCTATAATTGAAAAAATTAAATTCTGTATAAGATGGGTCTGAATTCTGCCTATAAATTCACAGTTAGCAGGAGAGTTTGCTCCTTTGCTAACATGGCACCTCTGTCAAGCAGAAGACACTGCAGATGATTCCCTGGCTGGTGCTAGACAGGGGCTACTGTGAAAATCTTCTAACACAGGTTGCAGAGATTCCTTGTGTTCAACCATTTTTTAAGCTACAGATTTCCCTTTATGGCAATATTAGATAAAGTTATCTACGTGGTAGTCATGTGAAGTTAAATGAAATAATCTCTCTTTGCACATCCATTTGTATCTCATACTCTCTGTTAAGTAACCAGGCAGTGAATGAGTCACACAAGTTGCTCTCCATTTGGATGAGCTGAACACATTGATCTCTCACACTCTTGATGGTTTTTGTCTGAATGATCATCAATTTATCATCTTCTCTGTTATTGTACACAGAATTAACCCAACAGCAGCAGCTGTACCAAAGCCAAGTACACAGATAAGGTGACTGTTTACTCACCTTCAATCTGCCTCATTTTTTGTAGAGCCTCTTGAATATACCATTGCCCAGAAAATTATGCTCAGATAATGAACTATTGTAAGCCCTTCTCAGGAGCCATTGATTGTCCAAATAGAGATTTCCATTCTTCAGATACAGACTTCCTCTTCTGTTTCTAAACTTATAATTTAATATTCAGCTATATTCAACCACTTCTGTAGTTTATGTCCAACTTACTGAATCACACAGAATGCTCCAAAATTTGGTCTATTTTTGTTTATATTTTTCAGTTCATCTGCCTTCATATGTTTTTTGGAATTGATTAACATTTCTTAATTTTTCTTCAGGCCTGTAATAGAAACGTTAGATGCCAGAAGGTCCAGAATTACTCCCTGCAGGATCTGGCTACAGTATATTAATTAATTCCCCTTGTACATGATTAAGAAATTATTGGTCAGTTCTTAGTGTGATGCTTAGACTCTGCTAGACATTTGCTTTTCAAGTCCATGAATTAAAATATTAAGAATTAGTAGGCGGAAATTAATCTTATTGATTATTAGTTTTATCAAACTAACTTCTAATTTAATTTAAAATCATGTTACTTTGATAACAGCAATTTTTTGTACAGCAATAATGACGCTACTCAACTTCTTTTTAGTTGGTTAAATTTCACGTTTCTTTTGTTTAGGGTCTATATCAAACAGATATGCCTATTCTGCCGTCTTAGCTTTGACTCAGCCAAATGTTACTGGTTTGAAGTCAAACTGGGTGGGAAATTGGAAACAGAAAAAATGGGAAAGCCCAAAGATATGCTCAGCTGCAATAGGCAGAATAAGATGTCCCCTTCCATTTTTTAAAAAAACCAAGATATGATACTGAACAGGAAATTCTTATCAGTAAATGGTTTTTTACTGCTATTGTTATAAATCCCAGGAGCAGCTGTAACTGCTCCTATGTAATAACTAAAGTTTGAAAGACGGATTTTAATGAGAATTTTTAACTCAAGTTTACAAGGTTTTCACATTGCCTGATCCATCCATTGTGTACTTGCGTTTATTTTGGGACCAGGACACATTCAATTTATTAAAGTATATTTTATGTGTCATTTGGCAGCCTAGTTTCAAAGCAAGCTACATTCTTTTGAAGGACATTAAGATCTTGGCTGTTAAAATTCTTTCTCGTTATTATGGTATTAAAAGGGATTATTTCATGCTAACTTAAATCGCCCTACTTTTTACTATTTTGCATGTCATGGATGTAATATTTATCAAAAGGTGGCCTACTTTAAATACGTGTCATAGTTACTTATTTTCTTTAAGTGACTGACTCACAGAAGAGAGATGTCCAAACTCAGAGCGAATCAGTGTGTACTTCTTGCAGCTCTAAATCTTCTGCTTCCATGAGGGGAAATTTCAGATGTTCAAATAATCTTATTCTGAACACCTGGATACCCCAAAAAAGATGATCACAATGTCTAAGGGATGAATTCCAACATATGATCATAGTTCCAAGCTCAAAGAAACATGAGACTCACATTTCAAAGACAAATATATACAGGTCAGAAACTAAACCAAATCAGAATCAGAAAAAGTACAAACTGTTGCCCACTGATAGTTGATATTATTTTTATACTTTCTAAATTGATTTTTTTCTAAATTTTTGGCTGAAGTTTTTTTTTTATTCAACATCCCAGTGCTCAATTCCTGTTCAGGATAAGAGGAAATGATGAGTGAAATAATCCTAGGTATGATAAAAATTCTTTCTTTTGCTTAGCTGTTTCTTTTTGCTCCTAGGGATGCAACTTCATTGCCTCTTTCAATTTATACACAGTTTCAAGTTATTAATAATTTTCCAAGTAATTAATGAAACTTTTAAAAAGTTTGTTAAAGTGCAATTTGCTGGTGGATATTAATTTAAAAAATAAAGTCCTCTAGAGGAGTTTAACTTCAGATTAAGATGTTAAAATGTACCTGTGTGCCTGTGAACTGTGACCTAAATTCCCATGATATTCAAGAGAGATTTACTCCATGGAGCCTAGAGACTATTAATCACACCAGGAAGCAGGTGCCAAGTTTCCTCCATTTTTCTACAGATTGTTCTCCAGCTACCAATCCCAAGAGATAAATGTATCCTGTATGTCCTTAATCACATTTGTATAACCTGGCTTTTAAGTCCCAGCAGCACTGGTGCCTTAGATCCTGCTGGGCACCTCTGGAACTGAAGCCCTGTGTGCTGGAACACCAAAGCACCTGTGGATGTGACACAGTGCAGACACCTAAACTGGGATACCCTGAGCTGGCCCACTCCCTTGCTGTCACTCTGTTTCCATGGTCAGGGGACTCTGATCCAGCTGATCCAGGGTCTATCCCTGAAGCCCAGCCCTGAATCATGTGCAGTGCAGTGTGCGCCATGCTGTGTGTGCTGCTCTCTGAGCCAGCTGTGCTGCTGGGGACCTGGAGTTTGCCCCAGGGAATGGGATGCATCATTCCCTCCATCCTATGCAGTCTTCTTCCAACACTATCCCAATAGACCATGAGCTGCACAGCACTGAATTCTGCCCTTATGCTTCATCATGCTACAGATAAACATCCTCAGTGTCAAGCTGCAGTAACACAACCGGGATATGGGCATGTGAGGCTTAGGGAAAACACTGCAGTGCACCGTGGACACACAGACTGGGATTCAGCTGCCTCATTCTAGATATCCAGTGTTAATTTATGTGTTGATAGATACCTCACCATTCTTTCACTTGCAGCTCCAGAAGGAGATGGGTTTTCTGTAAACTTGTCCTTCATGCCAACTCTGTGCAGATGGTTTGATACTTTAGGGCATATAAATGGCACTGGGAGCCAATAATCAATTTTTGTAGTCGTTGTTTTTAATAATGCAGATATATTTTTATCATCTAGTTCATAATGATAATATTATAATATTGGCATGTTTTCTTTTAAATATTCCAAGTCCCTTCATTGCACAAATTGAGGAAAAATTAATATTTCACTAGTGAAATGAAAATTCTGCTTTATTTTTTCAGGGAACAAGCTGGAAATGTCAGCCAAGTACATCCTAGATTCTGAGGACCATAAGGCAAATGAGTACAGCCCCAAATTCACTAATGATACATCATATAATTTTTTATCACTTTCATTCTTGCTTTAATTTTAGTAGAAAGTACATATAGCATTCCTGCTATTTTTGTATGCTAATAGTTGATGATATTACATTCATTCAAAGAATGCTTGGGGGCAACCTCCTTCCTTAGGGAAAAGAGCCAACCATCACTGCACTGTGGGAAAAATTCATTAATTAACAAGTTATGGGAAGGCTGCAGAGAGAGAGAATATCTTAGGACATGGAAGCTTTGGAACAGCTTTTATTGGAGAGGCACAATCAGTGTTCCTCTATGGGAGACAAAAATGTCATTTGTAAACAAACTTTGAGACATTAATGATGACATTTGAGAGCTGAAATCTGAAAACTTGCCCTGGTGAAACCAAAACAGAATAAATGGTTCCCAGTGAGTCAGAAAATAGTTCAGAGCTCTAAAGAAATGAGTCAGAAACCAAATATACTGAGTAGGCTAAAGGCATGAAAGAAACTACACTTTTAGCAATAGAAAGAAGCTGCAGGAAACTCAACCTAATTCAGTCAGGCTAATATGATCAAAATCTGTAAACTAGTTCATTTGTATTAAACATGGTATGAGCTATTTTGATCCCTTTGAGAAAAGTAGAATTGCATAATCTGTCTGCAAGCAGTTGGAATTAAGTGTTTAATGAGAAAGGTAAGATTTCCAAGGAAAGGAAGAAAAGGAAAAGCAAGTAAGGAAACAGAGGACCAGAAAAGGAACAATCACCAAGAAGTTTCATTGCTCTAGACTGGACAGAGTTTGCCAGTGCAGCCTGGAGTCAATGGGCAGCTGCAGTCTGGAGGGCTCAGAGACCAATGCTGTTGCTTTGACAGAGTGAGCACTTCCAGCTGCCCTGCTTACTCTGTTGTGCATCCACATAATTACATCTGCTGTTCATGTAAATGGGGCTGTGGCAATAAAATGTCCTTTGCCAAAAGTGGACACTTGGACTGGAATTTTGCAGTGCTCATAGCCATTTGAAAGTTACACATAAGCATTGAGGGCACAAGACATCACTATTTGCCCATGGTTTAGTCACTGTTAGTAAATCTGGACATAAAATGGAAGTAAACTGTAGAAAGCCTTTTAATCACTCTTTTCTCCATTCTAAATTATATTATCAGGCTGAGGAGATTTATACCCTCAAAATGGAGTTGCAAATGAGATCATACTGGACATTTCACACCAAATTTCCTGACAGCTGCATTCTTTGTCTCTTATTCTGCTAAAATGAGGGCCTGTGTAGAAGTGTTCTTACAAGTGATAAAATATTTCCTTATGCTGAAAGTATGGGTGTTGAAGAGGAGGGAAATGTACTTTATTCTATTTGCAGAACTACAGTAAGCTCTGCAAAGAGGATGTGCAAAAAACCACAAAGGTTAAAGGCAAGAAGCAGGTGAGGGTGCCTGGGCTCACTGTGCTTACTTTGATTTGCATAGACAGTCTAAGAACAAAAGAAAAGTATGGAAATGTAGACGGCATGAGAGAGATATGAAAGCATCAACTGAAGTGGGTAATAGGCAGAATAATAGAAAAGAAGCTATATTTGAGAGATACTCAAATGAATACATTTGCAACTGTTATCCAGGAGGAGATTCCTGTTGCAATCCAAACAAGGGGTTCTAAATAATTCAGTGTTATTGTTTCCATTCTTACCATAGACAGTATCAAGGCATGCAAAAGAGGAAAAAAGTTTAATTAGACTTCTTACCAGTTTTGTGGTTAAAAATAGCAGTTGAATTTCTCAAATTTACATACAGGGTTTTTTTCCCTCTGAACATAGTATAAGTCACTTCCTCTACCTTCCTCTACTGCCTCCACCAACACTGAATAAACTCTTCCTCACTGTCCTCGAACACTCCAATTTGTATGATATGTGAAGACAAAATAATTTTCAAAATCAATAGGCATAAACATATATGGTATATTTTAAGCTTGTAATCTAACTTCATGTGCAGGTTATTTTTTTCAGATTTGCAAGATAGAGCCACTAACAATTATTGTCTACATCTCATCTCATATCTCTAGCTCTTTCCTGCTGCATCTCCATATTTGATATGTTCTTGAAACACAGAATTTATATTTGTACCCAATGTAAATTCATTTAAAAACTGCAGAGCCTTTTATGCCACATTTTCTCCAACCAGTCCTAAATATTTCCTTTAAATAGGGTGGATCTTGCCTTTAGAGTGCCTTTATCATTCCACATCAAATAGTCTAGATGACAGCCTGTATTTGATCAGCTGAATTCCATCATGTGTCATGTGGAATTTCCTTTGCAGCACCACATTTCTAAGTCTAAAGGTGACTGACATAGCAAAGAGCATCACACCAAAATGCAAAGACACTTCAGCATTTTTGAAGGCAGGTGCAAAGTAACTGTGTGAAGACTGATGAACATTCTGTTTAAAAACTTCACAGCTCAGAAGTAATTATTTTTTAAGAGGTAGTTACGTGTGTTAAAACATTAGGATACCTCCTGGGTTTATCGCACCTTCCTTCACTGATCCTTAGAGCTAACATTAGTGAAAATAATACATAATGGCTATAACACTTACCAATTAATGGTGACCTCTTTTCTGAAGATCAAATACAAATTAAGTTTCCCAGTCTTCTTGTGAAGTCATATATCCATTCCCATCAATGGCAAATATACAGTATGCTCCTGTTGTCATTTACCACTTTTTTGCTTTCTCTACTTTTGAATTATGTTCCCTTTTGACATCTCCATTTAAATTACATTGCAATCCTTTGAGAGCATAATTACCTCTTCCTTTAGACTTTTCATTGGCAAGAACTGCACTGCAGGACACTGCCATAATGTTAATGATCCCAGGAACTTAAAAATTTGTCACAAGATTGTCAACAGTAGAGTATGAGTGGGGACAAAGTAAGAATGCAGCCAACCTACATAGATTTTAAAGGATATTTCAATGATGACCCACACAAACTGCATGTGGATCATCCTGAATGCATGTGCTTCACTATTAGAAAATATTCTGTGTCTTCTTTCTGGTGTCCCATCAGCATACTGTGATGGATTAATATAGGAATACATCAGGTAGCAGAACACCTTACTGAAATGATCTTATCATAGGTATCTTACAGTACTGTAGGGATCATTATTGTTATGCAGTTTGAAATCCAGAGTTGAATGAAAATTAATCAGATTTTGTTTTATTAAAAACATTTACAGATTTAAATATTAAGTTTATCCCAAGCCATTTTTTTCATGTAGACAGACAGTATTCCTCTTCTTCCTTCTTCCTCTCAACTGACTTGAATGTACTTCCAAGGGCCAAGACTTCTGGCAAGAGTAACGGAAAAGGAACTTCCATTTCGTATCATAAGAACACTGAGAATCTAAATATTCCTCACTTGATGCAAAAAAAGCTATAGAATATTTTTTGTCCTAATAGGGAAGTGTACATTCTGTTAAGAGTTCCATTTCCCTAACATACTTCATACTGAAGATCTGAACATAAACATTGGACTTGAAATCTTTTATCTTGAGGGATGTTTCACATTCAAGTCCTAGTCTAGAGGGAAAAGTTTGGTCTTTATGGTGTAATAGGTCAAACTAAATTTACATAGTATTTTAAACTCACAGAGTATTTTATTTTGCTGTTCTTCAGTATGATATTTAAATGTAGGTGTTGTCTTCTGGGCTGTCACATCCACTGTGACATAAAAATGCTGTACATAGCGATGAAACTGAAACTGCTAAATATGTAGTGGTGACCTTTCTGTACTGTTCCTCCTGAAAGCTCATCAAAGAGATTGGAAACTTAAGGCTCACAACACAAAGGTTACCCATCACTTATATTTGGAGGGACTTAGGTCAAGAATTGATTCATTAACAGGTCTGTGTTTTGAGAAGCTGCTTCTTCACAAAGATAACAGTGCAAAATGTGCACTACTTATAAACAAAATGTGATCTGAATAGAAGAAATTATTTTATCTCAAACAAATCAACATTAATAAGACTGAGTACTCAATGAACAGTTTAACATAGGTGTAATGAAACCAGAAGATAGTTGATACTTCCATTCCTTCAGATCTCATTAGCAACTGTCTTGCACCACAACTTCTTCAGACTTGGCACTACAGTCATTACTGGTGTTGTCATGCTAAATGTAGGAATTGGGAGGGTTAGGAGTGCTGTATTTATGAGGAAAACTTTAGAAACCAAACTTTCCTATAAACTGTTTCACAGCTTCATTCTGTACACCATTCTTCATCCTTGTTTTGAGTAAGCTTTTATGAACATTATGTGTTAATTTAATCTGTTTTCCTAACAATTATGATCAAAAATGTATTTGTCTCTGATACACTCTTTGAAAGCAGCTATATTATAAGAAAATGAGTTCCAATTTACAAACTGCATGTTGGTGTTCCCTTTACTCTTGGATATAAACCACGATCAGTCTGTTCAATCAATAATATACCGGCTCAATGTTTTCATTTGAGAAAGTAATGGTCTTTAATTATTTCCAATAGTTCAGTTTCATCAAATGAACTTTACTTGTAAATTGTGTATTTTGGATGGCAGTAACTTATATTTTCATATCTTGGCAAAGCCCAACTATAAATAGGTGGGTAGCTGAATAATGATATGATTCAACTAATACTTTGGAGATGAGTATTTGTGACCTGGGAAAACCTTGATTATTTGTTTCTTGTCACCAAGCTTATCTGATGATTATAATTTACTGGCTATAACACAGTGCTACCCAGCTTGTGCATAGAGATCCGGGTTTGCTGTGCTCTGTTACCACATGAAAAAATGTACTCTGAGCTAATTCAGAACAAATATCTATCAAAGAGCAGTGGGCAAAAAAGAAGATAAGAATGTAACACTATGTAGATAGAAGACTATCTCAGGGGTCACAGAGATAATTTTTGTTTATAAATAGTCATTATTTGGCTAATTTACTGATTTTGTAGAATTTACTGATTTTGAAGGTATTATAACCGAAGAACTCAAACTGGGTAATTCAGTCACGTTGACAAAAGCAGTAATTCACATGAAGAACCAAACTTGAATTTTCATTGTAATGGAAATTATTTTTCATTTTTGACATTTCTTTTCAGTCCAAAATAATGAAGTTTGGCTTTTACTTTGTTTTAAAAGATGCAATCTTAAAAATAATTGATTTTGAGTCAATCAAAATTGTTTGTGGTAGTGACATTCTACGGGGTTTTTTTGTAACTTTAGATTTCAAACTAGACTAGAAAATTTGTTTTAAAATGCCAGAAATTTTTTAAAATGTAATTTAAAAAATTATAATTTTTTAACATGATATTTTCTGACAAGTGTAATAATAACAACTATGTGGCAGGCATTGTGAATATGGGAGAGTTTTGGAAATTTTATTCCAGGCAAAGAAGTCACAGCCAATCTCTTCACCATCAGGGCATGGATTGGTAGACAGGCATATGTTTAACTTGTCTTAGAATCCCTGATGGAGTCAGTAGAACTATTCACACAGATCTTGATTCTGTAGCTTCTTTCTCATGTGATTAACATTGCTGCTATGGGTAGCAATGGGTTAAATAAAACCAGCTGGACTTGCACTGTTGTGGTGATAAATAGCAGCAATACCTTAACTAGCATGTCAAATTAACTCTGATAGATCAGAAAAATACCTGGTTTGACTGGTATTTTCACTCTGTGTGGTCAGCTCTTTACAGAAAAACATGAGATGCTCTTCCATGACAGTGAACGCTCTTTTTTACATACTTTCTCATCTTTTGTCAAAGTTCAGCTCAAGACCTTCTGGTCCTGCACTTACACCTACACTTTTGTCATTGTCCAGTTCTTTTCTTCCCTTAGAATGTGTAATTTGTTTTTCCACAATTGCTTGACATTTTATGGTGGGCCAACCTCCATTAGCCACCAGTTGCCTACCAAGGGAACACGAACTGCTCCAGGATGGGCCCTCTGTGAGGCCACAAGTCCTGTCAGCAAACCTGCTCCAGTGTAGGCTCCTCTCACCATGGAGCCACAGGTCCTACCAGGAGCCTGCTGCAGCACAAGCTTCTCACAGGTTAACAGCCCCCTTCAGTAATCTCCTGCTTTGGAGTGAGATGCTCTGGAGGATGCAGATGGATCTCTGCTTCCCTGTGGATCATTGTGCAGAGGGGCATCCTTCCTCACCATGGTCTTCACCACAGCCCTCAGGAGAATCTCGCCTTCTATCCTGCCTTCTGCATTGATCTTGGGGTCTAAAGGGATGTTCCTCTCACATATTCTCACCTCTTTCTTCCTGTAGTTGTGAGTGCTTTTTTTCCTTCTTAAATATGTTATCACAGAAGTTCTACCAATGCCACTGACGTGCTGAGCTTCAGCCAGTGGAGAGTCTACCTTGGGGCCAGCTGGAAGAGATTCAGTCCAACCACTTGGGAAAATGCTTCTCACAGAAATCACTGCTGTGGCTTTTCTGCTACCAGAACCTTGGTACATAAACCAAATACACTTTTGGGCACCACAACAGTCTTCCCTGAAGTTCTGCTGTCTATGACTTTTCTACTCAGAATAAAAAACAGATGTACTTCATTACTACAAGTAATATTCAGACCTGTCCACATTTCTCTTTCTCCATTTTTCTACAGTAGGAAGATGTTTACTGTATTTTCATATTTTAAAAACTTCTTCCTTTCTGAGCTTTGTAACTGATTTTCTCAGGAAGTGTAATTGTAAAAAACATGTCCAATAAAACCCGTCAAACCCGGAATTGATTTTGCTGAACCCAGAGAAGAACAGCTAACAGGAAATTGTAGACGAATTATATTTCCATTCAGAGAAGGATATTAAACATTTTGGAGTGAGGAGATTCTGAGATTAAAGGAATCTGTGATACAAATGAAGTTCATACTTATTCATTCCGCTTTCTATCATGATGTGTATGATTGATCTACTTTGCATTCCTTAACAGGGAAATTTGAACAACAAATAATGTCTTCAAAGTATTTTTGTATCAAAATCCTTCATTGACTTCATTATGCATAATTGGACATGAGAAAAACAAAATAGAAAATATCTTAGAAAAAAGTATTATAACAAACTCTCTTGTAGCAGATATACGAAGTCAACTTCATACATGTAATTTTATATATTATTACAATAATTCAGTCTCAATAACAGCAAAACAATGAGAGTAGTTCATAAATATGGAAGTTCATAAATATTGAAATTGCAGTCCCTGTCCAAGCCTCTTGAGTCTCAGTCCATGCCATGACTTCTCACCAAGACAGACTTATGTGAAGGTTGGTGGCAAAGCATTTTTAGTCAATTAAGTTAACATAACTTTTAAAATAGAGTGTTTTCTGGGATGACATCAAGCTGCTTTTGGCAGATGCTGGGAGGATCTGACTGACACCTGGTCACATTTTTTATGGAGCAGAGAGAGAGGAAGAAATGCGAGGTCCCTGTGTCAGTTGTGGAGATCATGATGGTTGGAGTAAGGATTTCAGATCTACAGCATGAGAAAGGGAATCTCACTAGACTGCAGCATCAGTGTAGGAGGGTTGCTCTAACATTTTAATTTAAAGGAGTATCAGCCCTCAGACTTCTTCATTTTGCTGTGCTCTGGAGTTATGCCTGTGGCAGATAACTAAATTTTGGGAACTAAATTATGGGCCATTTTGTGCATTGAGTAAAAAGCAAAGGGTCAAAGGATTGCTGTGGCATCCTTTTGTTTGATTTAAGATTTCGCCTTAATGGTGTTGTCTCCTCAGTGCAATCGGAAATTGTGCTGATTTTTTTCTAAAACTGCATAATATTATTTTAACAATGACTTTTTTTCTCTGAAGGGTATGGTTTAAGGGAAAACAAAAATATTTGAGAACTCAAATTGAAGTTGACAAACAAAAGGGAAAATAAAGGTGAAAACAGGCTGGTTCATTTTGGTGAGAAAAATTAAAACATTTTGTTTAGGAACAAGCCCAATATGAACCTCTCTGTCACTGCATTTAAATAAATCCATGCTGCTCCATGGACCTCTCTACTCATCTGTCTGTGTTTCCAGCTGTCTGGCATCTGCGTTCTTTCGTTTAAGGGTATTTTTTAGCAGAAGATTGCAGAAGAGGTACCTCTTCAAATCCTTAGAAAATTCAGGATCATAGGAAAAAAGATAGGATACTGACTGAAGTGCTTGGCCAAAAATAAAGAGATTTAAGTTACACTCACACACCCACACACCTGCACACATACACAAGTATCTCATTGGTTGTGATAACTGGATAATCTTCATGTTCATCTTGTACTGCTAAAGAATTTTTTCCACTCTCCTTTTTTCCCTCCTGTGTTCTGCCATTGATGCCTTGTGTTGGCTTCATTAAGAGATTGGGAAAGGAAAAATATTAGATTCTTCTTCTTTGCTAAAAAAATCCATTTCAAACATAACTTCAACAAACTTATTCAGCTCATTTACTTTCTTTATATGTTGATCAGTTATGCCAGATCGCCTTTGCTCAGAAACTATTCAAGACTAGAGACCGTGTTAGACCTAAAGCTGTCAGAAGATCTGATTTTCTGTCCTGTGACAAAATTTGGAGTTAATATGGGAAAAAAGTGTCAAGCAAAAACTCCTGCAAAAAAAATCCCTAGGAGAAAAGTAGGGGGAAAAAACCCCAAAAACATAGGGAATGGGTTTCAAGATATGTTTCTCACAGAAAATAATTTTTCTAAAATTATTAATAAACATAAATTTTGTCTTTCCATTTACCATCATAGAAGAATCTCACCCAACCCATTTACTTTCATGCAGACTGCTAAACAATGATAGAAAATATGAAAAAAAAAAGAAATTTTTTATTAGTGGAACGTTTTTCCCAGAGAATCTCTCTGAAAGAAAATTATAGTTTGAAATCCACATTTTGTGCCTTATCAGGACTGGATCTGTGTTACAGCCTGAGAGATAAGAATGTCTTATGATTTAGGCAGTTTATAAATTCTCGACGGAGAAAAGAAAATTAAGACCAGAGAAAGAAAAATCAGCTCTTTTGGTTTTTTTAATCGCTTTAAAATTGATTGTCTAATTGTATGAAATGTCACAAATTAAAACAGATGATCTCTTGTTTTGTTCAGTCTGTGACACAGGTATAAGAATAATTGAGATCTGATAAGTTCTCCTCAGTGTTTGACTTCAGTGACTGTACAAACCTTCCTACAAAAATCTTGGTAGATATGATTTGATTCTTTACCTTCAGAAGAAAATGAATTAACTTGAAAGAGGTTTAAAATCAGGACAAGCAAAAACAATGGTCCATTTTAAGGAAGAAAGTGATCATATTGAGGTCAGTTAACGTTACATGCGTGAGGCCATCCTGTATTACAATATGCCACCAATTTGTTTTGGCAGCTACACAGACAAGATCATACTTTTGTGATGACCATGGAGGCAATTTCTCACTGGAAGTATTCCCCAGCACATAGGGGAGAGGAGAAATGCTCCATGGTCCTGCCATGGAGATGCAGTTCCAGCCTGTATGCAAAGTCGCGAATTCAGGGGCAGGAAAAAATTTGTTGCTCTCAAGAGACAGGTTGTTGGTAGTCCTTACATTTAGTTGTTCTTCCAATTTAATGTTATCTTTTTGGATTTTTGGTGTTGGCTTGCCTATTCGCATGCTTACCTATCATCCTCTATTTAGGTTTTATTCAATTCCTTTAGTTTCCAGTCTTCTGAAAATCTCTTTAGTCCCCTTAGACATCATCCAGGCCAGCTCATGTACACTTGCTCGGCTCAGTAAATTTTATCCTGTTATAAGGGCTCATATTTCCAGTCAATCTGTATCTCCTTCTGACCACTGCCATCTGTTTTAGTTTCTAACCAGCTGCCTTCGTCACTCTCATGTGTCTATAAATCACACAGAAACCAAGCCATGTGACCTTTTTTTGTGCTTACAAATAGGAAGATGCCCAAAGGAGACCTCAAAATTTCTTGTGTAGCAAACTTCCTTACATGGAGGTTTGAACTCTGAACTTCTCTATAAACTGCTTTTGAAGCAAATTTTGGAATATAAAAAGGAAAATTTATAAAATTGGAACAATATACAAAATACTTCAGGCTTTTCTATGATTGAAGACATATCTGAGTGTTCACTTGGGGAGCAGCCAGGAGATTTAATTAGCTTGATAGGTTTATCATTTGAAAAATTTACTATGACTCCTAATAGAATCAAACTATATTCAGCTGTGCTCTTTACCAAGCATGGTAGAAACCCACCTTAGATTTTGAACTCTGAATAACCTACTTCTCTGTTTGGAAAATGATTATATTGCTGTAGAGAATATTAAAAATTAATCCTACAGAATTTACAGGAATATGCTTTATACAGAACTTATAGAAAAATATTTTTGTAAGTACTTGATCAGTTCGAGTCAGTTATTTGTGGGATCTTATCACACTTTCTTTAAATATATTTTGACATCTCTCAATTAATACAAATTGTCACAAAACCTGAGATGTTTCACCAATGATATCACAAAATTATATATATCTTCCCGTAAAAAATGTTTAGGAATAATATTTTTGTATTTTAATCATGTGGGTCAGTGAGGACATAAGCTGACAGAATTTGTGTAGATATCATAAGCAGAAAAATGGTGAAGGATCTTGAAAGTTGACATTACTTTCACTAATTCTTTAGAAAATTTCAAACTCTTGCTTTCTAAATTCAATTTATGGTCAGAAGAAGCATAAGACTAGAAAGTGTGCTACTTTTTCAACTAAATTTGATGGTTACTATAAATGTTCAGTCACTTTGTGTTTATATGGTCTGGTCCTTTTTCCAGTAAAATAGTAAAAATTTAATTGAATTATTCACAATTACACTCACACTCTGGCTAAAGAATATATTTGTTTGTTGTATAGTGAAAGGTAAAAATAATGTTTTGTTTGCTTACAGTATTTTTATCTCATTTACACAACACCCTTCAGCACACCAGGCTGCTAAAAGAATTTTTTGCTCTAAAAACTGTAAAATGTTATTGTAAAGTCAGGTTTGCATTACTTATGCAATGGCACAATATCTCTATTTTCCTTTTTTTTTTTTTCTTGGCTTGACACTCTCCTAATTGAAAGAAAGAACAACCCACTGCACAGTATGCTTCTATACACACAAGGAAAGAGGCAGGATTCTATGAAGTAAGGAAGTAAGCTATCTATTCCACATGTTTCACTGATCCTGTTTTTGCTATTGACTGAGTAGGGAAAGTGGATATCTCCGGAAGAAGTGATGGAGTTCCCTGTTTCACCAAAAGTACAAGTCAACACAGCCCATACTATATACCTTCATGCATTAGGTTTTTTCTTGGCATACTACTGGCAATTCCAGGATCTATTTAAATTTCAGACATGTCCTTGACACTCAGCTATTCAACAGTTTCATGAGACTTTTACCCTATTTCTTGGTCTCAGGTAGGTGAGAGGCAAAAGATACCATGAAGAGCAGAGTGGAATTCTTTCAAAGGCAGGGAACTTTCCAGCTGAGGGGAAGTGAAGTTTTCTTCCCTGAATAAACTACATTTATATTCCATTGAAGTATATAATGTGCACATTCAAGGAAACTAGAACTTGACAACATGGCAGGCAATACTGTACTCTCAGTGCTCCAGCAATGAAATAATTATTGAGCTTTGGTCGTGTCATGGAATTGAAGACATTTATAGAGTGCAACAGAGTGAGCTTGAAGAATTCTATAAGGCATTTCCCCAAGGTGTGACAGAGTTCAAAAAATATCTGTTTAAAAATGTAACAAGCAGGTGGAAGAGGCTGAGATCACAGCCTGATCAAAAATGAAATTGATACTTTAGGACAGTGAAAGATAATAGAGAGTGAGAGGAGAAGCTGCCTTGGGAGGGAAAACAACTAGAAGTGAAAATAAGTACTTTGGTGGAGAGACAATAGAAAGATGTAAAAAACTCTAAACAACCCAGATCATACCAGTTCCTTTTAAATTTGTTAGAATTACTGATCATCTGTTAGTGTTTGGAACATAAATTTCTATATCCTGCTGCAGAATGTATTCTTTTGCAGTTCTAAAAGGCAAGCTGTCCTTCCAGAATCTCTCCGCATGTGATAAGCAGAAAAACACTCCCACTGGAAAGTGTCAGCTTTTCTAAATCTTTATGATGCAAGAGAGAAAGAGATACTTTTAGCTAAAATATATAGATGTCTGCATTAATAAGCAGCATCTTTTCTTGAGCAGTCTCCCTTGAGGATGCTGTGTCCACATCAACGAAATGCCATCAGACTGAGATTCATTATCTTGGCAGCTGTTCTGAAGTGAAACTCACAAAAATTTGAGATGGTGGTGCCTGCCAATATGTATTAACAAATAACAGAATGAAAGGATATGCAAACATAAAATCTGATCTGATGTAACACAGAGATTTGAGAGACCCAGAAATGGAAGACAGCTCATTCAGTTTGAAGGGTGAAAATCTGTCCTGAATTTACTAGGTGGTCTATTATTCTTGACATTTTGCTGGTAAGACAGCCAACAATTAGTGGAGTCTATAGGGACCAAGTAATCTAGACTTTCTTAGTCCAGAAGTGATTCCACTCTTTCACTAAGTAGTTTAATATGATCTTGAACAAATTTATATAGGAAGTTTGAAACAACTTTAAACCTTATCTACTTTTCAAGGTTTTAAAGGGATAGATAATAGTTTTAAAAGCTTTCATGGTTTTAAATGCAAGAATCATGTCTGTTCTTATACACATACAAACATTTTCAGGAATTATGACCTATTTTTAGACTGAATTAACTTGTAGATATAACATATTTTGTGATTCCTTAGCTCTTTGCTTTTATAAAGAACAGCCATGAAACAATGGAGATCGACATGACATTGTTTCACATCCTTGGGAAAGGACATATTCTGCCTGTATCATGGTACAGAAGAGGTCTGACAGCATAATCTGTGAGCTAGCCAACAATAATATACTGTGGTTTAATAAATTCCCAGTAGTTTCCATATAATAGTGTACCAAACTAGTTTCAAAAGACTTCCAATATGAGATGAATGTAAAGAACATGACAAATTCAGGAGTATCATTGTTATCTATTTTTCTATACATTTGGGTACTTATGTCCTTATAATTCTAGAATAATCTTTACCCAATGCAGTGTTCAGACCTCCTTTTACCTTGTATTTTCATATTAAACCAAATCTTGATGCTTGAAAGAGAAGCATAATTTTCCCTTTATGATACGTAAAATCTGGACTCAGTATCCTACTCTAAAGAGAAATGTGGTAAAATTTGGTCACAGCATGCGAGACATAAAATTTGAAAAACTAAAAAAAGAGAGAAGTTGTGGAAAGAAAAGACTTCATATCTTGAGAGTTTAGTCTGAAATATCTAATGGTGGATTTCTCCTCAACGATAAAGGGTCCAAAAACCCTCTGAAATGAAACATAAAATTTTGTGACAAAAGAGATCTAGAAAGGTTTTCCTGCTTCAGTTTGCTTGTCAAAAAACAGGAAAATATTCCATAATCATGTTTACTTGCTTTGTGGTTAACAGTTATCTCTGGTATTTATAGTTTTATTAATCATTTAAGGGTGCACTGACATGTTCTGATTAAATTATAAGATTGTATTAGAAGTGCAATAAGCTTGAATTTTGCCGAATACGTTATGCTGGAAGATTACAACGACTTTTGTAACTGGCTTATATATTAGTTCAAACTGAATATTCAGCATCTTCACTGAAGGTACACGGGTTTTCAGATTTTACAGTGAAAATAACCACATATTTTGAGACAATTGGCATATTAATGAAACATCTATGACTTTTGTCAGGTTGTCACATTGTTTTCTGTCACATCTGGAATTTCTCATGCTATGTCAATGAGTAATTTCTCATGGCCTACTCAGATAAACCTCAGGATAGTCACTGCCCTGCACACCACAAGGGATCAAAAATGTAGAATTTAAAAGAAATCACTCCTAATTTCTGTTTCATATTTACTGAAATTCTGGTGAATTATGTGAAGAATAGAGAACTGAAAGTAGCATATAAGGCAACAGATTTTGCCAGCTAAAATTTTAAGACAATCATTATTTGCATTACTACAAATAAGTGAATTCCAGCTATGTGGTGAATTGTTAGATTGTCACATAAGTGATATATTACCTGATCATAACTGATCATTGGGTTTTTTTCAACAAAATTTCTAGGGCAGTAAACAATAAAAAAGTTGTATCTCTATCTTTTAAGTGGTTCTATTTCTCTTATGTATCCAGGGGCTGATTAGATAAAGTGATGGAATCATATAATAGTTCAAATTGGAAAGGAACTTCAAAGATGAGCTAGTTCTAATCCCTCTAGCATAGATAAGGAACCCTTCCACTAGAACAGGTTGCTCAACATCCCATCCCTTGAACAAATTGTGGGGCATCTGGAACCCCTCTGGGCATCCTGTGCCAGTATCTCATCATCTTCACAGTAAAGTATTTCTTCTTTATGTCCAGCAAAAGCCTTTTCTTTCAGTTTAAAACCATTGCCCTTTGTTCTGTTACTGTAGGCCCCAGTAGGAATTTTCTCTCTGCCTTTTTTGCAAGTTCCCATAATAAGTTGAAAAGCTGCAATAAGGTCTCCCTGAAGCCTTACCTTCTTGAGGCCTGACAACCTCAACCCTCTCAGCCTTTCAGCAGGTATTGCCAAATACTGCAAAATGTTTATTACCCAGTTTTGAAAGGTTTTACCATTGCAATCAAATTAAGTTGGCTTCCAGGTACATTAATTTGGGTTTAAAGATAGGAATTGCTCTGAGAGGATATTATCAAAGAGTCTAAGGAGAGTAGCCCTATTTCTACACACCTATGACTCAATCTCCCAAAAGTTTTAAGCAAGAGTTTCACCATTAGCATTACACAACAGAAGCTCAACTATTCCAAACTCACTTTAAACTTTCTTCACTGTTTAAAGGAGGAAAGAGGGTATTTCACTAGGATTGGCTTTGTGAGGCCAAATCTCAGGGTAAAAATTTTTATGTCAAGAGTTCTGCAAACAGGGCTATTTTCAAATAGTCTCTCTGCCCAGACAAGGGTTGGCTTGTAAAGCAAGTACAGAGCTAGAGGGTGCATACAGGAGTGTGTGTTTTCAGCAATTTTGTTAGATTAGTCCTTAGGCTCCTCAGGCATTTATTTTTCTCCTGTTTTACTGCAAAACAGTTTCGCTTCATGTGCACTATATGGTTGATCAATTGATTAATTATGTAAGGCTTGCTGTAATTGATATTTTAGAATGGCCCTTGAGGGCCAGCTTTGTCTCACCTGAATTGTGAGTGGAAATTAAAAAGTAATTATACTCAGTTTCTTGAAATCCTGATGCTGCCCTTGGCTTTCCATGTGGTTTGAATAATCACATGGTTCTCCCTTTTTGCCTAATTTGGACTTCTCAGGTGAATATTAACAACTGCACCTTCAATTTGTACAAAGACATAGGTCATAAATTCAGACAGAAAAAGGTGTCCTGCTCAAATCAGAACTACACACAGCACTTCATAGCAGCTAAAAATACAAAATACAATGCTTCACTGGCCTCAATGCAACATGCACGTATCTTGTGAGCATGACCATTCTCATAGATTTCTCTGCTTTTCAGTAAAGCACCAACAGACAGCTGATTCGATTTATAATCTAGGAAGCAATGGACTGTGACGGGTTTTTTGCACATTGTCAGTTGCATAAAGAAAGAATTTGGAGCATTTACTTGATCATATTGTGTCTCAGGTACCAAAGCAGAGAGCATGAGGAAATATGAACGTTCATTTTTAACTAGCACTTAGAGATCCGTTGATGACTCATTCAATAAAAGGGAAAGTTATTACTACTAATTATTATCAATTTGGGGAAATAGATTTAGTATTGTTTTCTTCATGGTTTAGTTCATCTTCCGTGTTCCTTGGTGTATTTTTTTTTTGTCTCTATCTATTTTGTCTCTACCTTGAGTAAATCTTGTTTCATTTCAAGAATATTCTAATTTTATTCTGATAATTTTACTCAGCTTTGCTGCATTTTTTTAAAGACTCCTGTGGATGCTTACAAGAGCATCAGTAAGGACCAAAGGTTCTTAAGGAACATTCAATAAATGAAGTTGGACCAAAACGTCATTAGCTTTCCAACCTAAATAAACATTCATGTCCTTATGGGATTGATGGGTTTTTAGCCTTCTCAAAATTAATATTAACTTTTTTATGGCTGACAAAAGTGATAATTTGGAATGTCTCATCTTTATTTCTCTGTGTGGACTAGGCTCTGGAAGCTGCATTATTTGCATGGAAAATTGTTAACCAATGCTAAGGTTAAGAAAAAAAAAAAGTGAACATACTGGTGCACTGTGGCCTTATCTGTTTTCAGGGAGAATTTGTCTGGTAGAAATTCTGACTTCTATGCAAGATGTATTTTGTTTCCCTCATCTCCCACTCCTTTTCATGTTTTAAACCATTGTATCTTTCTCTTCTATCACATTTTGAACATTTTGAGACTGAAAATATCTTTCATTTTTATTTGCAGCAATTAGTACAATGGATCATCCTGCTTTGATCCTGGCTTCTGTTCATTAGAGTGAAGCAGATAATGGCACAGTAGCTGTGAATGGCAGCAAAGAGGGAATGGTGTCATTGGATTCTCTGGACACTAATCAAGATCTAGTTGCAGCAGATGATACTGACCACACTTTCCACAGACACAAACTAAAATCTTCCTCAAGACACTAAAATGCTCATTTGTTCTCTTGACATTCCCTTGGTACTTCGTTACTGAGTACTACACAACTATTTTGTGCCATATCTCAGAATGCTGGAGGCACTTTGCTCCCTCCCTTATATCACAGGTCCAGGTTCTGTGCTTTGGAGAAAGATGAGAACACATGATGTCACATTCGAGAGACAGCATATTCTAGCTTTGCAAAGACAAGACACCTTTGCAGATATCCTCCTGGTTATTGTCTGAACATCAGGTTAAAGGCATGATTTTAGCTGTAGATTTTACTAGTAAATTGATTTTGTTAACCTTTAGAGAAAAAAATTACTTCCTGCATTTTTGCCCTTCTTGAAGAGAATTCTGAAGAATTTGCTTTAACCAAAAGCAAATAACTAATTTTGTGAAAACATAAAAAATGTGTTTCTTTTGTTATGAAAAATAACATTGACATGTTCACAGCGGGTCCTTCTCTGAAACCTTCAGATGCTGAAAATCAACTTGGACTTTCATGGGAAGGTTTCAATATCTAATCTTTCTGAAAGAAGAGAGGCATTGAAAATAAACAGACTTTGTTGTCAAGCAGGGTATTGCCACATAATTATATATCACAGCTAAAATGGGGATAACAAAGATATTGGCAGATATCTAAATAAATCATGTAAAGCACACAGTATTTTAGAGGTAAATAAGAAAAAAAAAAAAAAAGTAAAAGGAAACACCAAAAAAAAAGTAGATTTTTTTTGCTTTCATACACCACAAAAATATCCTGAAAAGACAGAGAATTTTGCAGAACTTAAATCAGAATTTTCTGCCTTAAACTGCTATACTGAGAGAAAATCAACATAACATCATTAACTTTCATGTAGGAACAATATCCGAAAGCAAAAGCCCATCTTTAATGTTGCAATATATAGTAATGGAAAACTGACAAACATTCAGAAGTCCACTAACACAGGAACACATATAGGGAGGAACGTGATCATTTTGAGACCAGAAGGCATCATTGCAGATTTCTACCTGCCAGGCTCGTTAATGTTATTTTTTACTAATTTTTGCAGCTTACTGCAGACGTTGGTTAAAATTACCTCCATTATTCATGTACTTTCCAGAATTACAAATCATACACATGCTGTGGGGATAGGGATCCTTGCAAAGCAGTTTTTCATGTACACACCAACAAAGCCCAGTGCAAATCTTCTCAAACGTGTTTATCAGAGAATTAAAGCTCTTTGCTAATAACAAATTGGAAATCTGTGGTGCAGAAATATTATGCATAACCTTGTAAATCAGATTAACTGGTGTTCCTTCTTTCATACAATAAATTCCACAAGGAGCATCTGTTCAAGCCAGTGCCTGATGACCTGGCAGCGGATCAGAGAGCTTGCTGCTTTCTGCACTAATTTTGGAATCCGGTCCAAGCAGGAACATCATTACTTAGAGTCAAATCTATTTTACACTGAGATTAACATACTGTGATACCTGCTCATTGTGGTCCATTACTCCTTGTGCCATTTGAGCACTCAGCTATGGTGTGTTCAGTGGCTCCTCTGCTCACTCTTAAATGCTGGTACATTTCATAACATTGACATTCCACACCCCGTGGCCTTTTTTAAGCAAACACACCATTACAGCTGGTGAGGTATTAGAAATGCAAAGAGGTCTGAAAATCAGAGATGTTTGCTACAAGAACTGATCTGCTTTTTAATTAGTATTTCATTGAATTTTACAAGAAAATTATTAATATTGTGAAGACAATGTAAAAGCTATTGGAGAGATATCTGTTTAAGACTGAGGATGATTATCAGTGAGGGCAAATTGCAAAAGAAGGTGATGAGTCTATCATGTTCTCTAATAAGAAGGGAAAACAAGCTTTAGCTGTAACTGGCTCTTGGGAAGGTTCTAAGGTGGAATTCTGTTATGCACCTCAGGTGTGGGGATTCCGTCAGTCTTTGTAGTAAACATTTGTTTGCATTGTCTAACATAATCTAGAACTTGGCTTGTTATGAAGGAGTCAGTTGAATGGAGGAATGGTTAACTGAGGCTTAGGGTCTCAACACATGGATGTAAAGGACTAGGAAGCCAACAGGCATTTAAACTACACCAAAATAAGAGGCAAATTTTTCCCCTAGCTGCTTAAAATAAAAAGTAGCTAGTTTTGCAGAGTCATCAATTTCAAATAATGGAGGATTACACACTGTTCCAATGGTCCAGCTAGTCAGTAGTCAACAGTTTCAACTGTAGTGTCAATAATGAAAGGCATACTCACCACACTATAACAAACAGGTTAAATTTTCACAGCTGCTGCGGAGCCATCTAAAAGGAGGTAAAGAAAGTTCTCAATCACCTACAGTTTACAAAATATTCTTTGGGAGAATTTTTTTATTTTCGTTTCATTTCTCCTGATGTAAAATAAGCCAGTGGAACCAAAAAAACTCACAGAAATTTGGGAAGAGATGTTTTCAATCTGCAAAGATTTTCTAAATAACGCAGTTCTTTCACTGGAACCTAATAGTATAAAATTTCTTAAATCTAGTATTTGATTCCTTCTCTGGCTCAGTTTCCTACCCTTAAGTGAAGGACTAAATAATTTCCACGATGAAATTCTTATTACAGCTGGTAATTTATTTTTAAAGGTGAGAAACATCCTTTTTCAGGTCCAAAATTACATTAAACACTTGGTCAAAAAATACCCTGCAAATCAGGAAGATTTTCCCTGTGAGGAGAGGGAGGAGAGATTTTCTTGGAATTAGATTAGTGAATGAGAATGGCCAGGTCAATGCCAGATTGGAAGGAGCTTTGAGCAATATATTGAGCAGAAGGTGTCCCTGTCCGTGTCGAGGAGGTTGGACTAGATGAGCTTTGAATGTCCCTTCCAACTCAAACCACTCCATGATATATGATTCTATGATTTAGCAGGTTTTGGATGGGTCTCTTTGGATATCTGAAAATAAGGCAACTCAGCAAAATTATGCACTCTGTAACTCTAGTCACCTCATTTATTAAAAAAAAAAAAAAAAAGAAAAAAAAAAGGCAAGATGTGTAAGATAGGTAGGTGTATCATCTCCTGCAGTTGCCGGTTCCACTCCATTTGCTATAAACGGAACAAAAGCAATGCACAGGAGGATGACTCAAGATCCCAACTGACAGGGTTAAGATCACAATTAGCAAGTGTTATAGTGGGAAATTTATCTAGCTTTCCTTTATAAATAATCAGATGCCTGACATTTTGGAAGTACTTTTTTATCTTAACATGACTTTATTTCCGTTCGCATTCTTTGCTTTTCTTGTATAAATAGAATTATGTATTTTAGACAAGGTGCTCTCTTACCCAGACTTTGTGTCATGCTTAACGTGGTGAGGCCAAGACCTTAGCAGGCGCCTGCAAACAACATTTAGTATAAACTGAGCTTATAATCATAATAATTATTAACACACTGTTTAAAGATATAAATACAAACCAGTTTATCTATCTGTCTAATCAATATTTTGCATTATCAACAGAGTAACATATAATAAATATTCCCCTCATTCCCTGTCTGTCTCCTTTTTTTCTGACTGGTACATATTGTTCTGTGTCTGTGTCACCTTTGTGGGAGAAATTTTCTTTAGCTACTACCTCATTGGGACACTGCCTGTTGCAGTCACCATGGTCAGACATTTCTGAAAATCAAATCCGCCTGTGGTGTGGGTTGATTTTTATGATCTTCATAAATATCTGAAGCCAAAACAATGTGCCAAGTGTATGCATGATGAAAAGGACTTTTCCTTCCCCAGTCAGTCTTGAGCTTTGCACTTGGTAGGGATCTCAGATGAAATTTAACCTGAGGCTAAAATTATGAAGAACGTTGTCATCTTTTTGTAAATAATACTTTTTTTTAAAAAAAAAAGTAAATACAGAGTCTAAGGTTGGTTTTTGTTTTGTTCTTTCATAATTTTAATTTTATTTATTTTGTCCCTTCTCCTGATATTTACCCTGGTGTTTTTCCATAAAAGACATTTTACGATGAAGTGCTTCACTGTTGATGGACACTGCCACTAAATGCAATATCAGGTCATTAAACAGGTCCATGGAGTTTGCTAGAACCTTGTAAATTGGCATTTTTAAAAAGGTAAAAATAAAAATGGAGTTCTGAGGAAGCTTTAAATATGGACAGAAAAAAACCCCCATTTAATATCTCAATCTCTTTTTTGCTTCTTCTTTCTCTGTGCTCCTTAGTTATACTTTTAATTAAACTAAGTTCAGACAGGTTTAGATTTACAATTAATTTGTAAAATCACACATCTCCTGCCACAGCCTTCCAGACCTAGTTGTGCCTTGTGGGAATGCATCTGAAAGGAATGTAATAGTATTTTCCTACCCCTTCTAAAAGTGTATGTCTGTTCTGGAATGAGATAATGAGATAGAAATAAGCCTCAGAGATTGTTGGGAATGCAGTTTCTAATGTCCTGCTTTTTTAAAATTGCAACTCTGAAGGAAAACTATTTTTTTTTAATTCCCAGCAAATGGAAATTCCCTAAAGAAAAAGACTACAAAAAATTCAAATAATTTAAATATTTTTTTTTAGCATTACAGGAAGGAATGTTTTCTTTTACAGAATAATTTTGAATCTTTTGGCTAATTTTCCCAGATTTTTTTGGTTCAACTATGACAAAGAACATTTTTCTTTTGCCCAATTTCTAGTTAAGTCAACAATCTTTAGAAAATTTTGCAATATTTCTGTGTCCTGTCTGGCATTCTCAGCACAGTCCAATTAAAAGCCATTTGCAAATTCCATTAACATTGTTTACTCCTTTTCAGATCATTAAGGAAAAAGCTAATATGATGGATGACAGTGTTTAGCACATCACATGAGGCCATTTTATTCAAACTTCAGCATTTTGCAGTCAAAAAGAGCTTCAGGTTCTCTGATCACCTGGGCCAAAAGACTTTTACTCTTGTGTCCTTCCAAGGGACCTCAGCACTCTGGCATAACTGCATATATTTTTGGTGCCCTCTTAGGTAAAACCTACCTGAGGTACATAACCTTTCAAAAAACTGAAATTAGGTAACACTATCTCTTCCTGAAAAGGAAACCGAGGAAAAAGCTCACCCAATCATGTTTCACCTCTGCAAAAAAATAAACATTTTTTTGTAAGAAAGAAGTACTTTCCTTCTTGTGTCATAAAAGAGGGACAATGTATTCTTAAAAACTAATCATATCAAGCCAACTTAGTATCCAGTTCAGAACATCTGTGTGGAATGAGGACTTTATCTTAAAACCATATACTAAGAGGCTGTGAATCTAACTTTCCTGTGTTAGGTACAAAACAGAACTTAAATCATTGTTCAAACTGTATTTCTCACTTTCTAACAGGAAATATAAGCTCGATGGCCTTCTCACAGATCTGCCTTGATTCCATTTTTAATTATATTTCCAATGATTTGAATTATGATTAACAGAGTATGGTTATTAAATCTGTAAAGAGTACCATGTTGGATGACACTGCTCCTCGAACAGAATATTGTAGTGCTTAAATACTGGATGAAGAATGACTGACTGAGAAGCAGTTCTGCAGAAAACAAAACCTAGATAATTAAAATGGATCACAAGTTACACTTGAGTGAACAGTGTCATTCCATTTTTAAATAAGGTAAATATCCTACTGAAAATACACAAAGAGGTAATGAGTTTTTGAGGCATGAAATCTTCTTTCAATTCTATTCTGCCCCAGCAAAATACAAGATGAGAAAGTACCACATCCTGAAAAAAACCCTGCACACTATCCTGTCTGGACAACATAAACTAATTGGCAATCACCCACAAGCAAACCAGAATACTAGACTTGTTTAATATTTAAAAGATTGAGTAGACATGTGGTGATTGTCTCAAAACCATTGAGGTCTTCTGAAAATATCAATTTGAGAAGCTGTTCTCATATTTGATAGAAAATATTTACAGGGTCAAACTCAAAGAGAATATAGGAAAATAGGTTAAGAACCAGGGAAGAAAAACTTATGAAGAGACTGATTTGGATTTGGACAAATTGTTCAAGGTAGCCATGAAATCTCGACTACTGTTGAGAGCTTTTAAAATAAAAATGATCATGCAATTTTTAGTAACTAATTATATATGCTTTTTCTATAGGGCAGCTTAGTCTGAAATTCAGTAAATGACAGGATGGGTAAGGTTGAAATGGATCATAGTGGGGTCATCTGGTCCAACCTCTCTGCTCAAGCACGGCCATCCCAGAGGACACTGCACAGGATTGTGTCCAGGTGGTTCTGGAATATCTGCAGTGAGGGAGACTCCACACCCTCTCTGGGCAATCTGTTCCAATGCATAGTCACCCACACAGTGAAGAAGATCATATTCTTGCCTTCGACCCTGTTCTGTTACTGTTTTCTCCTTCTTCAGTTTCTGTATCTCAAAGCTGAGGATCATAGTGTGCTAGTGATATCATGTGAAGGTGCCTTTCAAAAACCACCTTTATCCCAACAAATTCAAATACATTTTTCAAATATTCTTGTGAGAATTCAATCTTTGTTATCCACCAAGAGGCAACAAAAATGTTCCTGAGATGAGAACATCTGAAAGAAAGTAGCTGGTCCCCCAGTATTGGTCTTCGTGTCCTTCACAGTATACTCTAAGGTTAATAAGTATACCTCAAGAAACTTCATATTGCCCCCTTCAAACCCATTTGACAAGCACTCCCAGGAAATACAGTCAATAGACCTGCCTTCCAGGTACCATGCTAAATATTCACAGATTCCTGATAGACCTCTCTGTTCTCCAAGTGCATACTGAGAAAGTCACAAAACTCACTCTTGTCCCAAATGGAGGTTTTGAATATGAGTGTGCATAATCATTTAAATTGAAAATAAGGTGTACTCTTTGGAGTAGCCCTGCCATCTTCTTCAGCTACTGCTGGGAAATTTCAGATGTTCTTTAAATGAATGTTAGACAAACAGTGATTGTTACCACAACAAACACAATGTGATCATTATTACAACAAGACAAAAGTGAGTTTTTGTGAGGCAAAACTGTCATGTTTCATTCAGTCAGACCGATGTAGATGGTGCTCTTTTGCTGGAGTTGTCTGAGTTTTCCATAATATGTTTATTCTTGAACTACCATCATCAGGGAAACATTTTTACCTTCATTTCACCTATGAGGACAGAGGACAGAGAGAAAGGCACTTAGCAGAAAAGTCAAGATTATTTGAAGGCCTTTGGAATCAATAATCTCTGAATTATGCTTCCTTTTGCTGGATGACTTCTGCTATTGCTCACCTATTGCATCAGTAAAATAGGACATCATACGTATTTCAGAAAAGACCAGATGCAAACCATAGCAGAGTTAAGAATTAATATTACATGAAGTTATGCTCCAGTTTGTGAATTTACAGAAGTGTAATGTTGTTCATTTGTAGAACACACCGACTCTTTTGAGAAATACAATAATTGATAGCCTAAATTAGAACAGGGACTGAGTCCAAATGCCAGTGAATAAACCCCAGGCAGCTGAACTCCTTGGGAATTCACTACACCCACAATGAGGGATACAGAATCACAGACTGAAGAGTTCCCACTGCAAAGCCCTCTCCTTTCTGTCTTATCTTTTGTATCCTGGAAGAAACAGCATGCAGTCCAATACTGTCAGTATCAGGTGTTCTCACTTCATTGGAAAACTAAACAAAAAATGAAAAGCATAACCTTGAAGGAAAATGAAAGAAAAGCTGAGCATCCTTGGAGTCCTCTAGGAACTGTTCTTTTATTAATGGAAATGTCTTGGAGTCAGGTAGACAGAAAGAGCTATTTCCCAAACAGAAAGTACAGAAAAATCTTAATCTCTCCAGTCTGAACAAAAGGAGAGCAGCCAGGGATGGCATGGTGTTTCTGCAAGAGCTGTCAGACTTTAAATCCTCTAGTAGACATTAGCATCATGTAGGACTTCAAACATTGCTCGGTGGGCAAGAGACACAAAGCTGCAGACATTCCAGTCAGCAGGAGGGATCAAAGGAAGCATACAGAAAAGGCTCTTTCCACACTGTTCCCTTTGCTCACATAACAGCAGTGTTTAAATGAGTTTCTCTTTTAAAGTTATGAGGTGATAATTTTAAAATAAATAAAAGTGAGGTGCATTAAACTGTGAAACTAGGTCATCATTATCTTGAGAAATTAATTTATTATTTCAAAATAGCTCAGAGAAGATAAGAGAGAAGAGACTTTGATATCTAACTGATACTTATGAGCACTCTTAGATGAGGAGATAATGAAGAGATTTGTTTAAATTAATTAAGTGTAGTTATATTTGGATTTTATGTTATGTTACTTTTCTAAAATAATTTAAAAGTTGGTTAGTTAAACAAATACCTTATGAACACAGCTGGTCTAAATGTGGATGAGAACTTCTAGTCAGAAAATACCTAGTAGCTTAAACTAAATCTCACAGAAAAGAGTAAATTATTTTCCTAATCAAACATGTTAAATTTGTTTGTAAATGTTCAAATATTTTAGCTAATTACTCTGGAAATAAAAAAAAAAAAGTTTCTTGATTCAAAATACATGTTTGATTTTGTTTTACACTGCAGAAAGTAACATGAGTCTTATATTAAATGACAAAATGGTCAATATCTAAATTAAACAATATAATTTCCAGACATTATTTCAGTGGATTGAATTTTTGGAAGATTAAGAGGGGAGGGGGAGAGGCCTTTGGTCAGCTAACATTTTTTGTGATTATGAAAACATTTCATGCCCTCAAATGTAGAAAACTAAAAATCTCAAAACTCTTCACAGAAGAAGAAATTAGGCTCGTAGCCAGCATGATATCATGGCAACTAATATTTCTTAATAATGACACATCTTGAATTGTAGTAGGCAACATATCGGGATATAGGCAACCGTTTTGGGTCTGAGTTTTATGAGTACTTGGTGATAAAGAAATGCTGTTTGAAGAGCTTTCAGTTTGAACAGATAAGATTAACCTCGAGGAAAAGATGTAAATGATTCTCCACTATCATATGGACAGCTAAGGATAGAGCCCCAACTGCAGCCATCAGCGGTTATGTCCCCTGTGAGACCTCAGACGTTAGATTTTGTCCTGTGAATCACTTTGAGACTGTACATGCTAACAGAAGGCAAGTATAGCAATTCTAAGGATAGAGTAAGTAGCATTCCTAATTTAATCCCTCATGAAATTTTTGCCCTGTGCTGTTCCTTTGCTGAGCAGGGTAGACACAAGATTTCTCCAAGCCCAGCCAACATTTCCCGTCTGCTTCATCAGAGAAGTAATTTCTTTGGAGAAACCTTCTGTCCATACAAAAGTGTGTACATGCTTATCCTTTTATTTTTTTTTCCCCATGAAATTTAGATTTTCATTTTTAATATTTTATGAGGAAAGAGCCCAAAGGTCTTGAAGTTGTTATCTAACACTCAAGATGATCGAAGTAGAATAGTCCAGTCCCCAAGTGATTATTAAAGGAAAAGTCTAGTTGGAAATATTTAAGTAGAATATATTTGGAGGAACTATCCTCATTTAAGTTGTTTTTAATGGGTTGCTTTCAAAATGAACTTCTTTTTTTATTATTGTTTTAGACACATATATTTAATATGGAAACTGAAATCCCATTTAAAAATCATTTAAACAAAGTATTTGGATTAAATTAAAAGAAGTTGGATTCTCTTTTCTTTTTTTTAACACACATAGGCAACTCCAGAATTTCAGGCATATGTGTTTTGATTTCATATGGTTTGTACCCTTTAGTATAAAATAACACCCTATTGTCATGTTCTATTTGCAGACACAACTACACAGAAGGCTGTGATTTTGATCGTGTTGTATCAGTGGCATGTGGTTGCTCCAGCTGCTCGAAAGACTTGGTTTATGCCCCTATTCTTGGTACTTTAAAAGATCCATAGTCACAAGAGTAAAATGTGGAAAATATCTAGCAGGTGGTAGCAGGTACTATTGGTGTTTTTCCATGGTTAATTTGAATTGTAACACTGAAAGACATCTCTAATGTTTCCATTTGGGAAACACCCCCATATCCTCAACTTTTGGGAAGATCATCCTGCTAATCAACCAACATGTCGCCTTTCATAAATACACTGTATTACTCCCACAGGCATTTTCAAAATTATACCAAAGCTATACCTTCTTTTTTTTATATTTCTGTCAGAGTTCAACCTTTTGGTGCAAATAGAAACTAGTGGAAAATGAAACCCTGTATTTCCTTTATTTCTTGCAAAACATATACTGCAAATTTTAACCTGACTTGACTTCTTTTCCGTGGCTCAGATATAACATAGAATATTATTCTGGTTTGCTCTTCCTTGCCTAGAAAAATAATGAGAGCATTTCTGCTTAAATAAATATGCTTTGTGATAGGTAAGATTATTACCAGCCTAATGAATGACATAATGCATTTCTTTTATTTCACTCAAGGCTCTGCTTCTTTTCCTTTGTGAATTTTCACTCTGACCTGCCAGAAACAATCCTACATCTTATATCTCTCCTAAAGGTTGATTCTCATCTATGGTCACTGAAAATACCTTAGACAAAAGAACTATCTGATAACAATTTGCATGTACAGCTATTGACAAAAAAAACCCCTCTTTTTTCGCAAAAAGGCATACATGATATCCCAAAAATTCCTGGGCAGGAGAAAACACAGTTTGTTCTTCCATTTGGCAGTAGAGACTTTTCACCCCCTATTGATAACCTTTAAGGTGATATGGCAGATGTCAGTACATTTTGCTAATTATTTTAAGAATTAAAACGTTGTTTTGCTATGTAATGCACATAAGCTCTTAATGGTTTATGGTTATGTAGTTTAATTGGCTCAATTGCTGGACAGGAGGAGAAGAAAGAGCCTCCTGCAGTTTGCCTGACCCTTTTCTATCAGATTGAAGTATTATTATGTGCTGTACTATATTAAGCTTCATCTGGAAAAAAAGCACAATCTGTTCTTTTTAAGCTTCTTAATAGTTTCTAGTACTGATTCATGGGAAGTGGAACCAGCACAGTTATAGTTAGACTGTAGGTGGGGACGCATATGCTTGAGTTTTGAACAAAATTCCAACTCTGCAGCAGGGATAACTCTTTAGCACAATGATGTAATTGGTTTTCTTAAAAAACATGAAGAGACATATGGGAGTAGCTTTTGACTGGGCTTAGGGCCAGACATTCAGGTAGGCAACATGCAGGATCCAGGCTGGTATTTTAAAAGAACCCAGCTGCCACTGGTTGCCAAGAGGACACATTTACAAAACCCATTTACTGCTAATAGGTCTGATTGCAGCACCAAAGACAAAGTTTCAAGAGGACAGGAACATCAACTAAAAGACTGTGATACCTCTTTCAGCAGAACCAGTTGCAATATAAAGGTGCCAGTTTCCAAATACTGAAATGGAGATGGAGTTTGGTAGGGCAAGAGGAGCTGAATTTAAATTGACTGTACTTGAGCTCCAGCTTGTGTTTTTTGAGGAGTCTTTTCTGATGAACTGGAATTAGGCAAGCAAGAGTAAATCAATCCCTCCCTTCTGTTGAACAGTTCCTTCAGAATTTTCTTTAAATTTAGAAGTGGAAACAAAATAGCTACATGGATAATTTCCCAAGTACGTAGGCAACTATCATCACATGGGACTCACGGAAGAATGTTAGTTTCCAGCTTAGGAGTTCTGAATTAATTTTCTCTTGGAGGTGAAAATATAAACTGCATAAGACACCACCATAGTCCATCCATTTGTGCAAATCCTGAAGCCCCTATATACTTTCTTCTGTGTCATAGACTTGGCTCAACAGTGGGAACTGCCCCATTGGTGGAAACTTGCTCTTGTTGTGACAGTTTTGGTAATACTACTATAGATACACCAAAGAATCACGTCCTTGAGGAGGCCAGTTCCATACAGAAAGCATGGAGATCCTCTTCCACTGTGAACATCACATTTCATCCTCAAGGAAATGACAGAATGTACCTTACATGCTTTCCCACTCTCATTCCTTCAATGCTACATGTATATAGTGATGAACATATATGCTTTATTCAGAAAGGAAGAGAGCTCAGAGGAAATTTTTGCTCATACATGGTGAAAAAAATTTTAACAGAAAAGATTTTCTTTTTCTATCAAGGAGTGTTCTTTATCCCCACAGTATAGCTCATACGAGATATACATACCTCATCAAACCACTTGCACAACAGGAGAATTCACTATGAATAATTAATTGCATAGAGTTTAATCAGCAAAGCAAGAGCACCACTGGTGTATGAGTGTCTTGAAGCAAAGCTGCTTTCTGTTTTCATCAAATCTCCCTTGTGTTCATGTCATAGGGCTGTAGTTTTCCCAGTTGGAGACCTCAGTGGCTCTCAGATTTGGACTGTCAGGACGTTATTTTCTTCCAAATGTTAAGAACATAACATTTTCCTAAGTACCCCTGGTAGTTTAACATGTTTCCCTATGATTTTGGATGACACATAACTTTTTGTATGGTTTCATAAAATCTCCCTGTCTTGATGCTTGCTGAAACCATGGTGTTTGTGCTCAAGCAGACTATTTGATTGGAAAAGACTTAATGCACTTTGTGCTCTCTAAAAGACCTGCTATTTTTCAGGACTGTAATTAAACCTATTCTCAACTTTATACCAAGCTTCAGGATAACAGTTTGAATGCTAATAACACTTCCAAACAAATACTGCAGTATTTGGAACATAGAAGATCTGCAGTTCTGTAAGTCAGCTAGACCTGGCTGGGAATTTTCCACTGAGAATTCTTTGACAAAGGATGAGATCTTCAGAATTTTAATGTCTTTGGGTGTTATAATTTAACCCCAGCCAGAAACAAAGCACCAGGCAGTCACTCACTCACTCCCCTACCAGCACGATCGGGGAGAGAATCAGAAAGGTAAAAGCTAAAGAACCAGAGGTTTAAGATAAAGACAGTTTATTAGGTAAAGCAAAAGCCACGCACACAAGCAAAGCAAACAAGGATTTAAATCACTGCTTCCCACAAGGTGTTCAGATGTCTCCAGGAGACAGCTGCAGGGCCCCATCACGTGTAATGGTGATTTGGGAAGACAAACAGCATCACTCCAAACATCCCTCCCTTTCTCCTTCTTCCCTGAACTTTATGTACTGAGCATACTGTCACATGGAATATGACATATCTGGAATATCCCTTTAATCAGCTGGGGTCACCTGTCCCAGCTGTGCCCCCTCCCAGCTTCCCATGCTTCTCCAACTTCCTCGCCAGCATGAGAGCATGAAAAGCAGAAAAGGCCTTGCCTCTGTGTAAGCCCTGCTCAACAACAACAAAAACATTTCTATATTATCAACCCTGTGTTCAGCACAAATCCAAAACTTAGCACCGTACTAACCACTGTGAAGAAAATTAACTCTACCACAGCAAAAACCAGCACATTGAGATAAACAGCTTTTCCTCAAACTTTCATCTTCTATGGCAAAGATTGACAATGTTTCATTTTTCTTTTTATTTTCTGTTAGAAAAGTGAAATAGAAGATTTAATGTTGATCCAGAGTTACCTAAATGAGAATACTTTTAGACAAAGTAGTTTATTTCCTGTCAGATGACCTAATTTTATTTTTGAAGGCCTCTGGGTCTGCTGGGAGTTAAATATGACTGACCTCCATTTTTTTTCCAGACTGACTTTGGCAGCTATAACTCATATTTCATAAGACACCATGGTTTTGATCTCTAGCTGAACTGTTTCAGCATCCCATGGGAATCACTTGATGCTCATGTACCACAGGAAACAGAGTTTGCCCTAAGGGCATAACACAGGGGTAAGCACTGGACTCCTGATTTACTACTCTCAGGAAGCACTGCAACAACTGCGTTTAAATGACATTTTGTCCAGGCACAATTTACATGGTAATGTGACTTCCATCAAGCCTAATCACAGCAAGGAATAAAATGAAAGACCTTTTAGGTAGAGAGACCTGCATTCAGGCTGCCATTCTGGTTGGGATTAATTTGGAAATTTAGTGGTGTCCAGGTCTCAGCGATTCATTCCTGATGTGAAGGAAAGATAATGTTACTTCTTGCTTTCTTGTTCTTTGCCTCTTTTGGCTATTATTAGTTGGTAAGATCCTAAAACTGAGCACTTTTACATTGATATTCAGTGCTGAGTGTAACAAAGCCACTGGGCTGTAGCATCAGATAGGGATGACTCCCCAGGTAGGCAAGATGAATGCTGATGGCTCCAATGTCCAAAGTAAAAAAAAACAGACGACAGTCCAAATCCATGTCTGATCCTTACTGCTCCACATACATTTTCACCGTCAGTGCTCCTATGCACTTGTAATTCTGCTGCTAAGAGAGAGATTTTTTCTTTACAGATTCTTCCATTTGCAAGCTAACAAATTAGTGAAGGATCAGCATTTTCTTGCAACATCATCACTTTACACTCACAGTTTTATTAATTAATTAACCGATTATATTTCTGTGGAATATTACCAAGGGTTTGAGACATTACTTTTAAGAAAGATTTCCTGCCTCAGAGGCCTTCTTATTTAAATGAGACATGAAACAGATTTCAACAGCCAGATGGAGGAGCACAGGGAACCAGACACACAATCCTGGTCAGGATAACTCTCAGTGGTATCGGTACATCCACTGTTTAAGCACTGTGACTTTTATGTTGGCCTGGCGGTGAAGAAAGTTTTTGTGGTGAGACAGAATAAAGGAAAAAAAAATCTGTCTGTTAATATCTGTTACCAGTTTATCCCCATAGAGGAAGAAGGTATTGAAAGAAAATGTGAAGTTTTTCCCACTGGCAGAACAAACAAATAGAAAAGAAAACAAAAAAAAAATTACATATCTGTGCTCTAGTGATCCCTGTAATGCTAATCCTCAATTTTATTATTCATTCTCCAGTAAAAGTTTTTCCTGCAGGAAAATAAATTTTACTTTTCACTCAAAGTAAAACAAAACAAAACAAAACAAACAAAAAAAACCAAACAACAAAAAAAAATGTTTTTCAGACTGCATTATGAATTAGGTGATTTTATGAGCTTTATCTGTGTATATTTAAAATATTACACCTAAAAATAATTCTCAACATATATTTTTTAATATACTGAATTATAAACCACAGGTAATTTGGCCACATTTAGTCAGTTTAAGTGAATCAGAAGAAATTGCCATTTGTATATACATTGTTGTATGCATTGTGGACCAGATCCTCACATGTAGTGAGGTTTAAGCAGAGATGGAGTCTCTTGAAGAGGAGTGAATTTTCTAGGAAAATTTGTTGACCTTGTCTTGAAAAACTGATTAATTAAAAGGTTAAAGTGATATTGTTAAGATTGGTACAGCGATCTCTCTGCAGAGATGTAACGCATTTAAAATATCTGATGTTTCCAAAGAAAGAAAAGCTGCTGCAGATTTTAATACAGGGATTTTTGTTTCTGTTCATATTTAGGAAACTACGGAGAGAGTGGAATGGAAGCTTTCAAAGATATGGCGGCCAAGGAAGGGATCTGCATTGCACACTCCTACAAGATCTACAGCAATGCTGGCGAGCAGAGCTTCGACAAGCTGCTGAGAAAGCTCCGGAGCCACCTGCCCAAGGCAAGGGTGGTGGCCTGCTTCTGTGAAGGCATGACCGTGAGGGGCCTCTTGATGGCCATGAGGCGCCTGGGACTGGCTGGAGAGTTTTTGCTGCTCGGCAGGTGAGTAATACCGTGCAGGTATAGCCAGATGTTTTAGTCGGCAGGGCAAAAAAAAAAGAAAAGGGTCCTGTTTTCTGTCCATGAAGCACACCAAGCACAGGCTCATGGCCTCTCCTATGAATATATAAAAGATGGGAAGTAATGTCAGCTTTGTTACCGCAGTACAAACACTTACAAAGACATGCATCATTCTTATGACATACCAGGCAAACACCAGTCTGCGTGGCCACTCCTAGCAGCAATGTGTAAGGGAAAGCTGGCACACAAATCTTAGATCTATATCACCTGTTTTTTCCACTGCAGTTTAAAATGCATTCTGTACCTATATAGCCTGAAGCTGTGTCTCATTTCAGTAACTCTGTGTTAAGAATTGCTGATGTGGCCTCTGGGTGTACCTGAAACAGAACCTCCCAAAACAATGTTTGTTAAATATCACCTTTTCTTCCTGAGCCAATGTGCTGATGTGCATACTGTCCTAAGGGCAATATATAGGTAATCCTTTCGCTTAGCTCAGTGATATCGGTGTTTCCTTTCTTAAATACCAAAGGAAGAAAAGAAAAGTCAATTAGTGTGTGTTCACCCAGAAGGAAACAATCCTGGGCTTGTAAGCAGAGAGATAAGCTATTGATGAGAACCTAAAGGGATCTTTACATTTTCCCTTATTCAACAAGACAGGAAACATGATGTATTGAAAACAAAATAGAGTATGCTGGGAGTCAATTAATGTAATTCACCACCTTTTCAGTGCATTATTACAAGGATGACCTGTTGTTGTCCCAAGAATGAACCCTACAGGAACACAAGTAAAATGGTGTCAGTGAAACCAGAGATCATGGTAACACCTCCAGGGAAACTTTCCAGGACTTTCTAGGCAGATGTGAGACTGAGTCTGTCCAATGGGTAGGACACCAGACTCTGTTCCCAATCTGTCCTGTTGCACACATCTGCCCTTCACCCTTGGGCAAATGGGAGTGCAGACAGGAAACAACTCTGGCTCTTGTCTCTGCCCTTATTCTTTGACATCAGCCTACATTTTGGCATTTTCAGATGGGAAATTCTTAATTCTTTCTCTGATACATGACAACTTTCTTCACCCTTCTTTTCAAATACATTTCATCTGTAGGGACTTCCATGGATTGTCTTGGTCCTTTTCTTGACAGACACTCAAAGGGACCACAATCCTCAGGGTGAGATTCCCCTAAACATTTTTAGATTTCTGTAATTTAGACACTTCCATGTAGCCATCAATATTTTCTCTACAATTAATCGGGTAAAATAGGAGTTTTTAGGTCCCTTGTTTGTAATGTGAATATTTCAAGGAGCTCAGAGAAATCATATTCTAGAAAAGGGCTTGTACAAAGTCTGTCTTGATCACTACCTTTGGTGGAAAAAGCCTACTTGTCAGTTGTTTAGAGTAGATTAGAGTCAATGCCACCTCCACTATTTCTAGCTGAATCTGGTGCCATAGGATGTTTGCTATCTTCTTCTGTCCTAAATACAAGAAATTGTCAACTCTCTGCAGCAGTGTCCAAATTTAGAAGCATATAAGCATTGTTTTCCAAAAATATGTTGGTCCTTAACTACTCCAGAATCCAGCCTGTACATAATTTTGTATGGGATTTATGTATAACAGTGCTAAATTTAGCCCTCTGAGATGCTTTTATGAATAAGGACTTCAGGAACTGCTGATTGTGCATAAGAGTAGAGCAACTCAGATTATCGCTTCAGAAAAGCAAGGTCTAAAGAGAACATGCTTTGAGGCTTTTTCTTCAAGTTCTTGTTTGTTTTGTTTTGTTTCTTTGTGAAAAATACTTGTTTCTAGCTGCAGTGGGAATTGTTATAACTATAAGAAAGTTGTCATTTGGTGTATGACTTCCATTGAGTAAGGTGAAAGAGATAACTTCTCTTAGAAGCCTAAACTGTAAAATCTTTCCAATAGAAAACAAAAATCCTTAATTCTACCTGACCATTTGGGGTGAATCTATGTCTATGGCAGTACTACACAATTTAATTGTGAAAAATGCAGTGAAAAATGAAGTGTTTACAATGAAAGAAAAAACAAAGTGTAGGGATTTTTTTCTATCATTTTAATTTATTATCAGAGATTCCAAGGTAATGGCTGAGAAGTGGCTATTCAGACATAGGTTAACATGTCCCCAGCCAGTAAGTACTGCATCAGACAAGGAGAGCTGGAGAGATATAGTCTCTCTACATTTGGCTCTGCACTTCAGAGATTCCAAGGATTCTGGACTATCCTGTGTTGTTCAATAGACTTGTTTCCAATTTATCAAAATCAGCTATAAACCAGGGAAAATAAAACAAAAGAACAAACAAATAAAAACTAACTAATTTTGCCAACTGAGGGCTTTTGTTAGGCTTTGAGTCACCCTAAGTCTGTAGAGCAATGTTTTATGTTTCTGCCATGCAGTAAGAATCCTGTGTAGGGTGTGGGAAGTTGTGAAGTGACAGTGTTCCACAAAATATTCATTCTTATAAGAATGTTCTCCTTCCACTATGGGCTAATCTCTAGGCTTTGAGGCAGAGGCAAAAGAAAAAAGCAAAAGAAAAACCAGGGAACTTGCAAGAAGAATTCTTGACATAGGTGGGGTCAAAAACAATGACATCCTTGTCCAGTGATGACCTGAGTTCCTGTAGGAAGTTAAAGCTCTGTCTTCCAGGACCTTGATGCACTGTGTGCCCTCTTGGTTTTGACTGTTTGTTTCTGTTGTCTGTGAATATTTAACTGTTGGTCAGAAACTGGGGTTGTTGGTTGGTTCTGTAGGCAACAATGTAAGGCACTGGCCTGGGATGGATGTGACACCAGTACAAACCCAGATCTCATACAAGCAGATTGTATTGGGGACCTTTTTGTACATCTTTTGTGGGGGGAAAAGACAACAGGCAAGATTTTGAGAAGAACAGATGGTTCAGAGTGCTCTAAGGGGAATGAGCTACATCTGAAACTAAAGGAGGCTCATGAAATTAATTTTTCTTGCAATGCTATGCAAGAAAATAGACTAGGATAAGATTTATATTTTCATTCATTGTCTGATCCTGGAGTTGCTCTGGGCTGACCATTCAACTGAGCAGGTTATAAAAAGACATTCGGAGTGTGGCGAGAGTACCTTTCACTGGAATATAATGGGCTTGCAAGAAAAACTCCACCTACTAATGGATACTTTTTTGTTCCCCCACAAATTCTTCCATCTTGTTTTGTTAAGTGGAGAATTATTTTGCTTCTTTTCCAAATGTGTAGGAAGATCTCAAGTCACAAAGCCACACAGTAGCTTTATGGGAAACCATAAATACATTAACCTCTCCACTTTCTCTTTGCTTTCCTTTATGTTCCATTTTTAATTTGGATTCACCCCTAATATTCTCCATCCAAAACCTTGCAAAAATATTAGGATTTTTGAAGCTATGGATTTCTCACAGCATCTGTTTTATGCTCAAATAAACAGAAAATGGATTGGCCAAGGGGAGTGCATATCATGTAAATTACCTTATACCGCCCCAAGGGGAGGAAAAAGATACCTTTCAATAAACTCTCCACTCTTGACCTACGATGCAGTTTCTGAAATTGCATTGCCTGCCTGTGACAGATATACAAGGTGGTGTGTCATTAGTGATTGTAACATTCCAGAGCTTTTTGATTCATGGAAAACATTTTTAATGCTTGGCAAATATTTACCTCATGCATCTTGAAGGATTGGACTTAACCTCAAATATAAAGGTGAGTGTGCTGACTTTTAAGTGTGAAAAAAATGTTATTTTAACTTAACCGTTACTCAGCTTAATTGAGATATGGACACCAGTCTTCACCTGTTTGTCTTCACTGCTTCTGTCATCCACAGGTCATATGCCAGGAGATTAATTAATTTGAAAATAAATAATATATTCACATAGCAGAATAACTGTGAAACAGATTTCAGAAGGAACCATGGACTATTAATTGTGTAGATAAAACCAGCTTGGTCATACATGATTTTCAGCTGTTCCTCATTTTATGTAATATTCAGACTCAACTGCTGAAACTTTCTTTTGTGTAGTATGCCCACCTTCATTCTGCTCCTCTTGACCCCTAGTTTCTGATCTTTGGACAAAATGTCTGTGATAATTCTCTACAACGACAATTTTATTTAATGCCTTTCATTTGCAGGGATTCCAAAACATGTCTCAGAATGACTAAGTATCTTAAGTGCTAGGTCACAGTAAAATAGAAACTATTAGCTGCAACAGAACCTATGAGTATTCACTGTTAGTGTCCTAAATGAAATGGGTTCAGAAAACACCACCACAGCACTGATTTTTTTTTTCTTGTTGGAATCACTTTATCTTATATAAATTAACACTTTTGGGATGGGACTCAGCATAGTGCTGGTAACAGAAGTTACCAAGGGATTATTACTAAGAAGCAGATGGGATATAGACACTCTCTTTTGGGGTAGAGGAACATTAAGATTCATGGATGCAGTCACTATATGCCTTTTACCTCTAGACAAGAGAATGTCCCCTGGTTGATTTGTTTGTTATTACAAAATAGTTATCATACAAATATAAAAAGCAAAAGAGAAAGTTCGCAAAGAATTTCTGATTCCAAGTGCAAGAGAGTCAGACTTTTCCAACCTAGAGGAGAAGGGAAATGTTGAGGGCATTGGAATGGTCAGGCATTGGAATAATTCCCTGCCGAGGGAAGTGGTGAAATTACCATCCCTGGAAGTGTTCAAAGTACATGTGCTTGTGGCACCTGGGGATATGGTGAACAGTTTAGTGAACAGTTGGACTTTATAATCCTTAAGGTCTTTTTAACCTCAATGATTCTATGATTCCAAAGGGAAAGTAGAGGTATACAGAGATAAAAAATGGCTTGTTCAATGTCTCCAGCTTGACATTGTCTCCAAATGACATTCCACAAGCAGTACTCCTCTTCCAGAGTTTACTAGGACTTCCATTTCCTTCACACATTCATGCATGCATATGGTGCATCAGATTTAGTATTGTTTTCATCTGATTAAAAAAAAATAATTAAGATTATCCAGACTTTCTGTTGTATTAAATGGCAAAATTATACAAAATAAACTTTAAAAATGATCAGACATGGAAATATGTCCTTAGGTTCTCGATTGATTCTGATTTCTGGCTGTGCAGTTGAAGATACATGGCCAAAATTTATCGGTCTGATTTAATCTCTACATAACTCAGACACTTAATTTAGACAGGATTTACAGAAATAATATAGAACTGTGACTTGGCTGCAATATCTACAGCAAAAGAATGGGAAATCTAGCGCTGCAGGGCATCCCTCAGAGTTTCCATCTTCTTTGAAGTAGTCAGGACTTGGTGACTACATGATGTAATGTCCTTGCAAAGACGAAGAACCACATCCTACATTTTCAGGATTCACTCTGTTCTGTGATATGTGAAGTCTGTGCCTTGGGATGCCTCGGGCTGTGCCTCTGAACCATGCCATGGCTGCAGAGCACGTCCAGAGGAAGAAGAGTAAGAGCAGGACACCACTTTTAGCAGTGTGATGATCACAAGCAATTCAAGTGAGGCTCTGCAAGAGGGCAGAAGGACCACTGAAGCAGCGCCCATTCTTCTCAGAACAACACAAATATTCTCTATCACAAATCACCTCTCCTAACAAGATATCTGCTTAGCTCCTGAGGACAGGGATTGGAGGAAATTTTTGTTGATTTTAAGGGCAAATGAGCTAAATAGAGGGTAAGTAGTAGAGATGAGGATAAGGAGGGAGAATAAATGTGGAGAAGCATTTGTTCCAGGAAGTCCCCAAAGTAATTCAGCTGACAGGATAGTCAGCAACATATATGAAAAAAGCTGGTTAGCGACTAAAAAGGGCAACTATAGCTGAATTAAAATTAAAACAAGATAGATGATCTGAGGGAAATGAGTTCTTCTTAACAGTTTTTTAAAAAAATCTTTTGTGAGATTTTAAAAAGTGTCTGTTGGATGAAGAAAAATCTCACTGCAAAGGATGTAGTCATTTCCTTCCAGAAAGTATGCTGTGTGGTGTGGGTTAACATGCATCTATCTTTGTACAAGTCCAGCTGGTGAAGAAGTTCTTGTAAAATAAATTAGGATATGAAATTTTGTAGACCTAAAATGTGCTCTGGATTAATTTTTGAATATTTCTGCTGCTTCTGAGAAGTACTAATCAGACAAAATTCTACTATCTAGAATAGTGCTTACTGCCTAACCTGTGACAAAACAGTGCAAGATAAATGCAATATAAATGTGCAAGTCTCTCCTCCAGGGACAAAATAACCAGGTGAAAAGGTACTTTTAGAGTACAATTGTGCAAGCCCAGCCTGGGTGAACAGTCTGATCCTTTGGCTTCAATCCACACAAGGCAGGAGTCTGGTGCAGTCTCACTTGAAAGCTCTTTCCTCTGAGACAACTGTCTGCTGCCCACTCATTATTTATCTCTGTTCTCTTGTTCAGGCATCATTGTGCAACCCAAGGAAGCAGATATCATCTTATATGTAGTAATTAAATGAACCGTAAATAGCGGAATTAAGTCAGAATCTTCATTGCTACTGAAAAACCCAGGAACTTAACAGCAAAACAAAGGTTTGCTTTCTAGAGCTGTAAAAGAGATTAGGGAAATGAAAAGCTGTCTTTCCTCCTATATCCAAACAGAGCCTTTAGAAATAAAGCAGACTAGAGGGTAAAGAATAATTTGGCTTTGAACAGGAGCTTTGTGGTCTCTGTTTGAGGCAGCCTCATGGCTCAGAGACCCTCAGGGTGAGCAATAGCAGTGGTGTCCTGCTGCAGATGCAAGAAGTGAAGTGGTTAGTCAAGGCTGTTTGTGCAATGATTGCAAAAAGCATAATTTCCTTTCTGTGGTTCAGACTCCACAAGCTATGCTTGAGAATTTTAGGGAGACAGGTGAAGCAAACATGTCAAACATATACACTGAAAGTAAATCAATCTGCCTGACTTTTTAAACTTTCTTGTATGACTTTTTTTTTTTTTTCCCTTGGCATCTGATTTTTTTCTAATAAATTTTGCACCTTGTTGTCCAATCTTACAGTCACTAATGTAGATCAGGTAGTGGGGGATGGGAGTAAGCTCTGTACCTATGTGGAAGAAAGTCTTCATTTTGCTGTTTCAGGAGTGACATGTATTTCTTGGGGTGGGTGGTGGTGGCAGTGTGGGAGTGGATGTCTACCATGGCATCAAGCAAACAACGGAGACTCTCCAAGTGTGCATATTGGCATGTAAGCACACCCACACATCTGAAATTGCAGCATTAGGAAATACTTTATCAGGCTGGATCAAAGGTCCATCAAACCAATGTGTGCTTTCTGGGAGTGGTCAGCAGCAAATGAATGGCAAAAAGTGGCATCAGACCAGGAGGGAGCAAAGTTCTCCTGGAGAATTCTTGGTGCCTTTGTAAGGGAAGCCCTTGTGGTCATCTTTGTGGCCCTCCTCAGGACTCCTTCTAACAGGTCCAAAGCCTTCTTATGTTGGGACCCCAGAGCTGGAAGCAGCAGTCCAGGGTCTCATGAGAGCAGAGTAGAGGGAGGGAATCACTTCCACCAACATGTTTCTCCATGCATGCTTCTTTTGATGCAGCCCATGAGGAGTTTGACTTTCTGAGCTGGGACTTTACATTGGTGGATCATGTTGAGCTTCTCATTCACCAACAAACCCAAGTCCTTCTCCTCAAGATTGCCCTCAATCCATTCTTGCACAGCTTGTACTTGTGTTTGGGATTGCCCCTTGCACTTGGCCTTGTGCAATGAGGTTCACATATGTCCACCTCTCAAATCTGCCAAATTCCCTCTGGATGTCATCCCTTTCCTTTAACCTTGTCATGACGTGACAAACCATGTGTGTCCAATTGAATTATTTACTCCCTGCAAGTAAAGGTCTACTCTTTCTCGCCTACAACTAGCATTAACAGCCAAAGGGAGGTAGCTTTGTTAGTCAATATGTTTGAATAGAATTGTCCCTCAGCACTGTAGAAAAGACAGTGCCTCAGGATGTCAAGTCAAGTCAAGTGAAGTGAAGTCAAGTTAAGTCAAGTCTTTTAGTTCTCCACTGGTTCGCCTCTACCAATTTGTGCTTGATCCATCTTTGGATGGATCTGCCTAAAGTGTTTCAATGGCAAAAAATCACACAGCCCTCACAGTCAACATCTCCCTAAGCTTAACTACTCCTTATACTCTTCCTTATGACAAACCTACAATCTTTTTGAGCCCATTACTCCTTGTCCTACCCATGGGAACAAAGGAAGCAATTTCTAAGATGGCAATTTCTATATTTAAAGACTTTTGCTTACCCTTGTTCTGCTTTGACAACTTTCAGTGCGAACAGAAAACAGGTTTTACACTTTGGAATAACATGAGAGCTCTATTATCCCAGTGGAAATGAGACATGAGGCAAAGTACAGAAAAAGAGTTGTCAAACAATCCTGAAGAATTATGTAAGGTTTATTTTAATTGCAAAATGACAAATTCATGGGATGACCTACATGGTTGAAAAATAGACAGTGCAGCAATCTCAAAAACAACTCCATATTGCCAACGGACCTGTGCTTGCAGTTCTGCATGAAAGTCAGAAGCATTGCTGGCAAGTTGTGCGCATTTGTGGGTGCCTCTCTGTTCTCACACAAGAGATGTATGCTTCTGATTTTATACTTGACTTAGAAGTTCTACTTTTTCCCAGAATTCATTAAAATTCAGAATTTATGAAGAAGTCTACGAGTGGCTGACTTAAGACTGTTCTCATCAAATATGTCTTCTGAGAGTGATAGGCAGCAATCACAGAGAATTTTCTGATGTAAGCCTATTTTGAGAATGAAAGAGACTCTTCCAATTCTAAGAAAAGGAATCAAAAATACCCTTGGAACAATGAAAACATTTTCTATTCAAGCTTGAGAAAATATGAGATGCTTTCTTCTCAAAAAACATAAATCCAAGAGGTAAAAATAAATTAAGATCTTAAACTCCAACATTGTTATTCCACAAATTGCTGCAGGCTACATGGCAAAATGTAACTTTTTAAAACACTGAAGCTAAGATGAAAAATATGATCCAGTATACATTCCTAGAAAAATTTAAAGGCAGTTGGAACAGGATGAAAATTAGCATTATGCTTGAGATTTTCTGATCTTTAGAAAAGCTACAGAATTTTGATTAATGAAGTTAAGAGAGCCTAAAATGGTCTTTATTAAAAAAAAAATCTAATTTCTTCTCCTCTAAAATTAACACTGTGACAGAGTTTTGCTGTAAGGTACTGATTAACACTTAAGATCTGTTTCCTTTCTGTTGTATTTCTCTGCAGCAAGGGGTATGATATTTTCTGTTTATGTCTTATTTTCTTAGGCACAGAGATCCTTTGTGTAGGTGAGCCATAGAAAAGTGTGTGGCAGACAAAGCAGAAGGAGTCCTTGACCACTTGGACAGCAATTGTCCACTTGTCCCAGCTTACAACTACTTTCACATGTGAATTATTTTTAAATTAAAGAACAGTGGGACTCTGAAAGGCAGGCAGATTTTTTTTTCTCCAGCTTCACATTTGAGTTGATTTAGTTGTACTTAAAACAGCTGGAAGGTCTGAACATAAGAACATTACTGACACAGCAGTGATTTATACAGGTGAACCCATCTCTCTAACAGTGGTGAGTGATTATAGAAGAATATTGCTCGGGGCAATGAAAACTTCTGTTTGTAAACTTGTGGTGTAATTAATTTTTCTATCACTCTATTAAAGTGATAAAGCACACACAGCAGTGCATTTCCCCCTCACCATGGCTGAATTATAATGTCCAGTGAAGCCATTGTCTCTCCAGGGATTAAGGCTGAAGGTAACTGACAAGGTGAATGAAGTACCAGAATGTACTAAACCCCATTCTAGTGGAATTTAATCCACTCCTGCTTTCAAGAGACATTATAAATTATGCCAAGAATATACTATTTTCAAGAAGACCAGATAAAAAAGCCACGTCCTATTTCAAGGAAGAAGGTCCAAGCTGAACTTCGTTGATAATTTTCATATTAGAAATGTGTAATAAGAGAATTGATTAAAGGAACAGTATTTAATTAGGAAGTTAAAGTTAATAAAATAAAATTATATTTGCTAAGGGGTCATACTGTTCAATCTTTATTCATATTGATTAGTGGTAGTGAAGGAGGTGAAGACTGACTGAATTATAGTGAGTAAATTATCTCTATCCTGGGAAAATGTATAGTTATAAAACATGGTGATTTAATACACTTTAACTGGTATGTTTTTAAGCATTCTGTGTCTTGAAGTGCTGATATGCACAAATCAGTTTTAATCTTGGATGCTGACTATTTTGAAATATGATTGACTGATATGATTTTTAATATAATTCTACTAATACATACCAAAATGAACATTATACCACGTATCCGAGGAGACAAAACAAAGTAAATTAAATATATTTCTGAAACTCTTCATATGTTCAAAGGTTTTGAGCCTTAATTAAATCAGTTTATTTTAATTAGTTTTTAATTAAATTAGTTTATTTTTCATAGCCAAATGTACCTTATGTGGGTGCTACCTGAGTAAAAAAAATTTGCATGTTAGCTGCTCAAGATCTGATTTTATCTGAGCACTTCAGAAATGAGGAAAATTATGCTAGAATGTAATGTCAAATCAGCAATAGGTTGAGGAGGATGACCGCCACAAAATAGAGGGGTTGATGTTAGTTTTACACTTAATAGAGATTTTACGGGGCTTTAAGCAAAAGTACCATACCAAAATGTGTTATTTACCTGCTTGGCTTGACATCAGATATTTATACAAAGAGCTAGAAACTCTTGCACAGAAAAGAATGTCAAGAAACCAAAGCCACAACTGCAGGTTGTTTGCCTGGTTTTGTTGATAGCTCATTACTTGAAATTGCCTCCAGAGAAAGACATTAATGAATGCACAATTGGTTTTGGTCTTTAAAAGGAAAAATCAAAGCCAGAATTGCTTCTGAAGTTGTTATCTCTTAGCTGCATTTTGAGAAACTTTATGTGCATTTTGTTCTTTTTTATATACGACATATAACTGATATTATCTAGCAATAAGAAAACAGCTTAATTACTTGTGCAGCAAATTCTCTGGCAAAAATCTAATTACTTCTTGCTGCTCCACAAGTCCTTGTCATGGGGAATTTCCTAGTACAAGGGTTGAGTAAAGGTAATTAGTATTTTCTAATCAGTCCCCCCTTTATTTTGCACTACATTGAACTTGATATGGCAGTTTCACCTGCTGTCAGCCAGAAGCTCCATGGCTCATTTTGTTATTTCATTCTAGCTGTGCTCTCATAACGAGAAGTGTAAATTATTTGTACTCCAACAAAGCATTAACTCCTCTCCCCCAGCTGAAAACAACAGGGCCAGAGGAGCACCCTGAGAACTGCAACAAAGAAATGGTGCAGGTACCACAGAGCCTGCATTTTGTTCAGCTGCAATAGTTTGGTTGAGAGGTGCAGAAATTCCTAACCACAGGAAAGCAGCCAAGCTGTTTCCAACCAACCAGTTGAAAATTGATGTCTTCCTTCTGAAGTGCCCAGGGTCAGAGCATAGATCCCAGGCAAGGAAACAGTTGAGTTTTATCTGAGGCTTTCTACAGCAGGTGGTGACTGCTAGATTTCTTCAAGTGTGATGCCAATCCTGAACTCTGGTTCTATTCTCTTTGATTCTCTGAGTTGAGTGTTGCCTGAACCTCAAGCCATACAAATAAGAGAAAAAGAGATAATTGCTCTTCCAAATAAGCAGCAATGGTTTTATATCATAACTTCATTCGTAATTTGGATAGATTTTACCTGACCATTATATAGCACTGACACAGAGGCACAAGACTCATCTTAAGTAAGTCCAGTGTTAAATTGTTCTGAGCTTACTCCAATAATCAGTTGCAAGGTGTAGGCATTGTACACAGAGTGATTCAGATCAAGATAAGGAAAATTGTCTTCTGCTGGAGATTTGGGGTGAATACCTTCAAACACTCATTGTGTGCTGACGATCAAGGAAGATAAAATTTTCACTAATGTATCCCTCTCTAAGATGGGAATATTGGCTTTCTGGGACAACAGAGATGTCATTTTTCTTCAGGTGGGTGGAGAGATGTGAAGTCAGGGAGAGGTTTAACAGACATCTGTTCTTTAAAAGAGGGGTACGTCTGTGGTGGGAATCTACTCAGGAGCAGGAACTTTGTCATGTTCAGGAAAGAAAATTCTTCACCTTGAATCCTTTTTTCCCAGAAATGGCATAGCAAATTCTCACTCCTGCATACCTGTGCACTTTCTCTCTGTGCTCAGAGGAAGGTTCTGATATCTTCTGTTGCCTTTTACCTTAAAAAGGAGCTCTCAGTTAGACAGCTGAGCTTTCTAAACAGACTGACTCTGACTACAAAACTCCCCTGACTCTGAGGAAGCAAGTGAAAATTCTTCCAGGTTTGGGAATTCCTAGCCAGGTCTAACCTAGAGGCTACAA